>JAODKC010000107.1:13251693-13273990 GCA_026777985.1 Mormyrops attenuatus | reverse complement strand
CCCCCCCCCCCCCCCCCCCCCCCCCCCCCCCCCCCCCCCCCCCCCCCCCCCCCCCCCCCGCCCGGCCGGCGGGGGCCCCCCCCCCGCGCTAAGACTTCTTCCGAAAGTTCTCATTAAAGAGCGTTATAAAGTCAAACACATGGAACAGGTGAGGTTCTATGTTGCCGTTACAGGGGCAATATAATCCACCGAGTTCAGCATAATGCAGAGAACTCGCGTTTCCCCAACCATGAACATTAGATGGGCTACAAGGATACATCAGTGCAGATGCGGTCCATGAGTTCACAGAAACACACATGTGCTGCATGTTTGAATATGTTTATGAATGAGCTACCCTTTGATCCTCGTGTGCCACTTGTTTCTTGCGCTTCTGTATGTTCCCAGTTGAACTCCGGCCTTTTTTCTTTTGCCGCGGCGTAAACTTTTCCTTAGCGAGTGGGTCAAATCCCTGTTGGTAGGGAAACGGGCCTTTAAGTGAGGAGCGTGCAAGGCTAATCACAACCAAGCCCCTCCAACTCACTTAGACTGCATTGCTAGAGTCACTCATATTGCTGACTAGATTAAGCCAAGAGTCTGATCTGAAGGCCACATGAATTTGATCATTAATATCATTCACGTTTTTTTTTCTTCTCTCAAAACAGAATAGGACTCTAAAGTAAAAAAGGAAGCAGGGATAGTGGTTAAAGACAACTGGAAGTTCCCCAGGAGACGCCTACATCATGTCCAGCTCCCTTCAGTTGATTTGTCAAGAAAACAAAGACGTTTAAGAAATAAGACATTAATATGTTGAGGATTGCATAAGGTATACTTGGTCCAAATTTCATTAGGGTACATTTAAATTAATTCTCTATATTTAAATCAGTAACACTTTACTTGACAGGGCGCAAATAATGTAGTACCATACTATTACTTATGTACTAATTAACCAAAATAAGTCTTAGTTGCATACTGATCTCATGTTAATTCATCATTAACAAATCGTGACACTTTTCCTCTCAAGCAGTTACTATATTTGTCATTCTGTAAACCTTTGTGAATTACTGAAGAAACTATTAAAGAATTGCTGAAGGAACAAGTAATGAATAAAACAAGTGATATAATGATCTCATGTTCGTATAATGAATCGTTTAATGAATCGTGATGCATCTTCTATCTTTAGTGACTATTTCTTCATAATCTGTACTTCAATAGTAAGGAAGTGAATTATTACTAAGTATTTGTGCTCCATCAAGTAAAGTGTTACCATTTAAAGTGTTACCAATTCAGATTAAAATTTCCAGATGTGCTGGAAAATGATGAAAATTCATATAAGGGCCCCTAGAGCTAAACTGAAGCTTAAAGGCCTGGTGACAAAGAGGTGCTCACCAGACGCTCCACTTTCTCTCGGTGCCTCTGCTCCCAGGAGGCCCGGTCCACCTCTCCTAGCTTGGCTGGTTCCAGACAGATCAGCTCTGGCTGGATCTTCTCCAGGAGGGCTTTGACCTCCCATTCCTGGCGCTGCTTCACAGTTCGGTACGGGTTCGCATCCAGTCCGTCAAAGTTGGGCTCGCCAGCGCCTGGAGACCGAGACAATTTACATTTCAGACAGAAGTTTATAATGAAGTTGGGGTCAAAGGAAAAGGAGGTTTACAAAGGAAAGGCCATGGCTCTAATCAGGCAGAGTTCACGCCTACTTGCTAAACTGGTTATTTCAATGACATGCCTGAATTTCATGTCATTCTATCATTCTGCATTTCACGTGCTAGTTGTGCTAAATATCACCACAGAACCATAATTCCTTTCTGCACATCAGCACAACTACTGCCTTACAATGACATGTCAGACTGTGTTGAATGATCAGTTTTGTATATTCCTGACATTTCTCTCTCTTTTGTTTTAAACGAGTCTCCTTTTATGAAGTTTTCATGGGTACCTAAACAAAACCTGCAATTCATTCAGACCCCATAAATCACAATGAACCAAACTCTCACTACAACTCAATGCATTAAAAGCTATGTGTAGATTACTTAGCCAGTTACTGCAGGTAATACTAATCTATCCCCTGCAGCCATCCTCCTTTAACCATTTCAGATTACACAGCATTTAAATCATCCCTCGGTCATTTGTGTTTCGCATGTTAAGATGGGGTACTTATAGATTGCAGGCCAGTGATGAGCGTGGATGTGCGTAGTCCTTTAAGGGTCAGTTTATAAAGGTGCCCTAAGGGGATCAGCTGACCTGGGACGATCATGCTGGTGAAGCCCTCGGAGTGGCCGATGCCCAGAACATCCTCAAAGGGGCAGAACTGCGTCCCCCACACTGACCCATGCACACGGTGAGCCATGTAGGGCTTTTTCACAGGTGTCCCCCACACATCCTTGTAGACCTGTGACCATGAAGGAGGGGTCATCCAAGAATCCGATGGACTTTCACAACAATCACACAAGACAGGAAGAGGTACCACTTTACAATAAGACTCCATTTTGCCACTTGTAAAAGGTTGTAACTCATTAATAAAAAGAAAAGAGTGTTATGACTTGTTAATTTACAAAGTGTTACAACCTAATTAATAACCAGATTATAAACCATTCATAAACCCTTTATATGGGTAGCCTTATTGTAATGTGGCACCCAGGAAGATATACAGCTCGGAAAAAAAATTAAGAGGAGTCCACTCCTTATTTTTTTACCAATCTGAAATGTTAAATCCTGGTTTAATCCTGGTTCTGCTGGCAGAACCAGCAGGAGCTTCCAGGCTCAAAATTACTAAGACTACAGTACACAAGAATAAGGTGAAGCAAAAAGATACTGCGAACGACCAGTAACAAGCCAGGTGAAGGGCGTAAGAGACTTTCTAATGCCAGAGATGATCGTTAATTATCCAACAGGTTCTCATGAATCAGAGGATGACATCAAGTGACTTTCAAATGGACTGGGATACAATAAGTGCAGGTGTGAAGTGCACTGCTAGGACTAGTTCATAACAGGCTCTAAGAAGCAGGACTGAAGTTCCATAGAGCAGGGAGGAAGCCCTTCATCAATGAGGGACAGAAGAGCCAGGTTGGAGTTTGCAAAATTAAAAAAAAAAAAAAAAAAAAAATGTATACCCATAAAATGAGAAACGAGCGAAACAAAAAATTTTGCCGTGGCCTCAATTTTTTTCCAGAGCTGTATAAGACTGCCATAGAGACTTGTTTTTCCAGATATATTTGCATGTATAAATTTTGGGTGGGGGATTAAAAGGAGAAGTGGCAACCTGAACAGTGTCTCCAGTAGAAGCAGACAGCAGCCCCCTCTGGCTCAGAGACAGGCACGATGCCCCTGCTGGCAGAAGGTAGGACTGCAAGGGCTGGAACGCTCGGATGTCAAACACCTTTAACCTTCTATCGAGTCCCGAGGTCACCATGTACCTGAAGAACAGATATGTCACCGTTACTCAAGAACCAACGGCAGAGGAGGACAGTGTGAGACATGGGAAGATGCCGGCAGCTGAAAGTGCAACTTACGTTCCAGTCTTATCCACGGCAAGCGAGCGCACACCCCCACGGTGGCATAACATCTTCACCAACGGCTCCCTCTGGTTCGGGGACCACATGGTGACCGTGCCAGTGGGATGGCCCAGATGAATGATGGCGTTGTAGGGATTCTGCGCCATCACATCCAGGCGGCCCGCCTTAGTACATATAGCGGCTACCTCTTTCCCCACGGACACGTCCAAGTACTGCAAGAATCCTGTGGAACTCTGCAATTAAAAAAAATAAATAAATAAAATCTGCCATGACAACCAAAATATGCGGCATACAGTGTTAATGTAAACACAAGGCACAGGAAATTTTTTTAACTACATATTTAGCAGGAGCTTTTTGAACAACAGCTGAAGTTAAGGGCCTTGCTCAAGGGTGCAGTTGTGTTATAACTCCGCCAGCCACAGGTTAGCCAATAAGTATAAAAGACAGACAGATTAATGAACAAAACGAACAAAGCAACCGCATGAAAAAAAATCTAGTTAATTTAGGCACGACGACAGCAAAAAAGCAGTTTCATACCAGCAATTATGCCAACAATTTTGTTTGCCTTGGATTAAGTCCTTCATTTGTTTGTTTTATGAATAAAATAACTATTCCATATCTGCCACCATTTTCCACCCTTGGCAAACTATGATACATAAAACACAAGGTGCTTCCGCCGCCCTCAACGCCCCACCCATTCTCTCCTTCATACAAGCCCCCGCCTAAAGTAGAAAAGTTCCAGAGACGCACTGCTGTAGCGAGCAGGAAGTGGTAAGGAAGGAACTGCATGCGGAGCACGTCGTTGAATCTGCGGATGCAGTGCAGCTCGATCCCAGAGGAGTCGTAGATATACAGCCACTTCTTCTGAGCAACTGCAAACATGGCCTCAGTGTGGAGCCACCTAGAGAGACAAGAGAGACTGACTGCAAATGGGCAATGAAAAATAGAACAAAATAAGGACATTGGTGCAGCTGATGACAGCTGCACCGATGAACAGCGATGATTATCCGCTTTAAGAACATTCACCACACTCCCAAATCCTACAATGTAGCATTAATGCCACAATTAGCAACAGTAACACACTGTACCTGGTGGTAGAGTAAACCGGATGTTAAAGGAGCGGATACAGTCATGGCCAAAAATGTCAGAAAACACACCACTTCTCCCAGAAAGTTGTTGCAATTACAAATGCTTTGGCATTGTCATGTTTGTTTCTTTTGTTGGCACTGGAAAAACACAAAAAGCAGAGGGAAGAATAAAAAAAGAGAAAAAAAAAAACATTCCACACAAAGTCAAAAATGGCCTGGACAAAATTATTGCCACCCTCAACTTAATACTTGGTAGCACACCCTTTGGAAGAAATAACTGATTTTAATCGTTTTCTGTAACAATGAATCTTTTACATCCCTCTACTGGAATTCTGGACCACTCTTCCTTTGCCAGCTGCTCCAGGTTGCTCAGATTTGAAGGGTTTCTTCTCCCAGCTGATGTCTTTAGATCTCTCCATAAGTGCTCTATGGGATTTAGATCCGGACTCATTGCTGGCCACTTCAGAACACTCCAGCGCTTTGTCTTAAACCAATTTCTTATGCTTTTTATGAAGTATGCTTTGGGTCATTGTCCTGCTGTCAGACTCATGGCCTCCAGCTGACACCCAGCCCGACACTGTACCCCACAATTCTTTGGTAGTCTTCAGATATCATCATGCAAACAGTGAAGACTGCCAGTGCCTGAAGCAGCAAAGCAGCCCCAAAACATCAGTGAACCTCCTCCATGTTTAACTGTAAGGACAGTGTCCTTTTCTTTGAAGGCTTCTTTTTGTTTTCAGTAAACAGTAGAATGATGTGCTTTACTGAAAAGCTCTATTTTTGTCTCATCTGTCCAGAGGACAGTCTCCCTAAAGGATTGTGACTTCCACAGGTAAGTTTTAGCAAACTCCAATCTGGCTTTTTTATGTTTCTGTGCCAACAGTGGGGTCCTCCTGGGTCTCCTGCCATAGTGTCCCTTTTCATTCAGATGGCGACGAATCGTGCAAGCTGACACTGTTTTACCCTGTGCCGGCAGGTCAGCTTGAATTTGTTTGGAAGTTGATCGAGATTCTTTATCCACCATTCGAACAATTCTTCACCGTAACATTTCATCAATCTTTCTCTTTCGTCCACGTCCAGAGAGATTAGCTACAGTGCCATGAGCTGAAAACTTCTTTACAATGTTGCACACAGCGGACACCGGAACACTAAGGTCTCTGTAGATGGACTTGGAGCCTTGGGATTGCCCATGCTTTTCTTTAATTTTGGTTCTCAAATCCTCAGACGATTCTTTGCTGTTCTTCATTTTCTCCATGTTTAGTGTGGCACACAGACACTCAAAAGCAAGACTGAGTCAGCATTTCTCCATTTTCCCTGGTTGCAACTGGGAATTACGATATTGCAAGCACCTGTTAATTGCTACAGGTGAATGGAATTACAAATTAGAGCATCACATGCTTGAAATACAATTATTTCTTACAATTCTGATAAGGTGCCAATAATTTTGTCCAGGCCATTTTTGACAGTTTGTGTGGAATGTCTCAGATTTTTTGTGTTTTTCCAGTGCCAACAAAAGAAATAAACATAACACCAAAACACTTGTAATTGCAACAATTTTCTGCGACATAAATGCAGGGGTGTCGATATTTTTGGCCATGACTATATACAGAATACAGAAGTGGATTTTAATGCACGGGTACTAAAGCCAATCTAGGGGCGTCACTTTCACCCACACTGTAAGCATCATTGTCATGATTTACTAAACTAAAGATTCATTCCTTATCTATCTGGTGGACAAAATGGCACAAGGTGATGATATGCTGCCCTCAGAATGCACTACAGCAGGGCTATTCAAATCACGGTCCTCATGGGCCAAGCCCTGTTGATTTTCCAGCCTTCTTTTACCTGTGAGCCAGGTGTGAAGCCCCTCTGGCCAATCAGAATCCGTAATTATTAAACTAACTACTGGGAGAATTGAAAACACGGTCTGGATTTGGAATCGAGGGCACTACTGCATACATTATTATCATTGTTCACAATTTTATTACTAAGTGGTAAATGTACCAGTAATTTAAATCAGCTGCCACAGCCATGCCAGGTCAGTGTGTGTGTGCTCAGATATGAGTGCTGGAAAAAACAGCAGGAAACAAGCCATCGTGTGCTTATCATGGGGGATACAGCACAGCCAGATGTGCATCTACAAACTTAATTTTTTGTCAGTCTTACCTGACATCATTCACAGTTTCCATGACGTTAATCTCACACATCAGCTGTTTGGACTGCCAGTCAAAGCATGACACGTGACCCCGTCGGCCACCCAGCAAAAGATGGCTGTAACAAGCGGAAAGATATTTCCGGCAGAATTCATCACGGTATCGGCAAAAAGACCAAGAAACATCCTCATGTCACGGGAACACTTTAATTCATATATTTTTTGAAAATATATATAAAATTGTAGCCTATTTATTTGTAAAATATGCTGCTTAGAACGCCATTTAGAACCATGGTCCACATGTGCCCTGAATTTCCACCCGCAAAGTTTAGGATATTTTTCAAACTTACCGTCCATTTCGCGTGTAGTCCAGCCTATAAGGGCCAAACTGAGTGAGAGACAGATTGAAGTACTGTGGAGAGCAAGAAGTTAAACTAAATCAGCGCACAACCTCCACACCAAGTCCATTTGTTTTCTACTGAATGCAACAAAAGTATAACGCGCTATTAGCTTTACTGTAGTAGCCAAAATGCTGCTCAGGAACATAACAGTTCACTTTCATTAAGGTAGCAAAGTAAACCCAACTAGGATTCTGGACAGTGTAAGAAGATTGACCACATGTCAGCTCCATGAACCGTGCAGCGGAAAATGTCAGCAGGGCCCCAGTCTCACCTTTGTGGCAGAAGTGATGTCAACAGCTTCTGCAATATCTTCCTGCGCAATGGTGCACGTTTCCTCATCTTCCTCGGCTTCCAAAAACCTGGCGTCAGTTAAAAACAAGGAAAGCCCTCTGTCACACATCTTGGCCACAGTCATTCCCAAGCTGAGCAGTTCCTTCCCAGAATGGGAAACTATTAATTTCATTACCCAGCATCCTCAGGGAGCAGCAGATCAAAGCGCGCAGCCTGTGTTTTGGCCAGGTCAGAAGCGCTCTCGGAATGCAGCAGGGTATATTTCAGTTTCCCCCTGGTCTCTGAGGACTGTACAAAGGCAAAAGTACAATTCACAGAAGATGTGAAAACCGAAGGGGACGACAAATTGTAGGGGGGACAATTTAGTGGTAAGTACTTTCCATATCAAAATCGGCCAGATGGTCCCAGGTCACCCGCTCAGAATACCCTGAAAAAAATTCTCAGCTTCTCCCATATCAAACTTATGGAGAAATCTCAAATATTAGGTCTGTATGCCTAATAGTTTTGAAACTACAGCCCTTTGAAAATTTAATTGGTTTTATGCATTTTGCTGAACAGACCTTTCAGTCCAACTGTCCCACATTTACAGCTCCTTTGAGTCATAAATGTGCATGAACATTGAGTATTTATAGTTTTTCCCTGCCATTTATGACATATGAGGCTATGTGTAGGCAGTAATCACAGGTATTATTTTTTATGGAATGATTCTATTATAATATATCAAGACATTCAAAAGAACCCACATAAATTATTTATGGTTATAGGACCATTTAACCTGAATGTCTAAAAACACAAACGTTCTGCTCAAGTGCTTTCCTAAGATGATATTTTGCCAAAGTGAATAAGTTGTATTACTGACCAGTTTTGTTGCATCTCCTCTTTCAAATTTCTGAATGTTCTCCTTTGGGATTGGGGCAGGTCCAGGGAAAGGATCACTGTTCTACAACATTGGTCATACAAATTTCAGAAAAGCTGCCTCAGGAAGCTTTAAGCCTGAGATAAATTTTCAAGTTAATTACTTTCTTAAAAGGTGCTGCAATAGAATAATGACTAGGCCTCACCCCAGATAGAGTCTTCTTTCCCTTGAGTGTTTTTTTCTTGTTCTGGCCTCCCTTCATTCCTTGTTTCTCAGCTTTCCTCTTTTTCTCCTCCTCGTTTGGTTGAGTTCTGTTCTGTTCATTTTGTTCTTCCGTTTCATTCTCTTCTGTGTTTTCCCAGTACCTTTTAACACCCTGGAATGATAAGACACAAGAAAATGTTAGCAATGAGCAAAAAGCAATAGCGGCTGCACACCTGCGCACACACACTTACTGACACAATCTGTTATGAGACTGAGCCACTTCTCCAGCCTGGGTTGACCGTTTCATCAAATGATTGCAGTCAAAATTAGAAATTAACCCAAATACTAATTACCAAAATGCAATTTTACTATTACTTGGTACCCAAGTCCAATAGAGGCTGCACAAATCTAATCGACAACTCACACGGTTCTTCCTTCACCTAACAGTTAAGTCTTCTAGAATGTTAAATAAGAGAATCATGATTGAGAACAACTGGATTAAACTGCAAGATTAATGTAAACAAAAACTTAATGTCACATCACAGCAGTTCTGACAGATAAAATATAAATGAATCTTTATCAACTAAAGCAGTGCTTTTCAAGTCAGACTCCGGGGACCCACAGTCAATCCATATTTTTGCTCACTCCCCGTTCCCAGCACACAATCTGGAACGTACTGTGCACGTGTAGTGGAAGCTGGGAAGGAGTAAAAATGTGGACTATTCGGGTTTTGAAGCAGTGAACCAAAGAACCAGCGCACGCACGCACACACACACACACACACACGGCTCGAGATATCACAGGACGCACGTGGATGCCATCCCCATTATGGGAGCAAGTGGGGGAAAAAATCTCATTGAAAATTAACCCCCCATTATCCCCCCTAAACTGTTGTCTCTCCCGTAAACGTAAATCTACCGAGTGTATGAGGGGCACTCGACAGCAAACTGTTTACTCCAGGATGCCGGGCACCGCTACCATGCCCCTTGAAATATTTTTACAGCTCGAGCCATGCATATATAACCCAGTTAAAATTACTTACCTGAATACATTTAAAAGCATCGAGATACTAGAAACAACTGGCAATTCTACATAAATCATGGTAACATCATGGTATTACCTCTCAGAATCAAAATGGGGAAAAAAAACTGCAAATCGAGACCTGAATTAGAAGACGCATATTAATATGTCAGATAACACTGTATACAAAACCCACGTTAATAACTACAAAAACTGACATATATGGAATTGTGACAGTGTAAGATGTAATGCAAATTATAGGAATACTCACGGTTTTTTTCTTTTTCTTTCCCACGTGTGATTCAGTCAACGCTGCCTCTGTGGCCGCAGCCATTTTGTTTGTTTTTTTTTGCCCTCCCCCTTCCCCCTACAGCGGAAGTCGTCACGATGTACGCGACACACAGAACGCCCGGAGACCAGCCCCCTAAATTCTGTCTCTGTTCTCTCTCTCTCTCTCTCTCTTTCCCTCTTTCTCTCTCTCTCTCTCTCTCACACACACACACTCACTCAGGTTTGTAATTACTGTTTATCTTTGTGGGGAAAATTGTAATCCCAACATGACAACCGTAACCCCTACTCAGCCCTAACCTTACCATAAGTAACCCATCAAAATATGTTGCAGGACCTGAAAAATGGTACCTGCAACATGAAAATGGCAGGTTTTTATTACATTGTGGGGAACATTTGGTCCTTCCAATGTAATATAAACATAATCCATTCACACACACACACACAAAAAAACATTATCGGGGCCAGATTACACAAACTGATAGAGAGTAATGTGAAAGTCATACAGAGCCCCTATGGGGACATGGAAGGAGATAAAAATTAATGGGAGGTGATTTTATTTTCTGCAATACTTTTGCGTTACATAAGGGGCAGTTCACCCCAAACCTGAAAATGATATGTTTTAGAGGGGCGTTAGTGTCATCTATCCATCTGAGTTGTTCTTCCATAGTTGCAGCTCAAGGCCAAATGTGAAAGTGGCTGGGCTGCAGCCAGTACTTTCTTGTACCTCTGTGATAAGCCTACAGGAACAATGGCAGGTGGGCATCCCAGTCATGCTGGTGCTCAGCCACGAGGATCGCCAGTTGTATAGTTAGGGTACAGTGAAACCGCTTCACCAGCTCGTTGCTCTGAGGATGAAGAGGGGTCATATGGGTCTTCGTGATCCCCAGCCGCTGGCAGGCCTCACCAAACGCCTCAAACTTTCTCCCCTGGTACACTGTGCAGCTCCTCGGGGGCCCGGAACATGCATAAGGGCTCCTTCAGGAGCTTAGCCACTGTGGTGGTGGCGCTCAGATCAGGAGCCGCTTTGTGAAATAGTCCGTAACCAAAAGTATTTTTGCTGTTTCTGGCCTTGGTTCAGGGAAAGGAGCCCAGTATATTCTCCCCCACACGTTCCATGGGGGCACCCACCAGGTACGGCTGCAGGGGAGCCCAGGACTGCCGGTTGGGACCCTTCCAAGCCATGCACACATCAAAGCAGTGCACGAACAGCTCGGAGTCCTGCTGGCAGCTGGGCCAGTAGATACAGCTTGCCCAGCATCTTCTTCACCCCGAAGTGCCCGGCCCCAATGGCTACATGCACCGACCTCAGCATGGCAGGGCACAGGCTCTGGCGCACCAATAGTTGCAGCAGCTGCCCTGCACCATCTGGCGATTTCCAGCATCGATGCAACAAACCTTCATTTTCTTCCAGGGTGTCCCACTGGTAGTAGTAGACCTTGGGTTCTGCCCTAGCGGCACCTGCCCTCGCCCAGCCACACCCTTATCCTGGCCAGCATGGGGTCGCTGTGTTGCTCTGTGATGAGCTGCTAGCGATCATAGTCCTGGCGGGCATGGTCATCTGCTGCTGTGCAGGCGGTGGCTGCCACCACAGTGAGTTAGCCCAGCTGTCCCTCCAGGCTGTGGAAGCTCGGGAGCCGAGGCAGAGACGCGTGGTTCATCCAGAATCGGAACCACTGGCCACAGAGGTAGTGATGGAAGTGTTTGCATGTCTGCACCACAGCCAACAGTTCCCTTCAGGTCATGCGGTAGTTGCGCTCTTGCTTGCTGACTGTCCGACTGAAGTAAGCTATTCCCTGCACTCCTCTGGGTCCCGGCTACAACAGCACAACTCCCGTTCCTTCATTACTATACCATGTCCAGAATAAAAGGGACACATGGGTCCGGGTATGCTAGCATGGGAACATCAGCAAATGCCACGCGAAGCTAGCTAAAAGCACAAAATGCAACTGTTAACAGAAATTTTGACAAAATAGTTTACTGCAAAGTCAGAGTTTCAACGATTAAACCCAAACCCATATTCAGGAATACCTCCCTGGTATTTTTTTTTTGAAGATGTATGTAGGGATTTGCGGATCGATACTGAAATATTCCAGAAAGTGGGTTCAGAAGGCAGTTATGTTGATCATCCATAACAAAGTCCTGTTACTCCGTAAGAAATGGGTCCCCGCTCACCTGTTACTACTTACAGCTCATTCAGAAAAGTATTCAGACCCCTTCACTTAATCACCCACATTGTATGCTGCAATCTTACATTAAAATTGTTTAAATTCATATTCTCCCTCATTAATCTACACTGAATACCGCATCACATTAAAGCAAAAACAGGAGTTTAGGAATTTTCGCAAATTTATAAAAAATAGAGAACTGAAAAATCAGATTGATGTACACACTAAGAGCATTTGCTGCGACATTGTTAGTCAGAGCTAACAATGTCGATCATTCTTCCCCTGATCAGAAAGCCTGTAGGGTCACCACCATTGTCCCATATAACACGGGACCCAGCATGTTCCAATACGGGGTTGTCCCGATTTATAAGGGACAGATGGCAACCCTACACGTGAGGCAGCTGGTGCAAAGATCGCGTAGCAGACGTGTACCACTTCTACCTGGGTTTTCCAAGCGGACAACTCTGCCCCCTCTCAACACGCTCACCAGCAGATCAAGGCCCCCCGAAGGCTCCTATGGCCGCACCCCGTGCCAGCTTGCCCGCTTTAGTTCCGCCTTAATTCATTTTCCCAGTTTTTTTCCTTTTTTCACCTTTTGGCAGAGATTCTGCCTTCACTTCTCCCTGCCTAGCTGTGGTTACACAGCTAATACAGAACTCCGTGTTGTGCACCATGCCATTGCTGTTTCCTGTCCCTGGATTCTGCTTGCACCCATCATAATAATTGAATAAAAATTAAACCAAATCCATTATCAGATAATAAGTGTAATGCATGGCTAAAACTTTTGAAACTTCTTAGACTGTTGAATGTAAGATCACTGGCTCCTAAGGTGAAACTTATAAAATAAATTATTACTGATTTTAATCTTGGTGCCTTATGGCTTAATGAGACCTGGTTAAACCTAATGAATTCATGACACTAAATCAATCTACTTCAGCTGAATATAGTTATAAGCTTAACCCTCGACTATATTGCGAAGGTGCAAGTGTCTGAGGAAAGTGTAACCACACCCTGGATTTTGTTCTTAGCCACAGTCTCCTGGTTGAACCCATATCTATTATCCCTCAGAAGCCTCTGCTTTCAGATCATTACTTGGTAACGTTTAAAATACAGTATAGCTTCCCTTCGGCCCCAGCTTTGAAGTACTGTACCAGACATTCCATAGCCTCATTATCCACCACAACATTTATCGAGCAACTTCCACAGTCCTTCAATCTTACATCTGAAGCCTTGCGTGAGAATGAACTTGAACAGGTAACTGCTAACATTGAGCAATCGTTTTGCAGCACTCTTGATCTTGTAGCTCCATTTAAGAGGATTAAGCATAGAGATAAGAAACCTGCCCCCTGGTACTCTGATCATATGCATGATCTTTAACAAGCTTCATGCAAGATAAAGCGCAACTAATGTTCAACCAAACCAAACATTTTCAGATCTGCCTGAACAGAGAGCCTCTCTAAGTACAGACAAGCACTAATGACTTCTAGGTCTGTGTATCTCTCCGGATTAATAGAAAAGAACAAAAACAATCCTAAATTTCCAGTTTGAAACTGTCTAGGTTAACAAAAAATTCTTCAGTGTTACACTCACAAGTCCCACAAGCTCTTAGGAGTAATGACTTTATTACATTTCTAAGTGGTAAAATAACTAAGATTGGACGGACCATCTGGAGCATGTCTGTAACTACATACAGCTTCCAGCCTTCTGCTAGTCCTATTAGTACTGATAATGACACCTTTGAATTGTTCTTTCCTGTAAAACAATCAGAACGTTTGAACTTAATTTCTTCCTGTAAATCTTCTACTAACTAAGGAGGTTGCACCACTGATTAGCACAACCCCTTTAAACTTGTCTCTTAAGCTTGGCTATGTTCCAAAATCATTTAAAATAGCTGTTATTAGACCTGTTCTTAAGAAACCAAATCTTGAACTTAGTGATTTAGTAAATTATAGGCAGATCTCAAATCTTGCTTTCATTTCAAAGACCCTGGAAAGGAGTTGTTGTTCATCCGCTGTCTACTTTCCTTCAGAAAAATGATGCTGATGAATTATCTCAGTCTGGCTTTAAGTCAAACCATAGCACAGAACCAACCTTAGTCAAAGTAATGAATGATTTGCTTATGGCTTCCAATCATGGCTGTATATTTTTGTTGGTGTTACTAGATCTAACACTGCAGCATTCGATTCTGTGGACCAGAATAATCCATTGCCGGCTAGAATCTGTGGCTGGCGTTAAGGGGACAGCTCTCTCTTGGTTTCGCTCTTATTTAACTGATCATTATCAGTTTGTCTATGTGAATGATGAATCTTCCAAGTCCACTAAAGTCAAATATGGTGTCCCAGATGGATCAGTGCTGGGCCCGCTGCTGTTCACTTTATGCATGCTACCACTTGGTAACATTATTAGAAATCATGGTGTTGGGTTCCATGGTTATACTGATGATACACAGTTAAACCAAATAATGCATCCCAGCTCTCTAGCTTAGAAAATTGTGTACTAGACATACAGTGTTGAGAGAGAGAGAGGTAAAAGCCTGCACTGAGTACAGTGCGTTGCCGGCCCCACCACATGACAAACCACCTCACGGATGTGAACCTGAGTGCAGCTATGTGGCGGGTGATACCTGAGCACCACACTAGTCTGAATGGAATGGAATACGGTATTGGATGGCAAAAAAATTCCTTGTGTTAAACACAGAAAAAATTGAAATACTACTAGTTGGTTCTAAGCCGGTCTTTTAGGTCTCACACATTGCCCATGAAACATACTTATTTCAACCAGTTTACACACTCACATGCCACACCGTATATTTCTCACAATAAATAAGGGATAATGCCCATGAAGGTGTATCATTATATAGAATTAATGGACAAGTCACAGGCATACAGGAGTTTTCCACCGAGTTTATAGCTGTCCCGAGTTATACAGAGTTAATAGCCACCTACCAGCCAATCAGAAAATAGCATTTGTTTCTGGGTAAATTCCAAAATTACATGTGGTCCCACTGCAAGCATGTTATTACATGGATGCACACACAGAAGGAGTGCAGACAAGGTTGAGGTGGTAGAGCAAGATCAGATGAATGTGGTAGGCAGGGCTCTCAAGTCCCACCCATTACATTGACCGTGAGACACATGCTCCGACCCTAAGAGATGTAATCTCACTCCAAACCGTTGATGAAACTTGAGAGCCCTGATCCTAAGTCTGACCGAAATAGTTTGACAACCTCATCCTTGGTGGTTTTCCTACTAAACTTAACAAATATGTTTCGATGCTTACGTAAGAAGTATTAGAAGTATAAGAAGTATGCTGTCCTTTCATGATTGAGAAAACAAATACGTACCTTTATAACTTCCAGGCTGAACTAATGTAATGCCTTCCTTTCTGCTTGTCCATCTGGATCCTTAAATAAACTTCAGCTGGTACAAAATGAGTTCTTACAACAACTTAAAAACTGATCACATTAGCCCTGTTCCATGCTCCTTTCACTGGCTTCCAGTTAAGTCTTGGATTCACTACAAAAATACTATTAACTTAGCAAGCACAGAATGACCTTGCACCAGAATACCTTACAGATCTACTGATCTCTTATAACCCTCCTTGTTTGCTTTGTTCTCAAGGAGCAGGATATATATTAGTACTTAGAGTAGAAAGACCTACAGCAGGCTGCAGAGTGTTCTCTTACAGAGCTCCACAGCTGTGCAATACTATTCCAGTGGATTTGCTAGACCAAGGGTATCAAACTGCAGTCCTGGAGGGCCTGAGCGCTGGTTAGCTTAATTCTTTCTCTCTTCCACCACAAATAATTCAGCTCAAGAGGTAAGTGGTAATTAGCACAAGTAGTTGATTCTGGTGCGTTAAATGAGGGGAAACCCAAAAACGTGCAGGACTCCGGCCCTCCTGGACTGGAGTTTGACACCTGTGCACTAGACTCAGGTTCACTCTCAATACTCAAGTCTAGACTAAAAAACACAGTTGTGTAGTCTAGCTTATAGGGACTCTAGTTCTAGGTTTAGCTCTAGCTAAGTGCTTACTCTCAGTTAGGCCTACAGTGTGAGGTTTAGAGCTGGGTGGGGATTGGTGCCATTGGACTTGGATGAATTGAACCATCAGTGCTGTCACTCTAGCTCTGGGGTGTCAAACTCCAGTCCTGGAGGGTCAGAGCCCTGCACAGTTTTTGGTTTACCCTCATTTAACACACCTGATTCAACTCCTTGTGCTAATTACCACACAGGTCTTGAGCCGAATCATTTGTGGTGGAACAGGGAAAGAACTAAGCTACACAGGGCTCTGGCCCTCCAGGACTGGAGTTTGACACCCCTGCTCTAGCTTCACACTCCTTCGTGTGGAATTACTGTGCTGCTTGAAAGTTAGTGAACCCTTCGGAATTTTCCATATTCCTATATAAATATGACTTACAACATCATTGGATTTTTACATACGTCCTAAAAGTAGGTGATGAGAACACAATTGAACAAATGAGACAAAAATATCATAGTTGGTCATTCATTTATTGAGGAAAATGATTCAATGTCACAAATCTGTGAGGGGCAAAAGTAAATGAACCTAGCAGGTAATTTGAAGGTGAGATTAGTGTCTGGTGTTGATGATGTTTTAAGTCATATTTATGCAGGAATACGGATAAGTACTGCAGAGTGCTGACATTCAGGGACTCCCCATGCCTGCATTCCCAACTGAAATGTTGTGAAAATGCACTATACAGTAAAATCCCGTTATAACGGACTTCAAGGGACCTGGCAAAACACCATTTACTCATGTCACACCCCAACAGACACACTTGTGATATAGATTATTATATTGTACATGTAGTAATCCAACTTCACCTGACTTTTGGAAGTATATATGGCCTATAAGTGGTTATACATGTACGGTACAGTAGTAACCTTCACCTCATTGCTTACTGCATCCCTCCAGCTGCGAGCGCCATCTGCCGACGCACAGCGTGCCTGGTGATGGACAGCCACACAGACCAATCAGTGTTGCCTGCTGTTACGCCATGCCTATTTATAGAGCGTGACTATTAATAATCCTGATTACGTATTGGCACTGGAGATCACTGGTACGCCACACGCCTTGTAGGCGGAGCCTGCATGTCCCTTATAGCCGAACAAAACTAAAGCTAAAAGCGGCCCTGGGGACCAAATTGTTTGTCCATTATAGACAATATTCCGTTATAAGCGAGTCTGCTATAACGGGATTTTACTGTACAAATAAAATTGAATTGAATTGAATTGGATTGAATCGAATCAAATCAAATCAAGTCATTGCAATTCGGGAAAATCTGATCATTTTAAGGGGGGTACAATACTTTTGAATGTCACTGATTTCTAATGTTAAATTTTCTTTTATTGAGAAAATATACATTTATTACCCATATAAATAGCTTTAACCATTTTCTTTGACTGAGAGAAACTTAAGCACAGGACTTTCCTTTCAGAACATCTAGAGCCGTGTTTCCCAACCCAGTCCTCGGGGAACCCTGGACAATCCACGTTTTTGCTTCCTCTCAGCTCCCAGCGCACCTGTATCAGGTATTCGGTGTTCCTTATTGGCTGGGAGCTGGGAGGGAGCAAAACAATCTAGGGAAAGTACTGACTTCTACACACTTGAAGAATATGCTGTGGGCATCAAAATATTCATTTGTGCTTCGACCTCACTTTGGCCACCTGCACCGTATTTTTGCACTTCCTTGGGTGTGTATTGTGATGGGAGGTATTCATTTATTTTTCTGGAATGCATAAGTATCCACTTTGGTGGCCAGGAACTTCTATCTCAACTTATATTAAGTCCCTACCCGCAGAATTGCAAAAATTAAAGAGAAGCAAAGAATTCTTTTCAATAACCAATTTTACAACGTAAAGGAAGTGCAGCAACTTCTGTGGAGAATGCATTCAGCTTATTTATTTTCTGTGGGATTGCAGAATAATTAGAAAGTGAAAAGGGACTGGGAAAACGGGCTGAATACTGAACTATTTATTAGCAATGTGCAATGGATGCCATCGCTCATTTGTGTACACATAACACCAAGCATGCTTGATGACACAAACACAGGCATCACAGATGCAGGCAACCTCTGGTAAGACGTGCATTATACTGCTTACGGACACACATACTGCACTTGCTATGGAAGCACACAGACTACTGTGGAGTTACGTACACACAGTTCATGTAGGAACTCAGACAAAGTTCACATGCAGCAAATAGGGAGGAGTGGAAAGGCAGTGGGCAATGGGTAGGGTTAGAGTAAAATGGAACTATGTGAGAAGGGATCAAATGGGAAATGAGGGCGGGGCGGGGTGGGGGGGGGCGAGGGGAGGTTATGCAATGTCATTGTACTAAGGAAGGAAAGACCAAGAAGTTATACTCATAAATTAGACATTATTTTAGATACTGTCAGAAACAGTGGAAGCAAAAGAGTTCTGGTGGAAAGCTGAAGCTCCTGGAAGAGACGTATTTCATAAGCTGAGGAAAATCGAAGGAGAGTTAATACAGAGGTGAATCAGCAGTTCTTTAACTACCCCACTAGCTTCAAGGGTTATTTTTAACAGTAATTTGTGTATTATTATAGATTTCTTTGGGGAATTTGCAAAATTTTGCTGAAAACCAAATGATACAAAATGTAGCTAATTAATCAAATTCTACAATATAAACCGAATCATTGTAGCCTGTGTGCTTTTGCACTTATAAAGTACTTGGTATGGTTAATATATATATATATATATATATATATATATTAACTTACCGAGAAAGAGAATGTTAAAGTAAATATTATCTTTAGAAACATTTGCAAGAGGTTAACGTAAAAAATACAATCCTGAATTATTTCTGAGAGATGGCTAGATAATATGCTATACGTTATGTTTATGATACTTTTAAAAAATCATTGCTTGTTAATTTTTTTTTACAGAAACCTCCTTTCCTCAGATGGAACTGAGTCGCCCAGAGTTGTTTGATTTTCATGGCGTGTCCATGACTCACTATTTCACTGATAGGTGGGACAAAGTGCAGAATTTCAATGCCAGACTTGATGACATTGTGATCGCAACCTATCCTAAAGCAGGTATGTGAGTCTACATCTGCCTGTCTTTTTGTCAAGACTGCACTGGTGTTCACATCACTGTATGCCATCAATGCAGAGGACACATTTCATTGTTGTGCCCTGTGTGCTGTGGTGTGTCAACAATGACCACTGATCACTAAATTCTAATTCTAATTCATGTTCAGCTGGATACAGCGTATGACTGAGTTTATTACGACCCTCACTTCTCTCACTTAGGTACAACCTGGGTTTCCCAAATTGTGGACCTGCTGTACTTTGGAAAGTCTGATCCTGGGCGCCAGGCCTCCGTTCCTGTATATGAAAGAGTTCCTTTCCTTGAGATGAGCATCCCAAATGTGGTTATGGGTGAGGCAGCAATCAGAAATAAGTTTCAAAAGCATCTTCAAAATCATGCATACAAACTAGGTTTCATGAAACAGTATGTGTGGTATCTGATTCTGTCAAAAGCCGACACACATGTTCTTTGCTGTTGTTTTACTGCATGCAGATCATGTACAATGGGAATACTGGTTTCAATAGGTTTTTGCAATGGTTAAGATAAGCATGATATAGATATATATAGAGTTTCACTAGTAGCAGTGTGGCCCCTTTGTGATCAGGTACGGAATTGGCAGAAAAGATGACCTCAGTTCCTCGCATCATCAAAACACATTTTCCCGTTCAGTTCGTGCCCAAGTCCTTCTGGGAACAAAATTGCAAGGTACAGCTATATACATTTTGTGGCTGATGATCCCATAACACAGCCAACCTGAAGTCAAATTTGTTTGTGTTTTTCTTCACACAGATCATTTATGTGGCCCGTAACGCTAAAGACAATGTTGTGTCCTACTTTCACTTTGACCGCATGACCATGGTGCAGCCAGAACCTGGAGACTGGCCCAGTTATCTGCAGAGGTATCAGGAGGGAAAATGTGAGTAGATATGGGGGAAATTATGAGCGGGATTGTGCAGGACCGTGCAGATAGAGTGACTCAAGTATGCAGTTGTCCAAAATGTGTAAGAAAGAGTGAGTCAGTAGAGAATGGTAGTATCAATGTACCAAAACCATTCATCCAATTTCAGAACTGCAAACCCATTTCAGGGTCACAGTCTATCCTGGAGGTTATGGGGACAAGGCAGGAAACAACCCATCACAGGGTGTACAGACACACACTTTGGTAATTCCAATTAGCCCCAGCATTTTTGGACAGTGGGGGGGAAACTGGAGCACCTAGAGGAAACCCCATAATGACACGGGGAGAACATGTAAACTCCACACACGGAACACCAGCCAAGACTCAAACCCAGGTCCCAGAGATGGGAGGCAACAGTGCTAACCGCTGCACCACCATGCCACCCTTACCCAAACCCAAAGTTTTTTTGGTCATGTGACATGCATTGCAACACTATCTTTTCATCCTACTGTCCCAGTGGTGTTTGGCTCATGGTACGACCATGTGAAAGGATGGTGGGAGAAAAAGCAGACATACACCAACATCCACTACATGTTCTACGAAGACCTCGCTGAGGTGAGAACCTGGAAATAGCCACGGAAGTTGCCCTGTAGTCCAACAACAGACTAAAATAACGCAAAAGTCAGTAACAAAGGCAGGTGAAGTGAAGATGAACTGCTGAGTAACAGATTAGGTTGTTTTATTCCACTATCATTCTAAACCCAGACTGCTTTGTTTCTTAGGACACCGCCCAGGAGATAGAGAAGATCTGCTCCTTCCTGAACATCTCACCAACACAGGAGGAGAAAGATCACGTGATAAAAGAGGTGGCATTCGACACCATGAAGAAGAATAAAATGGCCAACTACTCCACCATCGGTATCATGGATTTAAAAATTTCACCATTCATGCGAAAAGGTGGGTGGTTATGATATTCCTAAAGACGGTGCATGAGAGGGATAGGAGACCAGTAAAATGAGAGACTGAGATCTTCTGACAGTGAAAAACCTGATTAATAATTTAAAAGGTCCAATACTCAGTAAAGACTGATACATTGATCAGATACAGTGCTCTTTATCTCCATGTCTTCCCTCCTATTTAACGCATCTTCTCTTTATATCTGTGGCACAATCAGCATTTTACAGCAGATGTGACATGTCAGTATCTGTCAGGACTTTTGATTGCTGCCATTGCTAGAAGTACACTGGTAATCAGTAATCACAAAACATTTTAATAGGGTTTTTCCATATTGTATAATTGGCAGATTATGAGAAGGTGCATCAGTTTGTTATGATCTAATATTAGCCTGTGGCACTCGGACATATTTGTTGCATGGGTAGTCGGTGAACCTACCAGCCGATTGATGAATGTCTTGCAGAATTTACATGCAGAGATACCAGAGCACTTACCAAGTAAAAAAAACAGAAACAGAAAGTTCATCTCAAGTGTTTATTTCTGATTCTGATCTGATCTTCTGTTTTTCTTTCTAGGAAAGGTTTCTGACTGGAAAAACCATTTCACTGTGGCTCAGAATGAGCATTTTGATGAAGTCTATCAGAAAAAAATGGCAAACACCACTCTCGGGTTCAGGACAGAAATATAGTTTGCAGTGTAAGAATAAAAGGCATACTCAGGCTCATGTACCTGTGCTGTTCAAACGGCTTCCACCAGATGGAGCCAAAGATTTCCAGAAGCCGGATCAGCCTGAATGAACATCACAGGCAAGATACAAGATATTTATTTGTAACATACAGTTATACAAGTACAACATGTAATTAAATGTACCCTGAACAACCCTTAGACTGCGCAAATCAAAAATAGAATTAAGAATAAGTCAACAAGTTAAAAATGTTATAAATAAGCTAAAAGTTAAAAAAAACTAAGAATAAAATATATACATAATACAGAGAAATATAGAAGTTGTTCTAATATAAAAAATAATCTTAAGGTTTAAGCTGTACATGCGCATATGATGTTAGAATTATGTATTTAAAGTGCAGTGTGCCATGTTGCAGGTGACATAAGTATAAATATAAGCAACGATGGATATGTAATTTACAGATAATTAAAATAGCAGGTTGGTGATTTAGCTACCCAGTAAGAACAATTAAAATACAGCATAATCCTGGCTGGTTCCAAGATGTAAACGAGCCTGATAAATTATCCTTTTATTAACTTTAATATTGTTTGATAATAATAATAATACATGATCTTAGAGAAACTTAAATAACGGTAGCGTTGTTAATGGTACGCGATGTACGTTTCCACCACGAGAATGAAGAAAAATAAAGCAGGTTTATCAGTAGTGGATCTTTTAAAGTAGGCGGG
>JAODKC010000107.1:13207047-13221000 GCA_026777985.1 Mormyrops attenuatus | reverse complement strand
GTGCTGTGGTTTTGTGGATGGTCTGTTTTGTATATGTATTGGTCATTGTCTCTATGTTGGTATCTGGTGTTAATGTTACATTCATTTATTAATTTGTTGTATCCCTTTTTAAATGCCTGGCTGCAACCTAAATTTCCCTGGTGGGATAATAAATTTGACTTGATTTGACTTGACTTGACATGCTGTTTGAACATAATTCATGTTCCATAGAATTAAACCATATTTTAAAGTCCTTTTTGTGGCTCGTGTTAGTTATATCTGTGTGTATTAATTTATTGAAAATGGATTTAGTATTTTTTAATTTATTTATCTGGATGAATGGGTTCTCGCATTTTGCACCCCCTGGGGGTCACCTATGGCTGTATGCCATCATGTTCAGCTGGATACAGCGTATGACTGAGTTTATTACAACCCTCGCTTCTCCCACTTAGGTACAACCTGGGTTTCCCAGATTCTGGACCTGCTGTACTTTGGAAAGTCTGACCCTGGCCGCCAGGCCTCCATTCCCATATATGACAGAGTTCCTTTCCTTGAGCTCTGCATCCAAAATGTCCATTCAGGTGAGAGAGCAAAAAGCCATCTTCAAAATCCACCATAGAAACCAGCTCTAATGAAGCAAAGTTTGGGCTGGAACAACAGGCTGAAGTCTGATTCTGTCAAAGCCGACACACATGTTCCTTGCTGTTATTTTATTGCATGCAGATCATATACTATGGGAATATTGGTTTCAATTGGAATTTGTAATGATTTTTAAAATAAGCCTGAAATATAGTATGTGTACAGTTTACCTAGTATAGGTGTGGCCCCTTTGAACACAGGTATAGAATCAGTGGAACAGATGACTTTGGTTCCTCGCATCATCAAAACTCATTATCCTGTTCAGTTCGTGCCCAAGTCCTTCTGGGAACAAAATTGCAAGGTACAGCTATATACATTTTGTGGCTGATGATCCCATAACACAGCCAACCTGAAGGCAAATCTGTTTGTGTTTTTCTACACACAGATCATTTATGTGGCCCGTAACGCTAAAGACAATGTTGTGTCCTACTTTCACTTTGACCGCATGAACATGGTGGAGCCAGAACCTGGAGACTGGCCCAGTTACCTGCAGAGGTTTCAGGAAGGAAAATGTGAGTAGATATGGGGGAAATTATGAGCAGGATTGTGCAGGACCGTGCAGACAGAGTGACTCGAGTATGCAGCCGTCTAAGATGTGTAAGAAAGAATGAGTCAATAGAGAATGGTAGTATCAATGTACCAAAACCATTTCATTGTTAAAAAACAGAGAGTTATATTGGTCATGTGACATTGCAACACTAACTTTTCACCATACTGTCCCAGTGGTGTTTGGCTCATGGTACGACCATGTGAAAGGATGGTGGGAGAAAAAACAGACATACGCCAACATCCACTACATGTTCTACGAAGACCTCGCTGAGGTGAGAACCTGGAAATAGCCACGGAAATTTCCCTGTAGTCCAACAACAGACTAAAATAATGCAAATGTCAGTAACAAAGGCAGGTGAAGTGAAGATGAACTGCTGAGTAACAGATTAGGTTGTTTTATTGCACTGGGTCATTCTAAACCCAGACTGCTTTGTTTCTTAGGACACCGCCCAGGAGGTAGAGAAGATCTGCTCCTTCCTGAACATCTCACCAACACAGGAGGAGAAAGATCACGTGATAAAAGAGGTGGCATTCGACACCATGAAGAAGAATAAAATGGCCAACTACTCCACTGATGTTGTCATGGATTTCAAAGTTTCACCATTCATGCGAAAAGGTGAGTGTGAGAGGGAGCAGAGCCCATGTGGTCCCACCCACTGCTACTGCCTGTGCCAAAATAAATGTGCAAATGATGGGAGTAAAGAAATAATAGCTGCTTTGAAGGAAACACATAATTAAAAACATTTTTCAAGTAACATGACTGAAAAAAGACGTGTAACTGAAAGAATAGATTAAATAACTGGTACCTCACATCACATAGCTGTTCTGCACTGGCACCACAGAGTGTGTGAGTACTTCTAGGGGCGCAAACAAGCCAATTTCATTTTGTCTCTGATGGTCTGTGCCCTGCATCCGCCTGTATCACCTAATGGTTTAACTAGCTCTGGATAGGAGACCAGGAAAAGAAGACTGAGGTTTTCTGACTGAAATGCGTAATTGAGCTGTTCGCTTAAATTATTCAATACACTGTAAAGACACTTTCAAGATACAGTGGTCTTTATCTCCATGTCTTCCCTCTCACTGAATGCATATTCTGTTCACATCTGTGACACCATCTGCTTTTCACACTTAATAGTGTGTGATTGGTCAGAATCTTTTAGTATGTATGATCGCTGCCCAGAGGTGTTAATTAGTACAGTTTCTTTTCTGGATTTGTACTTTGAGTATTTTAAGTTGTTGCAACTTTTACTTTCATTTACTGTTGCCTACATTTTTGAGGTAAAAAACAGCTTCTTATTCTGGGATGTTCTGCACGAGACCATCGTTACACAATGGTTTGCTCTTCAACAGTCTGGCAGGCATTGTAAGACCTTTTACATTCGCACCACCAGGCTGAGGAATAGCGTTTTCCCCAGAGCTACTGTATGAAGGTCATGAATCAACTCATCAAGCTCCCGCCATAAACGGCCTGACCCCCCTTACTGTTTTGGTTATGTACTGTTGCACATATGAACTGTTTGCCCTATTTACTACTGCCAGACTTGCTCTCTACTATGGCTCATGGCAGCTGCTGCCTCATACTTTTTGTACTGTTGAAATAATGCAGATTATTGCATTGGACAATTAGAGATTTTCTGTAGTGGAGAGCTATGGATTTTGTCAGCTCATTCAGCAATTATTAGGGGCCTCAAAGTACCAGTCTATTACCATTAAATGTGGCCAATACATTGATCTGGTATTTTCCACAGAGTAAAAAACAATGTAATGTCATTCCACTAATCACCACTAGCAAGCACGGCATTTAAAAGCATAGGTTGCTCTTTGTGAAATGTAATTTTTACTTTGTATACTTTAAAACCGTTATCTTTTACTTGAATAGTCTGGCACCAAATGACTTTTACCTTTACTTGCGTGACATTTTGGTGTGGTACCTGTACTTTTATTTAAGTATGAAAATTGAGTACTTTTCCCACTATTGGTGCTGCCTTTGCTGGAAGACCACCAGTAAGTTTGTGTATTGGGGGTTTTACATGAAGCATTTTAATTGGGTTTTTCCATATCGTACAGCCGGCCGTTCAGGAGCATGTTCTTCAGTTTATTATGATCTGGTGTGAGCCTGTGGCGCTCGGAGTAATTTGTTGGCTGGGTGATCAGCTGAACCTACTATCCGATTGATGAATGTCTTGCAAAATTTACATGCAGAGATACCAGAGCACTTATCAAGAGAAATAACAGAGACAGTCTGTTGATCTCAAATGTTTATTTCTAGATTCTGATCAGAATTTGTTTTCTTCTGTTTTTCTTTCTAGGAAAGGTTTCTGACTGGAAAAACCATTTCACTGTGGCTCAGAATGAGCAGTTTGACAAAGTCTATCAGAAAAAGATGGCAAACACCACCCTCAGGTTCAGGACAGAAATATAGTCTGACTAAGCATATAAGACAACGGTCACGCTGCCCAGCATAAGCTAATAGTAGCCCACAGGGATCCACTGAGTAGCCTGCATCTGGAATCAGAGCAGTTTTTTTTGTATGCATTTATACGTATATTTGACTTCGTCTCAAAGATGTATGCTGCACAGTGAACGATGCTTCTTACATTATTCTCTTTGTAAAAGTAGCTCTCACACAGTAAATATGGTTGGAGACACTTGATATAATTCACTGATTCTCAACCCATGGGTCGCAACCCAAATTTGGATCGTGAAAAATTCTGAATGGGTCGGGAGGCAGAGTTGGATATGTAAGCGTTGTAAAACTACCAAGCTCCTGTGCTGATCCACGATCAGATTTCCTAGCCTTAATCCTAGAATTAACATATATAAATGGGCCTTGGGTCTGCAAATGGTTAGAGAAAAACTAGTGAACACTCAACCAAGAAGCCAAACCACAGATGCTTAATTTAAAATTCACTGGTACATCCAGTCAGATTTGTGCGATAGGCATTGATTGGTGTAAATTGCCTGCACTGCACACTTGATCATAGCGTTAATTTAAACCTATATTTGATATATGGTCGTGACTGAGCTGGCATGGTAAAAATTGGGTCGCGCTGCAAAAAAGGTTAAGAACCACTGGCATAAGGCATACAGTATGCACGCTCATGTACGCTTGCTATTCAAAGGGCTTCCACCAGATGGAGCCAAAGCTTTTCAGAAGTACCACCCCAGCTATTCAACAGACATTTGGACCAGAAATTTAATGAAATGATTCAGTGCATCTTCATTACTGTTAAATACAGCAGTGTTCACTGAAAGGAATGAAAGAATGTTATGCATTCTAACCCATGCCTACCTCATACATCCCAGTACACTGTATGTAAACCTTTATGTACTACATGTGACCAAATGTTTTCACTTGAAAGGTTACAAATATTCTTCTTCTTTGTCACATATTCTTGATTAATTGGTATAAACTGTGTATGCAAAAAATAAACTCTCAGTGAATAAAAAGTATTGACTAACTTGAGGTTTTAAATTTCATACATTTATTTAAAATTTGATATGAGGCTCTGACATAAAGATCAAACTGGGACAACAGAGAAGTCTGGAGTGAGATGGATCAGAGTGCTGAAGACAACACTGGAACGGCAAACATACATTCACTATGATCATTCTCAAGTGGATTAGCTGAATATGATGTAAGACTATGATGTGTGATGTCACTCTCCCTTCTGCAATGATAAATGTGGACACCCCAGGAGCACAGACATTGGAAAGTGGTACGTTTTTGAATGAGTGCTCCGATAAAGCGGACTGAGAGATGGGTTTCAAACTGCAACTATGCCCCATGATGATGACATCCGATCAGTATGGTAATGCAGCCATACTTTTAAGGCCTTTGTCTCTATGAAAACCGTGTTGCAGAACGACGGGCCGTGTACCTATAGGATGGATCGTAAACCGAAAGAAGCAATGAGTGCTTCTTGAGATGAACAGATCTCTTCACGCACTTTATGTACATATACTATTCAGCATTGAGCACTAGAGTTTTCATGGAATAATTTTTCTGCATATTTACAACAAAATTTAATGACAGAGTTTTAACTAGTAGTGCAAAGTTTAAGGACTGCTTTACGTCACATCAGTCCATCACAATTCGAGTATGGTCTCTCTCTCGGTTTCTCTCAGATTGTCACACTGTCAAACACCTGAAGGCACATTAGTGCTATATGTTTCTGGGGTCTTTGTACAAAAACATAATGAACCCTGGTGCTCCCTTTGAAGGTGCCTTCAGTCATATGTATTGAGCGGGGGCTTTGGTGCAATGGGCACACTCGTGACCATCCCATGTCATGACTTATGGCACATCTATACCAGCAAAAATTCAGGAGGAAGAGTCTTGGGGTTTGCAGACAGAGGGCTCTTACATGATATAGTCACCACAGGCAGCCATATTCATAATATACAAAGATCTAACTTTGCAAATGAAATGAAAGCGGCCAATGACAAGGATCTGTGTAATAATGGAGGTGAAAACAAATCCACTATTCAAGTGTTGGTATTGGTGTTATTATTAGTTGTTATTCTCACTTAAGGAGGTCCACTTAAATGGCATATTGATGTACATTTTACCCTGTAATACAATGTTATACACTGACATGATTCGAACTCAGCCAGGTCCTGCAGATCACTGCTGAGCGCGGATCCTCCTCAGATCGAGCAGTGCGGCTGCTTCAGCCAGGTCCTGCAGATCACTGCTGAGCGCGGATCCTCCTCAGATCGAGCAGTGCGGCTGCTTCAGCCAGGTCGCCTCCCAAAGCCATTCACTGTTAAAAGTTAGAAGTCTGGGTCCTGAGCCACCATGACGCTGTCCTTTTGGGTTTAGGCACGTAAACACGCCTCCGTATCATTCACACTTTGGCCTGGTGCCTGTCACTCTGTCCAGGGCAAAGAGCCAAACTTAAAGACACTTAAACCCTTAAAATGTCAGCAGGGTGTTACACAGTGTGAAGTGTCTTCAGTCCATCCTGGGGCAGTAGAGTTAGGTGCAGTGCAGTTACCACTAGCGTCCTTGTGGTGCCGTAGCTCGCTGGGTGACACACCTTTTCATGTCTCAAATCGGCCTGTTAAAATGCTCAGTCAGTACGTGTGCCGGTCAGCAATCAGCTGTCCCACACTGGCTCTGCTCGGCGTGAAGATGTCGTCGGGGATTTCACAGGTCGATGATCTCGCTGCTCATGCTGGCTGAGTCGTCCTGCCGGCTGACCTCCAGCAGACCCCTGCTGGCTCCCTGGCTCATGCTGGCTGATCCTCCTTCAGGCTCTGAGTCTGGAGTCACAAAGGGCTTGGTGTCGTCCCCCCCTGAACCACGCAGCCGGCCTGGGCCTCTGTGGGGGCGGAAGGAGACGGGGCAGGACACAGAAGTGGGAACCCTCTGGATGCCGTCCTTGTCCTGCTCTGACGTGCAGCTTTGCAGCATGGGTGTCGACGGCGCAGCCACCTGCCTTTCAGTCGCACCACCCCCATCCACTGGCTGTTCTTCTCGGCTGCAGCTCTGTGATAGATTAACCTGGGGGTCGCTGCTGCGGCGGGGCCAGGAGGTCAGGGCATGATGGCGGGGGCCCGGGGATGTGGGCGAGGGGGGCGATAGGCCCCGAAAGAAGCCGTTCCCCCGCAGCAGGTGCTCACGGTGCAGAGCCTCGTCGATGCTGCGGCTCAGGTCGATGGGGGAGGGGGGTCGCAGGTCGAAGTCGGTGAGGGACAGGATGGATTCCTTCTCCTGGACCCAGTCCCTCTCGCGCTCCAGGCTGCTGCTGAGGGAGCGCCGGGGCGTGCGGCCCAGAGACTGCAGCCGCAGCAGGGAGCCCGTGGAGCCATCGCCGGCGCCACCCTTTTGGTTGCGCCCGTGATTACTGTCCTTCACGCTGCGTGAGCCGGAGGCCTGGTCGCGGTTGCGGATCAGGCTCTTGCTGATGTCAGCGCCAGGCCGCTCCTGCCCCGCCCAGTTGTTGGGCACCTCGCCCGCTCCCCCGCTGTCGGACTTCCTGCAGGGCCGGCCCCGGAGGCTCTGCACGATCTTGGCCCAGCAAGGGTACCTCTGCGTCGAGGAGGACGAGCACGAGGAAGATGGCGCCTCGAGTCCCGGTGCCACGTCGGCCGAGCACGCTTCTTGGTCCCGGGGCCTCCAGAAGACCCAGGAGGTCAGCAGCAGCATGAAGGTGGACCAGGCCAGCTCCAGGAGCCGGGCCCAGAACTGAACGAGCCACCAAGCCCAGCTGAAGGAGCGCCAGTGGCCCAGCCACCCGTAGAGCCAGAAGGTGGCGTAGGCATGCAGGCCGCAGCACAGAGCCCCCAAGCAAGTGCACACCACCATCACCCGGCCCAAGATGCGCAATGACCACTGTCCCTCTGGCTGCCAGCCCGCCCGGGCCACAGGCTCATCCAGGGGTGGGGCCAGAGGCCGCAGTAGCTGGGGGAAGGCGTACAACAGGGAGCCCAGGCACAACAGCAGTCCCCAGGTGAGCGAGAGCAGCTGCAGCACTGCTGGCACAGCAGGCGACAACGCCGCTGACAGCAGGTCAGCCGCCAGCAGCACGGTGCAGTGCACCACGGCCAGCACCACCGCCAGTGGGGGGCGCTGCAGGCCTAGAGGCAGCAGCTCCATCTGGCCCGTTGCCCGCAGCGTGAGCAGGATCAGCAACGCCTGCGCCCAGATCAACAGCGGCAGAGGCAGGTTGTAGAGTGCGGTAACGCCCGTGCGGGGTAGCACCTCACTGGCGCCGTACGGGTCCAGGAAAAAGAGGATGGCCCGCAGGGTGCCCGCCAGCAGCAGCAGCGCATTGGCCAGGGCCAGGCAGCCCCGGTGGGGACAGTTCAGGCCCGGTGACAGAAACAGCCCCACTAGTGCCCCTGCTGCCAGCAGCAGGAACAGCACAGCCGTGCCATAAACGTGCAGCTCCCAGGCAAAGGACAGCTTGCGCTGCAGGTCGGCCCACAGCAGCAGCGTGCCGTTGTGGGGGGTTGGGGACAGGCAGGGGCCCCGCCCCAACACACATGGCTCCAGGGGGCTAAGGGAGGGGGCAGGGCTACTGAGGAGTGTGGGGGCATGTCCGAGTAGGATGGACGCATTCTTCTCCAGCATGCGGCCTGCCTTCGGGCCGGACCCTTGGCTGGTCGGGGACAGGAGCGTGGAACTTGTGCGGGTGGTCAACTCTGTGACGACTGGGGGGGGAGACAAACACAGGGTTAGTCTGTGCCTTTGCTATGGGGGCATGGTGACTGTGCACCAGAATATGATAAAAGTGACCAACCAGTAAAGGAGGGAAGGTGGGAGGTGAGTCAGGAGAACAGAAAAAGAGCTCTGGGAGTGGTGGCATCTGGGATTAATTAAAATGGAGATATTTATCTGAACGCTGTGCAGATACTCTTAGTCCACAGACATCACAGCGTGTGACTGAAGCAATCCAGGCGAACAGCAGGATACTGGGGGCTCGAACCGGAAAGCCAGGGCTGTCAGTGCTGCTTGGAAGTCGTGTCCTGGCACATCATACGAAAACATGCTCATAGGTTCTGACTCCGTGAGTCAGAACTTACATAGACCTCCTCCCAGTCAGAACCATGCCCTGGAACCACTTAAAAACAGAGCAGCTTCATGGGATGAAATAAGGACTTTTCAAGCTGACCTCTGACACCCATAAAGGGGTCAAGGTTCAGGCCTCACTGACCAAAAGTGGCCCCCACCCTATCCCGAGCCTTCCCTCCAAGCGTGCTCCACACATCTGACATTTTTATACCAATTAAAAACTGAAAAACAGGGAACAATTTGAGGCAGGGGTGATATCAGGGTACAAGCCCCTCTAAGCACCTGTAACTGATCTCAGTGAGAGGATGAAGTCAGTTTGCCAGGCGTGACATAAGAGAGCCCCGGGCTCTCGCGGGTTTTTCCAAGCAGCTCTTACGCTGCCTGTTTTACTTTCCCACTAATAAAATCTCCCCGCTCCTTCCTGCAGTCCCCACGTCTGCTGGATCTGTTCACCATCACAAAGAAGCAGGTTTCTGATGACTGTCAGATTGCACACACATATTTAACAGATGCCAAAAAATACAGAAAGTGGAAAAAAGTACCAGTCTACACTGTCTTGTGAACAGCTTCCATGAAAAGCAGGAGGGGGGGGTATAGAGACGGGGAGTGAAATGAAAGAAGATGAACTTTTCCAGAAGCCCTCTTGAAATAAAATTTCAGCCCAGTGTGTGGGATGTGATGAGTGAGTCCAGAGAGAAGAGAAAGTGTGTGTGTGTGTCTGTGTTTTCGTTTGAGGATGGTGGGAGGGGGCATGGGTGGATAGCACAGGGGAGGGGTACAGCCTCCTGCTGGGGGCTTGGATCAACAGTCCTGTGAACAAAGGCCTCACAATGCCCCCTTCCTTATCCTGCAGGATTAGACACCCCCGGTAACACCCACAGTAGCAAAAACATCGAGACTGGGGTGCGGTGCTGAAAAAGCAGCAGTGAATCACTCCGCGCGGGCGCCAGGCCCTTTCTCATGGGCAACATCTGGTATCACTATTTCTTCAGAAAATCTTCATGGTATATCTAAGAAATTTAATTCTACTACTAATAGCCTCCAGCTGGAATTCTGATCTATTTTTGCTAAAAAGAAAATAAGGCGTGCTTTAAATCCTCTCATAGTATAATGCTGAAAGGGCTGACTCCGTGAAGGAATCTAATTACACACATACATTATTTAGATAATACCGAATAAAATACAAGACTGAGCTTTATTATTACTCTTATAACTCCTGCCTTGTTAGTGAAGCCGGATCATTATGGCACCTGAGCCTAAAACAGATAAAGTTCAACTATCTGTCTAAATATTAACCTCTTGAAATGGAGAGAAAGGTCTGAATGACAATGAAGGAAAGATGCCTAGCGCAACTCAGAAAGGAGATGTTCACACAAAATCAAAGTGTAACACTGAGTACAGACTGTGCTGCTGGTTTTCCTGTAATTGATCCACTGGCCCGGGGAACGGCCCCCTGTCCTGGGAGAGCGGTGTGGCCGAATGGCCGGCCGTGGACATAACCGCTTTAGCGCACGTGGCCCTACTGCCTCTTTGCTTTGGTTAATAATTGTTTAGGGCCTCTAGTGACCATCAGTCTACCATCCAAAAGCCCAATTTAGTGGAGAATCACGGTGAGCCTGGAGCCCATTACAGGGAGCAGGGGGCCCGGGGGATGGGATGCCAGGCCAAGGCAGGGCACCCAGCCCCCCAGCGGTTTCCTTCTATGCAGGCTCTGGCAGCACTGAGCTCTTGCTAGGTTAATTAAATCGTAAAACACACTGAACGGAGCCGAATTAGGCCTAGAGACATGTAATGTGAATGTGGGTGGGATGGAGTGCCCCCCCCCCCATCTCTCTGTGTGACTCAGGAGGGGCTGTGCCAACGATGAGGACATCAGAGTTAAGTAACTGCTCAGACGCGCCAAGTCCTCCCTGTGTAACAAGCCGCTGACCTCAATATACATCAGGAGGCAGCCGGAGTTGTCCCCCCCAGGACTAAAAAGAAACACCTCTGATGATCCCATCACACGCAAAGGGAATAGGACAGCACGAGAGCCCAAGTGTGTATCTTACACCCACACACACACACACGTGCAGGGGTGACACATAACACTGTGTGCAGCAACCTGTTCACACTTCGAGGTACCAGAGATGGAACCTCGGTCAGGTGAAAAGGAAAAGGGAGAGCTGAGCCTCAACGCAGCAGGAGGAGGAGCAAACGACGAGCCCTACAGGTGCCCACTGAAACATCTTCTAGGCACCCACGCAGAAAAGGTGCTTTAAGCTTCTCTGGGTGAGCATGTACACTCTCTGCAGAGACTTCAATCCACCCGAAACATGAAGGCGTTCCCTGTGCGGCGGGAGTCCTGGGTAGCTGCAGTCTGGTCCCAGATGGGCCGTACTGCTCTCACAGTTTGACTCGGTTACCATGACAACAGGCATACTCTCACAGACAGATAGACAGACTCTCATACAGACACACCCCAATCAGTACCACTAAGACCCAAATCCTGCTAATACTTAGCTAGCACATGTCACAGATGTGTCCCACCTCACACCAGCTCACACACAAGGCTGGCACAGCCACACACAGCCACACCGCCACACACAGCCACACCGCCATACACAGCCACGCACAGCCACACCGCCACACCGCCACACACCCTCCTGTAATACTATTACATGCATTCCACAGCCTCACTGACCCCAAATATAGTGTCCAAAAAAAGGTTACTTGATTACTATAGCTGTCTCCTGAATTGCAAACAATAATAATAATAAATGTGGAAATAGCATTAAAAGTTACTGCCTGAATATATGATTGTTTCATGCTGAAGGCATTCATTTTGGTGATGGATGTATGGACCCTGACAATATCACCCCCATCTAACGCTTTAAAGCCACCCTCCGCATCCACATCCTCAGCAGCCCATCTGCTCTATGTTACTTATGTCATCACTCCTCAGTCTCTCCCCCTTCCTCTCCAAGCTTTACCTTTGCTTCATCTTCACCTCCCTTTCCTTACACACATCCCTCCTCTTCCTGAGAGCACCCCCCCTCCCTCTCCCTCTCTCCCCCCCCCCCCACCAGCATATGGACGAAACATTTTTATCTCTCCAATTGGTTAAGATAAAAAGGAGAATGTGTGATGAAATGCTGGTGTTATTTTTTTTGGGGGGGGGGTTTGCTTAGCTCAATTTCTTTCATCAGTTCCGCTTACCTGTGTTTGTCGATTGATTAGTTGCACTCATCAAAGTTGCAGATTTACGATCTGGCAAGTTCACACTGGTGGGAGTCTGCATCACTAATTTAGCTGCCATAGGTGTGTGAAAAACAAATACACTTTTTCAAAATTTACCTAAAAGGTACTAATGTAGTAATAAAACTGAAAAACATTTAAAAATACACTTTTCTCACCTTTTTCTAACCAAACTTTGCTCACAATGAGTGGTTTTCGAGTCTCTCTCGAGATTGATGCGGTGGTCTGAGGATCAGCTGACCCTGTCCAAGACTTTGGATTGGCCCGCGATACAATGGTGGGGCTCAGCTGTGGAACCTGGTTGACTGTGGAACTTGTGGGCACTTCAGTCACAGAGGTAAATCCAGCGGTAGCCTGGCCTTCTGGCTGAACATTCGCCAGCGTGTCACTCTTGACTGAATAGGATGCAGAGGAAGTCTCCTCCCTGCCCATGGCTGAGGGCAGATCACCTGACCCAGCATTCAGCCAATCATCCCCTCCAGCTGTATACTCTGGTTCCCCCAATCCCTTCCCAGTTCTCATTTGTTCTTCCCCTACCACAGCAGCAACTGTGAGTTTGGGGTGGTAGCTTTGGTCTGGACTATGGAAGGGGTTTAACGTGAGCACTTGCACCATTGCAGAATTGTCCTGCTTATGTTTTGGGGTTTTTGTGGCTCTAGGTGATGCATTGCTTGCAGAACCGGTCCGAACCTGGTTTGTACCACTGTTGGAGCTTTTAGGGGGCAACACAGGAGAAGCTGCCGTGCTGAATGTGACACTCCATCTGTGAATGCTATCCAAGTGGCCGCTGGGTAATGGAGAAACATGATTCTCCACCAGAGGGTCCTTGTGTGCTGCCACTGAAGCACCAGTCGCCTCTTGAATCTGCTTCTGCTTGAAGGCTGGCGGGCCATCTAGATTATCCCTGTCAGGTCCGGCCACATAGGCCGGCTTCCTCTCAGACCCTGTGGGAGAGGCACCGTCAGAACGTCTTTTCCCAGACATCGGGTCCTCCTCCATGCTCCTGCTTTCCTCATGTACGCCCGGCTCTTCATCAACACCCTGCTGGAGGACACCAGCCCCAGATGACCTTCGAACTGGCTCCTCCGTGGGCATCCTTTCCGAGCCCACAGAGGGTGGAGGTGCCGGTGCAAGCTGGGTTGGCTCAAGTGACCCCGGTGGCGGACTGAAGCCGGAGTCACGAGAAGATGTGACCGTCACGTGGCACACAGTGTGCTGGACCAAGGCGAGTAGCAGGAACAGAGCGAGGGGTGGCGCCATCACCAGACGGGCGGTGCTACCAAAGGCAGGTTTTCACTCAGCTTCCTCCTGTATCTCCCACAGCATCCTCACCCAGTGCCTTTTATTACATAGACCTGTAACAACAAAATGGACAAGGCAATATGTCAAGGCATCCATATTACAGCCACATGTCCAGTACAAGGTTGCTGGAGGCCTGGACCGTAATCCAGGCAGCATAGGGCACAAGGCAGGGGTGCACCCAGGATGGGATGCCAGTCCATCACAGAGCACACACAAATCTTAGAGACACCAACACTTTATATAACAGGTTTTATATCTCAGCCTGATCAGTTTAATGCTATTGTCATGTGAAATACCTATTAAACATAAACATAAGAATAAATATTCTTAGAAATGATATGGAAGCAATCCATTAGACAAGGCGATGCCAGGTTACTTTGTTGTATTCAGTATGCAAATAAACATAACTTCTACATTTCTGTCAAAAAATCCTCTTAAAATATACAACAATCAAACATTAAACCGGCAAACTCAATAACTCAAGTAATGCTGTGTTGCAAACCTCCTGTTGTGACCTCAGATGGACACAGCTCCAGCAAACTATGTAAAGATAAGAAAGACAGTCGGCAGAGGTAACCACAGGAGACGGCTGTCGTAGTAACCGGTGGGATACCGAGGGGCCAAAATGGACGGCTTGCTGGGCAGAGTCTGCAATCTGGCGGGTCGGCTGCACAGAGGGCGAGTCTGTAAACACTCCCAGAGGGCCGTGCTGCAGAGCGGTGGCA
>JAODKC010000107.1:13194642-13206947 GCA_026777985.1 Mormyrops attenuatus | reverse complement strand
CCCCCCCCCCCCCCCCCCCCCCCCCCCCCCCCCCCCCCCCCCCCCCCCCCCCCCCCCCCCGCCCCCCCGGCCCCCCCGGCGGTGCTCGGTCACACATCTATGCGCGTGTAGAAACGCGAGCATACACAGAGCCTTATTCACTCTAAGCGACTGTGTGTCTGCACACTGTTGACACATTCTCACAGAGCCGTGGCGAGGCCGCAGTTATGGAGGTATATTGGGGAGGGCAAGTGCGTTCAGATACCCCTGCCTCACGTATATATGTACACAGCCATGTACATTACAGTAAAGCGAATACATCATAAAAAGAAAACCCTGCCTGTATACAATGCAAATGTAACCATACAGATATGCACAAGCAACCTCTGCAGAGAGACGATATACACAGGCAAGGCAGGGAAAAATAGAAAAAGCAGGGAGGCATTGAGATTTTGACAGGAGGGGAAAAAGAAAATAAAAGGGACAAGAATATGAGATTTAGACAGGTATGAGATTTGAATCCTGCCTCAAACTATACCTTCAGGTACAAACATGTGCCCTAAGCAGACCACCTCCTGTTCTTTTCTTGCCAAGACCAAAGCAATCGAGCCCATCTCTGCTTGAATATTCGCCGACTCATTTAGAAATATGCTCACATTTACAGTCACATTTATTGGTCCTGCTGGCGCTTTTGGCACGAGTCAGCGTGAACATTTGAGAGCATTAGACCACAGAGACGAGACTCTGGACACGAGTATGCAATCAGTGAGTGCAGTAAGTCTACAGCCTTGCTTTATACCAGACAGGCAGATTGTGCCAGTTTAAGGGAAGAGGGTCTAACAACATGCAACGGCACTGAATTTCCCCCAGGATAAAGAAGTATATCTTATCTTATCTTTAGCGGCCAAATACAGGCATATGCATGCAAAATCAAACATCAAGACCAGTAAAATTAAAATGACAGAGCACACAACGAATAGGTCAGAGATAGAGCAAGGTGTATATGTAAAGTACGCATCTACAACTCTGCTTCGTTTGATGGAGGACTTGACGTGACAAGACAAGTATACGTACGCAGAAAGTCACAGCCATGACGGAGAAAGACTCTTCGCTCTTGTTCACGGGTCAGCTGATGTTATCCAAGCTACCAAAACATCACTTCTGCATTTAGTCCCTCATGACTTGGTCTTGCTGCTGGGTGTCCTATTTCATAATGACCTGCACATTAAATTCAGTCATTTCTGGGAATGATTTGGTGGCCCTTAAAGTTTAAGCGATTAGGGAGCATGAGGGAGCGTGTAATGGCGAGGGGGAGGACAGGCAGGGAATGAGAGGCAGGGAATGAGGCATGGTACAGGGAGCAGGCTTACACTTGCCTGTGCCATGCGTGTGCTTATCAGCAGGAGGTTCAGGTTTACTTTATGGAGTGATACCCCTATGAACAACCACGGGAAAAACAGACGAGGCTGGTTCAAGGCAGGGACACTCCCTCATGAACCTGTTTCAAAATCCATTCAATGAAGCAAACACCGTAAATCAAGATACCATATAAACTCCAGTTCCAGAATTTCTCAGTCGAGTCGAGCGTTTCCGCATGTGTGCGTGGGAACGTGATCTTGAGGGTGTCTTTACGTGCACAGCTACTGAGAGTTTCCATTTTGTAATTATGCAGCATGTGCATAGGTGTATGAGAGACAGAGAGAGAGAGAAGAGAAGGAGAGCAATCTGATGGGTGATTATGCACCGTAAGCACTTGAGTATGCAGTTGACAGGGGATATTTTTATCCCAGATCTACCCTGCGGGGGCCCAGGAAAATCTCTGCTAGCAAGGATGGGTTTTGCCACTGTTACTCTCCTCACAATCATGCCTTTATTCTCGAGCCAGGAAGAGAGACAGCCTGTGTTTCCAGTTACCGCACTGCATTTCACTGTCTAAGCTTATAACCCCATGGCACGACGCGTGCATACCAGCATGTTACACACAGACCTCCATCACATCTCAGGAAGTACAGTAACCTGCAGAAGTAGTATAGAAACGCAGCAGAGTGAAAAAACCGTATGACTACAAGGGAAAATCTAACAGCTGAACATGGCAGCATGCAGGAAACAGTCTGGACGGAGCCTCAATGAACACCCAGGTCTGGAGAGTGGGTCGTATATTGCCAGCGAAGGGGGCCCTCCTCTACCTCTCTCAATGGGAGCTGATCAAAAGCCACATTTGCTCTGGGCATAATTAGAGGCCGGCGCATGAAACACGCAAACACAGTCATTCAAACACACCCACATGTAACAGCTTCCCAAAAACAGTTCCAATATTTGTGTTAAGTTCAGTGTTTGCAAATGTTGACAAACTTATTTTTCCTAGCCAACGAGAGATGCGGGTGTACTACTGCACACTACACTGATTTTGATATTAGTGTAAATGTAGTGTAGATTGGCCCTATTTAATTTTCTTTGCGATATACACAAACACTTGTCAAGCTATACAACGCAGTGAGCTCTGCTGTGTCCTTCCTTCCACTTGGGGCCTGTGCAGGTGTGTTAGCACATGCTAGAGGATACAACTGCACCTCGATATTGGGAAACACAAAACTTTGTTCTAAATGCCCAATGATAGTAAGCGCACATCCTGACCACATGGATGAGGCAGGACCCTGCAATAATTGGGATTAAACTACCACAACACAGACGAGTCCTTGTGAGACCTTTGTGACGAAGAGCAAGCAACGTGGCTCAAATGTGACCAAAACAGGAAGTGGAGGAGGAAGTGGTGTTTTATGACATTAGATCTCCATGATGAATGAAAGAATGCCCTGCTCAATGAGTCACGTCATTTAGTTCTGATGTAATGAACAGAACAAGGGCTTCGGAAGTAAGTCTTTACCACTATGAAATGACCCTGTCCTCATTTCCACAGTTATCCTGCTTTAGTCATTATATTTATCATTTAATCATTTCCTTTTAATCTATTTTTATTGCTTGATGACAGAAGGAGCACTTATGGGGTAAGAAATCTTGAATTAGTTCTTGAAACAAAAAAATCGGAAGGTCATGCAGAGGGAAAAACAGTTTGAGAGTAAGTAGGTTTGAGGGAGAATATTAGAAAAGCAGACACGAAAAGCTGGACAGAGGAAAGGCACAGAAAAGACAAGACGGGAACAAAAGGTCCCAAGGTGTCAAGCAGGAGGAGCAGTGTGCGGGAGCCAGAGCTGGCTGTTTTGACTGAGGATCCATGGGTAAGAATGTAAACATGCTGAGCTCTTGACTCACTATTAAGTCACACACATATAGGCAGGCAATAAGATACTGCAACTGAGAGGAAAGACACTAAAGAAATCAAGCTGGTCTGACACTCTCATGGGACTCGCATATATAATAAACCTGTCGGTCTACATTCAGGAGGGAAGTCTAGATGAGCTCAGGCATTTTAGAAAGACTGGACGTGAACTGCCGAGGCTATGGTCCCCATCTTGCTCCACAGGCAGGAATTCCAGGCTTTCATTCCTCGTGCTGTTTTTTCCATTTACATTGCCATGAAAACACCCTGGAGACTTGAGAGGTGTTTGGAGGCGCTAATGCTCCACGATCGGAGGCAAGCCGGCCGCGACTGGCCCAGCAGCACAGGAGCCCTGGCAAGGCAGAGCGGCGCTCTGTGATGCACAAGAAACGCAACCCGCCTCACAGACCAGCTAATGGACCGCCGCAAATGGCAAGGCGTGAGACGATTCAGCTCTGAACGGCTTATTAGCTGACGTTTGCCAAACGAATTTCGTTGAACATAACTTCGAAACCGTTTTTTTTTTTTTTTTGGAGATGCTTATTTATGCACATTTGACCAAATATAGTGGAGGTAAACAGCTGCCATTCTGCTACAGACATAGATGTTACCTTCCCTTGGATCTAAAATCCATTCTATAGCATATTCATATACACACTACATTTTAAAACAATGTAGAATTCGAATATTTGGTCCAATAATTAGGCCTAGTTAGACTTAATGGAAGTTGTATATTATAGGCTATACGGCATTAAAGTTTTTATTATGATTTCACGCATAACACGTGACAAGTAAAAACTCATTGTAATCTACGCGATAAAGAATTTCTTAAAATATTCCGCATTTGCGGTATTCTGCGGCCTCTGTATTAACTGTACAAGAACCATACGGTTACAGAAAATATTCAGTCCCTTACCTTGAAAGTTTTCTTGATCCTTTATTCCACTTAGCACAACACAGACGTATCTTCCTTCAGCTCACCATTAAACTATTGAAAATGTTTACCGACGTGTTTGTATGATCTCGCAATTTCTTACTCGTTTATTGATTGAGGGAATTTAATTTTTCAGTCATAATAATGATTGCAGCGGGACTGTGGTGGTTCTTTGAGCGCTGAAATCGCCCACATCTTCATATTGCTGCTGCTGCTGCGCCTTGGAGATGATGAAAAACAGGTGGATCCAGATCCCCTACAAGACTTTGTTGAGCAACGCACATGTGCCAGCACTCGAGACTAAACCCCACCAGTTTTACTACAGATCTCGCTTCACACACACCCACCTACCAACACACTCCTCCGTGTTTAACCCGGGTATCTCCCTCCTAATACAGACCCGCAGCCAGTGCGCTGGCCCAGAAACCAATGTCATTAAGTCCAGAGTACAAAAATACACCGAGCTGTTCACCTTAGATTAGCCTTTCCGCGTTCCTCTTTGTTGTACGGGTATGGTTTAGTTTTATTTTGAAAACAGGTCCCCTTAGCGAAATAAAAGAGGCTGTAAGTGATATCCCTCATGGGCATGACGGAAATTTGCCTTCTATGCAGAAAAATAACCGACAGTATCCTCGCGTTTTTCAGTTCTTCTAGATAACAGGAAAAAAAGGGAAACCACAATGATCAAATTGTCATTCTGTCTTCTTGGTATCTAATTGCAGTCCACTCCATTTCTTTGTATGTGTGAAGGCGCGGAGGTCTTGATTTCGATCCCCGCATATCCAATCTCTGTAAAAAAAGAAAAAAAGAAACAGTTATATTAACATATGTCGAATACATCATTTGTATATATAAACATAATCTTCAACCAAGGTTACATTAAATAGCTTAGAGCAAACTTGCCTATCCAGATTAACGCCTTTGAGCTCACAGGTATAACCTTCAGATGCAATCGCGCAGCAATTATGCATCTAGATTAGAAATATTTCAAATGATATTATACTAGGTGCCTGGGTCCGACGATGTTTCCTGCGCGGTGTATGTTCTCCTTATCGATACAAGATTGCCCGTCGGCTAGGTGAGTGCCTACCGTCACGTCGCTGCTGTCTCCTTGGCTCTGCACTACGATCGGCGAGGTTACTTAAGCCCCTAAGCGACTCCCTTCCCTCTCCTTTTGCTTGTCACTCTCTCTCACACACACAGACCAGTAGTATTAAGGTTACCGCTAACTCTGCGGCTTAACTGAAGCGCCTTTACATCGACAGGGAGCTGCAATGCCACGTTACGTAACGGGCGGCCCCGAAAAGGCGATAGGAAGCGGATCAGTCCAGCTACACCGTGATGAAATACCAGTATATATTTTGGTGCCTCCTAATTATTGCAAACAGAGCACTTTGCGACCTTGGTTCAGGCAGTATCCCGTGTTCTTAGGTTTCTATCTCTTGAATCATAGACGAATAAGAAATGAATGGAGTCCCTCACCCCCCATCCCCTTTCATTTGCTGGCATGATGTCACCTAGCTGAAAAAAACTGAATTCTGCATTGTAGGCTTGAATAGCAACTGAAGAATGGCCAGAGCACTTCTGGGTGAAATTGTATACTGGTGCTCCCGGAAATATTGGACCAGCTGGTATTGCGCCAAGTCCTGTTCATCTTTCCCTCCTACCTCCCCGTTCAGCAGCGTCCTCTCTGTTCATAAGCCCTCCCACATTCAGCACTTGATAGGTGTGTCCAGGTGAATCATTCTCAGGCGTCCTTTCCGCTTAAAGAAACAGAGCTCTCTTTCGCACACATTTCATCACCGCATCCCGACGCACTTCAGAAAGGGAAAATATCAATGCTGTGGTGAGACTTCGAACATCATCACTGTCTCTCTGCGAAGGCTGTCATTGCATACCGTTTTATAGACTTAGACTTGATTTTATTGATGCCCCTGAGGAGGAAATTCGTTTGCACTAGTAGCAGATATACAGACATGAAGAGGATAAAAACAGAGGTATAAAATGTATGAAATAATGTACTCAAAAAACACAACAGCTTAAAGCAGATATATACAATTACAATATTGAGCAATGATATTTATAATTAAAAAGAAAAGGCAGGGTTATATGACAGTGTAAATAGTCACACTGCTCAATACTGACAGTGGGCATTATGAATATAATGTAGATGTAGCACATTGGCATATTCTTATAAACATGTAGCAGGAGTGCATCATGGGTATATTGTTTACTCAGACAACCCAAAAAGGCTGTGTCAGTAAAATACAGCAGTACACACCTAAGACCAACAGTGTCTGGGCAAGGTCCATTTCAGCATAGAAACAGACACCTCCACATACACTTCTGTGTCGGGTCCATAGCAACAGAGACATTTCTACAAACAAGTCTCTACCTGGATTGCTGGTGATTTTCGGTCTCTGCTGCTATTGTCCCAGAGGGTTTCCTTCTCACACCAAACATGCATTTTGGCATGAAAATAGACACCAGCAGAAGCCATGTTTGAATTCGTGGCTTATGGGCGTTCTATGGACTGGAGGACTTGGGAAAATACAGCAGCTCCATTGTGCTTACATGGCTATAGGGGATGGAATGGGCAGGACCGCTCCTTAAAAGGCTGCAGGCTGGCATCATCCTCCCTTGTCGGCTCTCTTGCTGCTCATGTTCATCCAGCTGGCTGGAATCATACTGTAAATCCTGTATTCTGGAGAGTGTCCATTATACTGGCTAGAGACTGCACACTTTATCAGGGCCCGGTGCCTTACACTTGTCAGAGAATAAAGACAAATGTGTTACTATATGCCAGTGTTTCCCAACCCAGTCCTCGAGGAACCCCAGACAGTCCACATTTTTGCTCCCTCCCTGCTCCCAGCCAATCAGGAACACTGAATACCTGGTACAGGTGCACTGGGAGCTGAGAGGAAGCAAAAACATGGACTGTCCAGTGTCCCCCGAGAACTGGGTTGGGAAACACTGCTATATGCTATGTCAGGTTCATCCAGTCCTTATGTAAGAAAAAGAAATTCCCTTATGCATTAGTGGCTAATAACGCACACAGTACTTTAGGTTCCATTACCAGAACACAAGACACTAAAAGAACTTGAGTTCATAAAAAGAACTTTTGTAAAAGTATCCCTGAGCAAGCACAATGTAATGAAAAGTTAAGACAAACAAAGACATGAATATACCTGTTCAGAAAGAGGGCGAAAACAGATGAGGTAAATAACAATCCCAAAGTAATTTAACAGCACAAAACAAATTGAAAATGCAGGAAAGTAACGGTTCCCAAGACAGGTCAGCGTCATTAGAACTTTTGAAGATTCTTAAAGCACTGAAGGAAATGCTATTTCAACAAAGCATAACTACAACACTCCCAATTTATTTTCTGAAATCCAAAGACAAACAGTTCAAGAGAATTAGACTATAAATTGCTTGTAAGATGTAATTGACCAGCAATGGCAACGTATCCCACAGCTCCATGGTCACTGCTTCAGATAGCTGCCCTTCCGTGCCAAACTTAATCTCAGCAACATTCACTATATGGACAGAAGTATTGGGACACACCTCTTAATCACTGAATTCAGGTGCTTCTTTCAGACCCATTGCCACATGTGAATAGAATCAAGCACCATGCAGTTAGGTTTACAAACATTTGTGAAAGCATGGGTCGTCCTGAAGAGCTCGGTGAATTCAAGCATGGTACTGTCATAGGATGCCACCATTGCAATAAGTCAGTTTGTGAAATTTGTTCCCTGCTAGATATTAAATGTTCAACTGTAAGTGGTATTATTGCAAAATGGAAGCATTTAGGAATAACAAAGACTCAGCAATGAAGTGACAGACCACGGAAAGTAACTGAGCAGGGTTGCAGAGTGCTGAGATGCATAGTGCATGAAAGTCGCCAACGTTCTGTTGACTCAATACCTGTGGAGTATCAACCCCAGCATGAAAATTGTGTGCCGGGGTTTCATGGAATGGGCTTCCATGACTGAGCAGCTGATGGATGAGTCTGGGATTGGCAGATGCCAGGAGAACGTTACGTTGCTTGACTCCATTGTGCCAACTGTAAAGTTTGGTGGAGGTGGGATAATGGTATGGGGTTGTTTTTCAAGGGTTGGTCTAGGCCCTTTAGTTCCAGTGAAGGGAACTCTTAATGCTTTAGCACACCAAGACATTTTGGATAATTCTATGCTTTATAACTTTGTGGGAACAGTTTGGGGAAATACCTTTTCTGTTCTGGCGTGACTGTGCCCCAGTGCACAGAACAAGGTCTATAAAGACATGGTTGGGTGGTGTGAAAGAACTTGACTGGCCAGCACACAGCCTTGACCTCACCCCCATCAAACACTTTTTTGGATGAACTAGAACAGAGATTATGAGCCAGGTCTTCACGTCCGACAACAGTGCCCGACCTCACAAATGCTCTTCTGGATTTATGGGCAAAAATCACAATCACTTTATTTCGCCAAGCATGTTACACACACACAAGGAATACAACTGACATGTAATATATTACACAAGCTGGACAAGTACAAAATATTTACATATATTCACGAAAACTAAAATTATGGAAAGGAGAAAAAGAAGAATATGACTAACAAGAATTTTATGTATAAATCAAGTATGTGAACGTGAACTTCCCATTTCCCATACAAAATTCCCACAGACGCACTCCAAAATCTTGTGGAAATCCTTCCCAGAAGAGTGGCATCTGTTATAGCTGCAAAGGGGGGACCAGCTCCATACTCCATACGCCTATGGATTTAGAAGGTGATGTCAAAAAAGTTCCTGTAAAAGTAACAGCCAGGTGTCCCAATACTTCTGTCCATACAGTGTATTTGTCTATGTGTGTCATGGAGAGCAAGATGGGGCAGATGAAAAGAGAATTTCCCCACAGAGATCAATAAGTGTCATTAAATAGTTTGTAATGACAACTTAACACAGCCAATGGAAAATTGGGTAAATTACAGTATGTACAGCACTGCAGTAAAATTGATAACTAAAAACCATTTTAAAAATGAATTTTAGATACTTGGATTAAGGCAGAACTCAGAGTAGAAAATGCTACTGGAAATAAACAACAGTGATATGGCACTTAGTTGAGGTTTAGAGACTTACCCTTAAATATGATATTCCCTCATCTGGGTGCGCATTTGCTTCCTGCAGTCCAAAACCATGGATTTATATAAATCAGAATATCTAAATTTCCCATTATATGTGAATATGTCCCCCCCATAACAGACTAGCACCCTGTCTGTAATGTTCCCCCATGAACCACCACTTTGTTTGGTAGATTCAACCTGTATCCGTTTCTTCCGAACACATAACGGTGAAAGCCAATCACAGGGAATCCAGAACAGGTCATACTGAGAGGCCAGATCATTGAACCTCCACTCCACACAGAATGTGACCTTTATCTTGTTTCACCAGATTATTGTAACCTGGCTGCTTTGCAGGGGGCAATCAGGCCTCACTCAGGCTCAGGCTCACTCACTTGTCGACGGTAAGCAACTGGCAACTTCCATTGGGTATTAATACATTTAGGTAGGTAGGGTAAGAATAAGACTGCTAGTCTAAGGAAGGCTCGTTACACACTCAGCTTTAGAATCATGTAGCATAAAACAAATACATTTGAAGGAAAATTCCAATCAAGCAAGTTGTTTGCATTTCATATTTCATCCAGCTGAAGCAAAACATACAGACATACTACTGGTCCCACAGTCTCAGAGTTACACTCTGTAATCAAAATGCCTGGTTCCCTAAAAGACACTGCCACTTTGTAGATGGGCGGTTATCCGTGCGATATTTGCTTTGGGAAGTGCTGGCGTGTTTGCAAAGCAGCTTCAGGGTTATAGAATCATCTGACGTCTGTGTACATATTGGCAGTCAGTGTTTAACGGTGCAGTGACCTGTGGCAGCTCCGCAATATAATTACAACACCACTGAGCAACTAAACGGCTACCAGAACCAAGTCTGGTCATTCACACAACACAGTCATAGAGTGGCACTCAGCTAACATTCGGAGGTTTGTATTATTTAATTTGCTTATCGCTGTTGATCTTAGCTGATGAAAGAGCGGCAGCATGATCCAGGGGTGACATCATGCAGTGTGGTCAGGACATTTATCACCTGGTGACACAGATACACCTCTTAGGGCGATGCTCTTATTACGCAAGGCGAGAGCCTATCAGCATGGCCGAGGTCGCTCAGACCAAAGAGGTCGACATGCCTATCACCAGAGCGACATGTGAGGGAACCAGCCAGGTGGCCTGACTCAGAAACTTAATGACACATTAATGTGTTTTTGTTCAGCCTGATACATTATCAAGGGGGCTGCTGGAATCACTAGAGGACTTGAGTTCCCCAAAAAATATACATACAGCAAAATCCATGTGTAGCATCCTCTGTGATCCAAAATACCTTGATAATTTTTAAGTGTGTTAAATACTTTTGCAAAACCATTTCATATACAAACACACATATATACACATTTATTTATTTATTAGGAGTGTGACGGTGCCACGTATTTGTACCGAAAACTTTCAGCACAGGTCTTTCGGTTCAGTACGCATATGTACCGAACGAATGCAGCAACTGCGGAACCTTTGTGTGTTTGTGTGTTTCCCCCGAGCGACATTCGGAAAGCTGTGCCGCTACGCATGCGCTTCCTAATGCGAAGATGGAAGCTGTTAATGTGAACACAAGTACAGCACAGTTGGCTTTTAAATGCTGCACCATAATGGATATTTATTTTGTTATGCTTCGTATTTCTTGAGACAATATTTGTGTTGCACAATTCTAATATGAAGCTGAACGCTGGTAATGTGAATACCGATCAGGAACAGTTAATTTTCTAAATGTGCACCTTATATTTATTTTATTTTTATTTACTTGAGAGAATATTTATTCTGAATTAATTTTAGTTTTTTATTAGTAGGCTGCAGCAGTATTAACATGGACTTTTTATTTAAGTAAGACTTTGTTCTTTCATCATAATTTGTTCAGTAAAGCACTATTTGAAGTAATAAAGGAAAAAAGAAGCAATTTATGTTTTCTTTCTTTTACCCCTGCTGTACCGAGAACATAGCGATCCGTGACTTCAAAACCAGAGTGTTTTTATATATATATTATATATAAACCCAACAGAGTCCTCGGGGACCCACAGACGGTCCAAGGTTTTACTCCCTCTCAGCTCCCTGCCAAACAGTCCATACTGGGAGGGAGCAAAAACATGGACTGTCTGCGGGTCCCCAAGGATCGGACTGGAAAACACTGATTTGACCTCTCTTTGGCTGTTGATGATGGACCTCTGGGCAAAACCTTTGACTCATGTTACATCCTCTGAATGTGCCTGACCTGTAGGACTCATGTTGGGTGTCTATAACTTTGCATCTTGCTACGTGTTGTGGCTGGAAGCTCACCTTGAGGAGGCTCTTGGCGGCCGTGCGGCACAGCCGGTAGTACTCCTCGTAGCTGGCCGTCCTCCACTGCTCGCCCTCTTTCCAGCCCAGTGCCGTCTGCTTGCCGAACCTCTCCACCGCCCTCCTGAACATCTGGTCCACGGTGACGGGGGGCTCTGCCGCCAGGCCCGACTCCGCCAGCCTCAGCCTCACCTCGCAGTCGCCCCTGGAGGTCCATAGCTGCGACTCGGACACGGCCAGGTGCAGGGAGTCCGGCCGTGGGACGTGGCCTGGGGAGGGGAGAGGGGCGACTGAGTGGGTGGATCCGGCCCTGATCTCTTGACGGTCCATGTGCCTGAGTGACTCCTGGGGATGATCCTTCATCCTCACCCACAGCTAACCCCGCTTTTATACTTTACGTACGTAAATAACTTCCAAAAACCCCATCCCTCTGCACAGCAGCTACGTGGAAGAGGGGGGGGGGTTGGCTCATCACTCTGGGGGAGGCTGCAGTGTGAGCCGGGCAGGCATCCGGACCCTGTGCTAGAGGAGCGCGTGACAGCCAGCAGCAGAGCATGTGCTGGGGGAGTGGGGGGGTGGATCTGGCAGGCCCCATTTATCTATGGAGCCTCATTCTCACCAGCTGCTGGTGTCAGATGCACCCCCCCCCCCCGAAAAAGCACACGTGCCCCCAGGCGCCCCCACCCTCAATGCC
>JAODKC010000107.1:13153878-13194542 GCA_026777985.1 Mormyrops attenuatus | reverse complement strand
GGACAGTGGGAGGAGAGATGCACCGACTTTGTGACACCCCCCCCCCCCGCCCTCCCACTGCGCCCAGCATCTCTCCTCTCACTGTCAGACACAATGTGACCTTGTTTGGGAAAATTAGATGCAATAACAAGCTCGACACTCGGTCACAACCCGGACTCGTGCCCCCACCCCACCTACCCCACCCCCTAAAACACAACATCTGGCTTTAACAAGCCTGTTTTGTTGCTTTGTTTATCCTAAGGAGGGCAGAATGGAGAGATCACTCACCTCTCACAGCAGCCCTTTCACTATACTGTACTATACTGAGGGAATTACACAAATATACATATTTATAGTTTAAATGAAAAGATATGGGGAATCTCCGTGTAAAATAATACGCTACTTCCACTGACCTCCGCATCACTTTAGGTGACTGTGTAGTAATGTTTGTACAAATCGGGCTCCAGCGTCAACCCCCCTATCCCGAGCAGATTCACCTCACAATCCCAAGAATAACTTCAGCCACAGCCGGCATCAGAAGTGACCCCTGCAGGATCTGGTCCATGAGAACATGCACAGGCACAGAGACATTCAATATGCATATACAAAGAGTCTTTATGTTCTAGACAGATCTTTATGTTTTAGACACACTGTCATTGTAGAAACAGACAATCAAATTTATCAGTTCTGTCATGCTCCCTGTACCCTGCACAATTCTGCCCATTAGTGCTGCCTCAATGCCACATATCATACGATGTGCAGACTCAGTTTCAGGGGGAAAATGGCATGAACAGCCCATTGGAAAATATACTGGAAGAAAGACACATGCACACACACACTTCAGTGTGTCCAAATTACATATTTAATATTCTATGATGCTCAGACATACTGTGTACTGTATGATGGACTGTCCCGTACTTCAGAACATCAAAGATAATGTTTTTTAAGAAATCTCAATCCACCTCACAAACATATTTAGGTCAGGCGTACCATCACATAGATACAGATGGACAAAGGAGAGCAGTCAGCTATTTCAGCATGAGACAAACGTGGATTGGCTGCCGGTGAAGGTTTTACGTGAAGGAGTAATATTCAGAGTAATGGATACTTGTGTAACAGAAATGCAGTTCATGATTGCATTTCTCAAAGTGCCACCTAGTGGCCAGATAATGGTACTTTATAATTTCCCTAATAATGTCATTTTAATTAAATTTGAGTGAGCTTATACATTTAACTGTAAAATTACATATTGGATATTCTTTGTTCAAAAGAGCCTTTTGTTACAGTAAGACCTCACAGTACATTACCGTTTCAGGCTTAAGTTCTGCCACAGACCATCAGCAAATGTGCAAAAACCACATAATTAATGTTTGGCTGAACAACCAGTGCTGTGTGAGTCAGTTAGGCAAAGAAAAAACATACAGTTTTTACAGCTGGAATCAGTTTAATTCAAGAGAATTAGAAACGTACATACGTTTTTTTTTTTTTACCAAACTTCAGTATCTAAAACCTTTGTATAAAAATTGCAAAAAAGAATTACATATAAAAAGGTACATATAAAAACATTACATATTACATTGCATACACATTATATATAAAAAGTACTTAACAAGAGTTCAGCATTTCAAGGTTTTTTGTGAACCTTCAATGGCAGCTACAGTAACAGACTCATTCTCCTTTTTCACCAAAACGTCACGTTTTGCACACTTTAGCTCTCGCTTTTCCATGTTTCTTTTCAGCCTTCATCTTTCCTATACTCTCTTTCTCATCCCCCTCTCCCTCCATCTTTACTGGAGGCTCTTTTAGCTTCTGGAACTTCTTCAGGTCGGCACAGAACAGCACCTGAGAGGAGAGAGTCCTCTGTAACAATTGTTTAACTCCGCCCCCTGGCTCTCTGCTCCATAAATCTCAAAGCGTTACTCACAGAGTGTGCCCAGCCAGCATAAGGACCCCACAGCTTTCTAAAAAAGTCTCCTACATAAAAATAAAACAACAGTATTAACTGTCTGTATCAGAAAACTGGGGCTGTTACACATGCAACCTGTAAGACAGCCTCATCTTTGGATTCATTACTCATTGACAGATGGAGACGCAGCACCCTCACCGATTTCTTGGTAGACCTTCTCCGTCAGAGTCTTGCGGCCCGTTGCCACGGTGCAGCAGTAGTCCCTCTGTGCAATTTGCCACATGTGCGTGTCCACAGGCAACGCACAAGACTTATCCAGTGACATCAGGCACACACAGTCTGCCACCTGCACAGCAGAATTTTGTTGGATCAGGAGTCAGAACCATATATGGAATTTCAGTGAGGTCTAAGCAATGGGAAGTGGATCACGTCCATATGAGGTGATGAGACAAGACGCGGCACAAATCCTAATGAGCAGGCGGGATACAGGAGATGAGTGGAATCAGACAGAGACTCTGACACACAGCAGGCTTTAAGCAGCAGCGCGGTACCTTGAAGCCCACCCCAGGAAGGGTGCGGAGTGCATTGCGGGCCTGTTCATAGGGCACACTGCGCAGACCACCCAGCCAGTCGGCGCCATGCTGGTCCAGAATCTGCCTGGCGCTTTGCTGCAGAAAGCGAGCGCGGTAACCAAAACCCAGGTCTCTGAGACTTGCCTCCACGCTGCCATCTGTTGTTCGCAGGGTGGGACATCGTTGGCATGCATGCATTATCATGGCAAGTTCACACAATGACTTATGACCACACTGTCATTCTGGGCTGGCAATAAAGGCTACAAAACGCATGCATTTACTCACATTGCATTGAACACTGCAAGCTATATAAAGAGGCAAGTATACAACATTCATCCAGCTTCCATACTGCTTATCTAATTTAGAATTCAGTGATCAGTGGTCATTGTTGACACACCACGGCACACAACAATGAAACGTGTCCTCTGCATTTAACCCATATGTGACATCGTGATGTAGCAGGGGGCAACTAATTCAGCGCCCGGGGGGCAGTACTTGGGGGAGGAACCTTGCTCAGGGTACCTCAGTGGTGCCTTGCTGGCTGGGAATTTGAACCTGCAATTTTTCAATTACAAGTGTGCTTCCCTAACCATTAAGCCACCACTGCCCACAGGGTTACAGTGAACCTGAAGCAGTGTCTCAAGATGTATAGAGCACAAGGCAGCGATCGCTGGACGTTATCCCAGTCTTTCACAGTGCACATTCACACATTATGAACCACATGATTTACGACTGCAGGAGTAAACTGGACCAGACTGCACTGGAAGCATGAAAACTCCAGAAACACACAGCAGGGGGAGCCTTTGAGCTCCTAACTCTGAAGGTGAGACGACAGTGTTGCTCACTGCAATCCGCAAGAAAGCAAACAAGGAAAATAGAGTACATTTCCATTAAGGTCACTGAAAATGAATCTATCGACTGTCATATAAAATAATGAGAAAATACATGGATGAAAGGACAAACATCTGAGGGAATCAAGGGGTACCTGCCAGATCGTGCAAAGTGGGAAAATCATGGTAGGGGGTGCCATCCAGCCGGCACAGGGGAGCTCCCAGTTTGGCACAGAGCCTCTCTATCATGCCCTCGATGCGGGAGATGTGGTTGTTGGAGGTGCAGATGAAGGAGAAGAGGCATTCGATAGGATCTTGACGCAGCATCCTCACGCCTGTATGATATGACACAACTGCATGTCTGAGCTCCATCGTTATGCGCAAATAGAAATACGTACAAACTGCTAATGAACTTACACTAATGGACAAAAGTATTGGGACATCTGGCCGTTACACATACAGGACCTTTTATGACGTCCCATTCTAAATCCATAGGTATCAATACGGAGTTGGTCGCCTCTTTGCAGCTATAACAGCTGTCACTCTTTTTTCCCCACAAAGGTTTTCCACAAGATTTTGGACTGTATCTGTCGGACTTTTTGCTAATTCATCCAGAAAAGCATTTGTAAAGTCAGGCACTGATGTTGGGCATGAAGGCCTGGCTCATAATCTCCATTCCAGGTCATCCCAAAGATGCTTGATGGGGGTGAGGTCAGGGCTCTGTGCAGGCCAATCAAGTTCTTCCACACCAGACTCACCCAACCATGTTTTTATGGACCTTGCTTTGTGCACTTGGGCACAGTCACACTGAAACAGAAAAGGGCCTTCCCCAAATTTGGAAGCATAGAATTGCACGGAATTGTCCAAATGTGGGTGTAATGGTCAGGTGTCCCAATACTTCTACACATATAGCCCCATGCAAACCCACTTAATATATCCAGCACAAATGCCAGACTTTCTGGATCATACAAAACTAGGTGTTATTATACAATGCCACAGAAGACATTATTCTGCAGCTTCCAGGGTGCTGTTACCTGTAAATATGTTGCCGATGTCCTTAAAGTGATGGTCCACAGAGGCCCATTCTTTGTATAGCTCCCCCAGTGGCACCTTTAGCTGGAAGTAATCTCTCAGGATTCCCTCCTCACCTCCGTCCCACTGAGAGGTCACCTCCCCAAGCTCCTGTGTGTCACCCTCCGGCTCCTCCTTCACAGCTGCAGTCGCTGTTTTCGGTTTCTTCGCGGCCTCGAGACACTCACCCTCCCCTGGCCATTTCCTGCCAGTCTGCCTCACTGCGCTGACCCGGGAGCCGTAAGTGTGGTACCAGAGCCTGTCCTCTGTCTGCATCAGTGTCCAAACACGGCCTCCCATCACCCCTGTCCAGTGCCCCTCGGCCGTTTCACGCCACCTGGAGGAGAAAGGGGATACAAACACGCCGGAAAAAATATAAAAACCTCATTAACAGCAAAGAAATCCTACAGACTCGTTAAAATGTGTTAGTTATTAGTGGCGCAATAAAGAAATTTTCAGTGTAGCATTTTAAGTTGATAAATAGCTACCATACTCATGCCAACTGTTTATTGCTTGAGGTACAAAGTTGCAAAGTTTTTCTAGGTTACTTTTCACACATTGATCATGCCAGTCGTACATCTCAGCAATTATATGGTCTGTTTATTTGTTTAAATGGCACAAAAAAGATGAATGATTCAAAAATGTAATAAACACTGGATGCTGATATATGCTCTCCCATATCCAGATGTATGTTTAGGTGCTACCTTGATTTTTTCCCCCATTATATTTCCATAGCAGTGGTGTGAAGTTACCGGAAAGTCTGTCCACATCCTAGCGTCAAGTCCAGCCGCAACTCCGACCGTGGACAGCAGAAAGATCGCCACGCTTTGGCTCCAGAGGACAGCACAGCATGTTGGGTCATAGGGACTGTTCTGCAGTCACGGCTCTCAAAGTGCTGTAACTCTTACAAACCTGCAATACAGTTGACAAAGTAAAATCCGTTCATTCAGTACCACCTTCAAATAAAGTAAGTACACTTTGTTTTATACCACATATTTGCAATCCAAAACAAAAGACTTGCTATCAAAAGTTGAAAGTATAACAAAAGAAAATCTATTTTTAATTAGTGGTCTACATTAGACACTAATATACATATATGTCTTAGTATATGTCTAGTAGTTCAGACTTATATGTGTATATGCAATAATATTGCATATATCATTCATTCGTTCATTTTCTACAACGGGTTATTACATGCAGCGTTGCAGGTATCCGGAGTCTATCCCGGAAGCGAAGTTTTTATTAAAACCAATACACAACATAAAATAAAAGTGACTGTTTCAATAGTGAACAAAACCATTCAAACTAGCGCACTAAACGTTTTTTGTTCGACCGTCGTCGCAGCCTTATGGGTTGAATATAATACATGTCACAATTACATTTTAATTAAACTATTACACCAAAGCCAAGAGCAGTAAACCTCCAAGTCTTTTGACAGCTTAGCATGCGTACAACAAAACCAACGCGATCTTCAGTCCTATAACCCCCCCCCCCCCAATTTTTAAATATATATACAGTATTGTCAACAACTCCATGAATAAACGTCCAATAAAAGATATTATATAAGCTAACGTAACTATTGCACGCAATTGCACGAAACACTTCAGTACACAAGAACTCTTGCCTTACCTAGCTGTGTAACACGTGGGAGGATAAGTACCGCCCCATTCTAGTACATGGACTCTGACTGGTGAGTAGCGTATTACATGCCGGTTGTGTTTGATTTTCATGCAGTCCCATCCGAATTGCTAATTAATTTGACTTTTGTACGCCGAATACTATTCGATATCTTAAATCAAGCTAGGCAATTATACGTGAAAATCACCAATGCTACAAAAGACAGTACCTAGGAAGTGTTTAGGCAGGACGTTTGGATGACGCAATCAGTCTAAATCCCGCCTCCCGCGGACGGGAACCAATCGGGTACTAAGAAATTGCTGATTCGGTTCCAGTCAGGAACAAAATTATTCGTAGGTTAGTTTCCTTTTTCATCGGCATGCTGTGGTGTGTCTGGGTTTTAGAAGAAGATGGCAGATACGTTGGCTCTTTTCACCTGCATAGGACTAAGTGACCAGAAAGCCAAGGAAACTTTGAAAAATGAATCACTCAGCGTGGCGCTCAAGCAAGCAATTTCTCGGGTAAGGCGGACAGCCGTGTAAAGTCAAGTGCAAACTGGAAAGAAGAGGCAATACTGCTGACGTTGGTCAGGAGTTTCAAGTTCCCCAGGCATGCGTTTATACTATCGTGCGTTTAACTTAATCGGCTCTTCAGGTTTAAAGCGAACTTTGTGTGTATTGGTTGCTATAAATTTTCTCGTTTAATGTCCTGTTGCTGGGTTACGGTAAAACAGAAAATAAATCCATATTTGCTCAGTTAGTTGAACTGAAAATAAGCAGGACGACGTGTGAGGCTTCTTTTTCATAAAGTATTGTTATTAAGTCGGCTTTTTACTTTTAAAGAATATTTCTAAACATATATAGATAACGTAGGCAGATTAGTTGTCATGTATTTTGATAAGAATGCTGATGGGATCGATGTTCCATGTTCCCTGTAGGCTCAAGAGATCCTGGGGCCCGCTGGTGTGGACAAAGCCATGGGTACGCTACTGTACAGCATGGCCTCTCGTCTGAAGGATGTCCATCACCTTCGTTTCCTCACGGAACAAATCGTCCACCGCACGATCACTACAGATTTGCAGCTGTCAGGTACACATACCCGTGTATAAAGTAGTGCAGACACACAAGTAAAGTTATGGGCGTACTGATCTGACACTCAGTGCATAAAGAGGCACAACAGCATTCCTTGGCAGTCACATGCATCCCACCCTTGGTTTGACACTTTTATACATTGAAGGATAGTTTAATTCTCATGTGAGTGTAGGACAAAAGCTTTGGAGCTCATAAAGTGTGACCCTACACTTATTAATGGAATAGTTCATTTTTCCGTGGGAGTGGTCGCAAAATGCACATAGCCAGAATAAGTTATTCAGATAAAAGACCATGATATTTAAGAACCTAAGGAATCGCGGAGATATGGGTTTACATATGAAGATGCAGCAGGTCATTTGGATTATTAATTTGTGAAAAAGTAGGTTGTCCATAGTAATGTTGTAGTCAAGACCGCCTAAACCGAGACCAAGACATTGCCGAGAACGGAGGGTATCAAGACCAAGACACTGCCGAGACTTGTGGGTACCAAGACCAAGACACACTAAGGCGAGACCAAGACCAAGACCGAAAACAGACTAGGGCTAGAATCGACATCACATTACTCAGATCAACTGTAGAGAAAAAAGGCATTCCTGTAAAGTGTCATTACTTGTAATTGCTCTGTAAAGCCAAAGTTAATTATTGCCGGCTTCGCGGACATTTTCGGACGTTTCTTTGCCGACTTCGCTATGATGCGATGTGTATGATGTGTGTGGACTCTGAAGCGCTGGCAGTGTCTGTTGAGAAAATGTATACAATGTAACGTTTTTAAAATAGATGCATCTGTCTGGTTGCATTTGAATTGAGGCGCATAATAAATATTGATACTGTTCTGTGAGGATGCACTGTTTTCTTTTTTTTTTTTTTTTTCCCCCATCCCATCGAGACCTAAGACCGAGATAAGACCGAGACCACAAAAAATTGGTCTCGAGAACTACAGCACTAGTCAATAGGTTCTGTTCACTTCTGATTTGTTGGAATTAAGATTTCCTGTATTATAAGACTGTATTATAATTATTCTGTCTGCACAGAATCTTTCGATTCCAGTTATATTTTAAAAATTGTGCCACCATTTAGGAACAGAAACCTGCCTAAAATCATGAATTTGAGGATTGTGATAGTAGACCATGCTCATCATCAAGTATGTTTACTTCCTGCAGCTGCTCTGGATTTTCTGAAGAATCATTCTCAGGGTCCCGTCGTTCAGGAAGATTTTGATGCCGCGTGTGGTGTTGGAGTTGTCATCACTCCAGAGCAGATCGAGGATGCGGTGAGGAATAACTGCAGAGAAATAGTGTGAATGTCTGAATTTTGTTAAGTAAAGGTGTTTGTATTATTATTACATGCACTGCAACATGCTTTCATTGATAACTTGCCGTTTATGCGAATGGACTACTGACATACACTGCCATTTTCTATAAGGGTTGCTCACTCTGCTGTGTTTTAGGTGGAAGTGGTGATCAATAAACACAAAAATCAGCTTCTCAAAGAGAGATATCGCTTCAACATGGGACTGCTGATGGGTGAGGTCATGCACATAGCCTGTCTTAAGATGATGCTGGGTAATATGTTGCAATTAGTGGTGCTTGGGTGCAGTCTCCACCTTGTATACTGGCACAGTAGTTTCTATTTCTCTTCTTCAGGGGAAGCTAGAGCTGGACTGAAATGGGCTGATGGGAAAATGATAAAAAATGAGGTTGACATGCAGGTTAGTCTGGATCAGTTTGTATGTATGTGACTGTATGTTTACAAAAATATGGCAGGCTTGTAAGTGCCCTGCATGTGTGATTCATTCATTGCCCTGTCAGGTCCTCCACCTCTTGGGGCCAAAGACAGAAGCCGACCTGGAGAAGAAGCCCAAGGTAACAGGCATGAGATACAGACCCGTCCAGCTGAATGCTGAACTGTCCCTGATACTCTGAGTAATACTGTAGTAGCATTGTTTAGATATGGGCTTAACAGTATTGTTCAGTATTAATCAATAATTTGTAATATTATGGGTTCTGTTGTAGTAGTTCAAACCTTCCCTATGAGTAATATTATGAAATGCATTAAATCAGTTTACAGTAAATACTGTAGCTATAGCTACATATAGCTAATATGCATTGCAAATACTATCGCATGTTGTTTTCTTTCAGGCTCCTAAACAAAAGCCCCAAGAGAATGAGAATAAGGAAGAAGCTAATGGTAAGAAGAGGGTGCATTGTGGGTGAATTTATTTTTGCCTGTTAATGTCTCTCATACATTAGAATCCTGAGTCATTTCAGTGAGGTCACTGTTTGTAACCCAGTGTCGCTGCTTGGCCTTTCATCTGTGCTAAAGGTGAGACTGAAGGCAAATCTTTAATGGAACAGCTCAGAGGAGAGGCCTTGAAGTTTCACAAAACCGGTGAGGGAAACATTTATTGTACCCAATTTACCCTGATTATTCTCAACTTTCATTTAGAAAAAGCTGTGAGCAAAAGCAGTATTGGGGATCAGTCACGCGAGTCTTTTCAAACATTTTGCTGAAACTTGTTTCTGTATCTACTATACTTTAATTTATACTACTTTATACTTTAATTTCATGCACAAACACAAGGGCAAAGCTGTAATTTCATCCAGCACTTTTGTAAGAAGCTGGAGGTTATGATGTGGCAATGGCTTTACCTATACAACCTGGTCCTCCTGTCTAGGGGAGAACTATAAAACAGAAGGCTATGTGATGACACCCAACACCATGAACTTGCTGAAGAAACACCTGGAGATCACTGGAGGGCAGGTAGGCCTGAACCTGATGATTAGTGAGTGGGGGCCAGCTGGAAATGCCTGCGGGTCGGTCTTATCCAACACGTGACACTCTCTCATCACTCACGGTCCTGAACTCCATCTGCAGGTGCGCACCAGGTTTCCCCCCGAGCCAAATGGAATCCTGCATATCGGTCACGCCAAAGCCATCAACTTCAACTTTGGATACGCCAAGGTACCTAAGGTTTAATTCCCTTAATCCCCTCCCTTTTGGGTACAGGATCCCAAAATAACTCTGTTAGGTCCCAGTCAATACTGTAAGCTCCCAATGCACATTGTAAGACTGTTGTTGATTTTGGTAATACACTATATAAGGTCAATTTATAGGCAAATTGACCATATATCTTACATCGTATCAGGGGAGTACTGACTAGCAGTTACAAACCTGACTGCAGTATCCCGTTCCATCCATCCATATCTTCTGCCACTTATCCATGTCTGGATCGCGAGGGCAGCAGTCTAAGCAGGGATGCCCAGACCTCCCTCTCCCCAGCCACCTCCTCCAGCTCCTCCAGGGGAATTCCAAGGCATTCCCAGGCCAGCCAAGAGATATAATCTCTCCAGTGTTTCCTGGGTCTGCACCACGGCCTCCTCCCATTTGGACATGCGTGAAGCACCTCCCCAAGGAGGAGTCCAGGAGGCATCCAAGATAGAAGCCCGAACCCCCTTAGCTAGCTCCTTTCAACAGCAGTTGAATGCAATGTTTAAAATGGAATATATTTCCTATTCCCCAGTTTGACTTCAAAAGCAGTTTGCAGAAAATGCAAGCATCCCCCACTCCGTATCACTACTGGTTTGTGTGAGTAGGTTTTAAAAATCCCCACCCTAACATTCCTTTGGAACCCCAGTAATGTTAGACTTGTGTTTGTACTGGGCCACTTAGGCCAATGGTGGGATCTGCTTCCTGCGTTATGATGACACCAATCCAGAAAAGGAGGAGGAGAAGTACTTCACAGGCATCCGCGACATGGTCGAGTGGCTTGGTGAGTCTGGATCGCTATTTAACATGGAGAAGTATGTCATGGTGTTTCATAACGCATAGGTGAGCTTAGAGGGTTTGGGTGGTGCTGGAAACCTGATGGAGCACCTTCACTGTGTGTCAAACAGGGTACACGCCCTACGCAGTGACCCACGCGTCTGACCACTTCCAAAAGCTGTACGACCTCGCAGTGGATCTTATTCGCCGGTGAGTGCAAGCAGACTCCTTTCTTCATAGGGCATTTTCATGCCTCTGTTTCTCCTTCTTCCTCATGACAACACTGTGTCATGTGTGGCTTAACCGGATCACAGGTCATGTGGATGGTATGTCACTGTCTGCACTATTCTGTATCTAGGGGCCTCGCCTATGTGTGCCACCAGTGTGGGGAGGAGCTGAAGGGCCACAACCCACCCCCGTCCCCTTGGAGGGATCGGCCAATCGAGGAGTCTCTGGTGCTCTTCGAGAGGATGAGAAAGGGGCTCTTTTCTGAGGGGGAGGTCACGTTGCGGATGAAAATGATCATGGAGGACGGAAAGCAGGACCCTGTGGCGTACCGCATCAAGTACACACCGCACCACTGCACGGGGGACACGTGGTATGCTCTTGCACAGACCTCTCCATCCCATACACAGCACCTCTTTGTCCCCGGGTGCAAATGTATCACAGGCTACTACCGTAAACGTCCTACTGTGAAATATTACATTTGGACGTTATAAATGGTCATCTTGGTTTTATTTGGGATTTAGGCTCCGGTCTTGTTGATGCTGCAATCAAACATGGTGCAGAAAAGTGTTAATCTGGTTCCTACCTTTTTTAGGTGTATTTATCCAACTTATGATTACACACACTGCCTGTGTGACTCAATCGAGAACATCACCCACTCCCTGTGTACCAAAGAGTTTCAGGCCAGGTGAGACCTCACCCACTCTGTGATTGTTTTTTCATATATATTAAACTGTAGGGATATTTTTGTCTCGGCAGTGAGAAATGGTGAGACCCCCATTCAGGACAGCACTTCCTGTTTTTGTTTACCCTGTGTCACACAGGCGTTCCTCCTACTACTGGTTGTGCAACGCCCTGGATGTGTATTGCCCTGTGCAGTGGGAATATGGCCGCCTTAACCTCACCTACACCGTTGTCTCCAAAAGGAAGATCATCAAGCTGGTGGAGACGGGGGCCGTCAGGTGCGGCAGATTCGCCTCTGCGCCGCTGTGCTGTTTAACATCGCTCTTCATTCCTTTGTCCATCACATATCTGTCACACTAGGTTTTATAACTTTGATATTACCAAAGCACCAAGTACTAATGTGTGAAATGCTTTGGAATTTGAATGAAAAAATCGCCAGTGTGTCGCCAGGGTCTAAATGTATGAGATTCTGCATCTAAAATGGCCAGGACATTTTTAGTTCATATATTTATTGAATGTATTACTTGCAACTGGAAGGAAAGAAATTACTGCAACCAATTTGCAACATTTGAAATATGTTGTAAGTTCACATACTTGTCTGGTCACAGTCGAATTTCAGTTTCTTAAAAATATGAGTGATGTCCAGAACTGATACAAAGATGGGAACCAGGCATTTCCACAGCCCAATCCTAAGCCCAATGTATTAGCTGTGTCCGTTTAATTCATGCAAGTTGTGCAGGCTCTGTCATCATTTGAATGTACTGAGATCTATATTATAAAAGTATTTTTAAATAATGCACATATGAAACAACATTCCTGGTAATGTGTTATACCAGTGTCCAAGCTGCAGGCTTAATGTGAATGTGACGTTGCCCTCTAGGGACTGGGATGACCCGCGTCTTTTCACACTGACTGCTTTGAGGAGGAGGGGCTTCCCTCCACAGGCCATCAACAACTTTTGTGCACGGGTGAGGGGTCGTCCTGTTGGCGTGGTGGAAACCCAGAACAATCTTGCAGAGTGCCGTTAGCGTGACAGTGGTTTTCACCGCACCAGGTTGGCGTGACTGTTGCCCAGACAACAATGGAGCCTCACATGTTGGAGGCCTGTGTGAGGGACGTGCTCAACGACACGGCCCCACGTGTCATGGCAGTCCTTGAGCCGCTCAAGGTCACCATCACAAACCTGCCCCATGACATGAAGGTACCGACCTAGGACGCCTCGCTTTCAAAATGTGTGTGTGTGTGTGTGTGTGTGTGTGTTAATCACACTTTTCTTTCAACCTACCAGACTCAGATTCAGGTCCCGGATTTCCCAGCTGATGAGGCGCGAGGCAGTCACACCGTTCCTTTCACACGCACCATCTACATTGAGCGCACCGACTTCAGAGAGGTCAGACCTCGCGCCGGTAGCAAAATGCATGCCAGCCAACAATACTGTAACCACTTGTGTGACACAGTGTAACAGTTTGCTAACACACTAGCAACCACTGTCCTTCCCCTGCAGGTAATGGAGAAGGGCTACAAGCGGCTGACCCCTGATCAGCCAGTGGGTCTCAGGCATGCTGGCTATGTCATCACCCTCCAGCGGGCCGTCAAGGTAAGCTCGGTAGCTCATCTGCTGTAGTAAACCCGACCATCTCCATGGGAAACCTCTTCCTCCATTGTGATTCTGTCTCTAGGATGATAATGGAAAGGTGGTAGAGCTGGAGGTGACTTGCACGAGCACAGACACAGCCGAGAAGCCCAAAGCCTTCATCCACTGGGTCAGCCAGCCTCTGCGGTGTGAAGTCCGCCTGTACGAGCGCCTGTGAGTGAAGGGAAGCGTGCACCTGACGACGGGGAGGGAGAGGCATGCCAACGTACGAGTGCTTGATAACGATTGTTAGTGCTTCTACGCTCATGTCTGACTGCCTGTCCTCACAGATTTATGCATAGTCACCCGGAAGATCCACAAGTAGTGCCTGGGGGCTTTCTGAGTGACATCAACCCAGTAAGTCACTGAAGAGGGATCTCTTCATTTTAAATTTCTAATGAACAACAGACGAGTAGGAATAACAGGTTGGACTGTGTTGATAGTAGTCCAGTGTAGGTGGACATCATCTTGACTTGTTATAAAGATGAATAAAATTCATTTTTAAAAAGTGGTTTGACTGCCCTGGGTTCCCATATGCACCAGAATGGAGAATTCCTGTATAAGTCTCTTAGGTCTCCCACTCTTTTTCCCAGGATTCCCTGCAGGTGATTGACAATGCCATGGTGGATCGTTCAGTCAGTGGAGCGAAGGCGTTTGATAAGTTCCAGTTTGAGAGACTGGGCTACTTTTCCATGGACCCCGACAGCACCAAGGAGAAGGTGAGAGACTCAAAGCCACCACAGGGTGGAAATATTTGCAAGTGATGATGGTGGTAGATGGAATGAGCTAACCAACTCTGTCTACGGAGTTATGTATGAGCTCTTTGACATTAAAAAAAATAACTAAACTTGATCTCTATCTCTCTCTAGCTGGTTTTCAACAGGACAGTGACACTGAAAGAAGATCCAGGAAAGATCTGATTTGGTACTTGTTGACATATCAGTCAAGACCTTTTTTAGTTCCGGAACCTTTTTCTCCTGAGTTTGTACTTTTTGTGTGGTCTGGAGTCTGTGAGCCCAGTTCCTGTACCAGCGTTATATTTACTAATGTTGCATAGCATTTAGCCACCTGGACACCTGGCATGCTTGCATCTTTGAATTATGGTAATAAAATATAAATAAGTATTGGTTTTGTTTTTAAATTATGAATTGGTTAAACCTTCTCTCTCTCCAAGAGGCAGTCTATTCAAATGTGACCTCCCAACATTAAATATAATCCCCGGCTGTGAAGTGTATTAAGTTATTGGCTGAAATGTACAAGAAATCAACCTGAGATTGCAATGATGCCTGGTTAGCCACAATTTTAACCAAAATTGTTTTATAATAATTTATCAGTGTTCATTTGATTCACTGATCGTAGTTTTAAAAAATCCAATCATCCATCCATATGTCAGTACATTAGTTTGTCTCTCTAAAACTTGGGACCAATCTAGAGTTAAGGGCTGACTGTGGGAATTAACCTTTGCATGGCCATAGACGGCACATTTTCTGTAAAGGCTTAATTCGTTGAGTCATTCAGTAGATCTATCTCAGGTCCACCTTAAGAGAGCAATAGAGGTAGTGTGTTGCAAGATTGAAACGGGGGAGGAGGGCTCACTGACACATGCCTGGCTCTTTAAGGCAGACCGGGGCAGACAGAATGCTTTTAAAGGTGCAGTTATGTGCTCCCTACTCTGCATTTCAGACGATTATGTTTTAGAGTATATTTCTTAAGTACTAAAAACTTGGGTCGCTTTTTCCTTAATTGCACAGAAAGAGCAAAAGGAAATTACGGAGAAACTTATTTTTAATAACAATGCGTATGTAGTTCGATGCGGGCCCCACTGCGTGTCAGTCTAAAGAAACAATGAAGACTAACGATTAAGTATAATACTGATTCGGGATTTGAGGGTATGATTATTTCCAATCAACAATGACGTGTGCTGTCGATGCTATAAGATAGCGCAGCGAGTCTTCTTTAACTCGGCATTTTAAGTCACCGTGAGTCCTCTGTGCTTGGCTGCTGCAGCCTCGCGAGAGATGGCGAGCGTTCCGAGTGCTACCGGATTGGCTGAGAGCGGCTGGTTGTAAGATGGCGCCCAGTGAGAGCTGAGTAGAAGTAAAAGGGGAAAATAATAATATAGAGAACTGCAAGAAACCTGTGGTACTGCCAGGCAAGAAATAATACGCAAAAAGAATTCGTTCTTTATTGCCACGAGAAAGCTGTGACAGCGTTGTAAATCGGCTGCACTGAACACCCAGTGGGAGTACACTGGAGTAGCCCAGGCCGAGGTGGAAAGAGGTAAGGGTTCGTACAGGAACAAAAACACGGCGTTTTGTGCTTGGTGATCTGCGTGGCTGGCATTTCCTTTGCATATTTTCTCATTTTCAGGCCACATGTGTATATTCTGTGACGCGCCTGTGACTCTGGAGAGGAGAAGCGCGTTTACAGTTGTGTGAACGCGGCAGCGCGCATTACAGGTAGGGAGGGGGACCGCAAGCACGAGCCAAAGTGACAACTACGGGAACGGTGGATACGTGTGCACTCCAGCCGCCACCCCCATTCACTCTTATTATGGATAAATGGCGCTGTAATAGATGTGGTCTGTGTTATATGATGTCTGTAAATGTATACATTCACCCGCTTCTTGCATAAATAGTTAAAGCTATTGGATTTTTCGAGAGGTAAATATGCTGGGCCACAGCCTATATTTTGAACCGGAATCTGACATTAGTTTACTCCCACATCCTTTAGATTTAAGGTATATATTTTTTACAAGATACGTCAAGTTAGTTAACGGTTAATAGTTAACCATTCACATGATGTAGGAGGAGCCAGCTATGTTTGGTTATTGCTGTAGTAAAGTCGAGTACAGGAGAATTTGCGTATCGATTACTTGTAGAGAATTGTATTTGGACTTTGAGGTGACGCACCGAGCTGATGTTTTGTGGCAGACGCGAAAATCAAGCTGATGCTATTACAAGTCAGTCAGCTGTAAGCTGCACCTGCAGTAAAAGGGTGCCCTTCCTTGACACCTCCAATCCAGCTGTCAAGCCCAATATTGACATGTGGTGTACACTGACATCTCTTTTACTACCTCATTGTTGTGACTTCCAAGCACTTGATTTCGGCCTAGAATTACTAACTCATCCGACGGAGTTTGCTAGTTAAGGTGCATTGTACCTTCAGTACTTTTAGTGGCAGAAATTATTAAATTGACACGATCCCAGATTTAGGAGGTTATTTTATACAGTGTGACTCCGGTTCAACAGAATATGATGTTACATTTTGAAAATGCATTGAATGTTACCGTGCCATTGGCCGCCAGTTGCAACTTTTCCCTCAGACAAAGTAAATCGAGTTAAAATGCCTTCTTTTGGTACCATGGCATGTAGACCATTTTTGTTGTTGTCTGTTTTGCGGTATAAGTAGATCGTTTCTGTCAGAACTCAAATGATCTGTCTGATGGGTATTTTTCCATTAAATTAACTGACCTTGAACTTTCTAGCGTTTTATTACCCTGCATTAAGAAAGGGAAGATGGTAATCACATACGTAATATGCAAGTCGAGCATTCCGTTTACTGTGGTATTTATCCACGCACAATGTAATTCATTATGGAGTCGATTACCTGTATAATAGTCTTAAACATTGAATTAATTACAGGCTGTTGTTGGGGAAGACCGCTCCTTTCGACGCCTCTGGCTTGAACCACGCGTAGTAATGTGCAAAGTGTTCAGTTTTGACTGGAATGGCCTTTTCACTACATGTTGTGCAAAGCACACCAGCTGAAAAGGCTGTCACGTTTTATTATGCATACTCAATGGAAGTGAGATTGGTGTATATTTAACATGTGCGTGTGGCTGCGTTTGACCGCCTCTTTAGTGCGTTTTGCAGTCTTTGTTTCGCGTCCATTACCTGCGTCTGTCTACAAGGCTGCAACGGGGACGCGCATCGCCCCCCCCCTTTAAGTGCTCCTCGGGCACGGAAGCTGGACCGCGAGTCCGATAGGACCGCGGCTGGGAGAACGCGCCCCGATTCCAGGCTTGTTCTCTTCACAACGGCCTCAGGGTAGCAGGAAAGCTCGGGGACTGGCTCGAAGCTCCTAATCGAGCAGGCCAGCTTTGTTACTTTCTCCAGCTACATCTTTGACCGGAAATGGCTTTTTGTTCTTTTTACGTATTTTCTTCTCGCTGTTAGTGATACGTTGTCATTATACGTAATTATTTCAGCCAAAAAGACGTGGTGGCTGTGAGATTTTGTTAAATAGTTGGTTAATAAATCCAGCGTCGGTTCGGAATGAGGTAGGATTGCGTTTTTCCCCGATTATACAGAGATGAGCATACGGATCAAATCACATGACCGCGTTATACACATATGTACAGCTAACCAGTTATGATGTTTATAAATGCACAGAGACACATGGGGAGACTCATCGGTAACACATTGCTGTGTGGCGTTTTGTTGAAATGTTTGACTGTTTTTGAACGCCTAGTTTTGGCGCAACGGGTTGTTTCGCTGATATTTAAGGTAGCTTGGGGAGATGCGCACATAAGCAGATGGGCTGAAGACAAAAACGTAATTTTCAGAATTACAATTGCGGCGAATGCTTTAAAACAACAATAAATCGGCTAAAGCAGTAAAGAAGCAGACCTTCACCAGGGAACAGCACATTTTACAGAGGGCAAAAGAAGGAGCAGGATTCCAGCTATAAAACCCTTGTAGGTTCGTTTTTTAAAGGATGAAATGATTTTTTGAAATGTGAAAAAGTACGCGATCGATTTTTACGGAAATACCTCAACTGACTGTATTCGGCATAGGGCACTTGACTGTTAGAGGGTCGCAGAAAATTAACAAAATAACCTTACTATATATGTATTTAATTTTTTTTTTTACCAGATAAACCCTACCAAGTTCCAGCAAGTAGTTGACTAAGACAAATTAATAAAGCAGTATTTGTTTTAGAACAATGCACAATGCGTCTGTGAGGAAGTTGTAAGTGAAATTGCCATATTGATGGATTTTCTCCTGTCGGTCCTGTCAGAATCTCACAGCTGCTTGGTTAGAAGGCTTGACTATGGCTGTTATTTCGCTATGCCCACAGTGTGATTCCTGTCCATTATCTTTGGTACCTTGGTGTCACTGACGATCCCTTTGGCGCACAAATTAAATGCAGACCCCTGTCACCCGTGTTGTGGAGCGTGCGTACATCTAGTTACGTTAATTATCATGTCTAAATTGGCCATATTGTGTGAGTGACCAGGGTCTACCACCCCCATCCATGCCCTGTGTGACCCTCCTCAGCTTATGTGGTTGGAAGATGGATGGATGGATGGTTTGAAGGATCACTAAATGGAACTGTGGTTAAACTGTGACTCTCACGTATAACTTTAGGGAAAACAGTTTTTGTTACATTGAGACCAAATTGACCTAATATAACCAAAAAGACCACTGTGACTGGAAAACTCCTATGGTATAGCAAGAAATAAATATTGTTACCTTTATTTGTACATTAAACTTGCATGTGTTAAGTTGGATAGCTGAACTAATGTTTATTAATGTGTAGATAATTTTACTTTTTTGAGTGGTATATCGGTTTTACAGGAGTATCAGTTATGTTTCAAAATGTATGTAGTATGTTCTTTCTCCTGTATATAGAGGTGACTATATTAATGTGTTTTGGCTGTTACATATGTTATATGGTCAGTCCATTTTGGGGGGTGGTTGAGCAGTGGCAGACCTAGAGGATGCTTGTTTCATGCCAGCCTTCTGTCGTCAGATCTCCCTCAGAGGAACGTGAGGAGTACCATCATGAACAACTCTGTGGACAACACAGTCTCGTTTGAGGAGTATGTGCGGCAGAAGGCCCGCAGCGTGCCACAGCACCGCATGAAGGAGTTCCTGGAATCGCTGGCCAGCAAAGGACCAGAGGCGCTGCAGGAGTTCCAGCAGGGTGGTACCACCATGGTGTACCAACAGGGGGCGAACTGCATCTACACAGACAGCACAGAGGTGGCAGGGTCCCTGTTGGAGCTGGCCTGTCCTGTAAGAAACTAGTATCTGTGCCGCTGTTTTAACCTCCTTGTTTTCTTTAAGCAACTTGTGTGCCGTTTCTCATCTTGCCTTCACTGTGATCATTTATTTCCTATTGAACAGTGATTCCACCTAATTGAAGAATAGTTAAGTAAGCTCAAGATTTGTGAAAATTTTGAGGAGTCTAGAAGGCATGCAGAGACTGTGACTGCCTTGCGGTCTGGCTATGTTTCTCTAAGACTTTTGTAGAGCTAAAGATGAAAGCAGGACTTGGCTTACATTGAAGTTCAAGTACAAAATGATTACTCATTAATTTGAAACTACATATTAGTAGTTTAAGCTCTGCTCCCTCTCCTTTAAGCTGATGTCATTAGGGGAAAAATGACTGCTGCTAAACTAGTACTTCTGGGTGAGCTCCTCAACTCTGCAGTGTTGGTTTCCATGATGGGATTCAGCTGTTGTATGGTCTTATGCAAGTAGCATAACGATAAGCAGTATGGATGTCTTAAGAACTGACCAGAAGGTGCTGGTTCAAGTCTCAGGGGCCTCTCAGATGATAAAGTGGGGTATCCAGCTATGACAACAGATGGAAGTCTAACAACCACCTTAGATAAAAGTAGCCAAGTAACACAAATGTAATTATGAAAGGGTTAATGCGTGACAATGCATGTTTTTAACACACAAGGAAAGAAATGTAAATCTATATTTAGCCATTATTTGATTAATTTAGCTCTCTGTATTCAGCTGTGTTATGGGTAAAAAGCGAGTTATCGTTTACTGATTATTAAACCTGGATTTGTGTACCAATCTTTTAGGCAGGTTACACAAGACTACAAGGGTGTTACGTCAGTAAATCATATTGGTATTAATCACTGACCACAGGTCCTGGTCTTCTGCCTGAAACACTGTTGTCCAAGTGATTTGTAGTAATTTCTTTGTTTTTATAGTTCCTATGTTTTTAAATTTGTGTTCTATGTCTAAAATTTCAAGTAACGTTAATTAGAATTAAAGATTATAATCCGCATTGATTTACTGTGTATAGTTATGGATAATTAATCAACACCCTTATGACCAATCAGGTTTGAGAATTCAACAACACTGTGGTGTAAGTGTAATATAAACCATATTGATTGCTTCCTGTATTGAAATGTTTTTGTTTTCTTTCCTGTGCCTCTATCACTGTTCGTACAGGTGCAGGTACAAGTTCAACAGTCTCCACAGCAACAGCAGCAGCCACAGCAACAGCAGCCACAGCAGCAGCAGCAGCAACAGGCGCAGCAGGTGACATCTGCACAGCTGTCCCCACAGCTGGTTGCTGCGGTACACCAGGCCTCAGAGCAGCAGATACAAGTGCAGGTGTGTACCCCCGCCCACTACCTCTGTGTATATCGCTGCCTGTTCCCATCCTCACCAGGGATGTGTTCCACAAAGCAGGATTTCTCAGTTGGTTGGGTTAACTTAAGCAAGAAGTCATGATTGTCCAATAGGAATGCTCCTTACTCTTACTGGACAATCATTGGTTCTAGCTTAGGTTAGCCCAGCTAACTGAGAAATCCTGCTTCGTGGAACATCGTGTAACCCCCAGTGATGTTCTTCCTAGAGGATATATTTATTAGCTTATTTAAATGTGAACTAGGCTGACTTGTTTTTTGTGTTTTTATTGGCCTTGAAACTGTTCATTGGTAGGGAGGTGGTGCTGCTGGCTCTAGAGCCTAAAGGCTGATTTATGCTTCTGCGTAGAATCTACGCCATAGATGTGGCGTAGCCGCGTTCCCATAGCCTAACGTGTGCCTCTCCCAAAAATGTAGCTACATGTCCTGGCAACACATACCACAACTACTGAGATCGGTAGCATCACACGTCTTCCTACGTAAATGTTTTGTTCTTGTTTGTTTCCAGCTTTATTTTAGTGTCGGACAAGTTGTGTTTCTGTCATTGCTGGCGTGCTGTTTTTGTCACGGTTGCAGCTGTTCTCACTGGGCTGCACAATATTGGAAAATTTCACATATTGTGGCGTGATTATTTTGGGATAAATATTGTGATGTTTATGAAGCAAAAAAGGATTTCAAAATAAATTACTCTTAAACCTATCTGAGTGATTTAAATAGCAAAGGGGAAAAATGATTATGATTGGCTCAGAGAGCGTATGCTAACATGTATTAGATAATCTTGAAATAGAACGATCATTAAAATTGAAGAACTTGCTAGAAAACTGAAGAAGTTTTGTTTTTCATATGACAGTTAAAACTTAAGCCCCTTATGCCCATCCACCTAGTGTTCTGGCTGTGTAATTGCAGAGCAACACAGACACACCAGCACACAATTATAAATGCTTGCAGTGGCTTAGGCCACGGTGTGAGTTCTGTGTAGACTCAATGCAGAAGCATTAATCAGCTTTAACTCTAATCATAGCACTTCAAGTCCTGATGCCCGCCCCAAAACAGCATCTTCCACCTCATTTACCCCGCAGGTGCAGATCCAGGGGCAGCAGCAGGCGCAGGCAGTGGGACAGGTGCTACAGGTGCCCAGCCCCACCCAGCAGCAGCAGCTGGCTGGCTCCCAGCTGCAGACGGTGGCTGCCAGCCAGCTGGTGCAGCATGGCGAGATCACAGAGGAGCAGCTGCAGCAGCACCAGCAGGTCCGTACCGGGACACCTGCCCCGTCTCCCCCCACCTCGCCCACGTGGCCAAATCCCTCGGGCCTCCATGCTGATCAGGGGAAATCTCTTGTGCTTCCCCTGCAGATCCAGGCCCAGTTGGTGACTGTGGCCGGCGGACAGCAGATCCAGATTCAGACCGTGGGGCCGCTGTCGCCCCAGCAGCAGCAGGGCTCCCCGCGGGAGGGGGAGCGGCGCTCTGGGGCAGGGGGCGTCCTACAGCCCGCCAAAAAGCGGAAGGTGGACATGCCCATCACGGTGTCTTACGCCATCCCCGGGCAGCAGCTGGCCACCGTGCTGGCCATCCCACAGGGCCAGGGCCAGCAGCAGAGCTACCTGTCCCTGCGGCCCGACCTGCTAACAGTGGACAGCACCCACCTGTACAGCGCCACTGGCACCATCACCAGCCCCACGGGCGAGACCTGGACTATCCCCGTGTACTCAGCACCGGCACGTGCCGACCTGCAGCAGCAGAGCATCACACATATTGCCATCCCGCAGGAAGCCTATAGCGCTGTCCATGTGGCTGGCTCCACTGCCGACGACAAGGACAAGATGGTGGTGGCCGGCAAGCTGGCCATCGGCACGGCGCCGGGGGCAGCCCCTGTGACCACAACGACGGCCACTGCACAGGAGGAGGTGGTCCAGACACTGGCCAACACTCTGTTCCCGGCACAGTTCATGAACGGGAACATCCACATTCCTGTTGCCGTGCAGACTGTGGCCGGGGCCTATCCCAGCGCAACGCAGTCCGTCCACATCTGGGACCCCCAGCAGCAGGTGGTGCAGGCCCAGGGGGTGGCTGGGCAGGAGCAGCAACAACTACAGGTCCGGCTCAGCACTGGCGGGAGGGGGGAGTACCTGAAAGCAAGGCAGAGGGAGGGCATAGCAGATTATTTATAGTAGTGTTTCCTGACCTGGTCCTTGGGGACCCCCAGATGGTCCCCTCCAGTCCCTCCTCAGGCTTCAGGGAGCTGGGTGAGAGCAAAAACGCAGACTGGCTGGGGATCGCCGAGGACTGGGTGGAGAAATACTGTATTAAGGGAGATGGTGCAAGGTCCGGCTCTCTGGGGTGACATGCTGGTCTGTACTCTCCCACTACTGCAGACTCAGACAGTCCAGCTGGCCGAGGTGGAGACGCAGCCACAGGCCCCCCCTACACTGCTCCTCCCCAACTCCCTGAAGCCCGAGGAGGGCTTGGAGGTGTGGCGCCTGTGGGCACAGAGCAAGAATGCGGACCTGGAGAAGGATGGGCAGAGCCGGTTGGCCCCCATCGGCCGTGAGTCTGGACTTCGCCGCAGTGGCTGCCACATTGCCTGTTTTATCGTAGCTGTTCTGCAAGAGGCTAAGCATGCGCTTGTGTGTCTGCAGGACGGCAACCTCTGCGCTTCCAGGAGGACCTGGTGTCCTGTGCCGTGGCCGAGCTCAACATCGGCCTGTCGCTGATGACCCAGGAATCCCGGGGGCTGGAGGGCGAGCCTTTCGATCCGGATGTGCTCTACTACATCTTCCTCTGTATACAGAAGGTCTGCGACATCACATATGTTTGTAATGCGACATTTGCCTCATTTGTACACCGCTTTGGACAAATGCATCTACTAAGAACATAAGAGCATAAGAAATTTACAAACGAGAGGAGGCCATTCGGCCCATCAAGCTTGTTTGGTGAGAACTTTAACTAAATAAAAGTAATGTACATAAGCAGTGCACTGTTCAGAGTGGATACATTGATCTGGCTTGCAAATTAGTAGGCTGGTATGTTTCACATCTGTTGTTGTCACTCACCTCTTCGCTGCCTGTTCTTCCTCAGTACCTGTTTGAAAATGGCCGGGTGGACGACATCTTCTCGGACCAGTACTACCTACGTTTTTCCCAATGGCTGCACCGTGTTCTGGATGGCTGGAAACCAAGCGTACATCCACTGGGTAGGTCCCCTTGCTGGTTCTGACGCACTCCGGCGGGGCTCACCGTCATGGTCATGTAGTCATGGTGTCACTGTCACATGTTGGCAGGTTACATCATCCCGAGTCATGTGACGGAGGAGATGCTGTGGGAGTGTAAACAGCTGGGTGCTCACTCGCCTGCCACTCTGCTCACCACGCTCATGTTCTTCAACACTAAGTGAGTCTCTCCTCCCCTGCCCCACTTTGTGGGGGGGTCACAGCACAGCGTTCTTCAGCGGGCCTGGCGGCTCCCTTAATCGAGGGAGCGAGACATTGTGGCTGGGTCCCACGTAACCTCTGAATCCCGCAGGTACTTCCAGTTGAAGACGGTGGAGCAGCACATGAAGGTGGCATTCTCCAAGGTTCTTCGGCACACCAAGAAGAACCCGTCGAACCCCAAGGACAAAAGCACCAGCATCCGCTACCTGAAAGGGGTGGGGCTGCATCACGTGGGCCAGAAAGGTAGGAGGGGGTGTGATCGCCTGCCTGCAGCAGGGCACCCTGCCACTGGCACACAGTGACCTCTGACCCCTCTTACAGTGACAGACGACATGTACGCCGAGCAGGCAGAGCACCCGGAGAACCCGCTGCGCTGCCCCATCAAGCTGTATGACTTCTACCTCTTCAAGTGGTGAGTTGGAGCGCGGGCCTTGGTACCGTGTGAAGTATCGCTGCCTGCCAAAGGCTGGCCAGGGCAGGGTCTGTAAACCTGCCAGCCCCCTCCCCCCCACCACCTCTCTCTGACCTTTGACCTCTGGAAGTTGTACAAATGTGTGCTCGAGCAGATACAGAGCAAAATTCAAATCAGTTATTTTATATTATATGTCCTGTAACAGCACACATACATTTTGTTTGGCCCCTGAATGCTAATGCTAAAGCTAAGTGGTACTGCATGCCTACCTGACTGACCTTTCATTCTCACCTCTCTGTCTCTCTCTCCTCCCCGCTCACCTTCCTCCTTGGCCCCCTACCTGCCTATCCCCCCCGGCCTCAGTCCCCAGAGCGTAAAGGGCCGCAACGACACCTTTTACCTAACGCCTGAACCGGTGGTGGCACCCAACAGTCCCATATGGTACTCTACCCAGCCAATCACGCGGGAGCAACTGGAGCACATGCTCACACGCATTCTCATGGTGCGAGAGATCCAGGATGTCGTCGCCCTGACATCGGGAAACATTCACTAAGCAGGAGGGTGAAGCAGCCCCAGCCAAATCAGGGGTTGACGTGGACCGTGCTCTGCCTCTGTTTCGTTTTCTCTCTTCGTTTATCACTGCCCTCGTTCCTGCTCTCCGACTCCTCATCCTGCGCGTGAGACGCAGTTGCCGGCTGAGCACCCGTCCCCGGATTCTGCACCAAATCGGCTTCTCTTCCTGAGATGCAGAAAAACCACAAGGGAGCAGTTGCCTGTGTCATTCGTCACTTCTTTTTTTATGATGTCATTTTTTTATGCATAAAAGCATATTTTTGATTATCCTCACGAAGCAGCCTTTCCTTATCGTTGTACTTAGCACACCTGTACCCCTCAGATGAACTGAGGTACGTTTTCCTGAAATGAGCCCCCCCCATGTTTGTTCTTGTGATTTTTAATTTCTTTCGTTATTGGTACATGTATCTCTGAAGCATTACTGCCCTGATTTTGACTCACTACATTTGGAGCAGGTGTTTCCCGGTTCTCTGGCTGTCCCTCTCCTCTTCTGCTCCCTTTTAGCTCTCCTCTCTCTCTCTCTCTCTCTGTCTCTCTCTCTGGTTGGGGCCAACTTCGTCTGTGGCTCCCCCCTCGCCGCAGTCGGCCCTGTTCCCCCCAGCTTGATTTACTCGTAGGAAAACGTTTGGGAGGCTCCACCAGGCCGGCCAACCTGGCACGGCCCCTCCCCCCAGCGTTCCTGACATGGGACGGGACCCCACGCCTCTTTGTCTCCTGTCAGCTGTTAGAACGTCACCGCCAAAAATGAAAAAACGGACAGATCTGCCTTCCGTGAGGACTCTCCCAAGCTTAAGGGAGCCCCCACTGAAGACTCACCAGGCGCAACTCGCAGACGAACAGTACACGTGGATACAGAAGCTAAACTGCAAAAGACATTTGATCCCTTGCGTATATTTAATTATGTGGTGTGTATGTGTTCATACACACAGTCTTGCAACGAACACAGCTCACTTGCGGATTCAGTGTGGCGGAGACCACCATCTTCCGAAACATATTGTAAAATAAACACACTTGTATTATATATAAACAGACAAAACGAACACTCTCTGGGTTTACTCTCCTTTTTGTTTTTATTTTCCCGTCTCTATATTCTTCTATGTATCGGTATTGTAGTCGTTTATGGAAGATGGCAAACTGTGTGTTTTGAAACATGCCTTTTTTTACAGCTCGCTCTTGTGTGTGTGCTTTTTACTTGCGGCTCCTGGCAGCGGGAGTTCAACTGTATCACGGCGGTCCCTGTCCTGCTCTGAGCTTTCTGCTTTTATGTGAAATGAGGAAATCACATGCCATCGAGCCGTTTTGGGTGGTAGGAGAGAAACTTTTTTTTTTTTTTTTTTTTTTTGAGCTGTGTCCATGGTAACATCCGTAACTTGCTTTAGCCAGTTTTGCTAGATCAGTTAAGCCGTTCAAACATCAAAGCCAAACTTTCAGCTAGTGATTATGTATGTGCTCATCTAAGCAGTTTGAGAAGCTCTGTCTCCTCCCCTGATGCGTAGTGCCAGGCTTACCAGCTAATTCACCAGATTGTTTTGTAACAGCCAGTAGGCAGTAGTTGGTGTTGGCTATGGGAACCGTGCACAAATCACTTCTGTACAGCTATGTAGTCTGAAGTAAGTTGTTTAAAAAAAATAATAATAATAATGTTGCTGCTGTGAGTGCAACACGCAGGTGAACGTGCACATCTGTATTTGCTGTAAGACAGCCTGTTGATATTTTAATGAAGGCCATTGTTTTAAATTTAAATGTAACACTTTACTTTTCAAAACAAGTTAAATGTTTGAGATATTTGACAGTGTTTTTCTAGCTGTAGGGAGCACCCCCGCTCAGCATGGTTACATTCCCAGCCCTGGCCAACAGCTACAGCCATGCTTTCGGTGACAAAGTCATCATCCAAGTACAGCTGTATGTCCTGAGGGTATCAATAGGGTTATAATCACACTGCAGATGGACAGAGTGATACTTCTGTTCAGGCGATTTGGGGGTGAGTTAAGTTTAATTTGGATAGGTCATCTGCCGAGTTTAGTGTTCAGGGCCTGTGAACTATACGATGAAGTAATTGTAATAAAGAAAACCATATCACTCTGAGGCCTGAGACTTAAGTACAAAAAACACCTTCGCGATCTAGTCCGATGGCCATATTTCAAAAGACTATGACAGGGCCCAAGTGCCCCCCTCCCCCTTCACACGAAGGCTGTGCGGGTTGTGCAGGGTGCGGTGGCTCCTTCACTCTCACGGTGTCCTTTGTGTGGGCGCCCGGGGACTTCGCTGTGGTATGCTGGATGACGGCACCAACTGGCTGAACCTGACTTGCCGGATTGCTGGCCATCTGTATGGCCGTCGTTTGCCTTCCGTATGTGTCTCGGTGAGGAAAAGCCAGGGCTCAAGTTGTTCTCCACTCTTACCAGTGCAATAGTCACAGTGTTTCAGGGTTACACTTACACTCTGGCACAGACTGACCAGCCCACAAAGACAGCTATAAATGAATAGTTTTAATTTTCAGTTTTCTTTGTGTTACATAAATGCATTGTTTTCCACGTTATTGTAGTCTCGAACTTGGCTGTGAGTGTCCAGCATCTGGACCACCCTGAAATATCGTACTCTTTCATATTCCATGAATTCTGCGGTTTTCATATCCAACTGGTTATAAAATGATTCCGTTATCTTTGGGAAGGATGTGATGTTAGATGCCAGATTTCCATCGGTTCATCTGCTTTGTAGCCCCGTGTCGGCACGCTGAGGTGGGACCTGCAGCCACTCTACCGCCACCATGGAGCTGAGGAGTCTGGCTGTAGCCTCCGGAGCAGGGTGGCGGGCAGCAGCCTGTGGATGACCGTTCCTCTGTTCCGTGGCCCCGATCGCTGCCTCTCCTTCTGCCTATCTGGCCTCCTGGCCTGGCACGGTTGTGTGGTTTCCCTGTCCTCGTGTGTTCTGTGGCTGGTCTGCCCCCTCCTTAGAGATGAAATATGTCTCTGTAACATGTCTACCCTTTGATACAGGTTGCCCTAAGAACTATTTTAAATTATTGACAAGAGTAGCTGCATTGAAAACCAAATATTAGGCTTGGTTGTTCATTTGCGAACTCCTTACAAATGGCCATTACGCAAACACTGTTTGACATAGAATAGTACTATGAAGTTTAGTGTGTGTGTGTGTGTGTGTGTGTTTTTTCTCATAGTTTTTCTCAATCTCTTACCCACCTCATCCCATTCCTGGTCACATCCTCAGACATCCAGTGGAGGAGACTGGTATGGATAAATATGTACTGTTCCTGAGGGATATTGGGAATGGGTTTGTTAATGACCAAACTCAGCACTGATTGGCACTCAATCCAACGCCAGCATCTGTCTACATCCTCATCCCAAATACAGGCAACTGGGAAGATGTATTGTGGAAAATTGTAAGACAAAACTGTGTCAATGTTATATGAGACTTAGCGAATGGACTAAAGGTGCTGGGTTTTAGGTGACAGCGGTAGGACACTGAAACATGAGGCTGGACCACAGAAACAAGGCATAGACTACTTTCCATTTAGCAGTGACCTGGGAATGCAGTTTGTTAGAAGCTGAGTAGGAGCTGGACGTCCCACCCAGTGCTCACCAGGCTTTGCACCATCATCATTCGGTGTCTCCGCAGGTTGTGCACCACCCCCTTCACATCTGGCCAGATGTTGCGGGAGCACAGCTGGAGTAACCAGAGCAGAGCCACGAACGTGCCGGACCGGCCCACACCAGCGCTGCAGTGAGAGCAAGGGACGAGTCAGGCCAAGCATCACTGGGCAGACGGAGCTACAGAGGCACAGACCATGTAATCGGGCACCTGCAGTGTACCACGGCCGGGCCAGCGTGCGGTTCGCTGTCGAGGTGCTGCCGGACCTGCAGGGCAAAGGCACACAGGGCTGCCCGGTCCTGGGGGACTCCCTGGTCTGGCCAGGCCCGGTAGTAGTAGTGGGTGATCTTCCTCTCTATGGGGCAGCCTGCCTGAAACACACACGTACAAGCAGCATAGTTAGGCTCACGGATAGCCAAGTGTCAGGGAAGGGGGACGGAAGTATTTTTTCTGTCAAAGTTAGATTGTCCTTTGGGCTGAAGCACTTGTACCAGCTTGCCCCGTGACACCAAGCTGGCCAGCCTCACTTAGCTTTACCTCCTTTGGCTTTCTGAACTCACTCAGCTTACGTGCTGGAGAATTCTCCCACTGACATCCCCCGCTGGTCACATGGGCGGCAGGCCCGAGAGCAGATTGGGGTTCCTGCTCACCTGGGACAATTGGAGGGTGGTGCTGGTGAAGTTTTTACAGTGGCGCTGGAACAGTGGGGTCACCTTCACCCTGCCGTACAGGGAGGCACAGTCCTGGGGCCAGTACTGCTCACATAGCACCTGAGGACAAGCCTTTAAGTGTAAGCTTGGGGGGGTGGCCAAAACACTGGAATCACAGTGAAGAACATGATACACACAACCCAGTTTGTATTGATACTTGACTGGTAGGGAGGTTCCAACATGGGGGAATAATTCTTGTTCTTTCTTTACTGGTTTTCACTCCTATTTTTAGTGGCCCAGGGGGAGAACTTGGTAGCATCTTCACAGCTACAGTGCTTCAGCTCATACCCTGAGTTTTCAGCCTCTGGCTGCGAATGAGGGCCACCATTGTAAAAAAAAAAAACACACACACAAGCCCTCACTCACCCTGTCGTTCTCCTGACAGTCAGTCACCATGACGATCACGTGCACGTTCTGTTCCCAAACCATGCGCCAGAAGTCGGCTTGCGTGCTGCGCAGTGGGCCCTGAGTGCAGATGAAGTCTCGCTCGGAGGCGCCCCCCTACGTTGGCAGAAATGGAGGCCCACTCAGCAGGTGGCGCTAGAAGGCAGAGGGCCTGAGTCACAGAGGTCCGGTGGACTTACGGGCACATAGCTGGCATTGATGTAGTCAAGGTGCGACCCTGAGTTCAGCTGCGCCAGCTTCACCCGACAGTGATCGTCTGAAATCAGAGCCGATCAGGAGGTGAGGGTGAGAGCTGCAGCTAGAACGGCCAGGCTGCTGTCCTGCTCTTACCCTTGTGCTGTGACACGTTCTCATACTAAGTTTCACGACAGACACTCACAGGGCAGGATGTGAGGATATCGGTTCTTCTCCCTGTTGGCAGCCAGGTATCCAGCCCTGGTGCTGAACTCACTGCCCACATCAGACAGCCGCTACAGACAGGCACAGAGAAATATGTACATATTGAGCTAATGGAGAATACAGAGGGATCTGTATACAAACATGATGTGAAACATCAGTGCTGAGTGCAGCTCTCATAATATACCCAACTCTAATGGGAGGGCTGCCTTCTTACATGTGGCAAACCAGCTAATCCTTAAAACTGATTGTGTATCAGAGAAGCAGGGGCACAGTGCAGGAGAGCAGCAATATCCTATGTGTCTGTAAATAATACAGAATATTCTTTACAATATGTTTGGTGACAGTCAGACTGATCTTTTGTTGAACGAGCGCGACAATTATACTGCTCTCTTGTCATTGACACGGAAGACAAACTATATAACAGAACAGAAACGTGTGTGACTACTGCTGAAAATCACAGAGTATGACGTTTGTGCCTTTCACCTCATAAAATATTAACAACCGTCTCCACTACTATACAGTCTATAAATTCAGATTTTCCTAAGTATATATGCAGTCAAGACAAAGATTAGAATGATGATGTAATTAAGATGTGCATGAAGGAGCCCGATATGAGATGCTTGTCTGATGGCACCAAAGGGTGTTGTGAGCCTCACATGGACACACTGGTGTGTACCTCAAACTCCAAACAGTAGCCGGCATTGTCCTTGGCGGCCAGCAGCTGACAGTGGTGTTGGAAGTCCTGCAAAAGGTGTACGTGCAGCATTGCCCCTTCCCGTCCAAAGCAAGCAAACTGTCAGAACGCTGTAATTCAGAAACAGAACCAACACAGGGGGATTTTCTCTCAAAATTATGGGGCCATAAACTTTCTGAGGAGTAAATTATCTCATCCTTCCATCTTCTTATCCTGGGTCAGGTGGCAGGAGGGCCCGGATCATATCCCTGGTAGCATAGGGCACAAGGCTGCAGTATATATACCCAATTAGATGTCAATTAGTCAAACCACATGTCATATCTATAGGATGCAGGAGGATTCTGCGTGACACACATTTTACACATACAGTATAGAGGTGTAATTCAAACACCCAACCCTGCAGGTGGAGGCAGTTGAATAAATTATTGCGAAATGATTTAAATATAGAAATGCAATGTGCCAATGAATAATGTTTGACATACTGCTTTATGAAATTCGGTCCAATAACCCTAACCCTTCTGCCGGCACAGTCCCCACAACACGACCAGCAGATTGGTCCTCACCTCATGATATTGGGGTACAGAGTTCCTAATGAGGCTCCTAGGGTTCTGATACAGGTATGGAGGAGTCATATACTGTAGAGAAATTATGAGAAGCAGAGTCAGGGGCAGAACATCAGCATTTACAGTACTAGTCAAAAGTTTGGACACACCACGCTGCCTACAAAGGAGAGTGATAGTGTCGCATCACATGACCTGACCACCTAACCTAAACACAGTAGAAATGGTTTTAGAGGAGTTTCACCAGAGAGTGAAGGAGAAGCAGCCAATGAGTGCTCAGCATATATATGGACCTGCTTAAGGACAGCTGGAGAAGCTTCTCAGGAGGCCACCTCATGAAACTGGCCTAGAGGAGACAGTAGGGTCAGCTTGTTCAAGGGTCCAGTGGGGGGATCACTCTGATAATCCAGGGGTTTGAACCGGCAACCTTCTGAGTACCAACCCACAGGACTGCCCCCCCACCCTTTTGGTCAGTGCATAATTCCATATATGTTATTTTATAGTTTGATGTCTATAATAATTCTAAAATGTAGGGAATAGTACAAATAAACCTTTCTATGAGTAGGTGTGTCCAAGCTTTGAACTGGTACTGTACATTTTCTGCCATAGCTCATTTGGGAGAGCAGTTTCAGCGTTGATCTTGTGCTTCTCAGGTGAGCACTCTCAGCTTTACCTTACCTACCAGCCTCATGGTGCTATACTGGGAGTCTGATTTGCCAGCTCCCATCCCATGTCTCTCCACGTCAGCTAGTCCCAGCTTATCTGTCCATCAGATCCACTTTAACTGAACTTCAGGACCCTGACAAAAAGCCTTTCTGCCTAATCTCTCTTCTTGCCTTTAACCTGTTTCACGGGTTTTAGAAGGACTTGATCATGACACCAAGCACATAATCTCTGAATATTTCCTCAGTCCATTTTAGTTCAATGAACTTCCAAAAGAGGTTTTTGCATACCTATTTTTCATTTTGATGAAATTTGGCATGTGAGTTACACGTATCTTCCAGAGCTCAGAAAGTTCCTTTAGATATTTCTTTACTGTGGAAAAGAAATAAATCTAAGCCACTTTCACAGCTTCATGGCTCAGATACAGTTAGTTGGAAAGCTTAGAAAAAGTTTTTCATGTTGTAGTGAAATATGACCTACACAAGTCCATTTCCTTTTTCAATTTCAAAGTTCATTTCACAAATGACATTTTTTACTAGTTTTGGTTATTAAAAAAGCGATGGGCTTACAGTAACAAGTCAACTTTTTATAATGAGATACGTATGTATGTGTACTGCTTGGTTATAGTATCACCTTCAGGAGACATGAGATATTTTTTATAAAATGCTATTTTTTCAGCTCCAAAAAAGGCAGGTGGGGAAAGGTTAACATTTAAAGGATTCTTTACCTGCTTTCAAAAAAAAAACAACAACATTGTTTTGTTATTGAAAAGGGTGTAAGAATTTCATCACTCGGAACTTACAACAACAATGACTGAAACGACACATTACTCTCACACTCATAATGTACTTCTTTCACAAAAATTGCCTAAAGTAAACCTGAAGTGTGCTCAAATGTAGCCTGAAGTGTTTTGGGGGATTTTTGCAGAGAATTTCTCCTTTGTCTTGCAAGGTGAAATCTAGGCATACCACTGGTTGCGTTTGCAGGCCACATTGCACCAAACTTCTTGCTACCTGCGGTGTAGAAAAGGTGCTACGTTTCAAAGGGAAATAAAAATAATAAACACATTACTGAGCTCTGGAAGGTATGTATGACTCACATGCCGAATTTCATTAAAACCAAAAACGCATTTGTTGAATTAGAATGGAATGACCCTCTAGACAATAATTTGAGGATCAGTGAACATTTAAGGTAAGAGATCACTGATAGATCACGGATAGATCATTGAGAGATCAGTGAAAATGGCAACATTCATTTTCTTTCAAAGAATGATCAGAGCACCTGACAGACATCCTGTTTCGCCTCTGCTGATCCCAGAAAGCATTTTCAAGGTTAGAGTGACTCTACAACTGAAACTGAAATTTTATCCTGACAAAACACACCACAAAGAATAGTCATAACGAAATACTACATATTCATGTGGCATTCATACATACAGTAACAGCAGCTTCAGACAGATTGTCAATTAATAATTTAAGTAACTGACTGACAAAGTAATTATCCATATATGTAGCTAATGAGCTCTACAAGCAAGTTAGTTAAAGTAATTTCCATTAAAAACAAATTTGACTTTTAGCAATATACCTGGCTTGTCTACGTTCCCCTTCCTAATGCCAGAGAACCTGCGCAGAGACGCACTCAACAGTTTCACTACCTGAAATGAGACAGACCAAAGGCATCCTCACAGGTTTCAGCTGTTTTGTCTTTAAACAAAAGCCACTGGAGAAATACAGCAAAAAAACTCCATGTTACGCCCATACCTGTCCGGAGCATGAAGTCACAGGCTTTGCTGTGCCAAAGAATGCTGTACTAGCCTCCTTTCATACCGCTCAGTGAAGAAACTGCTCCGGGGAAGAGGGAGGGGCTGCTTATGACAGGATGCACAGGGGGAGTGGTCAAGGACAGGTAAGGGGGTGGGGTAGGCACTCATGTAAAATGCAAACTTCAAGCCGTTTCCAGTTGGAACCATAAAATGCCATTATTTTTCTAATTTACTCTTTGATCCATGTCCTTCCGCCTCAGAAATACTGAAATAAAAAGTAAAAGTGTCCATTGTAGAATTTTGACCTCATGGATGAAGTTTTAAAGAAAAAAAAATCAAAGACATCAAGCATGGTAGAATTATGTTTTTTCATACTATTAATAGATGTAAGTCATATACTGGAAAAAATTTGCATATTCAATTGACAGTGCAAATACCAAATCAGCTATGTGAAGTTCAGGGTGGAGATCTGCTGCCCCCTAGTGTGCTCTTCTTTTGTGGATTAAACATTCTAGAATTTGAAATCCAGGGTTTTGGCATTGATCATTTAAAATACATGCAAGCCCACTAGCTGCTAAATCTAAGGGTTTCTTCACCTATATGGGACAAAGTATAATGGGTATTAAGTAGAGTTCAAGAATCTTCCTCAGAATTGCTGCCTTTTGCCTTGATATCAGCTTCAGAAACACTGCGTCTTTGGTTTTAGCGCAAGCTACCCAAATATTAAATGTGTAACAGTATTAACTCAATAGCTAAAGGTTAATGGATGTGCAACATTACTGACTCAATAGGTAAATGCTACATGTTAATGGACATGTAACAATACTGGCTGAATAGCTAAGCTAAACGTGCAACATTACTAACTCCATAGCTGTATGTTAAAGTATGTGTGATACTACTGACTCGATTGCTAAATGTTAATAGGCATGTAATGTTACAGTTGGTGAGTTACCTTAATGACCCAAGCACGAAAAATAATCCATCGAGAAATTATAAAAAGATAAAAGTGCAACAACCTGTCCATAATTTTACTTTGACAATGTATAATGGAGCATATTATGCTCATAGATAACTGTTCAGCTGATAGACTAAATTAACTTGCCTTTCCTATGTTACCAGTTACATAATCTTGCTTAAAGACTCCTTTAAATGAAGTCCACCATCATGCTTACCCTGCAAATCACCATAATAAAATTATGGTAAGCAGTTATAATTTGAACAAGCAAAGGAAATCAATAAAATGAGTTTATTTCATTAAGTGTGTTTATTGTACAAATACGTTCATTGCTTGCACTCGGGTAAAGCAACCGCTGTGTAAATCTTGAAATCTGGGACACCATCATAGAAAAAGAAACCAAAGTAAATAATCCGTGTGTTTTAAATAGCACATCTACACCTATGTAAGGCCTCCAGTCACGGAGCATGAATTTCCTTTTTGGTCCTTGTTGAAATTACAAATTTGAACCTCACTGAACACCTGGAATGGAAAATGCAAAGGAAAAGAAAGTGATAGTCCTGACAAAGAAATGTGAAGAATTCCAGTTCAACCCTAGTTATGCAACAAAATGATACTGACCCAGAAAGACACTTTAAAATTGCAACCTCTGCTGATCACCATAATTCTCACTTCAACCTGACATATATACAGAAAGAGACGAAACAGAAACACCACAGACAGGGGAAGGCAGAGCCACTCTGCACTCTGGTTCCCTCTCAGTAAGTAAGGAAGGAAAAATAAAATGCAGGGCAGAGAGCAGGTCCTCATTCACACAGTTACTAGAAAGTGTGATACAGAGAATGCAAAGGTAAGCTAAGCTAAAAGCCTGAAGGAAAAAAAACTGGATAGCAGACCTCGTATCCTCATGCTAAAGGTGTATAAGGCATTACACGGCAAAACCCTCCAAGGCTTAAAAAATACAAATATGCAGACAAAACATTGGACAGCACATCTACTTTTATAAACAGACAGTGAAGAAAACGTGCCGTCAGCTAAGGAGGGTGATGCTTGATCTTCAGAAAGCTGACAGACGCACCAAAAGGCTCAGGGGTTGCTACCCAATGGCAACGCAAATATGAAAAAGGCCGCAGGGCCATGGGGAACAACCACACCGTCAGGAGGCCAGTTACACACACTGAGAACGTAACGGCTGGACATACTCATGGCACAGCAATGAAATGCCCCAAATCAATTAAAACAAGCACCTCTGGATCTCCATGAAGTCCCTTCTGACATACGTGAAAAGGCGTGTGTGAAAAGCTGCGGTTCGATACATCTGGATTCTTCTGTTTTCTTTAGATTTTTTCCATCCTCATGTAGATACAAAATTCCACACTGGGTCTTTAGCTCTCAAATTACATCTGGATCTGGAAGCTTCCTCATCTCGGTAAGTGGTCAAATTTGACAAATTTAATTTGTACATGCCTTTAACCAGAAATAGATACAACTCAGTTACACATCACCCTTTTCATATTCCTGTGAAACGTCAGCAATATAAAAATATATTTAATAATTTCATGATTTTAAGACATTTCAGTCCATATACATAAGTACATATTACTACGTATAATACATAAATCTTTACTTTTACAAAGACCTGTTTTCCTTTACAGCAGGTCAATGTTTAAAATGTAGTACATTTAATAATTTGAAAACTATGCACAGGGCAAGGAGGCATTTGTAGGACTTGCACTATGTTTTAAAAAGGGTCCATGTCCTTCGCAGGAAACAGCCCATGTAGTAAAATGAGCAGCTGTTTGTTTATAGTGTTTCCTAAGGTCATTCTGTCAAATCTGACCACTAACGAAGCCTAACAACTCTCAGGATCATTAAAAAGAAAACATTTACTTAACAAAACTTACACACATTCTGTACTTAAAGACTGTTGCAATCAAATATGTGTTAGGTATCAAACTCTACAGAGAAGTTCAAACAAACCATACTGCACTAAATGTTCCAATATTCAGTATTTATTTAATTTTTAAACAAATTACTTTCCCAGAGAAACTGTATAGAACAAACCATATTTATCTCTGGAAATAACACTGTACATTTGTAAAAACCAATCCAAAAGTTTATTATACCAGATAAATAACTTCTGTGAACATTTCGGATGTCTTTACTTAAAGCCAAAGTGCTTAAGACAATCCTCTTTGATCACCGGGATTGACGATTGTCTTAATTGGAGCAAGAAAAGTTTCTACACAAATGCCATGCAAAAAATTAAGAATAAATTAAATAAAATATCCATGCCAGGTGAGTGTTGAAGAGTGCTTTGATGTGCGAGTTCACCATCAGATATACTCATAAATCCACAAACAACTGGCCTTTCAAATATTGCACATATTGCTTAAGAAGGAGGGAACATCTGTTTCTGAGTCTGCTACATTAGCCATTTTAAAAACGGATCCTTGCCTGTCCTGGCTTATCTGGTGTGACTACGGAGCAACAGGGAGCCTTGGGGGAAATCCATGGTAATAAAGGTCGATGTTGAACGAGGGAAGAGGAGGTGCAAACAATCTAAATATCCCAGAAAACAGGGATCTTTGGTCAAGCCACAAACGTAATGCATCATTAACAACCACCGCCTAAAAATCCATCCACAGAGACATTCCCAAGACTTTATTCTGAGGAAGGGGAAAAGGTTCCTGGGATTTTAAACAGCCTAGCCAGTTTAGAAAAAAGACGGAAGGTATCCTCACAGGTTTCAGCTGTTTTGTCTTAGGAAGAGTATGAGAATACTAATCAAATTCACTGGCTAGGCTAAAGATGAGAAATCAACCAATTAAAATTATATTTTCACTCCCTACATAGGATTGTAGGTGGGCTGGTGTAACGATTGGCAGATCCAAAAGGGGCATTAAGAGGCCAGGCTGCAGTAGGTGTGACTGTGTGTGTATGGACATGAACGGGAAGGTGGGGGAGGGGTCAGGAAGATGAGAAAGACTGATGGATGGGGGAAGACGGTGAAGCAATGGTGGCAGAGAGGTTATACGTGGAATTGGGTGAGGTCGCCCGGGACTGCAGAACGGGCGAGCGCGACCTGCCAGCGGGCACATGGCCAGCAGCAGACCCTACGGTGGGCGAGTCCGAATTGACCTCATCGCCCTCCTCAGAGTCCCACACTTCGCTCTGTAGGTAGTCGGCGAAAAGGGCCTTGGCGCGCTGCAGGATGCGGCCCAGGTGATGGCGGCGCACCAGCCGGTCGAAGTGCATGGCCAGCTCGTTGTAGTCCAGGCCGTTCTTCACTATGTGATCTCGGTGCTCCAGCAGGATGGACAGGCACATGAAGAGCATGAAGGGGTTCCCCTTGCCGAACTCCTGCGGCGGGGGCAGTGAAGCCGGCTTGGCGGGGGCGTCCTCGGGCCGGGTGGCCGGGAGGGCGCTTGGAGGCGTGGCGGCCACTTTTGTGCACGTAGAGGGAATCATGCCATTAGAGAAGGGCTGGTTGGCTGTGGAACTGGGCGGGGAGGGAGCCCTGCCAAACGAAAGAATGGGAGAGGACAGCAGTGACCGGTTCGGGGTACACAAGAGCGACGGGGAGGGCCTCCCCGAGGGGGTCAGGGGTGAGGCTCCAGCTGTTGCGTTTGACGTTGGTAACGAAGTAGTGCACCGTCCAGCAGACCGTTCTGGGGATGACGTGGCACCATTCAATAAAGAGGAGGGGGCGTGTTTTGATGCGGGCACTGCTGGCGATGCCATCCTCCAGCCAGACACCGAGGGGGAAGTGCCTGGCGAGGGGGAAGGACTGTCCCTCCAGTTTGGCAAACATGGGGAAACTGGAGAGACTGGGGAGACTGGGGAGGCGGTCTGGCCATTTGGGGAGCTTCTCCCTTCGGTCTCAGAGGACGAAAGTTTATCGTCACACCTGATAAGAGGCTCCCTCTCCCCGGAGTCGTCCTCACTCTCCTCTGTGGGCTGCCGAGAGGCGGGAGCTGAGGGTGAGTGAGAGTCCTGCCACGGCGCAGGCGGAGGCACGTCATCATCCAGCTCGAAGCTGTCCTCGTGCCGGGCGCTGTAGTACTTAAACTCACCAAAGCTTAGCTGCTTCTCGAAAGGAGGCACCACTCTGTTCTCAGTTTCCCCAGCCACCTCAGCCTGTTCGTTTTCCCCTTCCGCCTCCCTCCTGGGGCCACCCTCGTCGTCGCCAAAGCCCAGCTGTCCGCCGCCGTCCGCCTCTTCCCGCGAGGGCCTCAGCATGTGGCGTCTGCGCTGCTGCTCCTTGTGCTCCCCCGCCCGGTCACCTCCATCCCCCTCCTGCTCTGGAGCTCCCCCGCCCCCGTCGGCGTGGAAGGTGTCTGTCTCATTCTCCAGAGGTGGCCCCACCAGCTCCACCTCCGTCTCGGGAGGATCAGGGGGCAGGGAGCTCCAGGTGATCTCCAGCATCCTCAGGGCATCCTCAAATGCAAACTCGCGCTTCAGCTCAAGCAGGAGCCAGCGGTAGCAGAAGAACAGGTCATCGGCACCTCGGGACACCAGGTAGGCGTAGAACTCGGGGTCCGAATACTGCAGCAGCAGCTTGAGGTGCTGGAACTTGATGGACATGAGGCGGCCGTCCGGGTGGAAGTTCCCCTCCAGACGCTTCATGATTCCGCAGAAACAGATGAAGGCGTGAGCCTCATTGTCCATGACTGCCAAGATTGGGGAAGCTATGTCACTCATGCCCTGGCAGTAGGACACCTAAGAACAGGGAAAGCAAGTCAGCGGAGGAACACTGGAACGTTAAAAGGTTTTAAAGGACTACAAGGCAGAAAATACAGCAAAACTGCATGTTTACACTGTTCACACTGAAGGTACTCAGCAAACAAATCATCTTGCTTGTTCACATAAAGGCACCAGGCAAACAGATCAGAGTCTTGACACAAACCCAAGTCAAATCAATGACTGAGTACTTTTCTGTACCTTTGACCTTATATTACTTCTTCATTCCTCCATTGCCCACAAACTCAATAATATATTAACATGCATTGTTTGCTCTACACTGGCAGCTATTTACATGATGCCTTCAGGTTAAGAAAGTGGGGACGTGTGTCATTGCACAGAAATGACCAAGATGGCAAGTAATCGCTATTAATCCTGACAGAGATCTCCGTCGCTAGAAGGCTCAGACATAATTCAGCTATTTATATGATTATTGTTCTTCAGCACAAGACATCTCATATATACAAATGGCATGGCATTAAATTGTGTTTCTGACATAACTGCATAAAAAACATGCAATAAAAATACCAGACTGTCATCTTGGCAATGGCCAGGACAATGGGATTTACTGCCAAAGCAGCAGGTAATGATTCTACTTTTCCCTTCTCTGAACACAGCAAACAATGACATCAGACTAGAAGACACTTTCAGCCGATTAACATCCAGATGGAAGCTGTTTGACAGTAAAATGAGACTCCGAGCACATCCTGCAGCATGCTTTCCTGGGTTAATCATACAATCTCCATGTTTTATCTGGGTAAAATAAATGTGAGCACCACAAACACTTGGAATAACTAATAAACAGTCAAATTACTAACTACAGTGGTACCTTGACTACGAGTTTAATTCGTTCCGTGACGGAGCTCGTAACTCAAATTACTCGTATGTCAAATTAATTTTCCCCACTGAAATGAATTGAAATGCCATTAATCAGTTCCGGACCCCCAAAAAACACCGCGTTTTTTTGTTACATGTTTTTAAAT
>JAODKC010000107.1:13141592-13153778 GCA_026777985.1 Mormyrops attenuatus | reverse complement strand
ACTACACGCACACTTTGGTCATGTTTTTCGATAATTTCTTTCTTTAATTTCAGTTTGATACTTCCACTGCGAGCTAAACGCTTAAAGTGAACGAGTGAGACCCGGGATGCTGGGCGGATGTTTTGGCGTTCACTGCGTCAGCTAGTGGTGGGCTATCTGAAGCTGGGGTATCTGAAGCTGGCTCGTTACCCGAATTTTATCTCTCAACTCAAAGCAAAAAAATCGGCCGAGAGACGGCTCGTATCTAGAAAAACTCGTTAGTTGGGACACTCGTAAGTCAAGGTACCACTGTATTACTATTAACTGTCATTAATTAAACTACTACCAACTAAAAACTGATGCAAGTGTATGTATTAAAGTAAAGGTCATTGTAGATTTTCGCAAATGACGACATATTTGCACAATACATTCAAACTTACAGTCCTGGCAAGCCATGATCGCAACCAAAGTAGAGCGGTCAATAGTGCCAGTCACTTCAAAAACACAGTGGGTGTTTCTTAATACCAAAAATGCAAAGATCATACTTGTGGTCTTGGCAAAAGCAGTCTTGCTAACTTGCCTTCCAGGAACAAACTTGGGGCGCAAGAATCATGGGATTGGTCTTGCTTGGCGAGGATGCAACTGATGCCTCCTTGATATTTGACAACTGGAGGTTTTTATTGGATTTTTCCATTCTTAGTATTGAAACTGGTCTTTGGCAATGGAAATTGACATAAAACAGGTACGAGAGAACACAAGTACAGTCAAGTACACATTGAGAAACACCCCATGTTTTTCCACCACAAATAGCAGGGCGATCGGCCTAATCAGCCAACCTCTGCCGTTGCACTTGAGCAGTTGGTGCTGGATCTTTCGGGATGATAGGTCAATACACAGGTGTACCTGTGGGTGCGTGATGGCGTAGGTGGTGAGCAGGTCTGTAAGGGCCACCAGGTGCGGGCTGTCCTCCGAGCCGGCGTAGTAGGGATGGGCGCGGTCTGTCCGCAGAACATCCTTTAGCACGTTGCCCCTGATGAACTCCAGGTCCTCCGGGTTCACCCGTGCCGGCCACTCCCCCTTCAGCCGGTCATACTCCCTCGTCTTCCTCTTCATGTAGTCCATCCTCTCCTGGCCCGTCAAGCCGTCGGGGTAAACATTGAGGAGGTACCGCCACACTACCTGGTTAAGGCATATGAGAGGGGCAATGGTGGGGCTGCTGAGTATCACGGTGCCCCCGTCACCCTGAACAGCCGGCAGGGCTCGGCACTGACCTTGCGAAGTGAGGGCTCCACCCCGCCATGGTAGATGCGCAGCCTGAGCTCCTCTGGCCGGGACAGCTGGCCCTGTCCGTTGAGGTAGCTGTGGAACTCTGCATCGCTCAAAGGAGGCTTGAAGGGCTTCACTTCCTCCCCATAGGACCAGCTTAGGGCCTGCTGCACACGGGACAGCGTGCGGCCAACCTGAGGGAACCAACATGCCCTTGTTAACCTCGGCAAGTGGCTGGCATGACACAGTGGGGCTGGGAAGAAGCAGCTCACCTGGGACAGCAGCGACTGGGTGAAGGGGAGAGCGGCGGCAGCAAGAGACCTCCTTTCTGCAGGCAACAAATCGGAGCCAATCACGTCCTTCGGACTAATTATGTCCCAGTCTTCCAGCAGGGGGCCTAATGAACAGGAAAAAGATCACGTCACATGGCATCTTAGCCACAATAATACTCATATGTAACACTCATGGTATGACCATTAACGGGCTCTTACTGTCTTCAGATGGCTTGATGTCCATCTTCAACTGCAAGTAGGGCTTCGCTGCACTGACAAATGCGGCATCCAGGTCCCAGTCTGACAGTAATGACAGGTACACCTCCACACCGCCACGGTCACGCGATAGATAACTAATTCCAAAGTTACGCTTCCTAAAGGCAGAGCAGAAGATGGAGAGGATTTGTCAGTTAGTACCATTTATTGATATGATCCATTTGAAATTGGAAGGTCTATCCTTCCTTACAGCAAACTTTCTCCGTCAGTGCCCTAAGAATGTACTGCATTTTTGTTCAGCTTAAAATGTAAAATTTATTAACATTAAAACATTTATTAAAATCTAAAATTTAAATGCAAATTGTAATGCCACATCTAAATATTTCCAAAGGAACTGAACGCAGTTTGCAATTTTTCCCCATTTTTTAAACCGTTTTCAATTGCTGTCTTTCAAAGCACTTCATATTTCAGCCAGATGTTTGTTTCCATGACCAATCTGTGAATCGAATTCATAACGAATTGTTTTGTGAGCTCACCCATTTCAAATCTGAAATCAATTCAAATTTGACTGAACTGGAATTGGAAATAACTGATCACTGGAGGAAAAACCATTGCCTGTGCAGGATTGATAATTAAAAAAAAAAACCACGATAATTCCAACAGTTTTGGTCACAAAGCCACACGTGGTGTCAGAGAAGAAAAGGAGCCCATAGGATTATGTCAGGATAGTGTCATTTCTAAAACAGCAGATGTCGCTGTTGTTCAACCGCAATATGTAGCGTAAAAAATTATTTGCTAGAATACTCTAATTATAAACCACTATGTAAAAAAATGTCTTGATAAATATTTCAGGAATCTAACAGATGTTCAGATTGAATACTAAGGAAAAGATGGGAAACATGTAAAACATGATGATGCATGTGTTGGGCTGAGCTGAACTCATTTGCATTCAAAATAACTTTTCAGTGCAATATACAAAGATGTTATTGAGCTCAAAATGAATCATTTTGGTTCATTAAAATGCTTATAAGCAATAAAAGTAACATGTGTATTGCCTTTATCTCTGTAAACCTCTAAATACACCTCCACATAAATTTCTCAAGGTAAAAACAGAAATCTGGAGTGAAAGAATTCTGACACAAAGCGAGTGAAATCTAATCACCAGCCCAGCTGGCACAAACTTGTATAGGCTGGGGCAGGGGAACTGGACCAGAATCATACAGATCACTTCAGGGTCAGACAAAACCCCCAGTGGATAGATAACCAGAGTATGTTTTATCATACATGGGTAAAAAAAAAAAAAACACAAGACCAGTAAGAAAATGGGTTTAAAATATTTAAAATGCTGTTCAATATCATCACGCTGCCTGAATTGCAGCATGTGAAAAGCAGTGTATACAGCATATGGCAGTCAACCTCACTGAAATAACAATGCACAGTCCCACCTTTACACCAGACTATTAACAGAAATCATTTGCAGGCTAAACATAACCATTATCAAGTAAGTCATTACAGTCTGTCAATCTCCAAGGCCAACACAGTGCTTAAGATAATCTCACTCCCCCCGAGTCGATATGCCCTCTACTCACCCATTCAGCTCAAAGGCCCGGATGAGGATGTGCTGCAGCACTTCCAGAGAAGTGATCTGGGGGTCAACAGCAAAGGAGCGAAACTCCACAGGCAGCATCCCCTCACACTTCTGCCGGACAGAACCAAAGTGGTAAGAAAACAGTCAAGACTTAGAACCTCTCAGAATCATCTAAAACAGTGGCAGGATTATATACGAATTTCTCCCCTGAAGGTGGTGTTACACAAAACCAGATACGCACATTGGTGCAAAATAGATGACAATTAGAAATAGGTAAATAAGTAATCAGAATGTGAACTTAGAGAGAAAGAATATAGGTAATTGTTTAGTAGGGACTGTACAAACATATGTCTAGAGAGGTAATCGCAGAGAGTAATATGAGGTTAAGGAAATGTTTTGCAATAAGTACTGAGAATGTAAGCAGCTATGTAGAGCATATAGGAATCTATGTAAAATCCAGGTAAAAATCTGGGTCTAGAATCAATGACCTCAGTAAACAATGAAATGTATATTTTAAAACTACAGCAAAACGTGTGTCTGCATGCAACAAAACAGACGAACTACTCAATAAAGGTGAAAAAGATTACCACTGGTCCTAAAACATTAAAATGTATTATTATACATACAACACACACAGGTCTTAAGGATATATTTAGCTTTTGCTGTCGTTACTGATACTGAGTAACAAACACTCAACACTAGGAAAACTGTCGGTATTTTATTACTATCAGGTGAACGATGAGGAGGCCAGCGGTGAAAGCCAGAAGGGAAATGACGTAATATGTTTCCGTTCTACAGCTGGCAGGTACAGCGGGGTCCTTTACATCACCGGCGATACTTACATTATAACATTTGCCGATTCTGTTGTGATTTCCAATAGTGCGTTTTCATTTTGTGTGCAACGACTAAGCGTTAGCAGGACAACTGCATTAATTTTAAAATGCAGAAACCGAACACAAAGTTATCCATATACCCCAACATTATACAATAATCATGTTTTTACTGTACTAACAGTAAACAGTGGTGTCGATATTTTCTTTCTGTCTAGCGTAAATATACTAGCATAAACAATACGTTTCCATACATGTTGGCAACGTTTATTTGCCGTCTATTTAATGAAAGACAAATCGAAGAGCTTTAACGATATTCAAACTTGTACTGTAATAATAGGATGCTACTTGTATAATGAAAACGGTAGGGACATAGTGAGCACTTTGTATGCAGTATTGTTTATTGTTATGTGCACAACAAGCGAGATGGCAGGCTGGTTGACACATGGGGTGACATCACCACAGGTAAATGAAAACCCGAAAATGAAATTAGAAAAAGCTACTTGCGTTACTGCGTATACAGCCTCTAGCCAAAGACAAATATTTGCTTAGTTTTGTGTAATGCACAGCTCCTAAAAAGATATCAGTAGCTAGCGAAATGAACATTATTCTCACCTTGACTCGGACACGAACCACCCCCCTCTCTTCTTCAGCTGCCATGATGCGGCGTCTGCTCAGATGTTTAGCTGCGTTAATCCCTAAACGTTTTCACAAAAACCCACATTTACAGATATAACAGACGATAGGCTTTATTACATTTTCGTCCACAGCTGTTTGTCTCCGCCTGCCGCCCCATTCACCATTGCGCTCCCGGATGTGACGTCATGCGCATTACATCACCGAGGCTGCAGCGGTAATGTTTCGGAGGCGTTCAACTATACAATAAATTTAACGTCTGTCCACTAGTCCCCGTCTCTCATTATTTGCAACCATCACATAACCAACCATATGCATTTCATTTTAACGTAACCGTCGATATTTTATAACCCTTACATTTTGATATCTCAGAAAAAATAAATGAATATCCTTTAAACAGGCACACTTTAGAGTAACATCAAGAACAGATGTCTTCCTTACACTTAACTCACTATTAAGGAAGTACTGAAAACTCGAGGATTTAGTTTACAAAAATGAATGGTACAGATAGCTTTATTGTGTTTTGTGAATTTGTTTATGGATTCAGGGCATGCATTCATATAATTTATATATCGAACATAAACATCATAGCATAGAGCAATTGTCATGTAAAGCCCACTTTAAAAGATAGAGTGATTTACCACAGACATTCAGCTCTGAGTACTAACCACTAGACCATTACGGCGAGCTGGCATTACCTCATACATGCAGGTATCCAAATGCTATTAACTCTCTTTAATTTACTACAAAAATGATTGATCATTTCCCTAAATACATAGCGTCGGAAAATCTGTGTTCTTGATACAGCAGTAGACATTTGTATCTCATCAGTAGGCACGGACACCACAGAGCCATTCTGAAGTGCTTTTCATTTGCTTCCTTGTCAAAAATATGTGAAATAAAATGTCCAGGATTCTTATTATGTTCACTATGTACTTGAAAGATAAGTGCGTGTGTTCTGTCAAAATGTTCCTCTTTTTCATCAACCTTATTTTGTTGGTGCCTAAAAATATTTAACTAACGTGCTGCGTATGTATAACGTAAAATGTAGTTTCACAGCCGTGTCATATATTTTACAAGTTACAGGCACAAAAATTCGTATTCTTTAGAATAATTTACGAATAAGAATGATTAACAGGAACGACCTATTGTTGTCGCTACTCTGTGAAAACGTGTCAATTACTGTCAGTAATGTTACACAACGAACATTTTTGGAAACCAGAAGAAAAAGTAATTTATAACGATCAGTGTTAAGCTTACACATGCAAAGTTAATAAAAAATAATCCCTTTTGCCGTGGAAGGATGAACATCCTGCCGTGACCCGGATTCGAACCGGGGTTGCTGCGGCCACAACGCAGAGTACTAACCACTATACGATCACGGCGAGCTACCGGGGACACGACGCCCCCATTAACAAAAACTGTATATCAGTGTTGCCTGTGTTGTAATTCTTGCAAGTGAAAGCATTTCAAATTGATAAGCATTGGGGTATAATGTGCTACTATATACGCAAAGCAAATAAATACTGGAATATGCTAAGCAAACTGTCTATTTTCCTTTAAACTTAAACTACCGTCCCTGATGTAATACGAATCTGACAGAACAGTGATGATGTCATAACGTTGCCAGGTAGGCTATCCGTTTCTGAAACGTAGATAATCAATAATAATATACAGAGTAAGGTGGAGCCTACGCTGCCACAATACAGTCCAAGATAGATAACGAAGGCTACTCGTAAATTTCGTGAAAATATTTGTAGCCCGTCCAACCATCCACACATAATTAGATTGCATACACCTTTTTGACCCCTATACATTTCCAAAAACTTTCTTATGCTATGGTAAACGCATGTGAACTGTTCAGGTTACTTGGGAATGTTTCCATAAAGCAGTTTTCCAAGCGAAAACATTATTGTAAATAACTAATTATGGATTATTTCTAAGTGCCCGTTTCACTTGGGTCTCCTCCTGGCACCCGGTCTATAAGATGGATGGACGGATGGATGGCTTAAAATGCAGTATAAAACACATGTAGTGCTAAAATATGATTTTGCTTGAATTTCCTATGTAGCAAGAACTACTGTGGTTAGGCGACAGAAATAGAAAAAGTACGTCAACACCGGTTTTACCTTTTGAGTGGATGACCCAACGAGGGTCTTAAGACCATGCATCCATCTGATTTCAATAACCGCTTTTCAAATACAGGTTGTGGTGATATTGCGCCAGTTAGATCACTTTAAATTAAATTTATGTCTCTATGCATTGCGGGGTGCCACAAAAAGTGCAATTTTAGAACAGAGTGTACACCATGAGACCCTTTATAGGAAACTATAAGTCTTCTGAGAAAAAGAAGCGCATCCTTTGGGTGCTGTGGAAAATAATTATGGTAAAGGAGCACTTAATGTAATGAAGTGAAAAACAAAACTGTAAGCATATTATTATAAAAATATACTACAACTAATAATGAGCAATCGAATAATATCAAGCGTCTCAGAAGTAAAAAAAAAAAACTGCTTCAATTATTGTGAATGTGTGTGTGTGTGTGTGTGTGTGGTGGGGGGTCATGTGCATATTTCATTGTGGGGACCAAATGTTATCACAAAACTAAGAACGCCAAAAGTCTCGTATTTCGTTTGGTTACTTATGGTTTAGGTTAGGGCTGGGTAGGGGTTAAGGTCGTCATTGTGGGGATTAGGGTTTTCCCATAGAAACGAATGGACGGTCCCTATAAAGATATGAATACAAATAACATGAGTGTGCGCGTTATTTGTGTGTGTATGGGGGTGTGGAGCAAATATATACAAATTCTTTTAAAAATTCGCAATATACAAATAACCGTGCTTTTCATCGCACTCATAGACATGCGGCGGATTAACTTCAGTGGTCCTTACATCCTAGTGTGAAAGAAATATCATCTTAGTGTGCATACCTACCGTCCCTTGCACATCTGAACTTGGAAACAAGGGGGAGTGCTCGATCTCGACAATAGCAGGCGATCTCTGATTGTGGGAAAAGAGTAATCCCGATCGCTGCCGATTTGCCAGCTTCACCGACACTGGAAGCGATCTCTTTACCAGAGAAGACTGAATTCAGTGACTTCAATGCCTTTGACAGCGTCTACAATGTTCGCAATAACTGCTGTACGCGATTAGCTACAGATGTGGAAACGCTGGATTAAAAATAGGGTATTTGGCTTTTGTGGTACCTTTCAGATAGCTACTTAGCCGGCCACTGTTAGCATATGAAGCTGTATATGAAAGCGTTATTATGCAAAAGGGAGATTTATTTTTAAGCAATGATACATGCTTTCTTTCGCTCTTCTTGTCGCGTGAAATCACATCCATGCAACATTAATTGCCTTGCTTGATTGTTAGCTAGCTAGTTAGCCAGCCATATCTATTTAATGTCCATAGGGGACGATAAAGAAAGGAATCTGGGGTCGCATCATTTTTTAGTCGACAGAAAGTTCTTTTTACTTCCGAGTACAGGTTGAAAACTCTGTCAATGGCTTCAAATTCGAGAGTATCTATTCTGGATTACTTTAACATTGTCTTTGAGGGGGAAAATGGAAAGATTGAATCGAACTGCAAGGCTTGTGGAACCAGGATTCAGGCGAAACGGTCAGTAACGTCCAACTTCGTTACGCATCTGAAGGTAAGGGCCGGGGAGGCTGGCGGTGCAATATTGTATGCTTCACATAAATATATTATTGCAGCTGCAAGGGATCCTCGCCCAAAGTGCTGCTTGACACATGTCATTTTTTAGTATCTTTCTTGGCATAGAGATCTGTTAATCTTCTGCTGACATGCTAACTACTTAGCTAGACAGACGCAACATTTTCTGCATTTACTCCGACAGGGATTGACACTGACACGGAAACTGCGCTTCAGAATGCTTTATCATTCTGTCATGGCAAAGATTGTTATCGTTGCGTTGTTGTGCAATTGAAATACAGGATTTAAATAGCTGAAACTGTACAAATGTGTATTCAATTAGCCAATGAGCCTTACTCAAGTTACCGGTGTAATACTGAGCGTAAGACAGTTTCTAATCAGTTTGAAAATATCTTTCCTTTTAAAAGGACAGTGTCTGCTTGTAACCTTTTTGCGATTTGAACATATGCTTTGATGGCAATCATAACTGTTATGTTTCTATAGAGTATGGGTCTTCCTTACTTGTGGTCATAGAGGGTAAGTTTCATGTAGATCTGTAACAAATCCCAGATAGCACCATGTTATTGTTTCAACGTTGAATTATAGTTAAATGTGTTGAATTATGGTCAGTGTTAAATTATCAACGTTGAAACAGAAAAGATTTTCAATATTGAAAAATCGATGGTGGCAAAACCTTAATTCGATGTTGATATAAAGTGCAACATTGAAGATCAACGTTGTTTCAACCTTTTTATCTGATATAGAGTCAATGTCATTTCAACACGTGTGCTATCTGGGATGTGTTTGGAAAGATTATTATATTCTTATATCTACCATTAATTGATATATTTTCACGTATTCTTTTCTCATGCTGTAGCGCAAGCATCAGGCCATGTATGATGAGTTTGTGAAGAAGAAGGATGTGAAGAGGGAGGCCTGTGCTTCAGGGACGGTCCAGCAGCTGCATGGAGGGGGCCGCTCTGAAGCCGCTAGATCATCTCATGTCGGTGGCGTTGTGGCTAAGTTTGACCGAAATGACCCCCGTCAGTTGCTTATCACAGAGGCCATTGCCAAAATGATCATCCGGGATCTGCAGGCGGTGCAGATCGTCGAGAACGAGGGCTTTCGGGAGCTGCTGCAGTTGCTAGAGCCTCGGTACACCCCGGAAACTTGCCTCTACATCCAGAAGCAGCTTCTCCCTGGATATTCCTATCAGGTCCAGTTGGCCACCAAGCAATCTCTGATTGCGGCTGAATCGTGCAGCATCACACTGGACCTGTGGAAGGGGGGCGTGGCCAGCAGCCTGGGCGGCTACCTGGGAGTGACCTGCCACTTTATCACTGCCGATTGGCAGATCCAGTCCGCCCTCCTCGCATGCATACCTCTTGTCGGGAACCATACGGCCCAGCAGGTTCTGTCGGAGTGTGATGAGATCTCCCATGCCCATGGCATCATGGGGAAAGTCTTCCGGGTCGTGGCCGATGCCTCCCCCTCCGAGAGCCGCGCTATGTTCCGCCTGCCTGGCTTTTGTTTGCATGGTGGTGAGCAGGATGAGGAAGAGGAAGAGAGCAGCGATGAGGATGTCATGGTTGGAGAAGCAAGCGAGGCCGGAAGGGCAGGTGTGGTGGATAGCTCTCTGGACCTGTGTTTTGGCGCTCATCGCATTGACTGTTTTGCCCGTTCCTTAGGACTGTGTGTGCGTGAAGGCCTGCGTACCTCCCCTCAGCTCTCTATAGCCCTCACCAAAGCAGCATGCCTCTACAACTATGTGACTGCGACCGTGGCACCTGAGAAACTTGGCCAGGCATATGGGACAGATGACCCAGTCATTAGGGATGCTCTCAACAGAGAGAGGGGCTGGAACTGCCAGCTAAAGACGGTACGACGCTTGCTGGAGTCGGCCGAATTTCTAGAGGACATGGTCGATCGGCATGACCTCACACTCACTAGCTTTGAGAAGGCGGTGTTGAGGGAGCTGGTGGAAGTTCTTGAACCGTTTGAAGAGGCCACGGATATGGTGCAAGGTGACAAGCATGTATCTATTAGCCTGGCAGTACCATGTGTGCTGGGCCTACGCAAGCACCTCTCAGAGACGGCGACTCGTCAATGCACTGGCATTCTGGTGGGCCTGGCCCAGTCTCTGGACCGCAGACTGTCGGGCATCCTGGAGGATCCTCTGTATGTGACAGCCACTGCCCTGGACCCCCAGTTCAAGCTGACCTGGAGCAGTGACACTGAGAGGCACAGGCAGGTTCTGCTGAAGGAAGTGGCCAAACACATCCAGGTGAGGAGTCCCCAGGAGCCCAGCCAAGAGCCCACGCCACCACCATCCAAGCGCAGCAAGCTCTTCTCCTTCATCAAGCAGCGTCCCGCCTCCCAGGCCAAGAGCATTGAGCAGGAGTTGGCGACGTATCTCCTTGAGGAGCCCACCGAAGAGGACTCGCTGCACTACTGGAAGCGAAAGGCTACTGACTTTCCCCAGCTATCCCAGGTGGCTAAGAAGGTGTTCACAGTACCAGCCACCACCACCCCAGTTGAGAACATTTTCAAGAATCTAGGGAAGATCCTCAGGCCTGAGAGGTGCAGGCTCTTGCCAAAAAACCTGGAGACTCTTATATATTTAAAGGCCAATTACCGGTTACTTTGGACTTAGATCAGGGCTGGAAAGCTTCCGGGTGACCACTGCTATGGCTGTGTTGGATGTGAGGAAGCGTCAGCATTTGTACTGTATCATTGTTCCTAGTTAATCTTCAAAGCACTGGCAGAACTCAAAGCTACTTCACACTCTTTGTCACCTCTTGACTGGAATGGCTGTCAGAGTTAAAATATCCCAAAGAATACTAAATGCCTTTTTCTGTTAATTCATATATATTTATACTCATGCGTTATAGATGAAAAATAAGGTTTTGGTAGCTGAATTAGATTTTCTATTATTCTAAGTCTCAGTTTATATTCCGTTTCGCAGTATTAAGAATCCGATTCTGGAAGTGCTTGAGTTTTATGGATACCTCTGTAAAAACAAGCATTAATTTAAACAGGTAAATCATCTCTGAGGCTTTGGAATGTTGCATATTAACAGATAATTGCTTTTAGCTACTTCCACTGGGACTTCTTGCTCTACCTCTACTAAACATTAGGCTCAAAGCATGTACGCAGTTATGTTGAGAAGGTGAATGGCCATTTTTCACCTTGAAATACTTACGTTAGACTTAAAGAAATCCTTTGAGTTGCATATTGTATTTTAGGCTCATGCGTTTTGTCATAAACTGCAAATTTTCAAGTTTTCATTTAATGGAAAAAAATTGAAAAGACTTTGTTTGATATCAGTGGTTAAGTGCTTTGCTGTTGAATTTCCCCTGCATTTTCCTCTTTTATCATAAAGTACTAGAGCTGAGTAAACCTTGGAACCTTGCTAAATGTCTCTATCACCTTAATATTCTGTCCGTTTTGCGTGTAGATTAATAACAATGGGTGAAAGTAATGTACTGTCTGGAGTCTTGCCCAGACAGAATACAGTCATTCATGGCTGATTGCAGCAGTGTGTGAAGCCTCACTCTGCAGTTTCTTCCTCAATTTCCTGCTACAGCACCCCGTTACTCCTAAATGAATGACCTGATGACAGTCACTGGCACCCAAAACAATTTCACTAGGCAAAAGCTTTTTAAGGGCACTCAAGCGTCGTGCTCGTGGGGGGGGGGGGGGGGGGGGGGCGGGGGGGGGGGGGGGGGGGGGGGGGGGGGGGGGGG
>JAODKC010000107.1:13097367-13141492 GCA_026777985.1 Mormyrops attenuatus | reverse complement strand
AGAGATGATTAAAGGGAGTAAAATCAAACAGAATCTTTGAGGCGCAGTGCAGTGTCAGTGACAAAGCCCATCAAATCACAACTAAATGAATTTCAACTTCTGAGCTACTTTGTTTTGCTCTTACGAAGATGTAAGATGATATTTGAACACAGAACAGGCTCTATGGCGACGGACATGCTCCCAACTGAGACACGATCATTGCTTTAGAAATGTCAGATATTTTTAAAAATGTCAAATCGATACTATTTTTAATATGTTTTTTGTCCTAAAATAGTATTGTGGCCAGCAATTGGTAGGATAAGTTATCCTGTAACTAAATGAAAGCTTAGTAGTTTTACGGCATCAGTTTGGGTAAGGTTGTCAGGCCTTCCATCTCATGGGAATGGTCCCCCCCCCCCACACACACAAAGAGAAGCCACAGGGAAAGGACATATAGTTTTATTAATAACGGAGGATGAGGTGCCTTACTACATTAATTGGAGAGTCTTTTTTTCGTAAGACTCAAAGCGTCTTATGAAAGCAAAGTCGGTCCTGTGTATCTGAGTGGGGTTTTAAATTTCAAAGGGATTAGTACAAACACGGACTGGTGACAAACATCCTGGCACAAAGGACCAGCAGCAGGAGGCCTGACGGACCCAGCATGCTTGTCACATACGCTGTTATCCCACTGGCTGTTTGTTAGATTCCATGACTGGCCATCTTAACATCATAACAAAAAATGGAACATCTTATAAGCTGACAGTCAGGTTTCATTGGTTTGCCCCCCCCCCCCACCTTGGCAGCTGCAGGGTTGTGGGCTTGATTCTTGAATGTGCAGCTTCTGCTTATGTTTGTGTGGGTTGCCTCTGAGTCCATGTTCCATGCACATGCAAACCATGCAGTTAGATGCAGTCTCTAAATTACCCATAATGCATATGCACCCTCAGATGAATGGGTATCCTTACCAGTGTCCCCAGTCTTGAACCCTCTGCTTCCTGGAATCAGTTCCAGGCTGGATAACTTGTTATGGAAAATTATGTATACATACTTATGTCAAGCCAAGTCAAGTGGGCTTTAATGAAATTCCATGGATATGCAGGTATACAGTACCAGGTAATAGCATTCCACCAGGACCGCAGTGCAACATACGAACTGCGAGTGACTGTATTTAAAGTGCAAAATACAAAGCAGGGACTAGGCACAATGAAAAAGAATTCTATGTAAACAATAAATACAGCAACATAAAAGCAGTGGAATGAAATGAATAGATAAATAATGTTACAGTAACTAATGTCAGTTGGGGGGAGGGGTTTCAGGAATGGGTGTGAGATAATGTGGGTACAGTGGGATATTTAATGTCCTGACAGCCTTTGGGAAGAAGCTGATGCTGAACCTGGCAGAACTGCACCCTGCAGAGGCTGCGTGGGTGCAGTGTTTGGGGGAAACGTCCATTATGCCAGGGAGAGAGGTCCTGATGATTTTTAGTTCCGAATGCACAATCCGCTGCAGGGCCTTGAAACTCCCAAAGCAGGTAGTGATGCAGCTGCTCAGGAATCTCTATGGTGCCCCTGTAGGATGTGGCGAGGATGGGGGTGGGAGCCTTGCACTCCTCAGCCACTGCTGCATGCCAAGACACTGTTGTGCCTTCTTGACTAGGGTAGTGGTGTTGAGAATCCAGGTGAGGTCTTCTGCCAGGTGCACTCCAAGAAATTTGGTGCCCCTGATTCTCTCTACCACAGATCCCTCGATGTTCAATGGGGAGTGGAAATCCTGGGATGTCCTCTTCTGTTTTTGTCCACATTAAAAGACGGATTGTTGCTCTCGCACCAGTCCATGAGCTACGACACTTCTAGTCAGTATGCTGACTAATCATTACTACTGATGAGGCCCACTACTGTCATCAGAAAACTTGATGGTGGTGTTTGAGTTATGAGTCAGCAGAGTTAGCAGAGTTGGGCTGAGCACATACATGATTTACAACACGTGATAAACAGTAGGGGAGCACCATGCATACCATCTGCTGTCATTAGCAGTTAGCAAGCCTGCAACCAGGGGCCGCCGACTGCTGGTCACTCGCTAAGCCTGTTTTTCTGTCCGCTGCCATTTTGTGCCGTGCAGGAGAGCTGGCAGACTCTCGCCCTGATGCTTTTCCTTTCCCCACTTGTCAGCTCGTTCATTTCAGTTGCGTGGAAACGACCTGCAACTGCGCAGAGCAGTAATTGCTTCTGATCTGAAATACTTGGCAGAGAGATGAGAATTGTAATTGTGTGGTGGCGGCGGCGGTGGCGATGGCCCTCCCTGCTCATTGCTCCAGCCTCTGCTTGTTACATCTGCACTGCAGCAGCAGCCGAGAACCCCCCCCGCCAACCTCCCCTACAGCGCTGGCACACATGGGCAGATTGGAAATTCACAGATTGATTGCCTGTCTGGAACATCTCCCGGGTGCACGTGAACGTAGACAAAGGCACTGGGACTCAAGATGAGAGATCGTAATACCAAGGAACCCTTTTTGATTGCTTTGATTTATATGTAGAACTCACAGTGCCAACACAGGCTGAATTTATAAAATATTGTCATAGTGACTGATTTCAGAATATAGATTGCTTCACACAGGTTGCACCAAGAAACTTGGTCTTGGTGCATTTGTTTGAGAACAGCATATTACCGCGGTATAGTGTGATGAAACCTGTGAATATTTCAAATGTGAATATCCATATCAAATAAAATATATGGTCATATTTAAATAGAAAGACCAAATAAACATAAATTCCATGAAATGTTAATAGTGGTTAGTGAGTTTGATTATTGTCAATAATATAAATGATTGTATTAGTATATATTATTGATAATGATCACCGTCATCCTCATCATAACGTTTCCAAGACTACACAGCTGTGTTTGTGTCATGTTCTGCTTATCAGTTGCATTCATATAGATCTGTTTTCCATGCACTTCCTAACGTTTGTACATTCAAGTTTATACGTTTATCTATGCATACATGTTGATGTACTTCAGTTAGTAAACTTTTACCATATAATTTTAGCACCTCAACTTTTCAGAACACACTAACTTTTCATTTGGTGTTTAAAAATCAAAGAAATCACAGATATGCCAAACATTTTGCTTCTTTCTTTTAATTTGGAATATTTCGCAGTACAAATATCTAACTGTACATCCAACCATCCATTTTCTATTCCTGGTTGTCCTATGCAGCCATTAGAAACTATTTTCATATATGACATTCTTATTTGTGATTTATCACAAATTTTGAAGATAATATTAAAACTGAGACTGGTCTTCATCAAACGCAGATTGATTGCTATTTTAACAGTTATATTTGTAGGGCTTGAAATTGCAGTACCTGAATATTCCAGCAGAGGGAAACCAAGCAGCGTATCCTGCAAACACGTCTCTGGGAATCAAACATTTGTGGTTGCCTTAAATACTGATATACACTGTTGCCTCACAGGTGAGGGATTTGGAGTCCCAACTCTGCTCCGTGTCAACATGTTCTGCGCTTTTTGTGTGCATTCCGCAGTTCATCACAAGGGAAACCCAGTTTAAGAGAGGTGGATGGATGCTATTAATCTTGACACCTGTGTGTGTGTGTGTGTGTGTGTATTTTTATAAAATGTGACAATTTGTGCTCATTGGAGAAATGGTATCCAAGAATATGCTGTGTGCAGATCACAGAGACTTGCTTCACGCTGTATAAGATCAAACAGAACTCAGTATAAAACTTTTATTATGAATTCTCAAACAAGAAATCCAAAGAATATAGTACATTAAGTATTAAAAAAAATCCTAGCATCATGTTGTGCGCTTTTATAGGATTTGGCTGTTACATCCCCCCAGCAGCTATGCTAAGTCCACGTTTCAAGTTAAATACTAAAGGCTATTAAAGCAGGCTGCTCACCCTACCACCACCTCCACATATACCACTGTGAACCCAAGGCTTTAATTCAAACAAAAATGTTTGGGATACACTTTTTCAAATCACCAGTAAACACAAGGAAATATCGCAATACTTCACATTTGCAAGCAGAGTTCTTGGTAATTACAGCTCATATTTTTCCCTCCAACAGTATCCCAGCTCAGTGTCCCGAAAATACAATGCTACACACCTTTCCAACACTATTCTACAGCTGGATCTTTGCATATTATCCAGCTGCCAGCCCCACAAACCCTCCTTTAGCTTAACAGGAGACTCATGTATACTTTGACTGTCACCCTTAGTGGCACGTTTGCAAGGCATATATTTTCAAAAGCTGAAGTTCGGCATCATGAGAAGTGACAGAAAAAGGTAGAAATGACACTGAAATCTTGTTTATCTTGTTCAAATGTGCCAGAGTCTTAAACCTAACAATGTCCAGTTTCACACCCTGTATCACACCAAACTATATGTATAATTTGGATTTCCAGTCAAGCTGTGTTTACTGCGCTTGAAGTAAAGCAAACGCTGAAGTGAGACCTTTTTTGTTTTTAGGTATTACCAATAATGGAACCATTAAAGGAAACCTTGTCTAACCTGTGATTTGCTTGCAAAGTACAATAGCACCATCCCAGGCAATGAGCAGCATTGACCTATGTTTCAGTTTGTAAGTGTTGCTAATAGTATGTGTGTATGTATATATATATTAAAATATATAAATACACAGTGCGTCCAGCACATGTCTCTCAGCGGATGTGGGCCATCTCCTCCAGGAAGGGCGTCTTCATACAGCCAGTGCAGAGCTGGTCCATCCAGAGTGGGGCTTCGTGCTGTAAGGGTGTGCGGCGAGGGTAGAAGGTGTATGACAGGTCGTAGTTCAGCAGGCAGCTGATGGACGCCATGTAGAGGTCAGAGAAGCGGCACAGGCGGCGCGAGAAGTAGGTGGGGTTGTGGCAGGTGCGGAAGATGCTGCCGAATTGAGGGTTGAACAGGTTCTTGGTCACGGCCCTGTGAAGAGAGGAGTTGATGGGTTATTTCCCCCCCAACCTTTGTGCAGTGAGCCCAGGAAATGGGACAGACTGAAGTCAGAAAGCGGTGCATGAAGACGGAAGCTTTAACTCACCGCAGCTCCTCCCTCTCCTTCAGCCAGTCCTGAAGAACCTTCTTGGACTCAGGATCACGATGCAGCTAAGAGCAGGCAGAGGTGAGGCAAAAGCAGCATTAGAGTTCAGAAACTGCTCTCAAATCAACTAAAACAGGAAAATAACCAAGGATACTGAAAGACCAATAGGTTTAGATTTAAGGGCCTGTAGGGTAAAAGGCGACCAACAGGATTCCTAACTGACGGTGATGGCAGCAAAGCACCTGCATGCGTTCCAGGAGCCCGGTTAGGGCCTGCAGCCAGGTGAGGCTCTGAGCATACTGCTCTGTGTTCACCACCTTCGTCTCCATCTCCAGCTCAGGAACGATGGCCCCAGTCCGCCAGCCATGCCGAAGCATCAGGTCCTGGGCAGGGGAGAGAAATGAAGACATTAACTTGGCAGACACTGTTGTCTAAAGCAACACATAGTTGAGAAAGCAGTGTTAGCCAGTTAGAGCCACTGCAGTTATGGGTCTTGCTCAACAGCCCAACAGTGAAACTCTGCTGAACCGGCGAGCTGCTGATCATGGGCACAGCATCATAACCCAGGACCAAATGTCATCATCACACACAGGTACCCGCAACACACAACCCTACAACTAACTAGACACAAATCAATTCTGCAATTCCACCCAAATTCCACATTTTCTATCCTTCCTAATGGTGGCTGAAAAGGTAATGCAGTGGCTTCATTAAGTTTGAATAATGATGATTATGTACGATTATTTAAAGTAGACAATGTGCAATTTACATAAACTTTAGTTCCGTTTGATTTTTGAATCCCCTTTTATTCAGTTGTACTTTGGGCACTGAATATTTACCTTGGCAACCAGAACTGGACCACACATTTCAGTTTTATTACTAATCACAGTATTTTATAAAGAACTTAAAATTGTTTTGCCTAGTTATATCCTTACACTCAATTTAACTGCTCTTCATAATAATAATTACTGCTTTCCAGGCACGAATCCTAGTTGGCACTGCGAAGCATAATTGTAGTTTAATACTGCCTTCCATCAGTCTACTTTTGACATTATCAGTTTCCCCAGGGGTTAAGAATTTATCACAATTTAGTTCCATTTCTGTGACCAAGTACAGGTTTAAAAAAATTAAATAAAATACAAGGCACCGTTTCCTTAGAAAATTAGGAGGACACTTAACAGATACTGCAACAAAATTTAGCTCAGGGTGTTTTCACTGTGACCGCAAATAACTTACGCAAACAGAGCGATCAATGTGGCTTAGAATCAAGGCGGCACATTTCAAACACTACAGCCCAGGTGAGGTACACAGGGCATCTACCAAATCTATTTTTAAACTTCAGTGTTTGTTTTGAGATACTGCCAGACCAATACAGAGGGACCTGGACTGCTGAGAAAGCCTTGCTAATAACAATACAAGGTGAAAGTATTTTATGGGACACATGAAATAACCCGAAGTTTCCAGGGACCCCATAAAATGGTCTGAATGATATTTTGCCCAAAAGAGGCACACCAACGTCAGGCATCGAGTTAAGAACCTGTATCGGGGGAGGGGGGAAATTCTGCAAATGAATTAATTGCGACATATGGACAAGTGTCCGTATGAGTCATAGTAAAACAGGCAGACAGAGCGGGAAATCCACTTACTGCCAGATCACTGTAAAGATGGTCCCCAAAATAGAACACCTTAGATCCCCTCCAACCAGTCAACCTCAAGAAATCGAACAGGTTTCCCTAAACAAAGGAAAAAAGTGTCAACATTAGCCAGCCAGAAAAGGCATTGCAAGTCAATACAAAACACAAAACAGTAGATTTGAGCTACGTTCATGAATGTATTCTGAATTAAAATTTCCAAAAAAAATTACCCCAACCACTATTTAATTGTATGACGTACATGCAACTGTACTCAAAAGTAGACAATTTCAAACATCACAGTATCAAACAGGGATATTCAGTAACATATTATGGGAATTTCACATTCTTGTAGTGCATCTAAAATGAACCAGTTCTTATATTTTTTATATACTTCAGAATTGTAAGGATTATACTCAAAGTACCAAAAATGTTTTTTAAAAAAGTCAAGTTTCTCAGTCCAGGAAAACTTAATGGGGGATGGAGAAAAAAAAAAATCTGCTACACAGCCTGAGAAATGTCCCCTATTTGCAAACAGAGAAATGATTAAAACCGGTGACATCAATGCTCTTTAAATCACCTCCAAAAGCCTGCTGTTTCTATAATTCAAGCTCTGCAGCTGAACACAGCAACAGATATCTGATTGGCCTGATCACCAAGCACATTGACCAATCAGGGAAAGCCACACCAACAGAAAGGGGGAGGGGTGCATAACTGAATGTGCTGAAAAGTGGGAGCCAGTCTAAAGAATCAGGTTTGAAACATCAGCCGTTTTACTTACTGCAAAATAAATTCATTCTGGCCAAGTGAAGTAAACAGCTGGGGAAGCATAGTAATTTTCAATGAACTAACAATATAAAATTATGAATAATTATAAATAAATAATTTTATACTGACGAACACACACACAACAATGCACTTTAACAAAGGTTACCCTCTAGGTAAACTTAAGCTGGCTTTTGCTCTCTAATTATGTCTGGCTGTTTCCAAATAAATCCAATTCCTTAAAAAGAAATAAAACAAAGCAATGATGGCTATAAGTCACAGAGGCTTGTCTGGATTCCCAGACAGCACTTATAAAGGAAAAGGGAAAAAAACAAAAACAAACACTTTATGCCACCCTGTGCTACGTGCAGGATCCACGCATGCAGAAAAAGCCAAAGGGTGTGGTCACAGTAGGGTGGACACCCATCCACAGCGGAAGAGCAGCCCTCGTTTGGCACCGTCAGGATGTACCCAGCCAAAGCAGGAGGGCTGACATGCAATGATGAGTATTTACACGCTGCTGACGCCCATAGCACTCCCTGCTCGGTCTGCAACGATCTGCCTGAAGAATGTGTCACTCAGCTCGTGGTGCTAAGCAGAAAGACAGCGCTGGGCTCCCGCGTGAAACAAATCACAGCATTGGGAGACAGGAAGAGCCTTAAAGGATTCCTTCAAAAGCCAGGGGGGCCGGTGATTACGAACCACCATATAATTGTATTTAAAAACCAATACATTAGTTAGCGTTTTTGCAAGATTTTGGTAACTACCAAGATTTGTCAAGCAACTCACAAAAACAAAGTTGAAACAATGAACATGATTAAGAAACCATGAAATGGGATACGGAGGCATTTTGTATCAAATTAGACTCTTTCAAAGCTGCCTGTAAGGATAACCTTCTGTTTAGAGGTTAAGAGGTTTCCACGGCAACCACAATTACCAACAAGAACTATGAACAGCCGCAGTAAGGAAAAAAATAAAGAACTCCACCAATCCAAGTACTTCAAGACAGAATAGTCAAGGAATGCAAGCAGAAAGCTTTGAGGAAAGAGAAACGAACACAATTAGGCCTCTACTAAGTTGGCAAAATACTGACCAAACTACACTAACCTGGGAGAGGAAAGGAATTGTGGAGATATATAGCGAAAATGTGTGTCAACTGACAATGACACGTTTACCCTGGTTGACTGCCAGCACCACTCACACACCAAAAAGGCAAAACGAACCAAATCCATACCTTAGGGAAGACAGCAGGGTAACATGCAATGACAGCTACAGCACATGCACAACAGACTTCAGTTTCATATTCACCCTTGATCTCATAACATTAACAAAATTAATATGCAGTGCTCCTAAATATTCACTTATGAGACTGTGGTCTACGAACAAGGTAGACCATTTTAAAAGAGTGGTAAAGCCATTTCTAATTAAAACTAATCTTAATAAAAATTTAAAAATATATGCATGTTTTAGAGAAGGCGAGGGAAACACTGGGTTCCTGAAGAACTTGCCACAGAGACAGACTGTAAAGCCTCATGTCATGAGATGCTTTGTGAGGACCAGCCACACCACAAGATCAAAGACTGCAGTTTGATGGACGAGGCCCTCTGGCACAAGTGTTTGTCAAAAGCAAATCTGCTGCACAGATTAAGGAGGAGCAATCGCTGCCGAAAAAGGTACGATCAGTGGAAAAGTCCGGCACTCTCTGTAAATCAGCAGTACTCAAATATTCAAAACAGTTTTTTTGTTGTTTTTTTTTAATACACAAACTAGCAAACTACACAGAGGAAATAAAACATTTTATATGATTCTAATTGTGTTTGGTGCATGCTTCATAACCAGGATACACCAAATTTCAGTCAAAGTCCTGCAAATTTAGCACTCGTTTTTTTTTTAAAAATACAGTACTGCATTAACTGCATAAAAGTTTGAGCAAGATTCATTTTTTGTTAACTGCTGAAAAGAGAAATCAAATCCTCTTAGCCTTGCAAAGTAAAGAAGTCTGATTTACACCGCCTGGTTACCGAAACCGTAATGGGGGGAAATCCAATGATGAGAGCAAATTTTTAGATCAAAACGAAGGGAGGTGGTTTACGATCGTGGTCAAACTGAGTAAGTGCAACCTGTCCACCACGAGTATCAATGCATGAATAAAACCACTAAAAAGAAAAACAAACTTTCTAAAATATGTACAGTACTCACAGAAAGTCTGGTCTTACAGAAATTCTGTAAAAATGTTGCAAATTTATTGGTTCCATAACAAGAATCCGTTTACAAGCGATGTTTCACACACCCGCCACACAGAAACCTAAAGAGTCATAATTGTTTTGACCAACGCATTCAGTTTTGTTCTTGCCATTTTGCTATTAATTTCAATTGCAGTCACTGGCTCCCAAGCAACTCCAAACACAAATGCTTGGTGTTATGTTATTGCAAAGGTGTTATTAATTAAAAAGCACCAAATGAGACCGCTTGTCAATGACATATCATGATATAGCTCTTTTAGAACTATAATTTGGGTTTAATTTATTATTGCTTGATATGAATGTTTTACTTAAAACTGCTGGTTGTTTCTAATGTGAAATATGTTTTGTAAACAAATGAATAAAAAAGTAATGATCTTAATTATAAACAAATACATTAGTAATATTTTACGGAATCAAGCAAGCGTCCCAAGACTTTCTTTGAGCACTGTATAATATACTCAGGCTGCCCTTTATTTTTGTGCAACACAAATAAATGGGGGGTGGGGGGGTTGATTCTGCACCTAGCCATAAATCCTGACCCTTGCAGGTCCCCATAGGGCAAGGAGTTCAACACTCTACAGGGTGCAGTCTTCTGATGTCAGCATGCTTATTGGTTTCCTTTGTTCTACAGCATTACAGAAGGGGTTTGCATCACAGCTGCTAATAAAAGCATTTATATTGTGGTCAGTGTGACATTTTTATTTATTTTTCCATCAGCTAGGACACCAACCTTTAAGATCATTGATCCTTCAATTCCAAACCGAATCATCTAAATTTGGGGTCATTGCGATCTCGAGCTTATTACATAAAAGACCAGCGCAGGGAGGACTAAGGCAAGAAGTATGATCACAGGCAGGGAATCAAGCTCTCAATCAGGGAGAAGGCTGACTTGTTTGTAGAATCTACGCAGTCAGTACAGCTTAGCCACGTACCCTACGGCATACCTTAACGCCATAGCCCAACGCCTGAAGTATTTCTAGGGAGGTGCACGGTCTGACAAGGCTACCAACGACATAGACTGTATGCAGAATTACAAATAAACTGTGAGGTCACAACCTTACCTACAGAGGAAAAGTCCCAGCCATTGTGAGGGAACAGACGGATTAAAGTCAGTTGTAAACATTCCACTAATGAACTTCATCTCTATACTTCACACGCAATTGTTTTTACATTAGGTTAAGTAGCTTCTTCTCAGAGCCTTTGGAAGACTTGGTACTGGGCCACAAATGGGCCGAGGAACTTTCGGTCCCTCAACTCCCACCTTTGCTCCTCTGGCATGGAGGAGCAGCTGACGGTCATGGTCTGCCCAACTCTGCCCACCTGTTTATAGATTTGGCCTTTGTCCAAACATTTGATTTTGTCCCACTGAAGATCACCATTGCTGTCCAAACGCCTGAATGGCCTGCAAAACAAAACCAGGGAAAAATCCATGAGCACACTTTTACTTTCTGTGTAGTGTCGACATGATCTAAATTATCGCAAGAGTACAAGTACAATGTCGTGACACCAAAATCCAGTTACGCATCCCGTATAGTTAAAAAGCTTATCAAATCTGATAACTACAGTGCACATGCAGACGGTTAAAAAATGAAAAATACTTAAACACGCACGGGCATGGGTAAACATCATAAGAATGCTGGAGGCACTGTTTACAAAACATCACATCAACTTCTCAGTATTACTGTGAAAGACAAGAAACTTACTTGACACAATCATTGAAGAAGTGCGGTTTGTCAGCTTGAACTATAATCACGTCAAAGAAGTCCCTCCAGTCCTTCCCAACCATGTACTTCATGCCTTTGTCCCTTTGATTGGAGGAACAAAGAATTTAGACATTTCAAAAATACTTGCAAAAAATAAAGACTCAAACTTTGTGAAACCGCCGATCCCTATTAAGTTTCAATTAGCAGGAGAACTCAGTGGTGACAAACACAAAGACCGGATATTTTACCTGAATACGTCACATAACTGCAGAGAGTGCACAGCACCTTCAGGAGTGCACAGCACAGCGCTACCAAAAAAAGAGGAGACACTCACACAAAGCTAAAGGGGCTGTTGGTGATCAGGAAGAGCTTCTTGCCGTTACTGACCAGGCGATGGAGGACAGCGTACGTCTCGTCTCCACGCAGGATATACTTTTCTAAGATGGAGGAACACAGCAGACTAAGGACACAATCTGCAATATCATTATCGCAAATCGCCTGCTCTAGGTGAGGGTGTCAGCCATTTAGGCCAGAGGAAGTAAATCAGTGGGAGAGAATGGAGGGGAGACAGTGTTAAATTACCTTCCCAATAACACTACAGACTTAATGGGACTATGGATCATTGACTTTGAGTGGGTCTTTACAGTTAACAGTGTTTCAGCGTAAATCTGTAATTCAGGGGCACGCACACATACCAGCACATGAGTAACCCAGTGATTAGGAAACCAAAGACGGACAACATTAATATTGGGGGGAGGGGGGGGGGAATCTGGCGTTCAAACAACATCATTCACAATTCCCTCCAGTAAAAATTTAGAGAGTGTATTTATTATTTAAAATGCTGCTACTACAATATAGACTCTCATAATGACAGTCAGACAGCAAACTCAAACGGGCACTTTTGTACTCGTACAAGTACGATCCCTGAAGTCCACCCCTTGCTAGGGTTTTGTAGCGTTACTCATCAAGCATTATTTGTCTTGGATATCACCACGACACCATGACTGGGTTTACAAAGCGCTAGAGGAACATTCTGACTGTCGAGGAGAAACTGGAGCTGCTTAAGAATGCCATCAGGAGGATCTAGTTGCTGCAGGGACATCATGTGAGAAGCTGGCTGCTTTGCAATATCAGGATACAAAGTGGCCTATTTAGAGAAACTGTGACAACGATGGAATCTGCGAAGGCTGCAGAGAATTGCTAAACTCTCCAGGAGCCTTGCTATGTCCATTAGATCATGTGTTACACATCTCTTTCCTTTTACTGTACTTCTCAATACAGACATTTCATAGCACTAGAACAGGGGTGGGCAATCTTACCCTGAAAGGGCCGTTGTGTATGCGGGTTTTCGCTGCAACTCCCAAATGGGATTACTAATTAGAGGACTGACTGGCTAAAGAGTCCTCACACTTGGGTTTGAACAGCTGACCTAAAGGTTATCCCAAAAACCAGCATACACACAGGCCTTTTGCGGGTAAGATTGCCCACCCCTGCACTAGAATGTACTGCATCTAAATAGACTGTCCCACAGTAGTATGTTTCTATGAGCTGGCAAAATACTTTTTCTGGCACTGGTTTTATCCCTAAGCTGCTGGGTAAGAGTCTGTTCTGTATAATAATAACTGTGACTGCACTGGACAACTGATTAAGCGTGGACGGGTGTAACACTGCATATTATAGCTTTGACAAACCACACAGTAAGGTTCTGTTCCCAACTAACATTTACAGTGTATACCTGACAAAACTGTAGGAAAGAGCAGTGCAGACAGGGCCTGACTCACCCAGGTCCTGCATGATCCACTTGTACATGTAGCCTTTGATGTGTACCATTCCTACAGCATCCTGAAAGATAAAAGTCATTAAGGCCCCTCAGTAAGTGAATAAAGCCTGCGTTGTGGGATTGAACGGCTTCAGTAGAAAAGGAAAACCTGAGCAGGCGGGAAGGAAAAATATAGCTACATAAAATATCAATTTCAACTTAAAAACTACTATTGTAAATTTTTCAAGTCTGAATAAATATAACACATCATTTTAGCTGAACAAGCAGTTTTGTTGCCGTTGTTCTTCCCCAAGCCCAGCGCAAAAACAAACATTTAAGCAATGCCAGCGTGCCCCTACTGTCCGGGTTTAGAAACATCAGAAAAATAGCCTTAGTTCCAGGAAATTCTTTCCAGATTCCCTTGTGCTCACGCCCAGCCTTGCAATTTTTGATACTGGGGCCAGAATAAGTTTGCGTGTGTAATCAGACGTGGCATCTACACAGACTAAGTTTTGGTGAGATTATAGCGAAGCTGGAACATAATGTTCTGCTTGCATTGGCCGGCTGAACTAACACGGCTTCGCCAGACTGCCGCAGCTCGGTCAGACCCCGCTCACTGCTCGCATGGACGCAGCGCACGGGGAGGCTCCGTTTGTCGGGGCCAGGAAAAAGCAGAATTGAAAGTGGAGACTTCAGCTGCCTTGGCGCTCAAACTACCAGATCATGAAGGACAAAGACGCTCTCTCAGCCCACACGCAAAAGAAAAACTGCTATTTGTTGTGGCCTGACATGAAATGGAGAGGGAGGGAGAGAGAGAGTACCACCAACAGATTAGCAGTTTGAGAAACAAAGCGTTACAAATAAAGTCAAAGCCGGCAGAGTAATGGGAAATTTAAATTGAGCTCAGTTTTCTAGTAAACTAAAGATGTGATTGTGGCAGCTGAACAGACAGATTACTAATATTTTTAAATTATAAATAACGTTCTTTGTGCTAGGAGGAGTGAGGGTTTTAAGTAAATAAATTACAACTGAAGTTGTAACAAAAGTTTAATAGTGAAAGCCAGCCTGCTTTCCCCTTTTCTTCCCTGTTCTTTCACATTCGTCGGCGTGACTTCCGAGTGAAACAATTAAACAAATGCTGGTAACACAAGGTCCATGGAGACCCAGAAAGGATACAGCCCCTCACAGTCTGATGAATACGAATGCACTCACCGACACGTCCTTGTAGAGGTGCACAGGATCATAGTCTATGTCATTGGTGATGAAGTAGTCATTGGCAACAGCAAGGAGAGTCATTTCTGGGATGGAGAACACATCCATAAATTGTTTCATTTTAGGGCCCTGGAGAGAGAAAGAAACAAATGTGCAATGAGCTGAAAGGAGTCATAACAAATAAGAGATTCGATGTAACCTAGCAATTTTTAAAGGATTTGCAGCAGGGTAACATTGTGCCTTCCTGGGGATGGTGGGACAGACGCAATGAATAGAAAAGTCTGTTATAATGCAAGGACAGGGAAGTGAGGGAAAACAAGCACATTTCCGAAGTCGTACCGAGTCGTATGAATTCGCAAGCAAGACAAAAAACATGCTGCATAAAATAAACATCTCTCTTAAACGTTTGGTCCATTTGGCTGACCGACAATGCCAGTCAGCTCTTACACATACAAATTCCTGCTTGTTTGTAGAAAGAGCTATGACAATGACACACTGAATGACCAGAGGACGTGAGAGCCCTCTCCTCCATAGGAAAGCTTTGCAAATAAGAATTTAAGCAGGAACTTTGAGCCACTTAATGTGGAGTTTAAATATGTAACCTGGCAACAGAGATCTTTTGTGGTTTTTCTAAAGAATTCTGGATATGTTCTGCAAAGTCAACATTTCCATCCGTCAATGGAATTGTCATTGTGGGAGATCTGTCAGACAAGGCATTTTAGAATGTATTGGTTTATAATGGATCAATAATAAGCAGGGGCAGAGACAGGAACAAAGGAAATAATGCAACAAATTAATAATAGTAATCAGAAGAATTCAACGTGAGCATCCACATACTTTATTTCCAGGTTGGGAAGACTGTGTTGGCTCACGATTAAAACTGTAAGGCTAACAAACCTTTACGTGCTTGGTGAGGTAGTATATGAAGTTAAACCGACGCAGACAAAAGGAAAAAACCTCACCTAGAATGATCAGAGTTAATCATGACAGCCAACTTGCCTTGCCGTAGAAGCCGCTGACTTGGTGAAGAGGAACATGATGGGTGCCATCATAGAGCCGCAGAACTTCCTCATCGGAAAGCGGACTTAACCCTCTGTGCAGAGACCGGGGACGGAGGAAAAATAAAATAAAAAATGTTCAATGGTCATAAAGCAGGCAATGGTAGAGAAGAACAACAAACATTTCATCTCCACTGGTATTTTTTGTGTGCAATTAAATTATATTAGCATTTCCCAATATGGTCCTCAGGGACCCACAGACAGTCCAGGTTTTGTGGACTATGTGGTAGGGAGCTTGGACGGAGCAAAAACATGGATAATCTGTGGGTCTTCAATCAACCAGTTGAGTATAAAGAGACACAGTCACAGAGTACTCAGCTGGTTGGTTGAAACAAAACCTTGGTCTGATTTGTCCTCTCTGGATCTGAAATCTCCACCTCTGACTAGTATACATCACATCAGGCGTCTCTTGACTGGGCAGGATATTCCCTTCAAAATATAGTTTACTTGTATTATGATTGAAACAGTTGAACTTTTTATTTGCCATTTATACAAGTACAGGACCACAAGAATTCTTATTTTCACAAAATCCGTCTTGCTCTCCATGAGACACATATACAGGCTTGGGGTGAGAGAGCAGAGTCACCCATTTACTTAGCACCCTGGAGCGGTTTTTGGAGTAAGGGCTGTGGGAAGGGCCCAACAATTGTACAATTACTCTGTCGGCCACAGGATTCAAACAGGTGCCTTACTGGACAAGGGTACAGATTCCTAACTCGCAGAGCCACACATTGCCTCAAAATCATTGTGATAAAAATGTGAATGCAGAATCCCACTACCAAAACGGATGCAGTGAAGATTCCTGTATTTGGGAAATCTGCAGGGGTCAGAACAGTAGCGACGGAGTGGTGTTTCAATGAGTCACAGTGTGACTAACAGTGCCAGGGGACGTGACAGGAAGTGACTCGACGCATCAGTTATTTCTGTGGTGGACCTGCTGTCCACTGACCTGTACACTGTCCCCGGCTGGATGTAATGGAAAGCATCTATTTTCATCAAGAGCCCCTGCAGAAGAAAATGTGCATTCATTATTTGAATGGACAAACTAGTTGAAGCATTATATTAAAAGTGGCTCACATTAACAGTTATGGTGATAGCATAATTTCAATCTTTAAAAAAGGCTTGCCCATACATACTAATGTGTGTCATGTCAGTGACCCAGATTTAAGTTTCAAATGAGGATGTTGCTTAATCAACCAAGCATTATCTGTAATAAATAAAAGGCAAACCCACTTACCTTCTGAATATCATAATGAAGGCCCCGTGCTGCAAAGTTGGGGATATAGTCGTACTTGCTAATACCCTGCGGATACTGATAAAGTGGGAAAATTCAGAACATGTGACGTCATGGAACCTATCTACAGCTCCAGGCTCTGCCCTTCAACCAGTGATAAGACACCCAGGTTAGTGAGTAACAGCGGGGTACGGCTAAGCTACACGTCAACCATCAATATACTGAAAGGCTGAATGAAAATGCATTGTTAGAGCGCCCTGCCATTTAAGATAACCCCACCATCGCAGATTTCAAAAACATCTGGCTGTGAGATAGCGGAGCATGTACCTTGTAGTGCTCGATGAGAAAGTCGCGAGCTTTGTTGTAGATCATGGCATCCAAAGCGCTGGAGTAGAGGGCAAGCGTATAGTCATAGTCGAACCCATAGATGTCCACCTCAGCCAAGTTGACCTCATTATTGGCGTAAATGGTTGAGGGATTTAATAGGTTGCACACACCAGGAGGTATCAGGTCTGCGGGTAGGACGAGAACACAAGCGTGAGAAAGAGCTCACCTGCATGGGCGGCTAGCTGCAGCAGGAGTTGGTGCTGGAAGGATTAGGGCCTTCAACTATCTCTACAGACACATCAGATATTGCAGAGATGGTGGGGGACCCAGTCACTACATAAGTACCACGGCATTTAAAATGTATATTTCCGATACAAAGAAAACCACACACTGATGGGGCAAGGACAAAAACATGTTCCACAGAGCAATGGTCTGCCACCACTGCAAGCAATTTCACAAAGACGGGCCGAATACACACATAGAAAACAATACACACCATATCAGAAGAACACAATATGGGGTAAGGCATTTGTTACTTTCAACTTTACTATAGATCTCCATGGCTTAAAGGATCACTAGTTCAACAAAGCTTTAAAACACACAAACACTCTCCTTCGGGTTAAAAACATATTAAATATATTTGTGTTCATAATATTCTGTGAACTGCCCCAGATTGAAGATTGTAAAATGTCATTACGAATCATATGAAAGACCACAGGCATGTCAATGTTAAATATTATGGTAAGCGTACAGACTTTGGTACGAACTAGAAATGCTGGAAGTTGCAAGTACAGCATTTTCATTTAAAGCTCATACACAGTCATGAAATTAATCATGTTATTGCAGTTTGACTGATGGGTATTACAGAAAATTAGTTTTGAAGCAATTTCAGAAAATAAAATGCATACTTGAAAATTTCAGAGCTACACAGAAGTAGCACTTGTTTTCTAATTAAGTGTGTGCCATTGTGATACATCTTGCCAGAAAGGTAAATTTCATTATGCAGGCAGTAAAGAAAAAAAAAAAAAAAGATAAATATATAATAAAAATTATAAACACGTAGTCTGTTTGAACTGCATCAAGGGGAAATCATAACACTCAAGTTTCAAGTTGTTTTCCCCAAATCTGTGTTACAATTAAATTTCTAAAACTGCTTTAAAAATTCCAGATTGACTTGTGCAACAGCACATTTTTTTCTTTTCCCCAAGATTAATTCCACTGGTTTAAATTCAACAAAGATGTAAACAGATCGGCAGAGGTGTGTCACAAACCACCCACAAGTGTGCATATTGTACGGTACATGCTGATCCAGTAAGTTCCGGTTTCTTTCAATCATGCAACGTATTCTTCGTTGCTTATTGCGCATGCAAAAGAAAAAAAAAAAACAATCAACGACTTCACCAAATCTACGTAAGCAATGCTCACATAAGGGGAAGCAAAAGTTAAACGAGATTGTGCATTTTGCATCCTTGAGAAGATTTATTTGATTTCCTTGCACCGACGATCAAACAGCAGCAGGGGGACGTGGCAGACAGACTACACAGAACCAGTGTCTTTGTAGTTAAAAGAGGATGTTTACTACTTTCCCCAGGTTTTCTAAGGTGATTGATTATTTGCATCTACAATCAGCGGAGACAAATCTTCAAGCCTCACCATGTAAATCTGTAGATAAACCAATTTAGTTTGGAAAACGTAATTATCTTTTTAACAGAAATGAATTCAACAATATTGTTTTGATCCACAAGACTTGCCTTGCACTGGAAGCATTAGTATTGAACATCATATTACACGTTTTAAAAAATATGTAAATAGTATTTAATTAAAAAGGAAACAGGTTCAATTTTAATTATTTAACCTAACTATTTCTTAGAAATCGAGATTTTTACCACAAATCATTTACACTACATGCACCATTTGTTGTTTTGTATGGACAATAAAGAGGGATATCCTCGGACTATGTGATTTAATGTGACGACTGCAATATAGTTTCTTAAGCTTAAAGAGAGGTACAAAAACAGTACGTAGCGGATTTACACTAACGTTAGCAAACCATGATAAGGCGACGCGGCTCTACTTTAATACTGACATGTGTGAATATGGCAAATATTACTGTCATCAAACATACAAGGTGCAAAATACAAATTTTCACCACGTACCGTGCACCAGCCGCTTCATTTCGTTATACCGAGCCCACAAATAGACCTTCGGGTCGATCTTAGGAGCGGTGGAGGAAAATGAGCGTCCAGATACACCGATGGACTCCTCGCCCCGCTTCTTCCCCACGGCATGGTGCCTATGAGCCGGAGAGGAAGACGACGGAGGAACGGACATTCCATTTGTACTTGGGTTCGGCTCGCTGTTAGGGCCATTTTTGCAACATTTTCCTCCATTGCTATCCAAACCACCAGAGGCCAGGCTTCCACACGCAAAAGCTTGCATTTTTACATATCTTGACAAAGGCGTGGTCCCCCTACTTTTCTGCCACCACGCAGATCCTAATTTTCCTAATTTCTTGCAGGACATTTTAAGTCAATATTCGAAAACTAGCATAAAAACTTGAAATCACACGTTGGAAACTATCTTTTCACCTACGTGACTCTACACCTTCCCTCCTTTGAGTTAGCCAGTACTGAATGAATAATAGCAGCGGCAAAAACATTTACCCCAGCGGGGAAAATGACGGGGCAAAAGAAAAAGACGACGTCAAACCAATCAAATAGAAGGAAGGCCGTGACTGATTTTGATTTTGCCCAATAGTTGAAGGCCAATTTTCCAAGGCACTTGTGAATGTTTCAGGGGTATGTTTACATGTCGTCTTGCCCAATACGCGCCTTCGGTGTAAAATCCAGAATCTGTTTTAAGTTTTGTGATTGGCTAAATACGGTCCTGGTTTATGATTGCCTGCATGCGCTACGTGACTGCTCGAAAATGTGGTCAACAGCTAGAAGTAACGTTATGTTACGGAAATCATATTTTTGCATATATGAACCAAATTAGGATCGCGCTTGCACGTTATGTAGGATGTTTTCCAAGTCGTGCGATTATTCAGAACAATGTACCCGTTCTTTCGAGTTTAAAGACTAGATATTATTGAAATTATAATATTAACTGTTTTTTTTCCAGCAGATGCAGCTTGGTTGTAGTGACGTAACTTAACTCCAGTTTGTTTCAACTATACAATATGAAACCGATTAACACATTTGTTATACTTATTTAACCATAACACGAATAATTCTAAGATAATATGGATAGAAACGTGTTTAGCATACTACACAACTGTTTTAAAAGACAATGGCCTTTTTGCGAAACAATGCACATGCAACGGGAAGGGTAAAAAGCTCACCTGTATTTGAGGAATTATTGATCCCTACTTCCTACGCCCTTCAATAATAAAGGAAATGTAGCTTGTGATCAGCGGTGAATAGATCATAATGTTCGGAATGTCTTGCTCAGTCATGAATGACCATCAGTCAGCTTTGGCATGGATAAAAGGTGTACTGACCATTTGCAGCCCACTAATCACATAAATAATATCTTCGTAAATGTTCATAATCTTCCGAAAGTTATTGGGGCATTCAATGGGGTTAAAGTAGCACTCAGAATTGATTCATTGAATCGTCTAAATTGGAGTCAACAAAATAAACATCTCACGAGTCGAGGATGTTTATTTGCTTAATCTCTTGATTGATTTGCGACAACACTTCGATAAATTGGAGTTTCTGGTTAACAAATACTACCTCATTTGAACAAATAGCTCACTGATGATTATTTGCGACTCACAACTAGTTTAAGTAAAATACACACCACCACACCATAGTATAAACAAACATGAGGAATACAGCTCTGACACATTCGACTATTGTTTCAGCAAAGCAAATAGGACTATATTAATTGAGTTTGTGGGGGAAACCACATGACAAAGTGGAAGTAAACAACGATACCTAATCGGCACGGGAACGTTCAAAATGCGATAATGCCATACTACCCGTTACACTAGGCGTATGCTTCAGAATTGATAAGACTGCGCTCTAATGGCCAACTAAGACGGACCTTTTGTGTTACCGACTTATATTCATTACAATAGTCATAAAGATTATTTTAAGTTAATAACACAATTATGTTAATTAGCTGTTAGTTCAAACGACTCAATATCTTTCTGTATATTTTAAAATGTGGTGAACTGCACACTTTTCTAGTACTAGCTCTAGGCAAAACAGGCGGTTCCCTTCGGCCGCCTAATCGCCTACATCGCAGAGGAAATGAATTGATTATCATTTTTCGTGCGGGGGGGATGAGAGGTCCCAAGCTCTTAAGAACTGCAGTACGTACAATTTTCTTATGTTGGGATTTATTATATAATATACATAAACTAAACGGAGAATTAAAACATAAATCATTCCTGTATAAACACTGCATGACAAATAGAAGAAAAAAAAACACAAAAACAATTCTTTTACAGCTCTTTTTTGGTGGACAGAAAACAAATACAAACTTTGCTTTAACGTATCACCCACCCATGTTTCTAAAATGTTCATTGTGCATTTTCAGTTGATAAAAGACCATCTTCAATCTCAAATACAGAAAGGTAAGACAAAATGCAATTGCACCAAGGCACGTTGTTTAATCTTGTCACAAAGACTTAACAGTCAGTATATTCTTAACATATATGGAGACGCACACACATACCCTACACAACTGGTTCAGATGTTTGCTTTAAGAATGTTTGTTGCAACAGGCAAGTTTAATAACTATGAGAGTAAAGGCACTTTCTCAAATGAAAAATCCCAGATAAACAGCATTCCCCCCCCCCCCCCCCAGGTCTCACTTCACGCTTCATAGCAGGAATTTCCTCGGCACTACAGCACACTGCCTTTAGGAAGACCAAGTCAAACCTAGCATTTGCACTGACCTGTGCCAAGTATGAATTGCACAGCGAACTCCTTCAAAAAAAAAAAAAAAAAAAAAAGGGTGGTTGTTGTCGAGCTAGCAGTCAAGCTTGCCCAGGCACACAGGATTATCATGGAGACACACAAACAGGCATGCACGCACGCACGCACGCACACACACACACACTCAGAGAATAAAAGTGCAGCAGAAATGGGAAATCTGTTACTAGTTTATACAGTTTTATTCTATGAAATGTATTCTTTGTTCTGAACAAGTATTCCAACTGCTGCCCACCCACCCCCACCCCACACCCCGGAAAAAAGTGCAAAGCAGCAGAGAAACACAGAACTGTTCCAAGGAAGTTTGGTTTGCATGTATTAGGGAAAGCATAATAGAAACAAAAAGATGACTCTGGATTATTTAGTACTGTCTACACAAAGACGTGGCTAAGCACTTTGATTACTGAGAGTCCTGAACAGCTGTGGATAAATACATTACTGAACTGAAGAAACGATACGCTACACATGATCAGCATAAATGTGAAAATAAATTAATATTAGACATTTTAATAATTGTGTCCTCCATGGAAAAAAAAGTTAGGGGCCGCTTCTGCTAATTGACATCTCCAAAGTTGCCCGTTAAGATGCGGGCGATTCCACTTTAAACAACATCTTCAGTCGAAAGCCTGGGGAGTACCTTGCCTTGCTGTAGTGATCCAAGATGTGTGCTGTAAGACAAACATTTTTGAATGTTGCCTGACATCCATCAGGATGAATGATTCCAGCAGACGTGAAGGATGGCAGACGAACACCTTTCTCCAAGCACCTTTTTTTCTACTGGGGGGGAGGGGGGGAATAAAAAATGTAATTTCTGTAGAAATTTTACAGTCCCTAAACTGGCTGAAAAGGTCACAAAACATCAGCTATTTAGCAATTCCAAAATAGGAGCAATCTTGGAAGTCACAATTTGGTAATCATTTCTGAATTTGCTTGCAAAGTAAATCCAAATATTTTTCTGAAACCTAATCAGCCAAAATATTTCTTCCATAGACATTTTACAAAGTTAACTCCATTTTATGTTTAAGATGGGGCTGCACAATTTTCTTTTTCTGATATTAATGACGTTTTAAGTTGCAGTCTAAAGTGACTGAACAATTAGAGAGCATGGAACTCAAACTGGACCTGGACATAAGATGCACAGCTGCGCCTTTACAAGCAAATATAGAAACTGCATTCTGGATAAGTAGCTTGCGACACAAGAAAAGCACGGTAATGTCAGCCTCATTTATGTCCACCTGGGGGACTTTGCATTTCTGTCTTTAATTACCCAGGTATTTCTTACATAAATTTAAATAACTTAAAAGACTGCTGCATCAAAACAAAATGGCACTTCCTAACCAGCCAAAACATCATGCTCCATGAATTATTCTGCTCTCCTCACTAGCCTATAAATTCACAAACTGAGTAAATGGCTAAAGAAAGAATGCAGGGAATTGTTTTCACTGATCAGCGAATGTAGTGCAAAGGTGTGAAGGCTTTGTGGGAGTTGAATCAGATTTATCAGAGCAAAAGTGATTATTTAGTTTGTATGATAAATGGCAACTGGCCTTTATGAACAATATTTTGTAAAATGTGATGCACCAAGGCAGGTTAAACTTGATCACTATAAAAGTGCCATAACCACCTGTCTCATGACTAACAAAGCCTAATGTTTAGCTTTGGGGGGAGAAGAGGAGGAAAAAAAAAAAAAAAAAAAATAAATTTACCTGGCTGGCACAGTGCAGGTATATTATGGTCTTCTCAGAATACAAGTGTGTATCCCATAAAACATGATCACCGAAAGCCGTAAAAAAATGACCAAACTAAGATCTTGAAAACAATGACATGTAAAGCATCTGAAATAGGTTTCCTCATAGGAAAAGCCTAGAACTATGTGGCCATGATGACATTTTGCTGGTTAAAGGGCAAGAAGGATTCTTAAAAAAAAAAAAAAAAAAACTGTGATTTGCTATACTAGCTATTCAGTGGAGCCATTGTCTGGAGAATGGGATAAGATTACCTTTGTGAAATTTGCACTGTAGCTTGAAACTAAGTTCATTGTGGAATGAAGTTGATAAGTTTATCTTTGAGAGTGGTGCAGTAGTAGGTCAGTGTGACAGCGGGGGCTTACAGGGCCCTAACACAGAGTCTGGGGGGAAGGGGATCAAAATGGCTTGGCTGCTCACCTAAATGCTGCCATTCCTGACTGGGCTGGAGTGGGGACTGGTCCTTGGTGGCCGCATGGCACACCCACACGGGCTCCTCGAGGTCTGGCCAGACCGAGGAGTGTCCAGCCGCTTGGAGCGGGAGCGGCGAGGGCTGCTGAGGCCACTGTGCGAGCAGCGGGGGGCCTCCAGGTCCTCCAGCCTCTGCGTCAGGGCCAGCTTCTGCTGGATGGCCATGCGCAGCAGCGAGTTCAGGGTCTTCTTCTCGTCCTCTGCGATGGCCAGCTGCCTCTGCATCTCGTCAATCTGCGTCACATACTGGTCACACCTGAGAGCAAAATTCAAATCAGAAATAACTATTACCCCATTAACCCCCGACCCCATCCAACCCCTACTTCTCTCACACCCCCAACATGTGTAATATCGAGCCCCCCCTAACATATTCTCTCCACCTAGGGCTGGGCGATATCATATCAATATTATATTGCGCATGCACAATAATCCCCAGGGCTTCAGATGACAGGCGAAAGATATGGCCATACGCTGGGGGGGTGGGGGGGACCCTTTATTAAAAACCCAACTTTGGTGCGACTCAGTGTAATCAGGTTCACCACATCCGTGTCAGTGGCTGACCCTTTTTGTGCCACTATGAAGTGACACTGCCTCTTTTTTGTCTCATGATTAAATAGTTCTAAGACCACTACCTACAACAATGTTCCTGGGAAGTCTGGAATAAGATTCATCGAATACTTTGAGTCATTGTATTTACAATGTCAAGTGTTTTTTACAACTGTCGTCTTCCTTTGCTGCCACCTAGTGCTGCTGCTTTAAATTTGGTGCGATATTTCTCAAAATGAAAGCCAATGTAGATATTCTTCCATATACTGGATCTTACTACATCATAAAACCATCAATGGGTCAAGTGTCTTCTGCAGTCACCCTTCCCTTTTCTGCCGCTAAATGGCACTGCTTCAATTTTGGTGCATTTTGTCTCAAAATCAGTTCTAGACCTTTTCTTATATGAAGTTTTAAAAAGATCTGACAAATACCTCCGAGTTATAACACTAACAAGATGAGTGTTTGAGGCTACCTTTCTCTTTGATACCACTATGTGGTGCTGCTTCAATTTTGGTGTGATTCGTCTCAAAATCTTACATCGTACTTGAAATGCTTGAAAGTTTTATAGGAAAATGACACTGAAGCCGCCTCTAATAGAAATGAGTGCTCTGGGTTTGCAGTGAACCAACCTGCTACTGTTGACCTCATCACATCAGGCACAGTCCATTTACAATGTAATTCCACTTAAGGTGGTTCACTTCCATTACATAGTCTGAGACAGTGGGGAGAACAGCCCAGCCGGGAGACATAGTCCCTCCAGCGTGTCCTGGGTCTTCCCCGGGGCCTCTTCCCAGTGGGACATGCCTGGAATACCTCACCAGGGAGGTGTCCAGGAGGCACCCTAACCAGATGCCTGAGCCACCTCATCTGGCATCTCTCACAAATTTCAAGCATTCATATTTTGAGACAGTATGAGGACAAACATAGGCCTTTGGGTTCAGAATAGATATGGCTCATGCAAAGCTGTAGCTGTAATCACCTCTGCATGAGGAGGACAGAGGCATATTCTTATCAGGCTATAACCCACTTCCCAGTATCTCCCAGTGCTGATGGCAGGAACCGGTTAAATGTGTGGCTCGGCCAGTTCCATCTTTCCAGGGGCATGTTTACAGGAGCCATCTGACAGCATGACGGAGAGATGGTACTGACCGACTGGCAAACATGGTCCGGAGCGCAGAGAAGGTAGCTGCATCCTCCTTGAGAGCTTTGAGTTCATTTCTTAGTTTCAACATTGTTTCAGAAATGGCACTCTTCTCTGCCTCATATTTGGTCTTAAGCGTCGTCAAGGCTATCTCCGCAGTCTGTGGAAAGACAGATGTTTTTTTTTTTTAGCAGGTTACTATTGATGAGCCAAATGGGAATTTGTTTAAGTATTTACCTTCAACACCATCACTTACTGAAACACACAATTGAGAGAAAAAAACTACGGCAAATTAACAATGGAAACCAAAGCTTTCTTTCAGGGAACCATTTCCTGTAGCATACTTCTTACCCAACCCACACACACACACACACACACACACACACACACACACACACCACTGTTTATGAATAAAGCCTCACACCATAAACTAAACAAACCCCCAGGAAACAAGCCTAATGCAGTGAGGGCACCTGTTTGTTGGCTTTGAGGACAGTCCTCAGAGTAGCAATCTGCTCCCTCTTGGTGCTTAGAAGGGATTTAAGCTTCAGCACTTCTTCAAGCAGAGTCTCTGTGTCCATATCGGTGTCATGCACACCCAGGTTAGATGGGGAGGACAGAGCCCCCCTCCGGCGACATGCATCAAATGCTACCTGAGTTAAGAGTAAAGCAAAGACATTCACTATAACAGCATTTCAGGCTTTCCTTATATAGATTAAATCCCACTATGCATGCAGTTATACTACATTTGAAAACATCTACAAAGATCAGGATAAGTGCTCATCCTCTTACACATTAGGTAACTGATATTGCTTGTCTAATTAATGAACAGCATGCTGCCACACTGCAGACATGAAGCTCCAAAATAACTCAAACATATCCAAGCCATACCCTTTGGACCTCAATGTGGACTTCTGGATCCACCATGACTGCACTGCCGGTCATACCTGCAAGTGCTTCATCTGGTTCCGTATAACAGCCATCAGGTTCCGGACATTGATGGGATCCCGGAAGTCCAGCGTCGGGGAACCGGGGCAGCTGCTGGCCCCAGGGCTCCCAGGTGAAGAATCCCCACTATCACCCCCAGGGGCAGCCCTGCCATCCATACTGCAGGTGGTAGACAGTTTTGTGAACATTTCAGAGGAGCGCCGCTTCCGCAGAGGCCCATGGTGGCTGTGCTGGGCACGTGCGCCACGCCGATAGTAGTCCAGCGTGACACGAACAGGCGTGAGGTTGCTGCACATGCATATGTGGTGGTAGAGGTTAGCTAGCTCCTCGGAGAAGACCAGTAGCTCATCCTGCGTAGTGCTGAGATGGCTTTCCGAGTCAGATGCTACTTTCATAGTGGCCCCAATTTCCTTCTCCAGTGCTAGGATGCGTTCCTGGTCCTGCTGGCTAGATTGGATGCACTGCCGTATCTTCTCTGCCAGCTCTTGGGCTTCACCCCTCCATCTCTCCTTCTCTTGCTGGTACCTGCCTTCCAGTTTGGCATACTGCACCTTTGCCTCCTTTAGCTCCTCCCTCAGATGAGATTCCTCACTTGCTGCTAGCATTCCTGGTTCTACACCATTCACCAGATCACCGAGTTCACCCTCCCCATGGTGCCCACCACCAGGCCTTCCCACACCTTCAGGATTCCCTTGGCTTCCATGCATGTGGTCTTGGCACCCCCGAAGGACCTCCAACTGTTTGGTCAGAGAGGCCATCTTCTCCTGGTCCTCATCCAGGGTTTGCCTGCAAACTTCCAGCTCCTCCTGCAGCTCCTTTACTGTACTGGACAGGAGGCCCTTCTCCTTCTCTACCTAAGTAGGTAAAAATACAGCCTCGCGATCAGCATTATATATGGGGGGGGTCAGAGTAACAAGATAAAAATGCTACAATTTGATTAATGGAAGTGACATTTATTCAACAAAGGATAATTCTCACTTTTCCTGTGCACATAGGGCATATAAAAATGGTGGTGTGGTACTACTCACACAGGATGTGGTCACAGGTCTATGTAAAGCCGGAAACAACAGATCACTGAGCCGTTTGAGGGAGAACATGAGGTACCTCCACCAAGTGACAGACTAGCCAATCAAAGAGACACTGGGTACACTGTGCTTTTAAAATTCCTACACTCCTTTTCTACCAAAACAGATTGAGCTAAAAGACCATACTGGTGATTTCAACAAGTGAGGAAGAGATACCTGGGTCAACTGCTGTTTCAGCTTCTGACTGTCAGAAAGGTGTAGCTCACTGAGCAAGTCTGACACTAGCCCTGGTGCAGGAGCCCGCAGGAAGACGCCACTGTTCCTGGGGGTGGAACAGCAATGTTCTCCATTTGCCTTGAAGGGTATTTGGGGCCATCTGTTATTATAGCCACTATCCTGGTCTCCTGCTTCTTCTGTGCTCTCCTCTAGCTGGCCCAGGTGAAGTTCCAGGTTGCTCACAGAATCAAAGGGATTGATTGCCAGGGCAGCCAGCTCCTTCCGCAGGTTGTTCTTCTGCTCCCGTTCATCCTCAAGGGTCTCCAGAGCGTCCTCTAGCTGACGTTCTGCAATTTCCCTCAGGCGGCCCGCCTCTGCCAGTTGCCTTTTTAGCTGCTCATGTTCCTCCTCTTTCTGGATCAGCTCAAGCTTTAGGGCCTCAAACTCCACCTGGGGTTGGGAAATGAAACACAAGGAATGTGAGAGTAGAAAGTGGAAGAATAGATACTGAAACGTTTTAGGTTTCAGTGTTTGGCAGTTCTAGGCCATATGGGAAAAGCAAAGAAAACAGATTCCAAAAATCTAAAAAACTGAATTGAGCAATAAATACAAAATCCGGTAAAACATGGAAATTGCCACAAACTACCATCTTCCTATGGTACACAGCAAATGCTGGTGTTAGCCTACAAGTTGTTTCTTTTTTAGCATTTCAGGAAAATCAGAACATAATATGGAACTCTACATTTTTCAAAATACAACAAGCCAGATAACAGCTGTAAGAGCTAGACTGTTCAGAACATCCTTTTATACACATTAGCTTAGTGTAACCAAAACTCACTGCCTGTAATAGTCTCTAATGTGTAGCCAAGAAAAAATCTGACGACACATTTTGATAAATAGATTATTTTCACAAGCTGTCAATAGCAACAGCGCAACCACAGCGAATGAGTAGAAACTCAAGTCCGTAAACCACCCAAGGGTAAGAGCATGTGTTCGATGTAGATACGTTAGATAAGAAGGCACAATACAAAATGCTTTTAAAAAATGGCCACTCTAAGAAACTAGACAAAACAGATGCTACATGGGATAAATTCTTGTTTGAATATTGAGATAAGGATATAGCTATAAATTCACTTAAATACGCATTTAAGGAAACAGCTCTAATCCACTCAGCCTATGTCACCTTCCCTATGCAGTACCAGTGTTATAAAAACAGACATTAAAAACAACAAGGCTTGAGTTTTACAGCCAAGATGGAAAGCTTAGGAGTCACAAGACGGTGACAAAATTCTCATCCAGTAAACATGGACAGACAAGGGGAGGTGCTTTGGCAAAACCCTTCAAAAAAAAGTCTTATTAAAAGAGTTATTCACCATGTTGACACAGTTATCCAATGCAACTTAATAAAGCCGGATATTTCGCTGGTAGTTAAGGGTCTAACCCATATTCCATACTTGGGTTTTTACACAGGACACTTTCAGGTCAGATGCCTGATCATTTTTCCCATCAGAAGCAGAGAATATTTTTAATTGCTGTCTGGAATGACTGATCACCAGCCTCAGTCTTCCAGCATAGTGGCGCTTTGTGCACTTCTGCTCATTCAGTTCAGCTACCTCACACAGTGCATGTCTTCAGATGAGGGAGAAGTTTATTAGAAAAAGGCCCAATGGACTTCCTCACAACTATCAAGATTTATTTTTAACCTTAAAACAATGATTTAAGCAACTTGATTCACTTAAATTCTAGGGCGTTGGAGGGGCACTGATACCCTGGCAGATTCACAGGGCCCTTGAATATGCAAAATTAAATGTAAAATTGGCTGGGGAGGTCGAAGTTGACATTATGTCAGGAGGTCCAGAATTTCTAGGTACAGCTCTGCTTATATTACATTTAATGTGTATTCAGGATCTGTACATTTTCACATTCTAATAAGTAGAAATAACATATCTGTTGAGGGACGCAGCAGCTCACCTGGTTCTCTTTCAGCAGGGAGATCTGTTTCTGCAGGGAGACGTTCTCCTCTTCCAGCTCACTGTTATCCTGGAGGTGCTGCATCTCTCGAACCTTGTACTCCTTCAGTTCTCCCCGTAGGTGTCCCTTTTCCATCTCCAGATGCTCACAATCCTAAGACAGAGGATATTTTTTCACTATGAAAAAAAGCTATTTTATTATTATTTTTTTTTAAAAGACAACATTTATATATAATAAAAGCAGTGTATTGAAGTAACGTAACTGCAGCACTATGAAGGTGAACACAAAATAAGTTACAAGTTACCGTTCTTAAAAAGGACAACACAATAGTGTTTATTTATAAGTAACCACATCCACAACCCCCCAAACATTTTTAACACAACTAGTTCAGACACTTATGTACTGTAAGGCGCTTAATGATAGTTTCACAAGACAGCACAGATCTTCACAAAAACAGAGCTTTTTTCCCCCTACAGAAGCATACCTATGCTGGAAAATTCAATTAATTCATTTGTTTAGGGCCAGTAGTAATGCTGCCCCTACTGCATGTCAGAGACATAATGTATGCTGTTTTTCAATATTTATTTCCTCACTTTTCTCTTTACACTTAATGCATATATTTATGGCAAACTATGAAAATATTTTAAATATGGAACAAAAAAATGAACTAACCCCATTATGGATTCTGCTTTGATCATTTGGATCAATTTTAAATGTAAAGTTAGACTGAATGCATTGCTGGACCCCACTCCCCCCACTCAAACTGAAATAAGGCTGAAATAAAGGGAGCATTTTGCTGTGTGTCAGGCTATGGCTACATTGTTGACATAACTATACTGTACTTTCTCATGACTTCCCAAGCGGCATCAAGTTTGACTTGTGTGTGTGTAAATTGACACACCCTCTTAAACTGGCCGCAGAGCCCTCCCAGACGCTCACTCTCCGCCTGGACATTGCTCAAGTTAAACCGCGCCTGCCGCAGCTCCAGCTGCAGCTCCTCGAGGCGGGTCGCCATGGCCGCCTCCTTGCCGGCAGACTCCCGCAGCAGGGTCTCCTCTCGACTTTCTCCATCGGAAGCTGCTCTCTTCATGTTGCTCACAGACTCCACCAGGGCCTACAACCCAGCCAAGATACATTTGTTAGACATCCTTGTACACCCTGGAAACCACACAGTAACGGTTTACTACCAGGGATTTACTATGACTAAATAGCCACGAGTTGGCTGACTAGAGTCAAAGTGTAAACAAATATGGCAGTGTACTCTGATGGCACGGTAATGAGAGGCCCCAATGTCTCAAAGACTTAAGTAACTGTTTAAATGTGTGGGGGAAGGGATTAACCATTAAAAAATGCAAGTGGACACACCAAATAGAATAGGGTAACATTAGGATCATTAAATTACACATCAGTGATGTTGTGTGGGAGGCATTAAATAACTAATTTAAAACGATTTACATAATTTTCAGGAGTATAACAAATTAAAAGTGTAAATTATATGAAAACAATTAAAAACAGCAAAATTCTCAAAGCCACAGATTATCAAAGGAAATATTGGGGGGGTACATTAGTACACATGGCCATTGAGGAGGGTCTACTTGACTGCTATTGATGAGGTATTTATTATATACATTGATACGGGCACTGAATCAACACTACATGTACAGTCACTTAAAACAGTACTGTGCATTATAAGAAAACCATAGCACATGTAAACCATGGCAGCCAGGCCATTCACATGTTAACATAAGGTAAAATTGATGCAATAGAAAATGCATTGGCAATGAAAATAGAAAAAAAAAAAACTTTTCTACTTCTCTACCCTGTGAATTTCACTATATACAATCCTATTAAATGTTATGTGGAAAAAGAGGCAATAAATGTTCAGAAGCTTCTTCTACAATGTCTACTTTTAATTTCTTTAATTACTGCCTCTCATATTTGCGCAAATTCCTAGAAATGCTGCTGAACTTCCCCATACAGCCATAGGGAAAATTCCAAGAAGCGCGTCCCCAGGAATAGACCCTTTCATGCTGTGCTGCAGTTGCCCGTTACCCTCCCCATCAAGACGCAACCACCAACCACCAAGCTTCTTGCAGAAGTCTGAAATTTGCTTTCCTTTTATCTGAAGCTGACTCAAATCTGAAATGTTCCATTTTCTAGTTGACTGAACAAAATCACAAGAAGTACATCTGGTTCACGAGTCCAGCAGTATTAACCAAAGGCTGAAAAGAACAGAATTCACCCCAGAGAAGAGTAGTCATAAGCTTTGCTTGTGATGTTAATTTGGGAATAATAGAAGCCTCAGTCTGGCTGGACAGCATGGTGCCTCAGTGGGGAGAACTGTAGCCTCACACCTCCCATCTCTCCATGTCGTGCTGGTATTTTGGCTTTCTCCTGGGGGTAAGTAAATAGCCCATAGCATGTATGCCAGTGAGAAGAAGCCTGTGTGTGCCCGGTGATGGAATTGCTATGTGGGATGTACCCCACCCACTGCCCTGGGATAGGCTACGTGTGACCCTGTCCTGAATATGCTGCACAAAGGGATGTAGGCCAGCACTCTAACCTCTCGGAGGTGCTGCACTTCCTGCTTTAGTGCCTCATGCTCCTCCTCCAGCTGACTGTGCTTGCTCTTCAGTGCAGCACTCTCCTCCAGCATCGCCAAGCCGTAGCGGGCGGCTTGCTCGTTCTGCTGGCTGGTCTCCTGGAGCTCCGTCTGCAGCCGCTCCACCTCTGCCCGGAGCGATGGGATATGATCACCAGCTTCTCCATCTTCCAGCATGGTGACACTCTGGGCACTTCTGGTCATTCAGTTCAGCTACCTTACACAGCACATACCTTTCACTGTAAGAAAAAGTGTATGAGAAAAAGAACTGATAGGCTTCCTCACAACTACCAATAAAAAGCGTTTTACCCGAAAATAAAACAATGATTTAAGCAATTTGATGAAAAGAAAACTACATTCAATGTGATCCTATTAAGAATAAACAGCACGTCAGAATGAGGATTACCTAATAAGATGTTAAACAGCAGCGCCCCAAAGTATGCCAAGTGCACTCCATCAGAAATGCGTTCTCAAAAGCAGGAAATTTTAAAGACGCATATTATGCATCGCATATGAAGCTGCCAGCAAAATCATATTGTCAATGCTGTAATTTAAATTACATCCATGCGATTTGTACATTAAAGCTTTCAGATTAAAGTCCGAGATCTCATGTATGGTAAAGTTGCATACATCTGACTTCTGAATTTCTTAACACCGTGTAATATACTAGGTAGCCGACTGTGAGAACAAGAGTCACCTTAAATCTAGTTATGTTGTTATGTTAGATGGATACTACTGTTTTTGTTCAGAGTAGCAATAAACACTTCCTTTTTGGGTCCCTGACATCTCAAATAGCGCAACAGGAAGTAAAACTAAAAGCAGCTTGCAGCGTTATTCAATATCCTTTCGGAGAAGAGCTCGCCATTTGTGCCAGTTTTGTTATCCAAAAACACGGTTTGCCCCTACGTAGAAAATCGGTATCTAACATATACACACGGAGCACTGGAACTGGTTTATCACAGCGGACAGGACAAAAGAAAGAGTACGCCGTGCTTCCAACAGCCTAAGACTCGTTATATATAAACATGTATAATCTATAGAGAGCTTACCAACGAGTATTCGCGTCCCTCACCATTAAGGGCGCTACTGTCTATTTACAGAGGTAATTAGAGAACTTAGTCCTAAATGACTGCGCTAAACTTCGCCTCCCAAGAACGAGGCTAACTAGTTTAGCCAGCTAGCTTGTCTGCAACACCAACCGCAGGCGTTTAGCTGGCTCTGTATCGGTTAAAACCAACCATATAGTGATGAGAACATAAAACTTAACCAAGGAGACCATTGATACCACCCGTAGAAGTATCAACAAGAACCATCACCTATACTGACTTCTGCGGTCCTTTCCGGAGAATCGTAACGTGGCCGATTCAAAATAACTCAAGACAAGTCCTCACTACATACATTAACGGGTTGCGTGTATTCATTTATTACTCACCTAGCTAATTAGGTATATATTCTTTCCTCTTTTAAAAAGCAGACTGGCCTTTTTCCAGTGACTCGCGCTGTTAAATCCGCGTTATTTCCGAAGAGCAGCAGTCGTTTGATAATTCAAAGCCGGGTACCGGCCCACAGCCACATAACTGAAGGCGTTTGAAATTCCTCGCGCGCCGTGTGGTGGAGAAATATGGAACAAAGGACTATTTCCGCCAATCGCTGCAGTCCATTTCGGCAACTTTGATGTCGGTTGAAGGACGAGCTTGCCAATCAAATAACTTAGCAACACCCAAACTGCGTCCTTGTGACTGAAGAGTTGTGTTGTTTGTGTCACGCCGCTGGAATTTCAGTTCTCTCGAGGCGTTATTGTGTATTGAACGCTCATCCAACGTGATAAAGCGCAAATGAACTTTAAAAAAAGTTTCCTGGACATACACCCATATCCTTCAAACTTAATACACTCATTATTTCGTGAACGAAACTTTTGGGAAAATTCCACTGCAAGCCTCAAATTTGCACATTTTGCTATTTTTTCCATATTTGCTCGGCTTTTTACAAATTGTTAACAGTGTGACGGTAAGTCTGCTCACAGATGATATTTTTTCTTTGTTAGAAAATTACACATGTAATACATAACATAACGTACTTTGACCTGCACCAAGAACACCATAAATGGATTCATTACCTTAAACAGCAGCAAAATATGAAAATTACAGGCATTACAGCCTAAGTACTTTGACTGGAAAGGCACAATGCATGTCTGTGTCTGATTAGAACCAGAGGTGGGCATGTAAGTCACTGACCTGCAACTCGGACTCAAGTCACAAATTTGATGACTTGTGACTCAACCTGACAAAACTGATGGAAAGCCTTGGACTCAACTTGGACCTCAGGGCAACGACTCGAGACTTGGTCCTGACTTGGAGCCTATGACGAGAAAACTTGATGTAATGTTAATTTTATAATTGATGTGTATATTAATTCTGTGTTGTCTGCATTTTCAATTGGCTGAATGCAAGATCTCCTGAGATAGTCTATTGGAACAATGCATCCCTCCCTGCATATACACAGACGTAAAACTGTGTGAAGCGTGAATGGACACTTTCTTTTCAGCCTATTTCTACCTTTTAAAGAACGTATTTTACGATTTACAGTGGTGGGTTTTTGCTGCAGCAAGTTTTAATCCCAAAAGGTAATAAACTGCCATGGGTAGGAACTCAAGTTACATGACTCACAACTTGACTTGGACTTGAATCACAAATTTGATGACATGTGACTTGACAGCAAAAATGATGGAAAGACTTGGATTCGACCTAGACTTCAGGGCAAATGACTCAAGATTTGACTCGGACTGCAATGTTTGGACTTGAGACTTGACTCAGACTTGCCAAGAAATTACTTGATCCCATCCCAGATTAGAACTAATATTAATATCATAATAAGCCATATTAAGAAATTCTGAAAATTCAGGACCGCTGCTTTCATGGGGATATGTGGAAATAAGAACATGTACCATATGAAACTAGATGCTGTCATAACAACAATAATTTATTCCCTGAATGTCCCCCATCACCCCCTCCGCCTATCTCATCCAACTCCTCCCACACCCCCCATCCCCTACAATCTCTAGCCCCCCTACACACTATCCCCACCTCTCTGTATTTAAAGTCCAAATTCGTGTGACTTGTCTCATTGTAATGTGCACCAAATGTGTGTCCTTTCTTGTGCCACCACTATGTGGCACTAGTTCAGTTTTCATACAGTTTGTCTCAAACTTAAGGTATATATAGAGTTTCTGTGGAACTGAAAAAAGACCCACTAAAATACTTTTTGTGTAATCATGTTCACAAGAACAAATGTACCTCAGTGTTTCTCAAACCAGTCCTCGGGGACCCCCAGACAGTCCACATTTTTACCCTCTCCCAATTGTCTGTGAGTTGGGAGGGACCAAAAATGTGGACTGTGTGGGGGGTCCCCGAGGACTTGTTTGAGAAACATTACTCTACCCTTTGCCATCACTAGGTAGCATTGCTTCAACTTTGGGGCTTCAAAATGAAATGTCCCTGGGAATATATCAAATTTCTAGAGTGTTCAACATATCTAGTGTTCTCTGCAGCCACTCCTTGATACCTTTGCTGTCACCAGGCCCGCTGTGTGTCTTGCTTGTGCCTGGGGACAAAATGACTTCCAAGTCCCCCTGCCCCCTCATATCAAGGAATTCACAAATACAATATGACGTTTTCACAAAAATGTATTTTTGACTAATTATTCCATTGAATACATTCACAATTTCAAGTGTCTTCTGTGATCACCCTTCCCTCTGCCACTAATCAGTTCAGTTTTAGTGTGAATTGTCTCAAAATTTGATCAGTTAAAAAATGTCACATTCTTTTTGAGTTATTATGCTAAGCCGGGTACCAGCCCTGTGGGAGTCTAGTTCCAAAACCATTTGTATTCCCAGTCTGGGAAATACAATAATTCTGTTTAACTACATGATATAAAGGCTTAAACTAGGTCTAGGCAGTTAGTTTTTACCTTCTCTTCAGCCATGTTCCATAACCACTTATCACAAACAGAGTGATGGTGTTTTGAATGTTATGTAGTTAGTAAGAATTGGTAATATATTTTTCTTGATAATTACAAGGAAGTCTGCTATAGAAAATAATCCCTGGAACATTTGGAGAATGAAAAGAGATGGCGTAAAAAACAACACCAAAACCAGAAAACTTAAAATTCTTACTTTAATGAACCTAACAAAAAAGCCACATTCAATTGTGATTCACAGTGCTAGTTCAACTGATGGTATAGATTCATTTAAAATATTTCAGCATTAATACCAACCATGAAAAAGAGATGCATGAATGACAATTGTGATACTTTTCACAGAATATGTAAAATATTAATAAAAACATTTATGTAGATGTATTTTGTAAATGTCTATCAAAGGCCGAGAGGTGGTGCTTTTATTTTCTTTCTGGCATTACCATAATTAACACTTAAATCCCCAAATATTTTTGTGTTATTCAACACCCTTTCCTACTGACCATTGTCCAAGAAAAGGAATATAAGGCTATATTTTTCTCTGCTTCAACTTTATATTGGATTTTGTTGGCAAACTCACTATTAAATGAACGTAAAATCAGTACTGATTACAAACACTGCAATGGGAATATAATTAGTTGAACCAAAGTACACTGAATATGAAACAAAATTTCAACAAGTATGAGAAGAAAAGTGCTTTGTACCTCATTTAGGAAAGGATCCAGGGAAGACTAACAAGTTATATAGTTCTATGACACAATGCTAAAGCCTGCACTTGAAACTGTACAAATAACTAGAGCAAATTCCCAGTTCATTATGCTGGAAACAGACCCATAGTACTTAAACCCTTCAGGTGTAGGGCCAGAGTATGACCACTAGAGAGGGAGTGAGGAACTTAGGAAAAGAAACAACAGTGTAAAAAAAAAATCCCATGGTTTCAAGTGGTGAACAAATACTTATCTGAACCACTTTCCAAACAAATGTATGTTTTCAAATTGCATCAAAGTTAAAACAAGAACCAAGAAATATTGGAGAGCTTGAATGTTTTCTGGGAGAACGTGTCCCGGGGATTAGAGACTATGATGACATTCATGTGACCAGTTAAAATTCTAGTTAAAGATGATTGCAAATAGAACCATTTATTCCAGTCAAAGAAAGTTTTAACTTTCAACTACATGGTCAAATATCAAAATCACTTAAACACAGTACCTAACAAATTTTGAACGACTGAATAAACACAATGATTAAACAGCAATATCTTGTTAAAGAGTGTAATTCCAGCTAGTCTTGTGTAAATTATATGGTTTTGTTAAATAAGGAGCTGAACTTCTACTTGCTATCTGTAACACTGATGTAAATCCAAGTACTTTCTCAATGAATAATAGTGATAAAATGTGACAGCTGAACTGTTCCAGGGCCTCCTGAGGATTCAGTTAAGTTGCCATTTAGCACCAGGCATAAAATGATCACAATGACCATTCCTGCACTCTTTAGTCAGCGACCGAGTATTTGGTCATTTCCAGATTAGTTCAGGACTAACTGAACACCACGGATTCATGGCCGAATAACAAAATTAACGCTTAATGATTCCTATGCAGAAAAAAAAAAATAAGCAGCATTGTGAGCTCAAAGGAACAAAAACATAACTAAAACTAAAATAAACAAAACCCAGAGAAATACAGCTCACTCATGATCTCTCTAATACTCCAAAATCACAAGAGCAAGTCACACAAAACTTTACATATCCAATTTACTGGTATATTAACAAGAAAATGAGTTTATAAAATCAAACTGAAATATTTTAATAGCATGCTTTGTGGATTGTATTGTGGGTGAACAGAAAAACATTCTAAAATAATCCAAACACTCTGGCAAATTCAGAAATTACAATTAAAAGACACTGATGTTGGCTATTATGGAACAGGATCTGACTTATCCCTCAAACCAAGTCACCAGCATTTCACATTATCATGGAATGGGGCTTTTATGATATGTAACCAGTCATACTGTACATAGTAAGGACCTTGAAGGACATTCCCAAAGCAAGCACACTCATATTTATTAATATAGAGAAATTATCCAAAATCTCATCTCCAGAAGTGCAAATGGCCATGACTTACTGCTGTGTGCAGCATTATAACCTAATTATCACCCTCATTATAGTCAGTCATTCTCAATTAAATTTTTCTTTGGGTTGTTTTATAAAAAAATAAGGTGGATCATACTTCAAAGCATACTGAAATTTCCAGCGAGCTAAAATATATACTGGAGAGTGTATTTTCTATACATTTTTTTTTAGCTGAAACTGGATATATTGGCAATATCCAATAATTAATCCAAGAAAATTTTCATTTGCTGGTCACCATTTCCCCTTGCAGAATATCTGAGTGTAATGCAATATTTATCATTCAGTACTAGATCAATCCAATTAATTCCACTGTGATCAAAGAAACTAAAGGCAAAGTATTATGGAGTGCTGTTACTACCAACCTGTACATAAAGAAACCCCCTTGAGCTCCCATTCATATCATATGGCAACAGATTAAGATGTTCAAGACTAGCGTTATGTAAATATGTGCATTAAAAATGATCTCAAAGTAATTTTAGTACAAAAATTCCTCCTTTCCCCAGTTTGGTACTCTTCTGGACAGGCAATGCAGTGACGCTACAGAAAATCCTGCTGCAGAGCTTGACGGACCAGTCAGTTTGGAGATGGTGTGCTTGTTTCCATAGCAGGCAGTCAAGGTGGGTTGCCAGTCAAGATTATCAACAAGTACCAATGGGAGCACTGCAGCAATCTGTCAACCTCAAGCCTCTCTGATCTTGGCTGCCAGAGCTGAATTCTCTTGTCGAATAGCTTTGTAGTCCTCTAGGATCTTCTCCAGGTTGCTGAGGGTCTTCTTGCCATTCTCAGTCTCAATCTGTGAATATTTAGTGTTAATGCATGTCTCACTGGACACTCAAAGCAATCACATACAGCATAACATGTTTTTGGTAGTGTGTTCAGTGATGCTCAGCTGAAAAGAGCGATGCATGCAAGGCCATTCTAGCCCAAACTGGGCTTCACCGCTCACCATGTGACTCATTTTTAAGGCCACTAATTGGGACTTGTGCTACCCCCAAGGCCAATAAAGCAGTTTCTGGTGGTCTGCAAACGCATATTGTAAAACTGACTAAATGTCAGCATCATTATCTTTAAGGAGCTGGGTGTGTGTGCATAAGATTCAAGGAGAACCACACATCCAGAGAAAGAAACCTTAAACCCCCCAGGGCTTTAGCCCTTAGTCCCGAGTGGGATAATACAGCAGTCATAGGGGGTCACTGGTTTAAGAAAAGTTTTGTTCCCACCACACGCAATATTTACTTACGATTGTCCTTTACAAATAGAACTCTGGAACTCACTTTCACGCTTGTGTATAGCCCTCCCACTACCCAGATTATGCAAAGCAATAGACATTTTTCTTGACTGGTAAGTTTAAAAAGGCTTTGCTGATTGTGCCTTATTTAATTAACTTCTCAAAACAAATTTTATCAGTCTATCACTTTAAAGTTATTCTATAATATTGTCACATTTTTTTTAGCTCAGTATTCTGAAAGGGTTCTAGTACAGAATGAGTCATTCTTCCTTATCTAAGGAACAACATGTCTTAATATTTACTTTCATGCATTATGTTAAATTCCCATTCACAGGTCACAGCCTGTAAATATTCAGGGGGCTGCTATGTGCATTATGAAGTAAGTACTACAGAATGTGCGTCGACCTCATTAGGTTCTTTAGCATGGTGGCAGTTCTTACTTACCTGTTCCTCCAGGTCTCTGATTTCTCTCATAATTGTTCCAGTGTCCTCAATGGTCTGAATCAGCTGGGTACAGTTCTGGGATGAACACAAGGCCATTATAAATAGACTGTAAAAGGGACAGGGGTTAAACAGCTGGACTTATGAAAACATGGCTCTATGATTACCCCGTCCCTACAGTGGATTCATTTTACTGAATAAAAGGAAATTACCGGATTTCAGTAACGAAACAGTTGCCTGCATATGGAGAAGCTCTATGTGATCAAGAGTCTTATCCATTTCTATGTTTTTATCTATCGGAATTTCGCCAATTTCCAATACTGAACTCTAATTTCAATTGTTTAAAACCCTTTTTTCTCTCTCTCTCCATATTTCACTTCTAGGCATCTCCTACGAGTCAGGACTCCTATCAACACACATCAGAATATTTTCCCACCAAATGATTGTATATTGACTGCATTTCACATTACAGGGATGACACCAATCTCTCCCTCACCTCATGTAACGCTGCCAGGTACTTGTACGATTTGCGAACAGATTCATCTTTCTTAGCGTCCTGTAAAAAGCACACAATCTGTTAGTTGAAACAGATCAGGCGGCTTAAAAACATTAAAAAGCACATTAAAAACATAGCTAGATAACACTGCTAAAAAATATCTCCAGGGAAGGTGCATAAAACCACATGATGCTGGTATCTGGTTGGACGGAAGAGGTATACTGAGAGTTTCCCTCTTCTGAGTTAGGTGGGAGAAATGAAGAAGTAATGGAGACAGGACGGCTTTGGGGCAAATACAAAACCAACACACATATCAAATTTAGAAGCTGGGATCATGAGCATGACTGAACAAAATTAATACATGAACCAAAGGGCAATAATATAAGCTAAAATGTTCAACCTTAAAGACTAGTTCATCCGTCACTGCGAAAGTCCGGTCCAGCTTGCCAGTCAGACTGTTGATCTCCTTCTGCAGCTCCTTAGTGTCCGACAAGATCTATCAAGAAAAAAGTAATTATGCTGCTTATCAAAACCTCAGCACAAACATAGGAATCTCTACAAATGAATTAAATTTCTCTTTTACCAAGATTCATATTCCAGATTCTATTCTATAAAGTTGTTACGCCACAAATTCAGACCAATGATTTAGATTAAAAACTAAAATCAAAGCACAGCAACGGCAAGACTGAATAGACCCAAAAGCCATTTGGCAGAACCTTTGTGATCTCCTCTTTCTGTTTCTTGATGTTGCCAACAATCTCTAGGATCCGGACAGTATAGGCTGATCGCGAGACATCTTTGGGCAGGTTCTCAAATTCGGTTACCTGGCGAGAAGCAGCAGCAGACTCATTACATTTCAGTACTGAATCGCCTGTCAAAGGAAGCAGGAGGATAAGGGGCAGGACCTGGCATGACAATCAGCCTGACCTTCACCGCCGTTTTCTGAACATCCATCCTCCAATCACTCACCAGCTGCTTGTAGAGTCCCTCCTTCTTTTTGGCATCTTCAGCAGATTGTCTTATTTTTTCATGAAGGCCTTTGATCTCAGAAAGCTTGCGTGAAGACTCCAGCTAGAACAGCAATGAAAACCTTATGCATTTTCACGACAGACACACGATTTCGAATGGCCAACATGATATATGGTAAGACAAACACTCGAGGCATGCGGGGAAAAAAAAAAAAAAAAACCAAGTACAAAATGAGGTCATCCGGAGACCAGGCATTACCACCCAACCCGCTCCGCAGAGAAAGCTACCTCTTGACTGCTGCAGAGCTCTTTCAGTCGCCGCTGCTCCTCCACCAGCGGGGCACGATGCTTCTCCCACTGCGAGGACAGGTTCGCCACCCGCCGCGAGCTGGCGTCCACCAAGGCCTGTGCAGACACATGCCAAATATGCATATGGCTCCTGAACAATGTTATGCCCACATATTCACAAAATGCATATACTGATAGAACGTGAATAATACCTCAAAACACAAAAAAGTGTACTAAGAAATATTACTATTATTTTTTTATAATAATACTACATTGGCATCCCATCCAGAGTGTCCCCTGCCTTGTACACTGCGCTTTCTGTGTAGGCTGCAAACTCACTGTAAACCTGCACAGCATAAATGTTGGGGCAGTGTTTGGCTCAGCAGGTTAGGGTGCTGTCTGTGATCGGAAGTTGACAGTTTGTAATCGCATTCGACCCTTGAGCAGAGCCTTTATATTCCACCAAATGCCCCAGGGACCGTCTGACCCCGTTTTCTCAATTGTATGCTGCTTTGGATTAAACTGACTGCTAATCATTACAGATGTGCGTGTGCTGCTCATCACCAGGCCTCAGTCACCTGCAGCTTGGCGAGGTTGTTGTCTGCGTCGGGCAGCAGGTCGACTGTTTGCCTCTTGATCCGAACGGTGGCTTCTTTCTCCATGTTACTCTGCTCCTGCTGCTTCAGCTCTTCTGATACCTGTACAGGCAGAAGGTCACAAACTGTCATAGAGGGTATATATCTGGGTGTCCAGAAATTTTTCAAGCACTTATTCTGGTGACAGTTGGAAGTAGACCTGGAGCCTGTCCCAGGTAGACCGGGGTATACCCCGGACCGGATGCCACTTCCGTGCGGACAAAACCACATGCATTTTATGATTGTATTGTTATGCTATTTCAGCATTGCAATACACACGTCTTATTATATATCACAGCGATTACAAAAAAGTTTAACACAGAGGAAAAATTGGCCCCATAGTGAGAAACAGAACAATGTGTACTTTGCAGTTTAATTAGAACATACCATGCTAAAGACCATAACAGATATATTGAATGCAAATAGACTAAATATGCTTCAGTGCTTATTGTAGTGGTCACCTTGCTGATTGCCACAGTGAGCTTCTTTATATCCCCCCCCACTTCATCCACATGCAAGGAGAGCTGCTGCAGCTGCTGCTGCATGGATGCGAGCTCCTCCTGTTGTTGGGCCCGAATGTCCTCCTCCGATTGGTGGGAAGTTGGCAGCGAGTTTACCGCTGCTGCCATCTGCTGGACAGCTTTCTCTGGATCCTAAAACAAGCAATTTCGTAAAACTTCATAATAAATCATATCCAGTGATTTATTATGCTGACTGAACCAGTTCTGTTTAAAACAAGACAGAGACATTAATGTGCAGAGAGCCCCACACCGCTCCCACAAAGGAGACTCACCTGGGTGAAGGTGAACTTCTCAGTGTGAGTGAAACGCGTGCCCTTGGTGAGGAGGTTATCCCCGACAGTGGCCCCTCCAAAGGAGTGCAGCAGATCCACCAAATCGGGGCCCGATCTTGACGCATTCTGGACGTCAGAACAGGACTGGGCGGCAGCCCGAAGCTGCTCCTCAATGCGTTTCTGCAGCCGTGTACGCTTCCGAGCCCGATAGTCCTGCAGCAACAAGCGGAAAGCAGAGAAAGTGAAAGTTCACAGCATTTCTCATACAATTACATTCAGAACATCTTGAATGTCATTAAAGTTCAGAGTACAGAGTTCAGAGCAGAATAGAAATTAAGACGAAGTACACTGCATAGTTCTGTTTTATCCTGAACGATTGTATGCTGGCTTTGGTTGTCAATGACTGGTTCAGTGAAACTCATAGCTGTATATCTTAGTTAAATTCCAGCTACAACGTCTCATTGAAGATTTTCTTACCTGCATAAGAGTCATACTATGTACACTGTGTGCAGAATTATTAGGTAAGTGTGTATTTTATTTGTATCTTCTCTTCCGACCAATATTTTCAGTCCAGATGAATCTGTAATTAAGAATGAACTG
>JAODKC010000107.1:13058336-13090039 GCA_026777985.1 Mormyrops attenuatus | reverse complement strand
AAATTAGGGTTAGGCTAGGGTTAGGGTTAGAAAAATGATGGCATTTCCAGGATTCAAAATGTGTTTTTTTGATGGATATGTAGATGTTATCAACAATATACTATGTATTTGTGCATCTGGATTGAATGCATCTTAAATACATTTCCATATCTTATGTTATTGTTCTTTTTAAGTGGTGAGAGGCAACAGAAACAAATTTGTGTCCCAGAGTGATCTTAAACTATTGACGCATTTTTCATCTTGTTAGTTCAGCTTCGCAAATGTATATTTATTTATCCATTTTTGGAAACTATTCATCAAAGTAGAGCCATGACAATCCTGAACCAAGTCCAGGAAGTAACCTTGAAATAGTTCAGGGTAAAACCCAGACAGCTTGTCGGTCTTTGTTGTCTGATACTTAGTGTAAGCTTTTCAGAACTGCTGGTCCCCCTAGGCCTGCCTATGGATATGAGGTTCTATGTAAGTCTATAACCCTGGAGCTATGAGATGGGTAGCCCAAACTGCTGAGGCACTGTGCCACCCAGCTATCGCTCTGCCTAATGTGTGATCCCATGCTTCTTAGTGCTGTCTCTAAGTGGCAGTATTGCACCATGGAAATCTGGCAAGTCAGTTTTATTTTTTGTACTTTTTTTGGACACCCTTCCTAAAACTTATGAAACTTTTGCTTTATCCTGTCCAGCTTTTTTATTCGTTGGCAGCATTGTCTTTTATTAACGGTGCTTATCTGGGAAGCAATCAGGTACTGAAGCAATAGAGCAGTCTCTTGCAGTAAACTCTTAGTTACATACTGTAGTGAATCAATTCTAAAATTTACATTGTGTTTATCACTGAATCATTTAGCATTTATTTATTCCTGGTTTATTTAAAGTAATTATATTTACTGGTTTTGTCTTGAAGAACTTTGAATAATGTCTTTATTACAGCATTTCTACTACATTATTCTTTTAACATTTTCTTGGTGGCATTGCTACCATTTTTAGGGCCCGATGCAATTCAGAAAAATCAGAAAACTTGAGAAATTAGTCCAGCTTTTATGCAGCAGGAGTTTAATTATCTGAGCATATTTCATGTAACTTCATGTTTCGTTTAATATGTGAAAACACAGCTGATCATGAATTTAGACAATGAGCTTACTGTATTTTGAGTGGTCTCAGAGCCATGAATTTTAGTCAGTGTGTGTTCAGATCATTAGTGCTGCTGTTATGGGAAGGATCCATTCTCCTCTTGACCAGTGCTAGGAGTGACTGTGTGACATCACAAGAAACATGAGCCCCTGCTTGAAGCAGCTCCTCCTTTTAGCCCACATGTGGCCTCCCTGCTTTGCTCTCCTCCTTTCTGCAGATCTATCGTGTTTTCTTGCCTTGGCTTTCATTTATTATCCACCTCTAATACTTCAGGAAAAGCACCAGACGCAAACAAAAACACATCTGAATACTTGTGGCTACTTCTCTCCACTTTGAAAAACCTGCCGTTGCCGCTTCAGAGAAGGTAGGACAACAAAGAACATTTATCTCGTAGCCCTCTGCCATTGTGCCACGTGGGCCTTTAAGTGTAACGACCCCTTGTGACAGGAGGAGATTAGGTCCGAATGTTGCTGAAAAAAAAAACGAAAACAGGGGGGCTGACTGAGGCACCGAAATAGTTTTTCTCCTTTTTCTTGTTTTCATTGTTGGGATTCTGCTTGCAAATGCAAAGGTTTCTGTTTAAAGGAAGAAGAAAAGTTGACTATTAAGATTTATTTAGGGTGTGAACTACAAGCAGAGCAAGCTCTCGCCATAATAATACGTTTTTTCCAGGTTTCCAGCAAGATTTTCCATTCTTGTTCACTACTATTTTAGTGCATTTCTATTGAGTCAGCCTCATTTTCGTGTCATTTCATGTGTTGCAAGACTTCATATAAGGCAAGTACTGCCTGCCTTGTTTCAAGACCAGTTTAAACTTGTCCCTGTTCCAAAAAGCTCAAATTCTGATGGGTCTCACAGGAGCCTTCAGAAATTACCTCATAATGTGTCGCATGCAATATGGATAATTTGAATTTTATGTGGCCTTTTTTTGGCATTTTAAAGCGACGAGTAAATATTGCTGAAAAATGTAATCTGTTTGGCTAACATTTGTGTTAAAGTAATAGTCCTCAAATACTTGAAAGGAAATTTCCATCCATGATTCCAGTAAATACTTCTAATGTCCCACGTTAGTTAAAAAGCTTTTAATTGTCTCTACACTTGCAGCACATTTGGATCTCTGCAAATACACCTTAATTTCAAAAAAACAACAAATAGGAGGAATGGGGGATGGTGGCCGTACACTTCTTGAGACCAGGGTTCGAGTCTCTGCCCCGGCTCTATGTGTGTGGAGTCTCCATGTTCTCACCATGTCGTTGTGAGGTTTCCTCCAGGTTCTCTGGTTTCCCCCCACAGTCCAAAAGCATGATAAGTTGAACTGAAGTTGCCAAATTGTCCTTAGGTGTGCATGTGTGTGTGATTGACGAGTGCGCCCTGCCATGGGTTGGCGTTCTGCTCTAGGCTATTCCTGCCTTACGCCCATAGCTTCCGGAATAGGCTGCAGACCCCCCGTGTCCCTAAATAGGACAAGCTGGTGTGGAAAACGAATGGATGGTTACTCTGAAAAATAAAATCCTTTAAACATATAAGTGGGGGTGAGATGACTTTTGTTTTACTTGGCTGATTGAAAACTGTTCAGGAAATGTCATCTGCACTCGTTACTCTCATTTCATCGAACAATGTGTCTCAGAACAGAGCAGACAGTTCCAGAAACCAAAGAAGTTTGGGCAAGAAGAGTAACCAACACAGAGGATAGACTTGAGATAAGATATCAGCGTTCATGTCAATCATCTATGGTGAAGCAAAGAAATAATGAATATGTGACCAAGTGTGCATATGTCATTATTCAGTAGGTGAAAACACTTGAATCCATGATGTCATGCTTAAATGATGTGTTCTTTTTTCAATGGATGTAAAAGCTTCACTAAATCGTTTGATATGACCCACTAGAATGGCTAGCTGTGTTGTGAATAGCATTCAGTGTCAGATTTGTGGACTACGCCTTTCTTTGAAATTAACTGTTTGACTAGGCTTCTACAGTGACACGGATAAGTAATCTAGAGTGTTATTTGTTCTGAGGAATTATGTCAACTAAATATGAAAACAAATCATGTATGTAAATATAATTATATAAATATAGTAAAAATAACACAGCATTATTGTGTCTTTTGGTTTTTTAATGCACAGAAATTTTAACAGCGATTTTAATAGCGGGTACATAAGGTTAGATAAAAATGTTGGCAAAGATTTGGTGAAAAGTGACAGTAAAGTGTGTAGTTGGTAACATGGCAGAGCTGTAGACCATGTCTAAGGACTGTGAACTGCAATACAAATGATGCTTTCTATGGCGTTCGAACTCTGTTTGGCAAAAAAAAACATCCTACTATTTAAGAGAAATTCTCTTTCTTCGTCATCCAGTGGTGACAAGTTTGCAGAGTTACAAATGTTTAAAATCTTGAAAAATTATGCTACATTAAAATGACACATTTCTGTTGGTTTCTCAATGAAATCACAAACTGGAGTTGTTTTGGGCATTTTTTTACTGGGAGCATAAAGCCAGTAAAGATGGATCAGTGCAATGCAACTGTTATTGATATTCATTCTTTGTTTGGTTGGCAAACTATCCAGGTTAGCGCAGTAAAGCAGAAAAGGAAAACTTGTCCGTAAGAGAACAGTTCATACTGCTGTTGTCTAATATTATACTGCTGTAAAAGAGTCAGTCATGTGTGATGTCTGTTGAGAAATCCAACCAAATGAGTCTCCAGTAAAAAAAAAAAGAGAAAAAAAGGGAGAAAAAATGTTGTTTGACTTGGCAACAAGCCCAACACCAACATAAATTTTCTTATGAATATTGACCTGGTCTCAGTTCCACCCACACCATAGAAGCACTGTTCTTTATTTGTTAAACCCTCGCAAATGTGATACCAATAACTTTTTAAGACTAAATCAGCTAGAGGGAACCGGTAGAATTACATCCCTAAACGAAATACAAAAAAGAAAGGTATACTGACCAATCAGATATTTGTTTAGAATTCCAAAAAAAAAAGAAAAAGATTTTCAGGAAATAACCAGAAGCCTTTCATAACCTCTCTGGCTCCGTCCAATGAGAACATACAGTCCTCACGCACAGAGTCACAAGTGGGCGTTTTTCGGTCCCTGGCCAGTTTCACAGCCGTGTTGCACTGCCATCAGACTGGCTGCTGGCACCTCTCGAGGGGCCCACAGACTAGTGTGGACAGAACATGTATTACATAACCTTGGGGGGAGAAATGGCCCTTTCATTGGATGTTCCTGATCATAAGAGCAACACTGTCCTCAAATGTTCTCATTGTGTGTGCATTTGTGTCTATATATATATATATGGATCTACATAATCCAAAAACGGGAAAGTATTTTAAGTTCTACTGACCGCAAACGCATAACATAAATTAATAGGAAATAAAGTGGGCAAGTGTTCCTAGTTTAATGTTTTGGTTCCAACATCCAGCACCTGATCTAAAATTGTAATATTTGCAGTATATGTGGTTGCAGAAAATCATAAATGGGTAAGAATAGAAGTGTTGTATTCAAATGGGGAAAGTGACAGCGTCAAATGGGACAGAACACCGCAAAGATCCGGACTGAAGGGAAGAGGGAGCGATTTGGACAAAGTGAAGTATGTGACTGCAGTTTTAAATACATATTGGAGAAACTGCAAAGCCAGATACTTTCATTCAACAAACTGGGAGACATGCCTGCAGCCCAACATCTTACAGGGAAAACATGCTGGGCTGTTTAAAACCTAGGTTTTCCCTACATGATTACTTTATTTCTTTTCTGCTCTATTTGTATTTTTGTATAAAACACTTTAAATGCAATTATAAAATCCTAGAAGTCAGAAAACCTCATGGAACTTTAGCAGCACGAAAAGAGTTAAAATGGGGCGTGACTATGCACGCTCCCACCATTTGCTGAATGGATACCACACTTAAAGTTTTGTTCACATGTTTGAAAAAAGCCCCAGTTACAATTTGGATATCGACACTGTGGCTGTCCAGAAGCTGGTGGAACATAAAAGGTTTACATGTACAAATATCGATTAGGAAGGTTGAAACAGGGTTGCTTGAATTCAACTTGGGTGAGTTTCTCTGGAAGTTTGAATGCGGTGGAAACTTATTTCAGAGTTTGAGGAAACTCAGGAAAAAGCGAGTCTGTATGCTTGAGCCGTACTGTTTTACAGCTGAATTCAGTTTTATGTAAATGCTTAAGTAATATAGGCAGACATACAATGGAGATAACTGTAGGTTACGTGAGTCAAAGTTTATGCTAAGCCACTACGTTTGGAAAACATAGGCTATGTTAGAGATAAATTGGGGATTACGTTACTGTTTCACAAACATAGCTTGGCATACCGGATTGTGCGTTTACATTGCTGGGATCGTAACAGTGGGCTGTGACTCAGTAAGTATGTTCATTAAAATTTTTCAGACACGCTCTCATAGGTCATTATTTGTTCTTCATCATTAGATGTCATTAATGTTCATGTCCCTATAATGTGTCAATAACTTTATTTTTACACCCGACAAAACGCTCAAGGTTCATCTTCTAAGAATAAGCACCTTAGACTTGCTTGGAAGGTTACCCGCTGCTACCTGAGACTGCAGGCACATTTATACTGAAGTGAAGTGAACTCTTGATGTACTGCAACTGAAAGCCGTGATGAAATTGCAGGTTGAGACTATTGTATGGGCAGCAAAGATTGGTAACCAGCAGCTTCCAAAGAAAAGAAGTCAATTATGTCTATGCTTTTTTAAAATGACTTTTTTTTCCCTCAAATTAAAAAAGTCATCTTTTAATCCCGAAACTCTTCAAGTAAAATTTCCAGAAAGTAATATTTCTGAAGTATTCTATAGTTACGTTTTTAGAAATCCACCTTCTGTATATCCTCCATTTACTACTCCATTGTCAGGCATGAAAGTTTCAAGCTGTGCAATCACAGAAACACAATGCAGCGTGCTTGACTCTGGAAAATTTCATTTTCCTGTATTATGTAACTTTAAGAAAATAAGCTGAGGATTGCTGGGATCTGCCATGGGTTCGGTAGTAAAATGTAACTGACACTCCTTAACATGTACTATCTTGCGCCTGCACTTTGCCAGATATGAAAGGGTGAAACTAGAAACGTGACAATATTTCACTATCGGTGAATAATGTGATTGGACTCTAAATATTGCGCTTATGCCAGTAACCAATTTAAAGGTGTAATTTAAACATAACTCGAATGCCATTTGTCTAACAGCTTTGAAAAGCAGAGATTGTCATTTACATTATTTGGCAGAATTATACGATGTAGTTTACAATAGACAAAGGTAACCAAGTCACCCCAATTAAATCATACCTCTAAAAAAAATCGATAATGCAGTCTATGCCATGTCTTCTTACAATATTTACAATTTGTCTTTGGAACTGGACTACGTGGCCAATTACATATACAAACATTTTTGTTAGCAGTAGTGAATAGTGAATAATAGTTCAGATATCAGAGAAGTATTTGCTCTTATTTTTTTCTTCAAATCAAATCTATACACAAAGGCATAAAATGGAATCATACAAGCAATCATAAATCAACATTATGAATGAAAGTCACATGTGCTATGCGTGTGAGTGTGCTGCAAACTGACTTGAGTTATATTTCTTCAAGGTTTGGCTAATTTCCTATTCTTTCCTATCATGTGTGATAAACCAATATTGACTTGACATGCTGTTTCAGTCCAGTTTCTGCAGTGACATTACGTTTGGTTTTTTTGCAACCTCTTGTGACATCAGATCATATTGTGATACAGAAGCCAAACTTGTGAGGTTCATGGTTTATGCCGAAGGCTTTATTCTGTACCCTTATGCACACAAACCACTGTATTTTTCATACCTTGCATTTTCCCCTCTCCATTGTGTATCTTGTGTGTTGTATTTATTCTCCGTCTGTAATTGTTAATTGTCTATTGTCATGTCTCTAACAGCAGCAAGCCGTGCCAACAAAAATTTCCACCGGCCTTGGTCGAGTGGCAGTCAAGATCCCGATAATGCACAAAACCCAAGCAGATATACTTTGCATAAATAAATCCATAAACAATGTAACTTGTATTGGAAGCTGTCTCCTAAGTTAAAGTATTAAATGTACTTATATTGCTATAATTGCCATGCTCAGAATCTAGTAAAGCTGATGTGAGCATTTGCAGTTGGTGTGAGGTGAGTCTTATCTTACTGGTACTGTCTGACACATTAGATTACAAGGCTGAGATCACCAACAGCTGGTTATACACAAGCCTGAGGCAGATTAAACTTGTAAAACTTCCAGCGTCTTTACTTCAGGTGACAGCAGGGTCAGACCCAGGCACTGGCAGAAGATCTTTGCATCCATTTATCCTGCATGCTGCTTTATGACAATTGTACAACAGGATGGCGTTTCAAATGTAATGGACTGCAACACTGCAATTTAGTGGTTTCAGATGGAAAGGCAATTTGGCCTTAAATTTACTGAGTAAAAGAATAACTTAATGAATTCATGAAGATGAAAGAAAATCCACAATCCACAATGCCCAAACATGATGCCAATGATCTTAACTGAATAACATATTTTAAAAGCATGTACATGCAAGATTACTGTGTATGGCAAATATCAAAATAGTAAAGAAAACTTCCTAAATATAATAATGGCCCCTTTGCCTCCTGGGAATTATGTATCGTTCATATTTACTAACCTCTAGACAGCTGTTGCTCTGGCTGAAACCATCACAAAGGCGTGCATTCTAATTTGCATGGAGAAAGATGCACTATCCGCATGCCTCGGCTGTCACAAGTTTAAAATAATGCAAGGTAAACTGAGCAGTGTTACTGCAAGCTCATAGTGCTTGCTTAGCATCAACTGTTTCACAGTCTAGTTACCGCAATGGAAACATCAACATCAACAATGAACTCGCTGCCCTCCACTCAGTCACGCACCCCATCCCTCTCTCATGTACTGGCAAAGTAACAAAGCCGTCGCATAACGGAACACTGTTATTTAGATGCTTCGCCAAGGGAGCAAAATCATAACCGTTTGGCGTCAAACCAAACCACATACAACTGTAAACCGTGGCAGTAGCGGATTCGTTGTTTTTCAGCTCGATATTCGGCAAATTACTACTGGCTCTAGATACAAAACTCACACATTCTGAAGATAAAAAACACTAAACAGACCATTTTAAAAACTGCAACCCTTTCCAACTAAAGAAAACTGTTGTCAAATAAAGGTGGAATAAAAATCACCTTTTGCACGTAAATATCTGGTCTCCTGAATATCAGCTGATATGCCAATAAGTGCTTTTTCGGACACGCGAGGTCCCCACACTGAAACACTTCAGCTGTGCTGGGAAGCCTGCAGTGTGCAGTCGGCCGCTTTCTTTGGCTCCACCAGACACTCAAGAAAAACAGTTTACGCTCATGCCCTAGATTAATTTGAAGCAGGACTGTATTCAGCTTCCACGTCAGCATAAGGCTGCTGAAGATCGCACGTAAAACAATAGCAAATGTTATTTTTGCCTTTTGCTTTAATGAGGTACGTAAAACAATATAAATCTTCACCGGAAAAAGTGAGAACAAATTAATCGAAAACAATCTCCTCGACTTCAGGAAGAAGAGAACCTTAGTTTGCTCATTATATATGTATATATATATATAATTTCATTTATCTATAGAGCGCTTTAAAACAACGAAGTTTATATATATATATATATATATATATATAGACACACACACACACACACTATCTCTCCTGAGTTGTTTCCAGGATTGTCGAAGGGCAACAAGGCCGTTTACCAGTCCCCTGGAAGCTCGTCAATTCCCCCTGGTGCACTAAATTTTTTTTTATTTTATTTTTTACCACATTCCCTGCTGCTACTCATCAAAACTCGGAGTCTTGGCAAGGTAGTAGCTAGACACATCCTGAGTGCAAGAGAGAAAGGGAGCATTTAGTGGAAACAGAGCATGTGATGGTATTTTCCAGCTATTATTGTTGTTATTCTGAAACCAAGGTATTTATCAGAGACATACCAATAATGAATGACTAATAGAGAAATAATTCATAACATAGCACCGTGTTCTGTGTGTGATCCTACTGCAGATTACCTCATGTACAGTGACTCCTATTTCGTGTCAGTGGTGCTGTTGATTCTTTGCTTACATTGTGGATTGCAGACCAGGCTCCCTCCATTACTGTAAGGCTCGTACACAAAGCTCGTAGCCTGTGGGAAGTCCACACATGGTCCAGCCCACACACAGTTTGTGGTCTCTCACAGCAGTGCTTATGACACCCGGGAACATTCCTTCAGTCAAAAATGAAATTGTTCTACAGCAATTTTAATAATTACCAAAAATAGCCAAGTTCCTTTTCAGCCCAGATGAACATAGAACTTAAAAAGTTTGCAATGCTATGGTTGTGATGTTTTAGAACAGTAAATCTAAAGCATATTTTTATTTTATAGCCACTGAAGCTTCACAAACGTTGAAAACTCATCAGCACACTTGAAACTGACCCACAAGTTTGAAGCTTCAGGTTGAAGATACTGCAGCCCATTTCTAAAGCAACATGGAGCTTCAGAAGATTCCCAATGGAAACCACAAGATGATGACTTCAGAAGAAGGGTATGTTTAGCTTTGGACCGTATAACACAGTTTCAGAAGTGAGGTTCCTGAGTTCTATTGTCACTGCATATGAACAGTATCCTCATACCAGTGTGGAAACAATATTTAATTAAAAAACTGCATATTTTTATATTTATTCTAGGGGCATGCATTATTTATTTATTCACTTAGTTTAAATCCCAGGAAACAAGTTAAATTAATTTCAGTTTAAGGCTGATTATGCTTCTGCTGAGAGCTCATGCCGCGCCCTGCATAAGCATTTATACTTGTGTGCAGCCTGTGTTGCTGCGATGTGTAGTTACATTTCTGGTGAAGTGCACATCTAGCTAGGAGCAGGGACTTTAGCTACGCCGTACCTTCTATGCAAAAGTATAAATCAGCCTTTAGTTCACTGCATAAGTTAGTTACTTAAAATTTTACATTTTAAGTAGCATGGATAAACGCAGACAAACTGCAAGCAATCTGCACGTTCATGGGCAGCTTGTATCTGTCAGAATAGCACAGCTGGCTGTGTGAAATAATTCGTGAGTGAAGTGATGAACTCTTGCCTATATTTTCTAGCATGTTTGATGCAGCAGAATGCGAAGAGTTTCTACCTCACAAGACCGATGGGAAGAAGAGGCCACAGTTTACAGATGTGAGTGTGACGCCTGGGTAACATGCCAGTTCCGTCCTTTGTAAGCCATGTATACACACTACAAAGGTGAAGTTAATCACTTGAAAAAGATTTCTGAGTGTAGCTCAAAGTTAACTCCCACCTGAACAGATCCTTGGGTATATAATGATACTGCATGTGCAATATGATTGCTTTTGTTATAATCTTCCCTGAAATCCATAAAGTATTTGATACAAAACTGTCACTCTGAAAAACCTTACTGTGCTATTATAGTGTCCTTCAGTGTTCCACTTTTCCATTTTTTTATTACAGTTTGAAGGGAAGACCTCTTTTGGAATGTCTGTCTTTAACCTCAGTAACGCCATCATGGGGAGTGGAATTCTGGGATTGGCCTATGCCATGTCAAACACGGGCATCATTCTCTTCCTGTAAGTAGTCCAATTCATGTCAGGTAAAGACAACAGGTAGCAGGACGGAGCTCGGCAGATTACTTGGGGGATAAGAATGCTACAGTTTCTGAAAGCTATATCCAGTGCATGATTGTGGTGAGCCTGGAACCTTTTCCAGAATGCTAAGGGCACATCCATAAGGGGATGTTAGTCCATCACTAGGTACATGCTCAAACTCTATAGATAATTCAGAGGCATCTGTTCAGCTGCACTACAAGTCTTTTAACCATGAGAGGGGACACATGCAAACAGAGGGAGGGTGTACCGAACACTCAGAGCTGGAATCAGAAACAGGCCTGCAACCGTGGAGGTGTGAGACTGCAGTGCTAAATACCAAGGCTCCATGCTACCCCACCTGAATGATACCAAAAATATGTAAAGATCTCTATTAATAAATAATAAATCACTGTTTAAATCCAAGGGCGGTGCGGTGGCGCAGTAGTTAGCGCTGCTGCCTCACAGCAAGAAGGTCCTGGGCTCAGTCGCAGGTCCTTTCTGTGTGGAGTTCGCTCGCTCTCCCTGTGTTCATGTGGGTTTTAGTGGGGGGCTCCGTTTTTCTCCCATGGTCCAAAAGCGTGCAGGATAGGTTGATTGGTGAGTCTAAATTGGCCCTGTAGTTGTGTGAGTGTGTGCGCCCTGCGGTGTGTTGCTGACTGCCCAGGGTTGGTTCCCGCCTGCACCCATTCTTCCCGGGATAGGCTCTGGTCCCCCCCATGACCCCAGTTGGGATTAAGCGGTTTCAGAAAATGGATGGATGTTTAAATCTATGAATTTTCAGTTCTACTTGTAATATAACAGATTTTAGGTCTTTGGTCTGAGCAAATATTGACATCACTGGCTTTCAATTTATTTTATATAGCACTTTTCATAACAGAGTTGCCGCAAGGCTCTTTACATGGGTGTGTTGTAATGTATTACTACGTCATATGCAAAATAATACAAAAACACTTGTTGGACAAATGATAAATTTGCAAGAACAAAAGACAGGCACAACATATTGGCTATTAGCCCTCTGTATTTAATAGCAATTAAGCTCTAACCACATCAGAGCTCATTCAGAGAGCAATTGGCAAAAGTCATTTGCGAATTAACATGCTATTCAGTTCAAATATAGCAACCAATCAAATCGTCAGCAGCAGAATACAATATACTTGTATATTTTTCTGTACTTTTAAGAATTCTACAATAGCAACAATTATCACCAGGCACATTAAATAATGTGCTTGTTTGTTTGCTTTTTTATTTTATAAAGGTTCAAGTAGCACAACAGAGACATTTTTAAACGACTATAGTTGACTACATTGTGAAAGATTATACAAGACATTTCCAACCCAGGAATGAAGCCTGTCACTGAGCTTAAATGGTTGGCAAGTCATATGGCCACAAATACATTCTCAAACCACTGCACCACACAGTATTCCTCTTCCTGGTCTCTCCAGAGGCCCTATGCAGAGTTGCTGTTGGTTTAGGAATTGTGGAGAGATTTTGTTTCTCCTATATAAACAGTTTCAGTGAACTTAAGTGAAATGCCCTATAACATACATTAGTGGCTGTGTGCCTTATACCAAAAGTATACTTTTAAACATACATTAGTGGCTGTGTGCCCTATTTCAGAGATGTACCCTTATAATATACTTTCGTGGCTGTGTGTTCTATTCCAGAAATATACCTTACAATGTTAATTGACATTAAATGTGTAGAAATGTTTCATAAAAAGAAATACAAAATGTGCAAAAATTCCAGCCGATGCATCTTATTACTCTTGTAATACTTTACTATATTTATGTACCCATTTACGTCTGTTATTTTACATTGTAAAGACCTGACTTCACTTTTAGCGCACAGGATATATTGCTTATTGTTCTGCCCAAACATGCCTAAACATGGTTTTGCTCCTTGCTTACATTTGTCAAATTATAGCAGAATTTTTCGTCTTGGAGAATAAAAATGTGTTGAATTCATGATGGGGGCAGACAGATGCCTCATTTCCATTTTTCTTTTAAGCGTAATGATAGTGCTGACTGTGGAAATATAAACTTTCTGCTGCTTTTTGTTGTCTTGTAGACTGAGGTTCTGCTGAACCTGTTGCATTAACGCGTGCATATGACAAACATGAGTGAGGCTCCATACTAACTTTCTCATGATTCACTGCCAAGAAACTTCTCCACCCCAAAGCACGGCCACAATGTTTCCACTAAAATCCAAAACTGGATCATACTATTATTTTTTCTCTTGCCACATTATGTTTCTCTTGAGGGTTCCCTTGCATATTTTGTTAAAAAGGAATCAAAATATAATCAGATTCCTCACTAATCTCAGCCTGCCGAAGGGCTGTGACACGACACTGGCAGGCATGATGTCTGGCTAAGAGTCAAGCTTCTTGATGTTTACATTTGTTAATGACAGTTTGTGTGACATCAGACCAGGACAGACACGACGTCCTCAGTATACTGATAAACCACTGGTTGAGACAAGAGCTGCTGTTTAATAAATGCGATCCTTAAAGGTGCGACCTTATAAAACTCATTAAAACACATTAAAATTTAATCAAGATGATCCCAGATGTTCACCTTATGACACTCTTCCAAATATGATTTAATTGTGATTTATTGAATAATAAGTGGGAGTTTGTAGGTGCCGTTATGTGAACTGCATGCAGGAGCATCTTGGAATATGATCTGCATTAATGCAGACCAGATCAGAGACACAGACATCTCCTAAATCAGATACAATTGGTCATTTCATAAAATGATAGTGACCCAGATGGACACATTTATGCCCTGGGGTATTTCAACCCTGAGTCTGTATAGTATTGTGGAATTATGTTATGTTGGCGTGAGGTACAGTCTGCCACATAAATGAGTACACCCCTTCTAAAAAGAAGGATATATTTCAATCCCTAAATATGTTGCTTATCAACAGGGATACGTTCTCTGAAATTCGTCATTAGACAATTTCGTCATGGTTCAGACATCATAGAAAGTATTTACACACTATGTGGAAAACTGTTTTACAGTAAACCTTTTTAATAATTGAAAATGTGCATTCTGTAATAATGCTACAAAGTACAGTTTAGTAAATTCATAAACCAGTAACCTATATGTTTCTTATCATTATCAAGCATTGTAATTATGGGACCACTATCTTATATGTGGTCCGTCGTTGACCAAAACGTCGTTATGTGGCACATGGCTGTAATGATCATTGCAATTCATGGAAAGGCAACGGGGAAGGATATTTTTACAGTTTTTCTAAAAGAAGTAAATTGTGTAACATTGCTTAAATCCAGTGTTGCAAAAATGAGTTCACCCTTGACTAAAATTTTCTATTACATAGTGTGTCCATCATTACTTTATAGGGGTGCACTGATTGTTCTTAGCGATGAGTGTGGCAGTTTGTGGAACACTGTTACATCTATCCTGTACCACTCTTGCAGGAAGAGCTCCTTGGGTGCTGTGATGTTTGAAGGCAAACACACAAAGCTTTTGTCTTCAAAAAGAAGTGCTTAACGGGGTTTTGGCTGACGTACCTGGCCACTCCAGCACTTTGTACTTGCTAAGAATACAGCAGTCAGTGTTGTCATGTTGAAGAAGTGCCCAATAACCCAAGATGTGGAGAGAAGGTCAAATCTTTTCTTTCAGAATCTTGTAGTACATCTGGGTTCCCTAGTTGCCATTGAAGAAAAGCAGTTATTACATCCCATTAGCAGCCATACATCCCTAGATAAGAACTCTAACATTACCATGCTTTACTGTGGGACCCATGCACTTACCACTGTACTCCTCCCATGAGGGACACCATACCTTTTAGATGCCATCAGACCCAAAAAGATTTTGGTCTCATCCAACCAGAGGGCAGATTCCTGGAAGCCTTCCCCTTTGTTGATGTGATTCTTGCTGAAAGCTAAATGGGCTGCCTCATTATTTTGCTTCAGCATCAGCTCCCAGCGTGGTCAACAACCATGCATTCCATTTCTGTGCCGGATGCATCTTACTGAATGAGATCAAACAGCCATTCCAGTTTGTTACATTGTCATTGTTAGCATTAAGTCTGAAAGTGATTAAATGGCTCAAGTGTGGGTGAACTGATTACCCCTGTTTGAATTTCATTGTTTAACAGACACCGATCTATAGAACAATTATCCTTAGTTAGCCTCAGCAAACAAATTTTGTTTGATATTGATGGATTTCATTGGTAACTGAAAGATCAGTATTATTGGAACAATATATCATACATAAACCCAGAATATTTATAATTTGTAAAGACAGGTAGCTAAATTTTTTCTCAGATTCAATTTAAAATAATCCATTGTCAAACTGACTGAATATGTGGGGTTCGATTTTCCTACTTAATACAAAGTGAGGTTTGTTCATCCTAATGTATTCCAGGAATAGTTCTTTGCAAAAGTAAATAATATTGTGATGAAATTGATAAGGCAAGGAAGGGGCCTGATCCCATTTGGGTGAAGGAGGCTGATTATTTCTATGTTTGTTATGACAAACAGATTCTGATTATGCCTGGACACCGTTATGGATTCAGACCTATTCGAAAAAAGAGGAAGAGTCCATTGTTTAGACTTCATTCTGCATCATACGTTTCTCAAAGAGTGTTATACCAAAGAGATCCTACTATAGTAAATAGAATGTGAGCTGCTGTCCTGACTGTATAATTGCTTGCCGTTTTTCTCCTACAGCAGCTTCAGTTGCACTGGTCACATATTTCTCTGTGATGAGCATCCTGGGATGTAAAAGGTCACAAGGTCTTGTTTCAGTCATTAGGCTTGAAAAGACCACGGGGTGGAATGGCTGGTAATTTAATATGGAGTCATGTGAAGGATTTTTGGCTTAGCCCATCATAATATGCTTGCAGCAGAAGATTATGGGTGTAATGATGTCTCTATACCTCATCCATCCATCTATAAATCCATTTGCAGCAGCCACATTCCCAGTCAGGGCTGAAGTGAACTGGAGGCCAGCCGGGGAAGCATAAGGTATAAGGCATACGCACAGCAGTCTGCTAGAGGGCACACACAGAGTAGCGGACACAGCCACACACTCTCTGCAGGACTTACCCACTCACCTGCAGTATCTCTTATGGGTGTGGCAACAAACCAGGAGAACCAAGAGGAACCAGAGGAACACAGAGAACATCCATCTACCCCTTTTCTTTACCTGCTTGTCCTATTCAGGACAAAAGCACCTGTTCTGTTCAGAGTTGTGGGGAGGTCTGGAGCCTCTCCCAGAAGCTACAGGCACAAGGGGGGGGACAACCCAGGATGGGGTCCAGACCCATTGCAGGGCATAGTCACCCATCAGGGCAATTTGATAACTTCAGTTAGCCTTAGTATATTTTCGAACTGTAGGGGGAAGGAAGGGGAACCAGACCCCCAAAGGAACCCCAGAGCAACACACACCAGAAACTCAAACTCTGCTCCCAGAATTGTGAGGCAACAGTGCTAACCACTGCACCACCACACCACTCCAGAGTGAACATGCAGATTCTGTATAAACAAAGCTGGATCCAGATTCAAACCAGTATGGCTGGGACTGTGTGGCATAAATCATATGCATCATAGGTACCAAAAATGTATTTCCTTGTCTTTCACAGAATCTTGTTGACTTGTATCGCAGCCTTGTCAGCCTATTCTGTCCACCTTCTCCTGAAAAGTGCTGGAGTTGTCGGTAAGGAGATCACAGAAATACAGATCAAATGTAACATTTAGCACCACATTAGATGTTGGCTGCTTAAAATTAAAGGAGTATTATTGCATTTGTATACCTGTCTGCTTCAGTTCATCTTTTTTTTTCCCAGGTATTCGTGCTTATGAACAGTTAGGCAAGCGGGCCTTCGGTCATACCGGGAAAGCGCTGGCAGCCATCGTCATCACTGTGCACAACATTGGAGGTCAGCCACCCTGGGATTAGGCCAAGTGCTTGAATGACAGTGGCGTGTCAGCTTCTGCAACTCATCCACTTTGCTGAACTGAGTTAACACGTCTTTGTTTCTTCCTGAGAAAGAGTTAGTCAGGATGTTGCTGAGGAAATAACATATATGGAATATAACACTCTGAATGGAGTGGGTCTGAGTGCAAACATGATACGTCACATGTGACCTTGAACATGAGTGGGCTGTCCGCGTGACTGTCTGACCTATTGCAGCTTAGAAAACAGAAAGTTGTTCTGGGTAATCAAGAGGATCTGAGCCAATCAAAACCAGCGTGTGCTCTTTTACCACAGCTATGTCAAGCTACCTTTTCATCGTGAAGTATGAGCTGCCTCTGGTCATCCAGGCTTTTCTGGGCAGGCCGACCAGCACCGGGTGAGTGTGAGGGCAACGTGCAGACATGGCATGGGTGAATGCAGCACAAACCAAACACTGACCTGTCTTGGCACTACAGTCTGACATCCACTGTTACTCAACACCCCATTAGATAATCGGAACTTGGTAGAGTCAAATGGTACAAAATTCTGCATGTCCCGATGCTACAATTATAACTGGCTTTGCTGTAACTATTGTACTATCTGTTCCATTGTTCCTATCACCATACTGGGGACTGGGAGTTATTCATAGAAGTATGTTTGACCGTGTACAACCTCCATTTGCAGAGAATGGTTCTTCAATGGAAACAACCTCATCATCATCGTCAGTGTCCTCATTATCCTCCCCCTCGCTCTCATGAGGCACCTGGGTATGTCGCTGTTCTGCTCATCATGCTTTTCCAGTCACTCCCCAGCCCTCTGAACTGTAGCCCCGGGAGTTAGCACACCCGTGCTGTCATTGTGACACATTTGCTTTGATGTGTGCAGGGTACCTGGGCTACACCAGCGGCTTCTCCCTCACATGCATGGTGTTCTTCCTCATATCGGTGAGTAGGAGGCTAAGGAGGGCGTGCTTCGTCTCTAATAGGGACCCTTACTTTTCTTAACACATCAATTTGTCAGTGAGGGCCCTCTAACGATCACCAGTCCCTCGTGAATACTCAGGAAGGATTTAGTTTATTTTAAGAAGTGGACCATAAAAAAACGATCTGGCTGAATAAAGCACTTATGAAGTAAAAAACATTTGAAATATGTCATTGCTTGGATCTGTCTTTGTTATTTGACATAATTCTGAGATCCACTTGATCTTTCAAGGGATCCTACTTTGCACAGTACTGAGCTGCCTCACAATGATTTGGCACGTTATTAAATGAAATGCTCTCTAAGCACATGTGCAAATGTCATGTTTTTTGATTTCTGTGAGACTATGGTAAAATACAGAAAAAAAAATTACCTGCACCATTACTAAAAAAGCATTTGTGTGTGATAAGCAGCTTTAGATAAGTGCAAATATAAACCAATGATCTTCTTTCTCCGGATTCCATGGATCTAACGTTTAATTTCTGGTTTACACGTTTCACACTTGCTTTAATCTCATCGCAGGTTATATACAAGAAGTTCAACATTCCCTGCCCCTTAGAGACTTTCGGCAATCATTCTCTCAATGCTACTGCTGAGGGAGATTGTGAGGCTAAACTGTTCACCATTAACCAGCAGGTGAGAGCGTCAGACTTTTTTCATTACTTCATACTAATAAGGATCTGAATACCTCGTCAATATATATTTCATGACCTCAAGGCTCAGTACTGTAGCCACATAAGGACAGGAGTTATTTACAGCCATACTGAGAAAGTTATTCAGTATGGAGGAGATTTTGGGCATCTTGCCATAGATATTATTTCCAGCCAGCTGGATGAGGGCGTGCATTCACACAATCAGAGTTTCAGTGATTTTACTCAGGCTTGTGTCCACACCTATATTTGCCTCAAAGTTGCTGTGTCTCTCTTTGGTATTTGGCTAAGCTGGCTAAGCCCCTGTACAGAAGGTCACTGGTTCAAGCCCCAGTCTTGGTGGAATAGACACGTCCATGGGCCCTTGCACAAGGCCCTTAACCCCCAGCTCTGGGGGCAATGCATGCTGGCTGATCCTGTGCTGTGACCCCCAAGCTTGCTCTCACCTGTAGATGTGTCTGTGTGTCTCATGGAGACCAAGATGAGGCAGGTGAGAAGAGAATTTGCCCACCGAGATTAATGAAGTATCTCTATTCTATTCTATTCTATTTTCAGACTGCATATACAGTTCCCATTTTGGCCTTTGCTTTTGTGTGTCACCCAGAAGTGCTACCCATCTACACGGAACTGCGCAAGTAAGTTGGTGAAATCCTGAGCCCCTGTAATACATTTCTACCCACTGAAACACAGTAGCACTGTTATGAGTTTTAATAATATTAAATGTATGTGTTGTTAGTCATGTATATCCTTTATTCATGTAAAAATACATAACAATTTAATGTTTTGTCAAACATGTAAGTTCTACATTGATGTTAAATGCATATTAAATTAATGTACTGTAAGGCAAGTCAGTATAGTTTATATGCACAATTCTTTGAATGAACTCAGTTGAATCATGGATAGCGGTTCCACACAACCAGAATGAGTATTTTGATAAGGAAACATTCTTTTTCAATTGATGCTTTCATTTTGCCTTCTGGAAACATAACAGTTGAGTTAATCTCACTGAATTTTCTCATGTCTAATTAAACCAGATGAATGTGGAGAGATTGTACATATCTCTCATGAGAATAATATAAAAAATTATTAAGAAACTACAAGCAATAAACATGTATTTCATATTAGAGCCATACAGTATGTTATCACATATGGTAAAATGTAAAGTTCATGTAAAAGTTTAATATTTTTCCTATTGGGTTTTCCCTTGAGTGTCTTACATATCAAGTGTGTTTTTTGGTATGAATGCAGCCATAATCATACAGAAAAAAACACTGATTTGCAGTGAACATATAGAAAACATCAAGTGTTGTTATATATAACTGAAATAAGAAAAATGTTTGACAACCTATTATAAACCATGCAGATTTATGTCATATGGGAAAATGTATCCGCAGTCATTGGTGCCTCTTGACCAGTGTTCTGTTTGTCTGTAACTCATACATGCTGAACTGCATATATCTGTCCTCCTCCCAGCCCCACCAAAAAGCGCATGCAGAACATTGCCAACATCTCCATCTTAGGCATGTTTACCATGTACCTCCTCACTGCTGTCTTCGGCTACCTCACATTCTATGGTAAGAGAAAACGGGCTTATCTGGGCTTGTTAAAGCATTTATATGATTAGGCATACCCAACATGATGTCATCAGGAAGAAAATGAGAAAGCAACAATGGCCAGATGCTGGAGCCTAGGCTACGGTGCCACTCCAGCAATGAGTGATAGCTCTGTATAAAATTCAGTGTAAGCTTCCTAAGTAATTAGTCAGAAAACAAGATGTTGTAATACAAACACAATCAGTCAGAACCCTTGTATACCCTTCTGTGTAGGAATATAATGCAGGCAGATATTTAACCTGTCATTATTTGCATTATATGCAGTGGTGGAAGTTTAACAGCTTTGGGCTAAATGTTTTAACAGATGGATAACTGTATGTGATAGTGTCGGAAAAACATCTCCAAAGGATTTATACCACAGCTTTGGTAAACACTGTTTTCTTGTTGGTCTAGAGATGTCACGTGGATGTTTATTTTCATGTAACAGCACAGGTACTGTAGTTCCAGCAGCCTAACAGCAGTTCTATATTAATGCATTTTTATGTTTGAGTAAATGTTTTAATATAAAAAACCCATGTTACCCATAAATAAGGAGTCATTTTTATCAGTATAGTTTTCCTTGGTTTTCAATATGGAAGCACCTGTCTGTTGACGGTTCTATGGTAACTTAACAGACTTTCCAGCGAGTAGCCTGACCAGATGTTCTATTCTTATAGGGACTATATTTTTAAGAGCACAATGGAACATTATTAAATGCTAATTGAAATAATTTTCTTCTGAATAAGTAACTGTAAGTAGTTATTATTATTATTATTTCATTAATTAGTCATGATTTAAGAGGGACAAACCACTCTGAGGTATGCAGTTATACGAATATGATCAACTCCAACTTGTTTAATGTCACCAACCATGCTGTCTGTTATTTTCATATAACTGCTCACCTCATTGTGATTTATCCCTTACTTGTTTTTTAATTGCCTTCTGAGTTGCACATGGAAGATCAGCTCTCTGTCTGCTTATAGAAGAAAAAATGATCTAAAAACCATATACAGTGGAACCTTGGAACTCGATTGCCTCTTAACTTGACCAACTCGAACATCAAATTGGTCTATTCAGTTTTTTTTTTCGACTTTGCCCCTCGCTATCTTGGAACTCGACTGATTCCTGATAAAATTTGTACGGGTTGAGATGCGATCAACTCTACCAATTCGGACCATGAACGGGTCGGTTGAGAAAAATCTAGCCACAACTTGACCGAAAACTCGGAACATGACAAACAAAACAGACTTGCTAAAACTGATTGGATTGAGACGTGTCTCTGATGGGCTTTTTACACAAAGGCAAACGGACCTACTGGGATGCTGATGCCCATGAATTGCTCTTAGTCTCGCGGTACCTCTTGACCAAGTTCAACGTGCAAAAGCTGTGTTCCCTTGTTCAATGTGATTTTTTTGTGCTTTATCTACAGTACATTTAGTGAAACAGTAATCATGGCCCCTAAGAAAGTGAGCAGTGACAGCAGCAGACCAAAGAGGACAGTAGTGAAAGTAACTGTATAACTTATAGCGAGACTTGAAGGTGGTGCACGTGTGTCTACTTTCGCTTTGGAATTGTCATTACTTTTATATTGATTGTCAATGCTTTTTATCATTGATTAGTTTAAAGTAATCAAGTTATAACAGGCAATCATATGGGGGTTTGGGATGGATTAAATTCAACTACGTCATTTCTTATGCGGAAATTCGACTTAGACCTCGACGTAATCGCAACTCGACCAGCCTTCTGGAACGAATTAAGCTCGTGTTCCAAGGTACCACTATAAAATAATTACATATGTATATTCAATAGTTACACAGTAAGGAAGATGTGAGATGGAACATATGTTTTGAGTAGTTACTTCTAGGGATGGGAATCGAGAATCTTTTTGTTGCGAAGAACCAGAAACATACACCTCCGATTTCTCTAACGATTCATCAGGACTTTTCGTGTCGCGCGAAATTACGTCACATGCCGCGACATAGAATCCCCATGATGGTGCGCGGGAAGCAGTCCAGGGCATGGCTGCATTTTACGAAGAAGGACGACCATTGAGCAGTGTGCAACCAATGCAAAGCCGTTGTCACCTCTAAGGGTGGTAACACTATAGTAATATACTTAAGCATTTAAGCTGTCAACACGGCATTACATTTAAAGATTGCCATGTGTTCGCCACTCCGCCGAGCGCAAGCTCCGTGGTCTCCATAGTCGTGGGTAACTTTAACTACGGTGCCTTAACCTACAGGCACGTTTTCTGAAACATAAACGAATTATGTATACGTTTGTTTCATCCATTTTAGAAGATGACATGCAGGGTGGCAGCGATAACTCCTCTGAGGCAGCAATCGCGTCATGCCCGGAAAACACGAAACCCGTTCACGCTAGCTTTCCAGGCAGCGAAATATAATGAGGAGAGGGTGAACGAGTGCCACCGGGCTGTGACAAAGTTCGTGGTCAAAGGTTTGCATCCTTTCACCACAGTAGAGCCAAATGCTTTCATTAGTTTTGTATGTCAGTACATTGTAAAGCAGATGTGTAATATTAAAGTAGGGTGTTGTCCACTTTAGGAGCATTAGTAAGTTTAACATGTTCAAGTGTTAAGAAGATGGCCTGGTTTTGTGGTAATGTGCCTGTGTGCTTGTTTACTATAGTGTTATAACAAATATTTTTAATTTATTGTTTATTTATTGTTCATATCACACTACAGCTAATAAAACAGCTGCTTTTGGTGCTGAAAACTGCATAGGACTACTGTTTTTTTAATAAATATGTAGCTAACCATATTTATTTATATGTATATGTAGCTAACCAGGTCTAATTACCTGTCCACAAAATTGTAATCAGTGATAAATTAATATTTGATTATTTTACAGTGATTAGGAATTGATAAGGGAATCGATAACGAACCGGATCGATAAGAAGAATGGATGATGGCACCGACATCAGTAATTTCTTGACGATTCCCATCCCTAGTTATATTTTATGGCCATTTTCTTCATTTAAGACAGTACTAGGCTAACGCTGAAGGTTTCACCATTCAAGGTCGGTTAGGCTACTGCGCAATGATGGGCTGCCTTTGTAGTATAACTTAATACTCAATATGTGTATTTCTTCGAATGACAAATCTTTTATATTATAAATTCTGAATACCTTTTTAAGAGGAGTTTCCCAGCCCTGCTATAGAAGCAGCATGGACTTCATCAGGAAGTTGGCTTCTTCTCTGATGGGCTCCAAAGCTGCTCACTCTTCTTCCTTGTACTTGTCATCCCATCTTCAGCTTTGGCGCCCGCCTGTTTACTTGCTGCACACAGCAGTTCACTCATGACTTACTGTTATGTGTGAATATTCTGTCCTCTGATTGGAGAAGTGTACAGCGTTGTTTAGCACACATGTGGTAATGCAACTCTAATTGCTATTCGCTGTGAACAGATTATTTCAATTTTCTTGTGAGACTTGATTAAACCTTGTCCTTTGTTTACAGTGTTTACATTTTGTAGTCATTTATTCTATGCAATACCTGGTTTTTCAGCAAAAGGTACATCATTCAAAATATAGCGATCACGTTCCAGGGAGCACTTTGGCGCTCTGTAATTAGTGTTTAAAAATATGGATTTATGGGCTTTGAAGGGCAACAGAACATTTTTCATCATCGTTCTCTCTCCCATTTTGTCTGTACAGTCCTTCATGTACCAGTTATTAAAAGGACTGGCCTTCTGCCACAGCCGGAACGTGCTACACAGGGATCTGAAGCCACAGAACCTCCTTATCAACAGGGTGAGGAATAAACTAGATGGTACTGTATGATGTGGCAGTAAGGAGCCTGGGCCTCTGCAGTGGGCAAGTTTATTTAGCATTTAGCTACATAATGTCAGTGTAGGTGCCCCTGGGTGATTTCCAATGCAGTTCAGTGTTCACCTTTGTACCCTGCTCAGAATGGAGAACTGAAATTGGCCGATTTCGGGCTGGCGCGAGCGTTTGGGATACCGGTGAGGTGTTACTCGGCCGAGGTAAGGAACGCAAAGCTTTGGCAGGAAGTGCCTGAAGACACACTTTTGTTGCCATAGCCTTAATTTCTTTTATACAAAGATTTCATCTGACTGAGTTAAAGTAATACTGTTTACTCTTACTGTTAGACAGCTGAAGGACTTGATAGTAGCCCACAGTTCATTGTGGGCAGTGGTGTGTCAACAATGACCACTGATCACCAAATTCTTAATAAGCAATCCTATATTCCCTTTTTTACACAGTGCTTTTCTCCTTACTTGTAGGTAGTGACGCTATGGTACCGGCCGCCAGATGTCCTCTTTGGTGCTAAGCTGTACTCTACTTCCATCGACATGTGGTCAGCGGGGTGCATATTCGCAGGTGAACTGCTCTCCTTGAGGCCCCGCCCACAGCACAGCCCCTCCCCCCGCCTCACAGTGGTCTTCTAAAATCTCACGAGGATACTGAAGCCTTAATGGCGACTATCTGCTGATGCGAGGCTCACTTCTGTAGCATTTAACTTCAATTGGAATTTCTCTCAGGACACTGTCTGTACACTACATGGCCAAAAGTATGTGGACACCAGTTTGTTCAACATCCCATTACGAAACAAAGGGTATTAATATGAAGTTGGTCAGTTCATTGTTGCTTTAATAACCTCTACTTTTCTGGCAAACTTTGCATTTGATCGCTGGAACATTGCTGGATTTGTGGCCATTCAGGTTGGGTATTGATGTTGGGTGATTAGGTCCCTCTCTGTGAGTTTGTGTGGCCGGCCACTTTACAACTGAACTTGTTCCCTTCACTTGTGTTTGGCCGGGACAGCTCTGACTTGGTGGAAAAATGGCATCCTGTGATGGTGCCAAGTAGAGAGTCACTAACCTCTTGTACATCAACCACCCATTCTGTTGATAATGATTGTTGCAGGCTATTGCTTAACTGTCTGCTTATACATCTGTGTCAGCAGTGGGTGTGGATTAAGTGGAAGTTCCTCTGATTAATTGGGGTGTCTGCATACTTTTGGCCATATAGTGTATCAGCCCTAGGGAGCCGTGAAAAAAAAAAAATTGAAAACCACTAGACACAAGTTCAACAGTCCCGAGGTCTGAGCTCTACGTTTGGAGTCTCTGAGTCACAGCAGTTTCATTTAGCCTGTTTGTCATTGTCTTCCAGAGTTGGCAAATGCAGGAAGGCCCCTGTTTCCTGGGAATGATGTGGATGACCAGCTGAAAAGGATTTTCCGATATCCATTTAAATACCATAACTGATAGGCAGTAATATGTTACATCTTTTGTAATAATCTGTTACGTACGCAGCTACCTTGGCAATTTAATCATCCTTGGCTTGGTTCATAGTATCTAAATATGGTTTCTGTTGGCTACAGGTCTCTTTAAACATCTACATCTGTTGATGTCAGAGTGTTTGTGGTTTTCCAACTATTGGTTTCTTCTGAACCAGCCTGCATTGATTTTCTTGGTGACATTTATCAAAAGGCGTACTGCACATCTGTTAAATCGGTACGATGACGTCCCCCTAGGTTGTTACAGCAGGTACCGAGGTCTACAGCTGGTCTTTCCAAATGGATGACAAGTCTGTGGAGACACATTTCAGTTCATTATAAGCCATGTATTTACCTTAATGCTTTGATACGTTGCTGGGGACTCCAACAGAGGAGCAGTGGACAACTATGACCAAACTGCCTGATTATAAGGTGAGACCCCTGCCTGCTTGCTCACACTCAGTCCATGACGGGCTTCTCGGTATAATATTCTCAGTTATTTTGCATAAGCATAGTTCTTTTAAGTACCTTAAAATGAGGGATTACACTAGTACCTGTTCCTCTCTGTTCCCAGCCATATCCAATGTATCCAGCCACCACGTCGCTGGGAAACGTGGTCCCCAAGCTCAGTGCTACCGGAAGAGACTTGCTGCAGGTGAATATGCATAGATTTAAAGTTCTGTTAAGATATACCTCATAAAGCAGTATATAAGACACTGGGGTTTAGACAAAAGTACGTTGGCCCAGAGTGAGTAATATGTGACGACCGTTAGTGTTCGCCTTCCTGTTTCTGGTTTGCAGAGCAGTCCCTTTATGGGCCCTGCTTGTTCGCACATGCAGTGACATGTACTGGGCTAACAGCTTTTTGGGCAGGCTCTGACCTCTCCTTTTATGTCCCTACTGGGACTCAGTGATAAAGTTTCAATGGATCTTTCCACAGAACCTCCTGAAGTGCAATCCCGTGCAGCGCATCTCAGCCGAGGACGCCTTGCAGCACCCGTACTTTGCCGACTTTTGCCCCCCTTAGACGTTTCCAAAAAAAAAAAAACTCTGCCGGACAGGACCTCCCCCCCCCCCACCTTGACAGAATGGACCGTTCCACTCCATCGTACACCACAGGAATGGCCACAACACTTGTAGTCAGAACCTTCTCCTGACACGTAGCACTTGCTGGGCAGGAAGAAAGTGTGAGCAGCTAACATGACAGGCTTCTGTCAAAGCAGTCAAGTCTTCTCTTTTCCATAAAGGCTGTCAGCTGGCAGGCACCGGCTGTCCTGCAGGGGCCTCACTGTAGCTCAGGCATGCCCTTTAAACATCTTGCATGCCTGGCAAACAGGCTTAAAGTACTGTTCTCTTAGCAGAAGATGCATGAGTAATTGGTACAATAACCTCTGTGGGGGAACGTTAGTCTATCTGAACCATATCTTTCAGCTGCAGTTAATGATTAAAGTTAAGGCACTATCAGTCAGATACTGGCTGGCTTGTATATTTATGATTTTAGGTTTAGTTTCATTAAGGTTGAACTGTTTGCCACTTACTAACATAGGTTTGAGATTGTATAAATTAAAGGAAAAAAATGTTATTTAAATGTACTTATTATTTCTCAGGCTTTCTTGTATGGCTCATGACTTCATTTTCCTTTGATTGCACTTTGATTGCAAGACCTTAAAAAAAATTGCTCTTGCTTTTTTTTAAGTTGATTTTCATCATTTGGATTTTCCATGGACCATGACTGTTTTGCAGACTCGCACCTGTTCTCACGTTGTTGCTGCTGTTACATTGTATCGTTAAATGAGTGTCTTATGGCATCTTGAGACTGCTGCCATTGACAGTGCTGAACGGCAGTGTATCGCCACCCTTTTTGGATTGAAGGTGCCAGCTGGTTGCACCCAAGTCCTGTTCCATGGCAGCAAAGACTTTCTTAATGACGGGTATTTTAATTTTTGGCACGGTTCCTTAAAACAGTGTTATTTCTTTGTATCCATGCTGTAAAACTCTTTCGCTGTGTAAACACGTTAGGTTATACAAAATCACAAGGTTTTAGCTTATAGTTATAATCACGGAAAAAAATCACACTTGATTTGCAGCTGTAAGGTTAATTTTTAGGTTAAAGGTTAAAATAAGTTTTCAGAAATTCAGTACAAAAGTATTATTAAATGTGCTTGCCTGCTTTGATATTTAAATAAATATAAAATAGAAAAAAATACTTTGAATAGAATCCTCCCCACTCTAAACAGTGAGTTGTTTTCTATTAATTTGCCTTTTCGATTAGGTTATTTTAAGATGTTCCCATTTTGACTAGAAATAGTCCCTCAGTAGCATTTTGTGCGATTCCTGGGCTGAACTCAGTAAGACGATGAATAAAACACAAGCTGACTTTTAGAGTGATCATGAAAACTCCCATAGGTTGTTAGATTTTATAGCTTTTTACGAGTCAACTTGTCCCCCAGACTACATCACATAAATCTGTAAATGTGAAAAAGGCAAATCATGCCCATTTTAATTCAGTGCAACACGTTTCTGGGCCTTGGACACAGTTTCTCTAGAATGACAATTCAAACCCTCATTACAGTACAAATTGCCAGGTTTAACTCGCTGCTTCATTTTTATTTATCTCACAAAGCATTTTGAGTTCGGTTTTCACCAAAAGAAAATTGCTCAGTGAAGGAATAGAAACAAAACAGCAGTGAAGGACGCAGCCTGTCTCTAGAAATCTGTTTAGGATTTAAAGTTCTGTGTCTGAGCTATCTGACAGCAAGCAGTCAATAGGACCATGCCAGTAGATTTCAGTCAGGAGCCAAAAACATCAGTAAAAATACGACAACATTGCACGCTCAATCCGAGAACATTGCCAGAATAAGCTACCTTTTGTATAGCCAAATGACAAAAAATAAACAATTTGGAAGTAAGGACCACTTCTGCACTTTCCTCATTGAGCCTCATAGCCTTTTATCAAATCACGAGTAGGACTAAGAGTTTTTGCTATTTAGTACTTTTATGTGTGTAGTCAATACCTGTAAATTTTAAGTTGTATATTTGTATAAGTATTTAATAAAGTACTCTTAAGTATAGAGCTAATTTTGTGTAATTTCAATGCAGTCCCCCATAGTAAAATCAGCATTTTCTGTTTTGATGTCAGACAGCTTGTACTTTGGGACTCTTACACATTAGGTTACCGCTATACTTACCATGATCGACCTGAAAAGAAGACCACTTAAAGTACAGAGACACGCAAAACAACATTTACGAGAAGGCCTTTTTTATTTGAAGTATATTTCAGGTCGTAGTTCATTCACAAAATATGCAGGTAGTTATTTACTGAATATATTTATACAGTAAATGGAGCCAGATGAGCCAAGTTACAGTCCCCCAGGTGCCATGCCAGGTAAGACAGAGATATTGGTGATTGGAGACAATATACACCAATGAACATCCATTTAAAAAGATCTGAACTGATCATACAAAATACAAATGGCTGGATGTTTTGACAGTACTTTCATTCTCTGTTCAAAACATCTGTTCCGCACCACTTCAGCTCTTCACATTGACTCATTAAAAAAATTCTAAAATAACGTTTCAGTGATTCCAGCATAACACACCATGGGCTGTTTGCCTCGCCGTTCACATCCGTGTTTAAATGTGTTTCCCAAAAGGCAAAGATGAAGCAGCAGCAGCAGAAATGAAATGAAACGAGGCAGATGAACCAACAGAAACGGTGAATCGCCATGGATGCCGAATGGTAAAACCAAGGAAAGCCACCTGCCAGACCTAGTCGGTCCTCAGATTGGTGTTTATATGCTTTGTAATTCAGAGCAGAATTAGGAGCCAATCCACAACTTTCAGACCAAAATATAAATTTCTCACATATCTATACACAATTTAAAAAAAAATTAACAAAGATTGTAAAGGTAAAAAAAGATAAAATGCTTGGCTAGTTTGACACACTGCGAACTTTATTATGATCAACGTTGGGACACAGACTTTCTGATAAGGCAGCAGCTTCTGCTCGAACATTTCCCAGCACAGAGCTGAAAAGAAGACAAAACTGAGAACAGGGTTTCGGTTTTACTGAGGCAAGGGTAACCAGGCAAACTGTGCATTACATACTGACCGGCATTAAAATGTCTTGACGGATGTATAATTACACATCTAGATTAAAACTACTTTCATCAAAAGGCTACTTTGGAAGAAAAAGCATGTTAAGACAGTCCAGTTCTCCAGTGTACCAGTTTGGATCAGTGAACTGAGTATTTGAGCCGGCTTGTATAAAAACGATTACGTTACGGAGGACCCTGTGGTCACGTGATACCTTTTTTTTTTTTTAACCATTATACGTCCAGCTGTGTGACTAAAGGTGATTGAGGACATCACTATTAAAAATACATGTTAAATTACACAGGTGCCAGTAGCACTGGCTCTCTGTCAGAGTCACAGTCGGTCTCAAGGAGCGTGCCGTTTGCTTCATCTGGCTTCCAAGTACATTACTGATACTAGTAGATATATACTGAATATGTACTAAAACATAGCAAAGATACACAAGGGCACATGAGGCTTGGGGGACTCGCAGAGGACATGCAAAGAGGAGCGAAGGGGTAGAGGCCCACAGTAACACACACACACAGCTTCTGAACTTGAAGAGTAGAATACACCAGGCTTACTAGGCGATGACAGAGCTACAGTTTAATCTACTAGTGGGCAGAACTTAAGTCTTAAAAATCCATTAAAAGCTTTGTGTCACTATACAACTAGGATTGTTGTTATGCTGCTTGGTGGATTTTAAAAACGCCTTGTCCCGTCGCCCCGCCGCGAGGCTGTTAAAACCACGTCCTTTCACTCTCAGTGTTCCGCTGTAGCCACTGCTTCTCTGTGATTGGCCAGAAGAATCGGCTAACTGGATATCAGCTCATATACTTACATTGTAGCGTCCCAAAGCTGCCTCATTCTTTGCAGCTTAACTTTTAAAAAGCTCGCTGAAGGCATCCTGAAATGGTCTGCAGTCCAGACTTAATTTTTACTTGTATTATTTTGTCTGTGTGTGGGAGGGAGTTAGACATTACGAGGAGCAAAAGATAATTCAGACATCTTAACCCCCGTCACTTTAATTACCATTAAAGTTGAGTTTTGTGTGGTTCATCCGATAATGTAATTATACTCAAAGCAGGACAGCTGCAGCCAAAAAAAAAAGAAATAAAAACACCGGTCTACAAACTGTTATTTGAGTAATTCCACATATTTTTTAGTGGAGCTGATGACTCATGAAATACACGTTATGAATCAGCTGGATAAGTGTATCTTTTTACACTCTTGAATGTCTGCAGAATGGATCTTATTGCTCATAATAAACATCAGAATACATTAAACTGTTTCTAAACATTCCCTGGAGGGATGAAAAGCACTATTTAAATGTAGTCTGTTTTTATTATTATTTATTAAAAGTAGTAGCGTTGACATGAAAATTAATCGAGTCAATTATATACACGTTCTTTGAATTGAGACGGTCATCCAGAACACACAGTGAATGCACAGTATTGCTCTCCTTTTGCTTATAAAATGGGGGTAAATCTGCACTTTCGCTCTACATGGGCAGATGGATGTTAGAGAATAACAGCAAAGTATCGTAGCTAGAGGCTTGCGAGGGGCACCGACGGATCCTGTGTGCTGAAGTTTAAACACGGTACCAATTAAGGGACTCAGTGGATTTCCATAACCCTCATTTAGAGGAGACCGAAACTGGGCTCAGCCTCCCTGAACAGAAAGATGCGTCTCAGAGGCGTTCTGTGTTTTACAACAGTCATTTTTATGTACAGGTTAAACAGTCATTAAGTTAACGTACTAAGACCAACAGAAACCTGATTTCCTGTCGACAGCCAATTTCTCAGTCGCCTTTTACATCCACACTGCTGTTATTTACATTGACTGTTGTCATAATTCATAAAATATCACTGAGCTAATCATTATGAAGGGAGGAAGAGAAATTAGCATGGATACTGAAGCAGTCAGCTGTCCCCTTCATACTTTTCATCACTGACATTTCACTCAATCCATTCGGGTGATTTTGCTCTCATTAAAAGTTACCCACTAAGTCCTATAATTACCTAGTGGTTTATCACACTGCGAGGGCGGCACAGTTTGGTACTACAAGACAATTAAAGTGAAGGAGAAAGTCCTCAGAATACACAGTCCAGTCAAATGCTGCCTTCATTCTTAATAAAACACTGTCAAGTAGGCAAATATGCAGACTGGGGGAAATGCTGCCTTTCCTGCTAACATCCGGGATGGAATATTAAGGTGTTTGCAATGAGCAGTGTGTCATGATTCCAGGCAATGCAACTTGTAAATCTTAAAGAGTTTGCAGAGAATAACTGTGATCTAAAATGAAAACAGAACGGCCAAAGTGCTACTGGAGGGGGGGGACACAGAGCGGCATTTCAGGGCTGCTGGACTGGCAAAATTTGCTGGGTAATAATACTGGCAATAAATGCATAAACATAGATGGACGGACATAACCGGATATATAT
>JAODKC010000107.1:13039318-13058236 GCA_026777985.1 Mormyrops attenuatus | reverse complement strand
AGTGTTAAGAAGATGGCCTGGTTTTATGGTAATGTGCCTGTGTGCTTGTTACTACAGTGTTATAAGAAATATTGGTATCACTTTCAGTAAGGCTCCCCTTTGCCACTTATAAATGGTAGTAACTTATTAATAAAAAGAACTGTGGTACAACTTGTTTATAATTGTCTGTTAATGATTTATGAAGTGTTACAACCTAATTTATAACCTGCTTATAAACCATTCATAACCCCTTTATAAGGGTAGCCTTATTATAAAGTGGTACCGAAATATTTTAATTTAAATTACATTGTTCATATCACACTACAGCTAATAAGCTTTTGGTGCTGAAAACTGCATAGGACAACTTTTTTTTTTAATAAATATGTAGCTAACCAGGTCTAATTACCTGTCCACAAAATTATAATCACAGATAAATTAATATTTGATTATTTTACAGTGATTAGGAATTGATAAGGGAATCGATAGATCGAAGAACCGGGTCGATAAGAAGAATCGATGATGCACCGACATCAGTAATTTCTTAATGATTTCTTAATGATTCCCATCCCTAGTTACTTCATTTGATAATGGAATGAAAATGAGATGAAACAATTCAATGAAAGTGAAATATGAGTATACTAGATTACTTGAAATGTAATCTATATCTCAGTCTATATAGTATGTGGTATGAAAGCCTCAAAATATTTAACGTTAGGGAGCTACCAATTCCACTTTTTCTGTCCCAATACCAATACCTGGCTTCTGGGCATTGGTCGATACCGAGTACCGAGCCGATACCAGTGTTCAATTATTAAGCTGTAGGCTTTTGCCTCACTGTGTGGAAAAGACTGTGATCATTTTATATATATATAGACAATTCAATACATTTATATATATATGTATTTATGTACCTTACTTGCTTACTTACTTACTTACTTTTCCACGCAATCATTTATATCAGGATTCGCATTTCTCAGTTTGAAAGGTCTTTCCAGAAGAACAAAACTGCTGTAATGGCTGATTTGTAGTTCTGCGTCAGAAGTTATGTCATGAGACCCCGACCGCAAGAACTGTGATTGGTCCACTTGGTAGCGTGAAAACAGCGTACACCCAGGTGTACTTATATTGGTGATTGAACCTTATATGTTAGTTATATCTAACATTAAATAACTTCAATTTTCTCTTGCTTCTCCAGAATTTGCGCTGAAGTGTGTTGTTGTGGTCTTTTCTCTGTAAGCATTAATAAACTCCATGTACTCTGCTCTATGATCAAATTGCTTGTGTTAAATGACGTGCTACCCTTTCCTCCTCTTGAAACTTTAGCAGAACAGAGCTTACAGTCTGCTTTACTTCTTTCGTCGTCCCTTATCTAAAAATATGTCCAAATAGCTGACGTCCTCCGTGTTTACTCACCAGTTTGCCAATGCCAGTGTTCTCTGCATTTATCCTTCCAAAATTTTACTGGGTTGACAAACCTTTTGCTAGATACCAAAATCTGATTAGGCGGCAAAAAAGATTGCGTGGCTTTGAGTTTTAATGTAATGTTGCAGTTACGTGGTATCAGTCCCAAGTATTGGACAATTTTTATGAATACGAGTATGAGCATATGAGTGCTGTATCGGCCCGATACCCAATGCTAGTATTGGTAAATTACACATTATAATGCATTCATAAAGCACTAAAAACATGGCTGTAAGTATTTATAAAAAGGCATAATGCATTATAGCCATGTTTATTACACATTATGAATGCTTTATGAAGCTGTCATGTATAATGCACTTTGGATACCTTCATAATGCAGTACAAAGCATCCTTAATTCTTATACCAACCATCACAATGCATGCTGAAGGTCTCCATAGTGCATTATAGATGAGAGCTTCACAGGAACCCTACGACTCTATACTGACCATTATAATGCATTATGAAGGTATCTATAGTGCTGTAAGGAAAAGTAGTATAGATGTCCCAATGTGCTTGGTTGATCATTTGAATACAGACAGTGTTAGCAGTTAATGATCATGGGGGGAGCCAGGGATAGAATGGGAGTTCCAGTCGGCACCACTAGGGTGATAAGGAAGATAATTGAATTACAATCATCAGAAAGTGTCCATCCTGTCCTGCCCCATCCCTGCCCCAGGCTCCTCACAGTCCAGGGGGTCACTCTTTATATGTAAATTCACTCACGACACCTATACACAGCACCTTTTTGGGGAGGGTCTTTTGGGGTATAAAGGGGGGTGAAGAACTGTCCTTAATTTATATTTGAACTGCCTTTCAGTACCCAGTGTATGTCTACACTGTATTACATTATATTATTTTTACTGTTCAATAAACCACCGTTTTGCTGAAACTGCGGAGACTCTGCAAGTGGATTCCTTGCAGTGCATTATAGATGAGAGCATCATTGGAGCTTATGAAGTATTATAATCAACACTATAATGCCTTATAACTATCAATAAAAGATACTGTAAGGCGTTATTTATTCTTATACCAACTATTATAATGCATTATGAAGGTATCTATAATGTATTATAGAATATAGCTGACAGCTTATCTGATGCCATTTGCTGTCACTTGTGCTTCTAGTCACCGTGGAAGCAGAGCTCCTCCACATGTACAGCAGAGTGGACCCTCTGGATATCCTCATACTGTGCGTGCGTCTGGCAGTGCTGGTGGCCGTCACCCTGACGGTGCCCGTGGTCCTCTTCCCGGTAGGAGGTCGCTCTGTCATCCAGAGCCTGGTGTTAATCTTGCCATGACAGACAAACTTATTGTGCTACAATTTTCTCTCTGAGTTTCAGTGCGGTTCTGGATTTGGCTGGAATGACTCATAAATGTTCTTAAAGTGGGGTGATTAGTGTAGTTGTCACCTTTAGTTAACATGACGCTTCAATGTCAGCAAGAGCTATCATTTATTTTTGGTGGAAATTGGACATGCTATTTGATATTGTAGACAAGGCATCGTGTAACGTGTAACTGCAGCCAGATGCATTATGGGATTTAACTTGTAGATAAGTTGAGTCTCAATGAAGGATAAGAACAGCAGAGGGAAGTTCTACAGGTGTGCAAGAATTCAAAACTTGATGAGCAGGAATTTTTTTTTATGCGACAGGAATTGGGTGTTTCCTTTGCACAGTAAATGTAGGAACGGTATGTTGAAACTTTCCGTCCTTTAGATTCGGAGAGCCATCCTGCAGCTCCTCTTCCCTGAGAAGCCCTTCCACTGGCTCCGGCACGTCGGCATCGCTGTCATCCTCCTCTTCCTCGTCAACCTTCTTGTTATTTTTGTGCCAAACATCAAGGACATTTTTGGAATCATCGGTTAGTATCTTTTTTATTTTTAGGGATTTTTTGATGTTTTTATTTCTAATTGCAGACTTTTATTTAACATGACAGCTCAGTATTAGACATATTATACAGTCATGCACCACATAACATTTTGGTCAACAAGGGACATCTTACACAAAAAGTGGTCCAATAAAATTCTAGTACAAAGGAGCTGAGAAATTCCATATCGCCTAGCAACATTATAGTGCACAATGCATTACTCACATGTTTGTGGTTATGCTGATGTAAGCAAACCTACTGTGCTGCCAGTTGTAAAAAAGTATTGCATGTACAATAATGTACAGTACATAATACTTGATAATGATAATAAGCATGTTACTGATTTATGTATTTACTAAACTGTACTTGGTATCATTATTTTAGAATGTACTCATTCTGCTTTTAAAAAAGTTTACTATAGCCTAGGTGTGTAGTAGGCTGTACCATCCAGGTTTATGTAATTACACTCTCGTGTTTCCACAAAATCACCTAACGCTGCATTTTTCCTGAACATATTCCTGTTATTAAGTGATGCATGACTGTAGAAATACAGCTGTAGGTATCTTAAATTAAAAATGAATATCTTTGCAAACAGATTGGTTAGAACAGGCTTTCCCCAAACGAGACTGTGCATCCTATTCTTGTATAAATTGCACAGGTTGTAGCTATTGCTCTTAAAACTAAACATTGATTGCATATGAGGTCAGGGATTCTGTTCTTCTTCTGAATTACTGCCCATATCACACACATTTTTTGCTAAGACCTTCTGAAAGGAACCGTTTAAGTTAATAAATAAGACAAGAGAAAGGTGTTCCTACTGACCTACAGTAAAAGTATCTTAGTTAGAATTTAGTGATTAATTGTCATTATTGACACACCACAACGAAACGTGTTCCCTGCATTTAACCCATATGTGACAATGTGACATATCAGGGGGCAGCTAATTCAGTGCCCGGGGAGCAGTGCCTTGCTGGTCGGGGATTCAAACCTGTAATCTTTCAATTACAGTGCACGTCCCTAACCATTAAGCCACCACTGCCCACGATCCATATACTTGATTGGTTAAAGGAAGAGATCTGATGGATAACCAAAGAATAATGATTAATTACAAAACAAAGTAATTTAAATGAGAGAAGGATGAAGTCTAAGTAAAAAGTAGTTCATCCTTTGTAAATATATGTGAGTAAACTTAAAAAAAGTTATCAGAAAATATTTAGAAAATTACAAAATATTCCAAATTTTAATCAGTTACTTGCAACAGAGTAAATATAGTGAAAATTATTAACAATGAAATAGTAAGTCGGTCAGTCAAACAATTTTATTAATCCAAAAAAGGGCAATTCATTTGGACAAGTTCATGAAAAGTTCAATCTGTTTGCAAATGAATCGAATTATGTAGATGAATGATCTTTTTCTCTCTTCGGTTCCTATCTAGGGGCCACCTCTGCACCCAGCCTAATCTTCATCCTGCCTGGATTGTTCTATATTCGGATTGTCCCCATTGACCAAGAGCCAATGAATTCTAGACCAAAGATTCAGGCATGTTCTCACTTTTTATATGTAAATTACATGTACTTACACAATTCCAGTACCAGTACCATTGCCAATAATAAATATTAATACCCAGAAATTTTGGGCCCCCTGCAAAATGTCACCATAGGCCCCCAATATTAGATTTTTACATATTTAAGGGCCCAAGTAAAGTGCTGAGCCCCTGAATCTGCCAGAGTATCCATGCTTCTACTGCACCCCTGCCAATACCAATACCAATGCCAGTGTCAATAACAAAACCAATAACACTGCCATTTTGTTTTTAAATGATTTACGTTTTAATGTGAACTCTCTCCTTTTCTCCCTGTCTTGCTGTCTTCAGGCTGCCTGCTTCTCAGCTCTTGGGTTCCTCTTCATGATCATGAGCATGACTTTCATCGTCCTTGACTGGGTGAATGGGGAGAGCCGTAGCGGAGTCGGACACTAGCACGTTACTGCTGACCAGGGATACCAATACTAAAAACAGCAAGCCTTTCCTGAACACCTCCCCGATATAGTTCATATAGCCCAACATATGACAAGCAGATTAAACACTTGAAAGGCTGAACCCCTCCTAACTGCAGCTATGGTGAAACGACCTTCCCACCAGCTGTCTGGTGCATATCCCTCTATGGTGGAAGCAGAACTCATCAATGACCATAGAGTGTTTCTTCCAAGAAAGAAGTCAGACTTGTGTTTGTTTGGATTCATCAAGGTGCGTCCAACAAAATAATAGTTTATAGAACCTGACAGACTGAACAGAGAGAGTGTGAAAATGCAAATTAGTATTATTGCCAAGAAAACTGTATGAATCAACAGAAGAGTACTTATTTCTAAGGCCAGGTCACAGCAGGTCACCTGTGACTCAAAAGATATACAAATCCAGACCAAAGTCGTCATCACTTTTTTACAGTTCAACTGAATTCTAGCTCTAAAAATGGGAAAAATAGCCAAGTAGATTCAGATAAAAGAATATCGGAATGATTTATTTATATTGTATCCTTAAACTTGAATGAAATTGCTGAAAAAATATTTCTTTCAGGCTATTTATTTGGAGGGGCAATCAGAAGTGCCCTCATCTCTCTTCTGAACAAAAAGAGGAGGACTACAATTAGAATTTAGTAATTTGAAGATGTGTGTATAGTAATATAACTTAGGTCCTACTGGGGTATCTCTACCTGCCAGTTGATTTGGGTAGAGGTTGGTGCTTTTCACTATTTGTACCAGTAGAACGTTCACCCATTTGGGTTCAGTTGATTATTCCCTATTGATGCTGCAGTCTGAATTCATGACAAATATGAAGCTAAACAAGCATTTTACTTTTCTCAGTACCTTTCAGTATTTCATACATCACAGCACAGCCAACCTCAGCCGTTGCTCTAGCCATCTCTTCAGTTTATTGGAAATGTTCGCCATAGCGGTCCCACTTTCCACCGTAGTGCCAAAATCAACACTGTTTATAGGCGATATATTTTGTAGGGGGAGGGGAGTCGATCAAAGGCCTAGACAGCAGCATTTGTATAACCCAAAAGTGACTTTTATTAGAGGGAGACGTTGACACATCAGCTGATTGAAATAGCATTTCTGATCGTTATCTGTGAAGGGGAACAGTACATGTGCACTGTATCCATTTGGTTGGAAATGAGGTGAGGCGTGGATGAATAATATCCTGTTAAGCATTCCCATGTTAGCTCGTGTTTAGACCCAACACTAATTGTAAAGACAAATGTACCAAAGATGGATGCCAAAAAGAGAAGCTTTATCCCATGTCTGACTAGACTCAGACACACCATCATCCCACAGTTCAGAAATTCAGATTTCAGAAGCCACAAGGAAAGTGATTGCTGATTTTGATCATACTGTTAAAAAAAAAACCAAAAAACTTTGGACTCTTACCAAAGGCCATGTTTGATTTGTGGTAGGTTATGAATTGTATATCTCTTTTCAATAAAGGTGAATGGTTGTCATTATTTTGTGATTGTTTTGATGTTCACTCTTAGCTGTGAGGAAATATTTTTTTGCCTACAATTGTCATTATTTATACAGATGTGAATGACAAATAAATCTCCACGAGAAGCCAGTCCTTCAAGTCATTTGTAGACTGACTCAGCTTTCACAAATATAATGCCAAATCCCCGTGAATCCCTTGCCAGTAACTGGTTAGGCAAACATGGTTGGTTAACTCAGAAACATTGGTTATAAGCAGTGTGCGAAATACCCGTCAATATTCGGGGGGGTCCCCATCTCACTATTGTTGCGCAATACTGATCTTGAGACCACCTTAAAATTTTGCTTTTGAGGCTTTCGGGGGGTCTCATGGGTTAATCGGTGGTGTCGGCCCCCTCTGGACCCCCCTGTATTTCACACACTGGTTATAAGGCAGGCTGATGCCTGGATGGGATGTTCTTCTGTCACGTGACACTCATAGATAACATAGAACGTAGAACCACCATACCTGAACAGCATATCTTCACATTTTTGAAAGAAACCAGTGCTACAGAGGAAACTTAATCTCAAAAAGAGAACCATGGCTCTTTGACAGAATGAAGAACAGACAGGGGCAGACTCGCAGCACACAGCAGCCTGGGAATTTGCTGTCAAGCGGCACCAATTTCATATTTAGCCAGAACCGGGGGGGCAGGGGGCTTGGCCCGTTTCATGAATTTTCCGATGGCCAGTCTGTGCATGACAGCAGATAATGCTCAGGTATGCGCAGCCATCCTTGCTGCAAGCTCAACTGAAGCAGCATGTGACACTACGTAGCTAAAATTACACTGTTTCCATTATGAGTTTAACTTGATTTACTTCCACTATGTTTTTAAGTAGGGTCAATGCACAAACACTTTCTGTTGCCTTGCTGTTGAATCAGAATTAATCCCAGCCTGTGCAAACCAGGGAACTTTAAACTATAACTCCATTAGTGCTCTTCTCACAAAAAGCAGAAGATGTGAAATGTATTCTGCACTTAAAAGACAAAAGCGGAAAAAAACGCTCTGTGGTTGCTCATTTCCTGTTCTCAGTCTTGGTACAGTATTGTAACACCAGACCCTGCAGAATACGGAAGTTCCGCTTAAACCCTCTCTCCCTGACAGAGTAGTGCTCAGGCAAGAGGTAAGAACTGGGCAGAATTTAGTGGTAAATCCCACAAGTGTGCCATTATCCTCTCCTCTGCGGAGGAGATACGGACGCCCGAGACAATGAGTCGAGGACAGAAGTCCAAGACACAGGAAAACAGCCCAAGTCCTCTGCTAAGCAATGAAGAGAACGACTCCATAATCGACCTACTCGGGCGGAGATGTGTGGTAAGTGGAAGATGCCTGTCTGCACAGGGTTCCGGGTCGGTGGGCCTTGTCAGTCTTACAAGTGGGCCCAATGGACCAAGGCCTTTTTTTTTTTATAACTCCATAACTAAACTATGCTAAACTAATGCCTTTTACCCTATTTCTGCTTTTTAAAAACGCACCAAACTGTTGCATGAATCGTGAACGTGCAGATAACCGAAAGTAAATACCCGTAAAAACCCATTTATAAGGCTTGCATTATATAAGGCCTATAAAATGCAAGTATGTTCCTTCCAGATGAACATACACTACTTTAATGTGAGACCTTAGTCCATAAAATGATTTTCTTGATATGATTTAAATGATAAAAATGTATATTCCTGACAAGTTTTCAGATTTTATCATGGTTTAAAATGTTCTGCTTGGAGATCACTGCACCCAATTTTAAGGTGTTTTTTGTTGCCTTTGTGATTTAAACATTGAAGAAACCAGACAGTGTAAATTTTTGTAGATATATGTTTTTTTTTACATTTATTTTGATTATGTATGAAATTTTTCAACTATGACAATAATCTAAAAAATGCCACTAAGGTAGGGGAGTTAACTGTTAATTAAGAGTAAGGAAAGTATCGTATTTAAAGTAATGATTTAAACATTTTATTGATGAGACTACCACTGAGAGCAATAAATACAGAGGTATTTCAAAATTAACATACTTCCTGTTTCTCTCTAAACTATCTATGATCGTGGATCATGAACAAAATTTGCTTTGCTCTGTTAGCTTGCAAGGGCTTAAATTCTACAGGAAGTGCTCAGTGAGGCCACTTCCTCTGTATCTATAATCAGAAGTTGTTGTTTCTGTCAGCCACACACAGAAACACACAGACTGCATGTAACAAAAAAAGACACGTGCTTGCTTCTGTTTGATTATTATGTTACTTTTCTTTTTTCAAACGAAAACCTTTTTTTAAAACCACAATATTATATATCGGGTTGAGGTCAGGGCCCTGTGCGGGCCAGTCAAGTTCCTCCACACCAGACTCACTCATCCATGTCCTTATGGACTTTGCTTTGTGCACTGGTGCGCTGTCATGTTGGAACAGGAAGGGGCCATCCCCAAACTGTTCCCACAAAGTTGGGAGCATGAAATTGTCCAAAATGGCTTTGAATGCTGCAGCATTAAGAGTTCCTTTCACTGGAAATAAGGGGCCAAACCCAACCCCTGAAAAACAACCCCACACCATCATCCCCCCTCCACCAAATGCAGTCAGGCAAGTACCATTCTCCTGGCACTCGTCCATCAGATTGCCAGACATATAAGCATGATTCATCACTCCAGAGAACACTTCTCCCCTGCTCTACAGTCCAGTGGCGGCGTGCTTTACACCACTGCATCTGACACTTTGCATTGCGCTTGGTGATGTAAGGCTTGGATGCAGTTGCTTGGCCATGGAAACCGATTCCCTGAAGTTTTCTGCTCACTGAACTTGAGCTAATCTGAAGGCCACACGAAGTTTGGAGGTCTGTAGCTATTGACTCTGCAGACAGTTGGCGACTTCAGCACAGTGTGCGTCTCAGCACGCGTTGTCCCCGCTCTGTGATTTTACGTGGCCTACCACTTCATGGCTGAGTTGCTGTTGTTCCCAATTTCTTCCACTTTGTTATAATACCACTAACAGCTGACTGTGGAATATTTAGTAGTGAGGAAATTTCACGAATGGACTTATCGCACAGGTGGCATCCTATCACGCTACCACACTTGAATTCACTGAGCTCCTGAGAGTGACCCATTCTTTCGCAAATGTTTGTAGAAGCAGCTTGCATGCCTAGGTGCTTGATTTTATACACCTGCGGCTATGGAAGTGATTGGAACACCTGAATTCAATGATTTGGAGGGGTGTACCAATACTTTTGACAATATAGTGTATATATATCTCCAGCTGAAAGAGAAATATGTTACGGTGTATAATTTCCACCTCATACTTTTTTGCAAATGTCATATGCAGTGAAGTGCATAAAATACTTTAAATATGTCCATGGGAGGTTCCAGGCCCCTGCAACCCTGAACAGGATAAGCGGTTTCATAAAATGGATGGATGGATGGATGGATATATCCATGGGTTTTATATATTTGATGCACTTCTAAGATTATACAGTCACTGTAGGGATGGAGTGATTTTAGGAGGGTGAGTAGGAGTGATGTGGGAGCATCAGCTGGCTCTGAAAGAAAATCATACAACCTGATGATTTGAGTTTATGCCATTAATGTCATTGCACTGTACACCCTAATCCCCTGTTGAAGGGGAAACTGTGGTTTCAGATAAGAAGCATCGCGCCACAGATGTAATTGTTTTTTTGATAACAGTTTACTGTGCTAAGATGTATGGTATCATCGGCTTCTGTGTAGCAAGGCTTGGCGCACATAATCAAGAGAAAAATGCGATGTTAACACACGTCAGAGCTGGAAGGCCCAGCAGAACGTCCCTTCAGATGGGATGACACAAAAGCGAGTTCCTCTATTCATGGCCTTTGTGATCCCAACAGCCCTGCGTGACAAATGCTGAATAAACGCAAAATGACAGAAAACCTCTTTAAAAAAACGAAATGATTTACTGTTCTTGGTGGATGAACCAGCCCTGCAAGAAGGCCATGCCCAGGCATGTCAAGGGTACAGCAGGGGATAGTTCAGGTCCAGAAAGTATAAGTCCAGATCAGGGACGTGCACAGGAATTTTAAGGGGCGATTGCTCTGACCTGAAAAAAGAGAACCCCCTCCCCTGAAAAAAAATCACACAGACTGTATGGAGAACTGAAAAATATACCATTTCTTTATTAATTATATCTTTATTAATATATCTTGCTCCATATTTACTTTAAAGCAGAATCCTCCTCTTTTCGGAATGCATTCTAGCTTAGTGTAGCATGCAAACACCCAAAGCAGCGATAAGATTTAGGCATTTTACAATTTTGCATAAAACAATTAATGTAATAACAACAAAAATGATTACTTCCATCATTTATGGATCTCATTAAAACAAATGTTCGAGAATAACCATCAGCAGACGTGTACTTTTCCTACCAAAACATTAAGCATGTGATAACCTAACATGCTATCTGGTAACTGCCTGGTTCATTACGTGGGAAACTGAGGCCCGACTTATGAAGATTTTAATTCATAAAAAATGATGATAGTTCGTTGTTGATCATTTCTACAACGTCAGTGTGTAATGGGCAATTGGGCTCTGGCTCGTGCCGTGGACGCGCGCGACGCAGCTAAAAGGGCAACCGACCGGCTGAGCTTTCAGACGCCAGCTACGTCACTCGCTTTGCCGATAAGTTTATCGAGTGGAAGTGAATAGCTTGATGGCGAAGTAACTAGTCTCAGAATGAGTCTGTAACGTTAACGTTACTGCCATATGCATTTCTCTCTACCTTACATGAAGCGTTTCGGGTGCAGGGCAATGGGCCGTTCAGGGAGCTGCGCTAAGTTGTCAAGCTGTTGAGTTGCTACTGTATGTGACTGAGCTCCACCCAGCGCAGCAAATTAAAAAGCATTTTCCTTACGAAGATGACTTGCGCATCTCTTTTCCTCTTCGCGCGGCGAAAGCTCGCGACAAAATAAATATAATATTTTTTTCTAGGAGGGGCAGCTTCCAGTCAAATAGGGCAATCGGGCAGTTGCCCGGGCACTTTAGCCTTGCCCTGTGCACGTCTTTGGTCTGGACTTTTACTTTCTGGACCTGGATTATCCTCTGCTTTTACTGATGTTGCTAAACAAATGCTCTATAGCTCAGTTAGCACTGCTAGCCACTTTAGCAGAGCCCATTTGTGAGAGTGTCCTGTCTTTTCAGAGCTTGGCCACAGCTGTGGTCCAGTTGCTCATGGCTCTGCCTCACAGTCCCAACGAGTGGAAGGTCCAGCATTGTGGCGTGTTGTGTTTCGTCAAGGACAATCCACAGCGCTCCTATTTTATCCGTCTCTTTGATGTTAAGGTACAAAAATTATCTTGTCTTTTTAAATAGCTGTGTGTGTGTGTGTTTTTTTTTGTGGAATAGCCCTGTATGGGAAGTGATTTAAAAAATCCAAATCAAATCAAATAATGACACAGCAAAAGATTGAATTTTTGGGTTTTGAATTTTGTGTATTTTACACAGCAAGGAAAGCAGATTTGGGAACAGGAGCTGTACAACCAGCTGTCGTATAGCTGCCCTTTCCCCTTCTTCCATACATTTGCTGCCGATGTAAGTATTCAGCTTTCATGTGTCTCCCTGTTAAAGTCTGGGCTAATCCTTCGAGCTAAGAGGTCGGTAGCTAAGTTCTGACAAACGATATGTAGTGGAACACTGGGTCAAGGCTATGTAACAAGGAGAGTACATGATTGTGGGTATATGATTAAGACTTCATTAAATCCAGTTAAGGTCAGGTCATCTGATTAACTGGAAGGTTTACTTGCATGAAACATTGGGCATAGTTATCAATTTTTGCAGATTTAAAAACTGTGATTTTCTGATATGCATCTTACATGAATCTGCTCTGAATTATTATGAGTGCAGGGTTCCCCGATTTTTTTTATGTGCTGTCAAAAAATTCCTCTATTGTCTGACAGCTATCTGACATAGGTTTGAGAAATTGAAATGATTTTGTACTGCAGGACTGTCAGGTGGGGCTGAACTTTGCAAGTGAGCAGGAAGGAGAAATGTTCAGAACAATTGTGGAGGAGAAAATAAATCAAAGGACCAATCGCCAAGGTGAAAGTGCTCTTGTTTACTTCAAGAATTGATTTGGAATCATTTCAGACTCCTAATGCTAGCAGTGGATAGCTATTATAAAACTCCATGTTTGTCAGAATGCACAGCAGAGAAATCTGTTAGCGTGTATTAACTGTTAACTTTCTGACAAAGATACTGATGAGTGGATAATCACATCCCATTTCTACTCTCTCTTTTTGAACTTCAGAGAAGCGACAACATCCTACATCGTCCCCTGCTGATGGTATATCATTTTTTCTGACTTTTCTATCATATTTTGCTGACCTCATAATGATATAGCACTATTTTGCAAAACTTTCAGACTAGTGGAAATTCTACGTTTTTTATTTCAAGAAAGTCAAAATTAAATCTTTTTTTATTGTTATTTTATTAAAATTTTGACCTTAAACTTGCTTTTAAAGCTTTATAAGCCAGCTGGTTTCTTGACAAATCATTGGGTTTCTTGCGATTCGGTGATAAGTAGTCAATGCAGTTGTGTGCAGATTTTGATCCATTTACTTAGGACTAGTAAATGTTCTTGTTACTCGGTACGAGTCAGTTGTGTTCTCCTTGCAGACAGAAGGTTGCCTCCACCTCTTCCTCCACCGAATGGTGAGTCATGAAAGATGAAAAGAAGGGAGTGTAGGGCCACTGACCATTTGTAATTGCTGCCCACTGGTTTGTAATGCAATTTAAATGGCAATATATGCTATTACAAACCTCTTACACTGAACGTCGACAAGCGTCTTTATCTGGCACATCATCTGTGACATGTGATTCCTAGTCATGTTTTCTCCGTGCTGTGCCAGGATCAATGTCTAATCCTGACGGAATGGTGACAGTGGATATCCAGAACCCAGACATCCTGCCAGCGCGCTATCGCTCCACAGTTACTCCAACCCCAGCACCTGCCTGTATCTCCAAGGGAAAAAAGGACAAGAAGAACAAGAAGAAAGGAAGCAAAATCTCCAAGGCTGATATTGGGGCTCCCAGTGATTTTAAGTTAGTTTTAGCCTGCAGATAAACTGATGTGCTGAGATACTTGAGTAGGATCCGGAATGAGTTTGGAAGATATTTAACACCTTCACGAACCAAATCCTCATTAGTTTGAAAAAAAAAACCACTGTTTTAGACTTGATGTCAAGCAGACGTATATTTGTAGTAAATTGTACTAAAATAATATTTGGATTTTTCTTTGTTTACAGGCATGTAACACACGTAGGATGGGATCCTAACGCAGGATTTGATGTATGATTTTTTTTTATTATTTTCTAAAGGAAAGCAACTTCAAAGATTACTTTGTCAGAGAGCCAGATTCCTTCCTCTCCTGACCATGATGAACCCTCCTTACATTGCAGTAGTAGTGTCTTACCTTCTATAATATACAAAGTCTTACCTTCTATAATATACAAAGCACTATGATCCATTTCCTTAATTTAGCAAAAGTGCTGTAGGGCCACAATCCTACAGGACTATAAAAGTCTTTTAAAGGACTATTGGTATTTCTTAAAATGTATTTCTTTAATGATTTTTTTCTGTCCCTCAACAATTTAATAATGAAAGGCCTACCTAACACAGACCCTTTCAAAACAAACCTTGACAGCAGTGCCTGCTTGCTTTATTGTAGACAAACAACCTAGATCCTGACTTGAAGAAGCTCTTCAACTGTGCTGGCATCAGTGATGCCCAGTTGACAGATGCAAAGACCTCAAAGCTCATCTATGACTTCATCGAGCAGTCTGGCGGCCTTGAGGCAGTAAAAATGGAAATGAGGAAAAAAGGTGAGAACAATTCCTGGAAGTGTATTGTGTAAGGTGCAGCCCTGCTATTGAAGCCGGTGGCCTACAAATGGGGGCCTTTTTGATCTCCATGTATTACCTCTGATAAATGTTATCCTTGGTTTCCTCCAAGAATGTGCTCCACCCCCACCAGACAGAGTAGGGCCGCATCCGACCTCCTCCCGAGGACGCACGGGACCCCTCCCCCCTATTCCAGGTCCACCTCGGAGTCCTGCACCCCCACCAAACCGTGGTCCGCTCCCTCCTCCACCTCCCGCTGGAAGGAGTGGCCCGCCACCCCCACCTCCTCCTGCCCCACAGAGTCAGCGTGCTGCTGGGGCCCCACCTCCACCTCCTACGGTGGCCGCCATGCCAATGGGAGGAGGAGGAGGAGGAGGAGGGGGAGGAGGTCCCCCACCTCCCCCTCCTCCGCCACCGCCTCCCCCAGCTCCCAGTGTTGGTGGAGGTCCACCTCCTCCTCCTCCTCCCTCATGTGGGAGTCCACAAACACCGAAACCAGCTCCAAGTGGAGAAGGTAGAGGGGCACTGCTGGACCAGATCAGGCGTGGCACAAAGCTTAAAAATGTAAGGAAAACTGCTGAAAGCATAAAACCAGACATGGAATGTTCAGGTTCAACCATTTGAGTAAAAAGAGTCACATTCAACTGGTTGGTTGAAACAAAATCTTGGTCTGGATCGATACTTTCTGAACCTGAACTGTCCACCTATGCATAAATTATTTGCATGCTGTGCTACATATGAAATGACTTTTAGTATAATCTCACATAACACAATGTAAATGTCACCCCCAGAAGGTTAAACGCATTTTATAAAAGACCTCATATCAAAGGATTGGATGTATAGTAGGACAGAATTACATTTATGGCACATTAAACAAGCTTCATTTACACAAGAGAATTGGATAGTCCTTATAATAATAGGCAAAGCACGAGCCACTGACTCCTCCCCATCAGAATTAGAGCCCCTGTGTTTTTTTTTATTCAAGGTGACAGAGAATCCTGAGCCTCCACCCCCTGTGGAAGATTCGAGTGAAGGGATTGTGGGAGCTCTGATGATGGTCATTCAAAAGAGAAGCAAAGCCATCCATTCCTCCGGTAAGTTAAATCAACTGGAGCATTTTTTAAGTAAGAGGCTAAAATGCATCATGTGCAACAACAAAACAGGAACAAGCAGCTTTGTTCATACCTCAGTGATCTCGTGCCATATCGTAATAGATGTAACAGCAAATACAGCAGTCAGCCCAAGTAGTAGATCGTGCACTGCGTGGCCACTTACATACACCTACATGATCCCAAGTGTGATTCTCTGTTGGCCCCTGATCTAATTCAAGGGTTGGCAAGTCATGTCTTTCTGCACTTCAACTTTCTTCACTGGGCTGTTACTTTTGCATTTGTCACTTTCCTGGTAACTTCGGTCTGGCCATTTTCCACTCGGCTCTTGCATTAACAAGATTTTTTTGTGCCAGAGAAATGCCTTTGACCAGACAATGTTTTGTTCATCACACAATTTTCTAAATCATAGACACTGTAGGAGGGCTGGCTCTTTCTTAGATGCGGGAACCACCCTGTCTGGCACCAACCATCACACCATGTTTAAAATAGCTTAGATCAAGTGCTTTAGCTGTACTAAAACTTAGCTAAGTAGTAGCTGAACCTCCCGAGCCTGTCTTCATGCTGTATGTATCCAATTATACCCAAATGATTTACTGTTTAAGTTCGCTTTGGCTGCTGAGTGCACATGAATATATTTAAAAGCGATAGTTGTAGTTAATGTAATGGAGAGTAATGCCCGTGACACTTAATTCCCACTGTTTTTCTCACCAAAGATGAAGGAGAAGACGATGCAGTTGACGACGACGATGACGACGAATGGGACGATTGATTAGTTTCATATTTATTTTCCTGCTTTTGCTGTGTCCTTCACTCAGGGCATCTCTTCCTATGCTGGTCAGATCAGGGCCCTCCCCCCCGTCTCTTGTAGGGGTGGGGCCATCGCAGTGAGACACATGGGCAGGACACCCCTCTGCCGGGTGGCTGGCGACATGCCAGCACTACAGGCAAGGGAGCTACTAGAGATTTTGGGCCCCAAGAAATTATATCGGGCCCCCAACCCAGACCAACCCAATAATGTTCCAAATTTTTTAGGGCTCTTGTCAGTCAGACGACCCCACCCCCTTTACGCCACCCGACCACAGCTGGTGTTACGTTACATGAGCGTTTATGCTGTGTGGATGCAGAATGGAAGTGCTCTGAATTTCACACAGAGTATAATCCCTGGGTGAGCGGCTCTGTGGCCTTTTATCTGTGGCCTTTTACAACCTGCATCTGAAGCGTTTGCACAGTCCTGAAAAAGACAACTTTGATGTATCTAGTATCTATACTTACTTGCATTCTTGTGTCTCTGTTTAATTAATTTCTATGGAATAAAAAACATTTTATCCGATTACTTAAAACTGTGCCCGGAGGGAAATGGCTATCAAATAAGTGTGTGTAAATTAAGTGTATTGAGAATATAGATTAAGGTCTTCTGGTACTATGAAAGTGTGTGTGTAAGTGACTGGTGTGTGAGTGAGCCCTGTGATGGGTTGGCGCCCCATCCTGGGCTGTTCCCTGCCTTGCGCCCGCAGCCTCTGTGATAAGCTTCTGACCCTCGCAACCCAAGACGCAATTCGTAACAACATTCACACTAATAATTTTTGTGCCTAAAAATATCCTAGTGAAGTGAGCCAGATCAATATAGTGCACACCATTCACTGAGAATACATGAAGCAGGTCAGGAAATACATAAGCGAATAGTGAATGGTGCTCCCTCTGTAGGAACAAACTTGCAGTGCTTGAGTTTTCCTGCTAGATTTTCCAGTTTTCTTATACCAGACCTGATAATCCTTTTAAATATTGAGACGCCTGTTTCCATAAAGTAAAAACTGTTTGATCTTTCCAACACATGTAAAGGATGTTGCTGATGCACCGTGTTTATTAATCAAACAGGCCCAAAAAGTGTTTGGTGATAATTAAACTATATCTAATAGCATGGCTGGGAAATGCTTACTTCAGTATTCAATCAATCAATACTGTATCAATTACATGGAAAACAAATGTCCCCACTTTAATAAAATATTTATTTTCACTATACAAACTCCCAAATCAAAACATGTAATAATATTATTATACCAAACAACCATATTAATTTAAACTAGCATAAGTACACCTACACATGAAAAAATACAGATGTTTAACTTAGTCCAACAAACACACAAGCTGAAAATGACACAAGGAAAAGTTGAACCAACCACACTCCCTCAGTGGTTTTTTGCCATCTCGTTAGCCACAGCAGCAGCAACAATCGTGGTCAGGAACACATTCTGGAGTCATGGGAGAGATGGCGACTCTAGGACAAAGACTCACACTGATCACTATGTGAGAGCAGGACTGATTCATCATGTGGAAACAGCATCATGCAGCGCGTGAAAAAGAGGCGACCTGCGTTCACGTTCATCTTCTGTGACCTATGGTCTTGATGGTGCGTTTAAATTTCAGCCACAAAAGTTGTCGGCGAAGATATTGCTGCCTGGAATGAAAGGAATGTGACAACCGTCCTTTCTTTGTTTCCCTCTTAGGATGACTCTTTCGTTAGAAGTGATTTTCCACTAAAGGCGCCGAAAAACGCAGGTGCTGCTGCGTAACAGTTATCGTCATCTTTTGAATGAAATGTAAAACTTGTTTAAAATCTGGTGACCAAAAGCCAAAACTACAGTCCCATGGGAAATGTCAACAGTTTCCAAATGGAGACATCGTTCACTTCCATGTTTAAATTTAAACGTATAAAACAATCCAAGAAACACAGAAGATGCGCTTTTTAAATGCTTTTAAAATCCAACAAAATAACATTGTGCCATTAATACGGTGATCTGGAATGGTCTGAAATCAGAAACTGGCAAAGATAAATACATGTCTAGTTTTAGAGTACAGATATTTAGACCAAGGTGAGTTTTCTTAATTTTTTTACTTCTATTTTGTACAGGCAGAGTTTGCCAACTGTGCATGCAAAACCAGATAAGTGTCCTTTCTCAAAGCCACTTACTGTGAGTACTGGTCCTGTTCATTAAAACACACATACACACATAGACACACACATAAATGCCCCTCCCCTCACCCCAACCCCCAAACCCCCACCAACCAAGTGCATCACTCACAGGAATATGTACATTCTCAAAATACATATGTCATGGCGCGGGTGAGAGAGCAAATAATACTA
>JAODKC010000107.1:13018713-13039218 GCA_026777985.1 Mormyrops attenuatus | reverse complement strand
ACCCCCACCAACAAAGTGCATCATTTACAGGAATATGTACATTCTCAAAATAAATATGTCATGGCGTGGGTGAGAGAGCAAATAATAATAATAATAATAATAATAATAAAAACAAAGAGATAACAAAACAACTGTAACAACCTGATACCAACGTGACATTAATGGCACATTCTCATGTACATATGAAGTATCTTTTCCATAATGAACTGTGACCTTCTCAATACGGAAGCAACAGGTTACGACTTATTTATGCAATACCTCATAGGGCTGCTAAATACAATTTTTTCAGGCTTCTTATAAAATCTTGAACACCCAGCAATCAAAAATCAGAAAGCAATTATAAATTAGCATTGGTACTGAAGATGAGTTTCAGCCGAGTGTAGCTTTCCATGATTCAGAAGGTCAGTGCAGACTTTGTGGTGACCTTGATGACAATATTAATGACGTAAAATATAATCTGTGGGAAGACAAAGCAGTTCTTTGGGCAGATTCACCAACTACTGAATGAAGCTTTTCTATTAAAATGTAGCATCATGTTCTACTAAATTATAGCATCTGTTACTGGTGGCTTCGGCAAATTCCATCATAATCCCAACATGGATAAAGGTTTCATGTGGATGGCGAGGCCAGTTAACAAAACTCCTTCAAGTTAGCTCCACCACACGCTGAACCATCTGAGGCACAATTTTGCAGCCACAGAAAAGACATTCCCTTGCCCCCCCTTAAATATACACCTGTGAATGACAGGCAAACTAAACTATGGCTGACTATCAAGAACAAAGTCATGTTTCTTTCTATACTCCAATCTATACTCCAATGCTGGTTAACAAAGCGCTCTTAGTCAAGATTGGTAGCTTGATTCTGTTCGCTTTGTTTGGATCCCTCTGGTTTTAGCAGGAAATTAGAACTCATTTTGGTCCACTAAACAAGTCCTGTGTCACAGAAAGAGCCTTTTGGTACTAATCCTCCCCATTATCATTTATCAGTGGTCTCTTCATTTTTTCCAGAGCTGTATTCTGCCCTTATTGCTCCACATTACACATTTTTATTGACTTTTTAAGTGTTTATTACACATGACAAAAATCCTGTTACTGTTATTATGGCCACAGGATACATACCATTCCAGGGTCAAAGAGAACCCAATACATCTTTTTGGTCCACTCCTGCCCTTCCATTGGATTAGGCTGGTTCAGTGGAAGCTCTTATTTCCTAGTCCCACTACTATTCGACGTTATATGCTGTTTTGGTATACAGTGCAATTATTGGTTACATCAAACCTCCAAAGAGGTTGATCATTAGTTAACTTTGTTCTCACTATACCTTATGAATCTGGCTAGGTTTTCATAATGCCCAAGGATCACAGCCGTGTACATGGTGTCTTGTCCAGCATACCAGGTAAATGCATTTGTTTTAAATGGTAAAGCTGTGGAGCAGAAGCGGCCAATCGTGCAGATAGAAGAGCACCGGCTGCTGTTCCCTGTTTCATGACGTCCCTAAGTGGTGGTTACAGGGCAAAGGTAAGTAGCGCTCTGTGTTCATCTACAATACTGACACCAAAAGGAGCACCATTCTACTGACAAAAACCCCACCTAACAGCTTAAATCAGGGAAGGCTTCCTCACATTAACTAACTGAGTAATCTGTGAATATGAATGCTAAGCTGGTCAGTGACTTGACACATTTGAATGTAGTTGCTCTGATGAGACACCAGTAAAATGCTACCGGTCCTAAAGCTTCTTAGTGAAGCATTCTGATTTTTGGTTTAATTTTCATGATTTTTGTCACTATCATTCTGTTTGGAATTCTTTATGTATTCTGACTTTGGAATAAACCTGGACCAATAGAAATCTTTATACTAGAGCAGCCCAATTAGAAACACAGCTATTTGAGATGTAGGCAGATTTCTAGTGGGTATTCTGTGCATTGGCTGTTAACACGTTGATAATACAGTGCAGCTTAAATGAAAAAATATTATGATGCACAAAAACGAAGGCGTGCCAGTCTCTGGTGGACCGATTCCCAGAATTGGGTCCAACCTTGGCCATGTAGGGGTGAAGTCTTGAAAGCTCCCTGCGTTTGCTCTCTCAGACTGCTGCACCCGTCATATTCTGTCATGGTGCCACCTTGTGGTTGGGAGTGTCTACGCCCAGGAAAACTGCAGCAGCTGGAAGTGGGAGCGGAGACGTATCAATTGTGGCTGGCGATGTGCCGCCGGCTGGTGCGTTTAGACTGCTGGCTGGGCTGGATTTGCTGCCAATATGACTGGCAGTACTGGTTGATGAGCCGGACTTCCGGCTCTGGGTGGAAATGCGGCGGGACTGTCTGAGGAGGGGGTGGCGGTGGCGGGGGGTAGGGATGGAGGTGTGGTCGATGTTCCTCAGATGGGACATCAGGAGCGGTGAGGGCATCCACAATCTCGCGATCCAGAATACGCAGTGCCACCCGGGCCATTGTGTGTTTGAACTTGTTCTCTGTGGCCAGGCAGTGGTACAGCCCACTATCTGACTGGGTCAAGGACTTCAGCAAGACCCCATGACCCGTTTTAACCACCCCAGCTTCACGATTGAGCTGACAAGAGCAGGAGCCATTGAATATGAAAAAGGGATGCAGAGAAAGAATCAAAAGTTAGCACGGCAGACCAACATCAGCTAATTCCTGTTCTGCTGTGACTTGTTACAGCCAAGATTAGGAATGTTTTAATAGCAGATTAACAAAGTAATGAGTAACAGAAATGGCGTTTTGGAGACAGTCACTGTGGCCTGACTCACCACTTTCCTCTTGCCATCCTTCTGGAAAAGCCACTTGACAGTAGCTTGTGGAGACCGGGGTTGACACTCCAGAAATGCACTGCTTCCCTCCACCCCGAACTGAACGGTTTCTTTGAGCCGATTCTCTACTGGGGCAGCAAAAGGAGACAAACAGTACTGGGTTACAACCTTGTTAATTATTTAGAATTTTTATGCAAATTTGTTTCAGATCATATAAGGTACATTTTGTTTAAAGCTATTACTAAATACTGGAAAAGGTACAGACTAAGCGTGCTGTAAGGGAAAACTGGAATTAAAACATATAATTTTGTGTGAAAAACAGGATTTGAGAGAGCAGATCTGCTATGCAACTTAACAAAAGTGAATTTACTAGAAAAATCCAGTACAGAAATTCTGACTCAGTAAAACTACTTCAAAGAAGCTTCTAGCTCCAAGTGCTAACAGAACAAGATTCTTTCAGGGTGCGGGGGGAGGGGGGGTCATGGCGGGATTTAGGTGAGTATCACCTTCGCATGGAATTTCCCAACCTGTGAGATTGGCAAACATTTCTGCACATACTGTAGAACATAACAAGACTGACTTTTGACAAAATTCTCCTGCGAAACAGCCTTGTTGGACTTATTTTTTGTTATATTCCTAAATCAAGACTGCAACTTCAATTTAAATGCTTTCAGTGTTTTAAAAGTGATATTTATATTTATAACATATGCCGTAAAGAGAAAAAGTGGAAAAGCAGAAGCAGAAAAAATCCATTAAAAAAACATAAGAATTTTATTTTGTAATCTTAAACTTTGTCATATTGTTATATATTTGAACATATTTTTCTTCAGATACATCCCTGCGGCAGCTCAGATTACAGCCAATGCTCCGGGCCGCATCTCCGCTGTTGATTACGCTGGGTGTTCCCTGTCTCACCTTTGGCATTGAAACCTCGGCACTGCCGGAGAGGATCTCCGTGTTTAATGTCTTGTCTCCTGCTCCTCCTGAGACACACAAAGACCAGAGAGAGGACACATCTTGCTTTAGACCAGCGTCTCCCAATACGGTCCTCGGGGACCCGCAGACAGTCCACATTTTTGCTCCCTCCCAGCCCCTGGTAGCAAAAATGTGGACGCCTGGCAGGTAGCTGGGAGGGAGCAAAAAACGTCTGTGCGTCCTCAAGTACCAGGTTGGGAAACACTGCTTTATACAACGATTCATACAAGAGTAAACTGCTGAATAAAGCAGACAGCAACATGGGGTGAGTCCCCACCTCTTTGTGGCTGGGGTGAAAGCTGAGCAGCTCTCGCCATCCCAGGCACAGTACGGATCCCTGGCCAGGCAGCAGTCTGAGCAGGCCTTGCCATAGACGGGACATCTGTGCAGGGACACCTGTGTCAGGCCCCTTTCAGACGACACGTACAGTTGTTGCTGTGAAACACAGAGAAACAAGCGGACATAGCTTTGTATATGTAAATGTGGCGCCACTGTTGTAAACGCACAACCCACATACTTACAACTTTACAACATCTGAGAGTGTTAACCAATACAGGGCATGCTATTTTTAACTCACCCTTTTTGATGAGATTTTCATGGTTTTAACAGGAGCTGGACTCTGCAGAGGAACAGGACGCAACAGCATCATTACACCTTGAAACATTTTGGTGTGAATTTTATGTGGGGGGGGGAAAATAATTTTTCGAGACCAGATGAAGATTATTATCCGAGTTAGAAACAGTAGAAGCAGACGATCATTACCCTGAAAACCTCAACCTCTTCTAGAGTGAGCTCCTCTGTGGTGCTGGGGTCTTTTGGAAGAACAATCACTTTTTGGACTGTGCCACGATCTAAAATAAGAAGGAGGACAATTAAAAGTTTCACTCTCAAAAAGGTTTCAGCTTAAAACACGTGATGAAGTGTCACTGCTGATCAGTAGTGGAGTTGGAAACTCACCTGTCCCCAAAAACAGCACTTCGTACCTCCCATCCACCGCATCCACCAGGTCTACCGCAATGGTGGTGAAGCGATAGTCCACACCAGTGCGCACCACCAGGGGGCGCTTATGAAGCGGATAAACTGGATGGTACATAAGGGGATGGGCACGTATGAAGTTGACAGCCTCATCTGAGAACTCTTTGGTGGAACGGAGGCCAGGAGTGAAAGTCCCTCCTGGACACTGAGGAGACGGAAAAGGAGACTTAAAATTTCACAAGTTCAGCATACAGAGATTTACTAAATACGAGATCTAAGAGAGGAAAAAAGAGCAGACTACTTACTGTGCCTGGGCGGGGGTAGGGAATCTTGCCGGTGTAAGGTGTCCATTGGTAGTTATGGCCGTGTTTATGGGAGAAGGGGCCGTTGAAGACGTTACGGATGTCAGCCATGGAGTAGACACAGACGGCGGAGCCCCTGAACACCGAGCTGAGAAGGAGAGCGAGACGTTAGTCATGCTGCTGAGCACTACAGAGCACAGAAAATGAGAATGACACATCAGCAGTGAACATGCACATGGGAGTAAACTCTTTTTCACTGCAGATGTTGTGTTCACGTTTTCCTTAGGAAATCAACAAACCGTGCAATATGCAGTCTACAGTATACATTACATTTATATCAGGCATGCCATATAGCAAAATTACAGGTTTGAACCTCCCCTGAACTTTGTTTGCTCCTGATCAGGCACACAGCCCCACCCCGAAATTTGCTTCCTGCCCCACCGGTCGAATTCTATTGAGGGGGACTCAACCGATCAGTGGAATCTACTGAGGACGTATCAGTAGATTTTTGGTTACGGGCCTGGTTTATATTGCATAATTTGTGAAAAAAAACATTACCCAGCTGTAGTGAACACAGCGTAAACGACTGGATTGCGTTCATCTTGAGTAGGCTGAATGAAAACATCTCCTATGAAAAGATAAAAAAGCAGAGAGTAGGTTAAAACAGGAAAGAACGCAAATGAAAGTGTCTGAAAAATGACCTGAAAAGGGGCAGCTCTTACGCATTTCATCAAAGTACGTTTCTACACCATCGTCCCCAATAACAGAGCACACCAGACGAGCCTTCAGGAATGTCGTCCACTTGTTCACCAGTGACCTCTGACCCCCATCATCATTCTGGCCACACGGGATAACAAGGGAGATGGTTTCAGTTATACACTGATACAGTTGGGCAATTTATTGATCAATAAAATGATTTTACGTGTATTTCTGTCTGGGTCCGTTTTTGCATTATGGCTATAATGGTACAAGTACATTATTTTCAATTTGGGGTGAGTTTCTCGAAGACTTCTTAACGCTACGTCATTCTTTAGTTCTATCTTTTAACACAGAACTTACGAACGACGTAGCGTTAAGAAGGCTTCGGGAAACTCACCCTTGTTAAGCACAATAAAGTGAATGAAAACATTTACTGACACGGGCAGAACCCAGATTTACAAGTCGATGTCCAACACAGAAAACATTATGCTAATTGCAGCTGTGACTTAGTTACTGCTACAGCTAATTACGGTCAGTCATAATCGGCCGCTTGGGAACATTTCGGTTTCCCTATAAATTACACTCGCATGGAGAGGGAGTATTTGATAAGACCAAGACAGTCTGTTGGCTCTGTTATACCAAACTCAGATTTGTTGCTGGAAAAACATCGAACGCGCTAACTTACTTGAGACAACATCATGCGGGTGTGTGTACGACCAGAGCAAGGCAGAAACAGCCTCTGCAAGTTTGTCTCCCCCAGGCACTTTTACCAGGAAATTATTAATATTAGGGGCATTTATCACTACAGATATGTGATCATATTCTGTAGTAGAGAACACGGGATTTGGGATTGGATTACATTTATATCAGGCACGCTGAATATTTTAGATTTTTACATTTATTTTACATATATTTTAACAATGCGCAAAAAAGGTTTTGTTATTCAGACATGCTGACAGGCATATTTCTTTCGGTTTACAACTGTTCCTAATTGTGCTTGCAGTTTTAATAAAAAATAATTTCAAAATAAACTCTGTTTGCCCTGCTGTACAGAAACTGTGCAACAAAACCAAGGTTTGTGCCAAGCCATGAATTTTGTGTACTGGTACACCCCTAGTGTGTGTACATATTCATCCATGTATTGAAGTCTAGGCACTCCTTTTTGAGCTCACCAGACAGATGCGCCCCACCCTGGCCAGAACACTAGGGCTTCCCCCACCCCCTGCGTCCAGAGTCTTCTCACGGAAGAAAAAGTAAAGCTTGTCATCATTCCTCTCCGAGCTGTCTGGAATCTGATGAGTCTGGATGAAAACCGGTTCTAGATGTACAGCAAGGAGTAGACAGGAGCACATGCTTAATGGCTGATCCACTCTTTTAGGGTCTGCACTGCTGCACATGCGGTCTGCCTGAAACTCACCATTAAGCCACCGAGAGTCATACTGCTCAGTCCGAACTGCCGGTCTGTCACCCAACGTCCGGAAGATAGCCGGGTCCGTGCCCATGAAGTCCACATGAACCCCAGCATACAGGTTTCCATCTAATAGGAGGAGGAAGTTTGCAGTCACAATAAAGGTACAGGGAAAAAACAGAGGAGAAGGAAAGATGAAATAATGAAAACTGATCCTTGGGAACCTCATGGGTCTGCATGGCCAATAAAGCACCATGAGGATACAGATAATGACTCACTGATAAGGGTAGCCACATTCTCCTGGCGGGGGTCGTAGGGGCACTTGCCCTTTCCCGATTCCACATACCCTGGCACAAGTCGGAAGAGATACTCCTAAAAGTAGAGGAGAAGACGGGGGGGGGGGGTGAGGATCGTCTTCTGATCCCAGGGGCAGGTGGCGAGTCTGCCAGCGGCGTATGGTACCTCGGCCCGCCAACCACGGTTTATGAACGTGCAGACGGGCTTGTAGGCCCCCGTGCCACAGGTATACAGGTGCGTTCGGTTCCACGGCTCGATCAAACGGATGAAGTTTGCGCACTCGCCCTGGCGTGGGGGATGAAGGGTGGAAAAAATGACATTGTCACAAGCAGCGCACTATAGTTTTGTAATGCAGCCAAAGATCTGCAGCCTAAGAGGAATTGCATCATGTAATTCGCATGACTGGAAATGTGGAGGGCTGCTTATCAGCCTGAGAGGAAAAAACAGGCAAAACTCACCTGGCCTCCTTTTCCTGTCATCCTGCACTCCCCCTTTCTCTGGGCAGTAGCAGGCCAGTGAATCTGAAGGAAGCAAACAAACCTTTACTATACATTCATTTATTTCTTTTGCAGTGTATAAACATAATTATATAATATATGATTTAACTCAGTATTTTCTCAGCCTAGGTGCAAAACATTTTGACTCAACATTATGCCTGGTTTTATACTGTAAATACTCTAGATTCAAGATATATTTATTACATGCATAGTTATACAGATACAACTCGCAGTGGAATGCAAATCTTGTTACTCCTTAGACAAACAACAGTGAAAAGAAAACAAATAATAAAAAAAGAATTTAAATGATTAAAAGTGGGGAGGGGTGGAAAAAAAACATAATAAAAGATAAACAGGACTATATATACATGTGCAGAAGTGATAATTAGATGGATGGCAAGATAGAACTGAGGAATAAACTAGGGAACTGACTTTAATTAAACTCATCACCATAACAGAACCAGGATGTACAGAAAAACACACCAGTGACCACTTAACATGACAAGGACCAGTAACAAGTACATTCAGCACACAGACGACATGAGACCACAGTCTGACCATTTGGTGTAAGACAGAGAGTGAGGCTAAACCTGGACTCAGTCACCAGCATGGATGAAAGCCTTACAATGAGGGGTTCCTTGTTGATGTTGTGCATGTCGAGGGCCACAACGTATTCCCGGCTGCCCAGGTAGAGGCGGCCCTGGTCCTGATCCATCAGCAGGATGCGATAGTCACTGGTGTTGAAGGAAAAGCTGAACGGACGGATTGTCTTGGTCTCCAGAAGTTCTGCACGATTCGGCAAACAGGAAAATGTTTCTGAGTGCCACTGCACAGCAGAAGTGGAAAGTTCAGGTCCAGAAAGTAAAAATCCAGACCAAGATTTTGTTTCAACCAACCACTTGAGTATACAGAGTCACAGTTACAGAGTACTTACCTGGTTGGTTGAAACAAAATCTTGGTCTGCATTTTTACTTTCTGGACCTGAAATCTCCACCTCTGCTGCACAGGGATACAGTCATTGCACAGCTTGGTTTACCTCTTAGCACATGGCTGGCATGCCTGTGCTGAATGGCTACTGCCCAAGAGCACTGAGTACCAGCAGGAGGCGCTACCATAACCGACTCAACCCTCTTTCTCAGGCTGTTCCACTAGATATGACATCATCGTTTTGACTTTCACTGAGGAGAAACAGGCCAGCAGCATGTTGCATTAGACATGCTATTTCCATGGAATTAATAAAAATGAAATTGCAGCTCTAAAACATCCCATGATTGGATAATTACAGACCTGGCTAAAGATTTCCATCAAACAAGGCAACAGGATTCAAAAAGTACCTAGACTGCTGGAAGTTTGTCATTAAGATGTTTAGAATTTCCATTTAGCAACAAAATGTCTACAGAAGGACAGTATATAGTATAGTATAGTGAAATAACTGTGGGTGGGAAGAATGTCGACTTTAGACATAAATCTCCAGTGAGAAGGACGCGAAGACATCACTGCCCTCGGCTCCTGACAGACACTAACGGGGAGTATGTGAGCGATTGAAGACGAGCTTTGGGACTGACACAGTGACATGGCGCAAATCTATAAATTACCTATGTTAACCCCATTCCAGTAGCACTTTGATCTCTGTGGCATTACTGCACACTCTTCCAAATGCTAACCTGTCCGGGCTGGGCCACAAAACGTCAAATAAATAAAAATAGCTTTTGCAGTGGTGTTGAAAAGGTCACGGTCATACACCGCTCTCCGTTCTTGGAACAGGTTGCAGACAACGGTTCAGTTTTTATTGTATTTCATATTTAGTAAAAGATGTTTCCCTCCCCCAACACAAACACACGAGAGCGTTTCTAATACAAGGAACGTGATTTTAATTCCTCAGACTTGAATCGACATATTAAATCCGGTACAGATTAGTATTACCCATCACCATTTATCCAATAATCTTTTTTTTTAGACATTGATGTTTATGTAGGTGGTAGAAGTAAATATTAAAATGGTCAGTAACAAATATACAAAGCTGAGTGAAAGGGTCTTTTACAAAAGGGCGAGAAAACCTCATTATCCGCTCACATGTCAGTGCAATTCTCAATGATGTGTCCAAGCACTTGGCCCAGAGTGACAGACCGCATTCCACACGTATGTGTGGCCCAATGAGAGCCCATGTATATGTTTGTGTGTTTGGGGTGCCTGTATCTGGGGCTCTAACTAGGTGGCGAATTGCGGCCGTCTGTCTGTCTCCCTCACAGCTGTGCGGGTGATCCTTAGGCAATCTGCAGAATTCCGACGGGAGCGCTTGACGGAGGGCACCGGATTCCTGCCACTCGCTGTCTGGGGTGGGGAGAGCCTGCTATTCTCAGGAGTCCTCTCATCCCATTCCAAGCGGCTTTATCTAGAAAATCCACTATTTCGGCAAGGGAGGGGGAATCTTTTTTTATAGATGCACCTGCTGGCCAGAAAGGTCATGCCAAGTGTGCAGGTCTGGGGCTGTTCACTGTCCAAGTCTGGGCACGAGGGAGACACTGACTCATACAGTGTTGCCCGGTACTCCATCTAGTAGACAACTACATCAGAGGTCATTATTTTCTTGCACCATAAAAAAATAAACACAAATATCTTCACAAATCACTTCTGTTCTGTTATGGAGGCAAAAAGCAAAGCAAAAATATATGCATACCCCACCTGAAGACTAATAAAGGAACCAGCATGTAATTTGAAAAGGTATGTTTCAGTACATCATGAATGTTGTGAACAATGAAATGTGCATCAGGCTAAGGTTTCTTCAGAAGATGTTTCTCCCTAATCCAGATCTAAGAGCAAAAAACTGGGCACGAAAAAATCATAATGTCAGACCATTGGCCTTAGATGGTACTCCCTCTTAAAAACTTTACCTTATGAAATATTAGACTCCCAGTGAGCATTGTTGCTGAAACCACTGAAAACAAACCAAAGCAACTAAAATGTTTATACCTTGAGGCAATATTATGTAGTTAAAAACCACAGCCCCCCTTCCCACCCCCACTGTGTTCTCCTCCAGCAGGCTTCCTGTAAACCTACACTTGATAAGTGAATGGAAGGTGAATGGCTATGCAAAGACCAGTGTGATCCTGAATAAGCAGTAATGGTAGATGGATGAGGGGATGGATAGATGCTTAAAGACAGACTACTGGTTTTTATAACAATAACACCAAAATAAAAGATCCGTAGGTTTCTATTATATTCTCAAATTCAAATACGGTAGCTAAGAATATGTTGTCGAAACTGAAATGGGAACAATGAGTTCATGTAACCATCCATCCATCTTTCAGCCCCTTATCCTGGTAAAAGTCATGTCCTTATTTATATCGCTTATTTTACATAAAATCTTATGGGCCACTGTGTCCAAAGACTATGGGCTTATCCAAATCCTCAGTTTGCACACACACTAGAACCAAACTTGGCCAGCGTGTGAAGTTCTGCATAAACTTAAAAAAGAGCAGCTAGTGATCATGGCTCAAGAGAGGACCAATGACCTAATGCTACTGTCATGAAGATTAGCCTTGCTGAGTTGGAGCCAGGGCCTCCTCTGTGGGTCAGAGCACAGCACGGCTGGACGGCTCGACGTAAGGGACCAGCAGAAGCGGCAGAAGGTAGCTGAACTAAGCTATTGCTGTCGGCTTCCTTGACCCAAGTAAGCTGACCTCCGTGTAGGTCAGAGACATAGATACTGGGATTGTGTAGCGAAGCATATTTGGCAGGAAAAAAACGTATCCACCATCCATTCTGGAACTGAATAAGAGGCGTACCGAAAGGGGGATGGGGTTTACTGAGGTTCTCGGGGCAGTCCCCTTGCCAAAGTGGAATTTAGGGCTGTTTGCCAACTAGGCTCTGTGCATCTGTGCGCGAGCATGTGTATGTGTGTGTGAGTGTACACCCACTTGCGCATATCAGAGTGTACCAGGCCTAGAGTCACTGCCAGAAAGGGATGCAATATTATTTATTGGCATTGAAAGAAATCAGGCAGAGCTTATTGTAAGCTGCATAGCTGTGGGGTAGGAAACAGTACCGCTGAAACGGATTTCCATTATTCATAAAACTGGCTTTAATATGGAAACAGAAATGGAGAGAGGGCAAGGGGAGAGAAAGAACTAAAGAATTAGTAAAACAAGACAGGGAAACTCATCAATGGGAGGACAACATGCTTTCGGTAATACGGCAAAAGGCAGGCAGACAATGCGGGTGGCCTGTATCCCAGCTCAGCTGAGGTGTGTCTATGATGTTCCTGTAAGTCCTTGCACAGGATGTTTAGTCATCCTGGGGCTAAAATAACCTGAGGTGGATCTCTGACAGGAAAAAGGCTGGTGGTAGAAGGAACTCTCCCCATGCTATGTGGCAAACACAGGACATTGGCAAGCTCCAATCAGGTCAAAGAGGAGAACGGCGAAAGTTCAAAACCTAACCCCAATATGTACCTGGGTCATCCTGAACTTACATTTAGCCTCTCACCGACATCTCAGGCACCAATATCACATCAGTTGGAAACAATGAAGGGATGTTATGCAAGGAAAATGTGTGCACACTTTAATGAGGGCATTTCCATAAGGTAGCGCTCTTAAACCAGGCACCACCAGAAATAAACATTGTGATTTTATATATAACTAAGGATGTATATATACACAGTCTGTATGAAAATCAGGTCGATCTCCCACAGACTTGTGAAATCTGTTCCAGTTATTATCTCAGTGGAAACCGGAAGCCGCACAGATAGTGTCCGCTGTTTACACTGTGATGAACATGGTGGTGTCAGTATGGGACGATAAATAATTATGTTATGTTTAGAAAGAGACATAAAGCTTTGTTTTGTTGGGAGAAAGAAAAAAATAGTGGCAAATGTGGTGGTTAAAAGCACATGTAGATTCAAGAGATTTATTTGCCATTAGTACATGCACAGACAGTATGGGTACAAAGGAATTTTTGATATCAGGTAGAATACATGAGATTATCAATAATGCAATTAAGTTTTACATAATATTTCTCTGCAGACTAACAGCTCAACACCTTTTTCTTAAGAACTTTGATGAATTTCACTTTTAAAGAAAAAAGGAGCAGTATTGAGTTGACTGAATACCATTGAATCTATCATGTGAGGCAAATGCATTGACACCACATTATGACATCAGACTTGCACCTTGGCTGCCAGGTTCAAAGGGATTCCTGAAAGGTCTCATAGCCACAGGTCACTCAACAGGCCCCCCCGTATAACAATGAGCTCCTGTGTGGAAAACAATGGTCGCCTAATCCCGAGATCCGAAGAAACCAGGACCCGAGCTCAGTCCTCCACCCAGCTATTCTTGGAAACTTTTACGGATTGAAGGGGGCTGGGCTGGGACCTGTTATTATCAAAGATAAAGCTGCAATCTTTATCAGTCTGTAACAATTACACAAATACTTCTGTGTTGCCACAGTAGAAGAAGTAAGGGATGAACCACAACGAGGCGCACGGTTATCAGAAAGCAGTCAACAGACAACTTGGTTGGAGTTGATTATTTTCATTAACCACACACCTTGAAGTGGATTGTCCTGCTTATACCGCGGTTAACAAACAAAAAAAAAAACAATAACAGAATAAACTAGTAACGGTTCATTTTTCAGATGAAAGTTATTAATTACTCTTAAAAATATAGTCCTTATAAGGACAGAACATCTGGCCAGGCTACTCACTGGAGGGGGCAAGTCTGTTAAGTTTGGCTAGAAAAGGTCAATGCTTGAGTATTGAAAATCAAGGAAAATGGTAAGAATGCTGGTAAGAATGACTGCTAATTTATGGGTAAAAAGTCACACAGGCATTTATATTGACATGTTTACTAAAACATTAAAACGCATTAATATCGAACTGTTATTAGGCTACTCAAATTACCTGTGTGATTACACGAAAACAGTCATCTTTGAATTTTTGAATTTAGTGATTAATTGTCATTGTTGACACACCACAGCACACAGTGCACAACAACAAAATGTGTTCTCTGTATTTAACCCATATGTGACAATGTGACATAGCAGGGGCAGCTAATTCAGTGCCCGGGGAGCAGTGCTTGGGGGCAGTACCTTGCTCAGGGTACCTCAGTGGTGCCTTGCTGGTTGGGGATTCGAACCTATAAACTTTCAAGTACAAGTGCACATCCCTAACTATTAAGCCACCACAGCCCATCTTTGGACCAATAAGAAAACAGCATTTACAAAACTGTGGTATAAGGATGTATAAACACTACTTTGAAGCCATGCTAACTGGACGAAAGTGTTCTGCTGCAGTAGCTGAACTGAGAAAACCGGGCATAAAGAATAAAAATAGGCTGGCAAAATTTGTTAGTAATTAGAAGCGACAGCAGCACTTAAATTTAGACACAACACATTTAATGCTCCCTTTACTCTAGATGCAGACTAAATAAGTTCATATGGTCTTTATAAGTTTAGTAGCTTATTAGATCTCATTGGCTGAAACGATCACCATTGAAACGACAGGCCTAGTCATGACTGTTGTACCCTTGACAGTTGCAGCTATTCCAATCAATGTAGGAAAAACACAATAAAGCACCATGCACTCTAAAAATTTTCTGCAAAAAATTTACATTTTCCATTCCATAACTATGCACACGCAAAAAATTATATTTTTGAAAACTTTTAGACACCTCATTCCTTTGACATAACTTTTTCATGGCGTTAAAAAAAAACTTGCCTGTAATTGAGCCTGTGTTGATTTCTGTTTCTCTGTGACACATCTGGTGCATGGAATCAGTAAAGCAATACAACCAGAATGGCCATTTGAGGTCCACCCCACTATTAACCACCTTGACAAACAGACCCGGGCCTCAGTAAGCCTTTTGTTGTTCTGCTCTGTTCCGGACCTCATAAAGAATTAACTAAATTAGCAAAGCTTAATGGTGCACAATTAGCCCGCGCCTGATCACCACCACTTGGCTTCTTAAAACTACCCTTGAGTACCATTACTAGAGTTAGGAGAAAGTGGCCAATCACTGGCTTTAGAGCCACCACTTTTAGGTCAAGGGTTGTTCTGGCATTGAGAATTCTCCCCATATGAGTTTTTTAAAAGGCTGTGTTGGTGAAGTGTCTCCTTTGTTTTGGATTCTACTACTGCTCACTTGGGAGAGGGCTGTAACCCAACACTGGCTCTGAGCTGTAGCCCTGGAGTGGGCCCTGGCATTCTCTCCGGCTCGGCTCCCAGTGATGGAGTCATACCCCTCAGCTAATCACTTGCACATTTATGCACTTTTAATTGTTTCAAACTTGGGGAAGTTCTACCCCTTACAATGAAAAAGGGAACCTCGTATGTGAAGAGTCACACGTTCCATGAGTTGACCGCCTTGAGCATCACTGCAGGCGCTGGTCCATTCTTTTCCTGGACCACCAGTACCGCTAATCCTTCACCGCATTTGACTTTAGAACTTAAGACTTAAAATATTCATGAACCCTCTGCTTGCAGTAGCTATTGTTAGACAGCATCCTTGTAATGTCTTTATGATACGAAAAAATGTTCTAGTAAAAGCAAAAATGTATTTTTACAAAAGAGGCTTGTAAGAGATACTTGATGTTCTATATTATAACTGAAACTAGAAAATGAAAAAGGGTAGAATGTTGTGACCATTCAGGTAGGAACAATACCAGTGTATACATTTTTCACGTAAAACTATTCATTTAAAAATGACTGAATTAAGGAAAATTCACCAGGCCTATACAAGAGAGCTAAGATAATAGAATGACAACTTTTGCCAGGAAGACGCATTTCCTGCTGAATACTGACAGAGCTGTACTGAAAGTACAGGAACCGCATCATTGGTTTGTCAGGCTGTGACACAGAGAAACGGAAAATCACTCCTCACTTGATCATTTTAAGCCTCTGAATTTATTCTAATGTTTTCTGCTGTTTGACAGTGGATCTGTCACTGTTTTTTCCAGGGATGCGAAAAAGGCTGGTAAAAACAACACCCATGAGTTATGAGAAGAAGGGTCACTGGCATTCCTGGAACACAGGAACCTGGGAAATACGCCCAGTTCTAGTAAAAGCAAAGAGCCTCTTGTCCCGATTGCTGATGCTAGGTGCCAGGATGTGGGCCGCCGGGGATGAAATTGCTGATCTAAGTAGGACGAGAGGGTAACATGGGTATAGACAGAAAAGAGAGGAGTTCGAAAGAAAAAGAGAGCAGCGTGGCTGAGGTGGAGTGGCTGAGAGAGAGTGCGGGACAAAGAGATGAAATGCAACAAAGAAAGAGAAGGTATTTAATTCTGAAAATTGCTTGCAGACACTTGTGGTAAAATGAGTAAAACGTGTATTGCACAGTACTGTTTTCCTGTCACGACGAGCTGACGCGCAGCGCCTCACTGTCAAGGTTATTCCTGGAGCTTGTGAGCGTGGGCCGCACACGAGGCGAGCGCACGGACGCAGAGAGATCAGACACACCGCTAAAGGGTCACAGTGCGGTCCACGAAAACCATGTGAGGGGAGATGACGGCGGGGGCACATAACAGGGGTGTCTGTCTGGCGTATTGGAGCAGGTTGCTGGAAGAGAGCCCTCGCATTCTTCCAGGGGCTTCCCTGTGTCTCTCCTGAGGTAAATCCAGTCACCACACTGGCTATATATACCCCCGTTACATGGCTGCCCTATCCTGTTCCTAGAAGTGCAATCCATTTTGCTGATGCCTACGCACACAACTGCGTGAGATCACCCCCCCTCCTGGCACCTCCGCTTGCCCAACTCCATTCCTCTCCTGCCCCAGGGATGTCCTCCCCTTTAATCCCTCTATTAGCCCCCTTGCCTGTCCATCCCCAAAAATGATCTCCATTCCTTGTTTATCTAACTACTCAGCTGTTTGGAAGGATTTCGGACCAGGTTTTTGCTGTTCTAGCATTAGAAGTTATGCCTAGGTTGTTGTGTGGGATCATAGCTTAACCAGCAGGTTGCAGAAGTTAATCCTCTATAGGGGAGTCCGTTCATGTGTGTGTGTGTGTGTGGGGGGCTGTTTTTGAATATGAAGTCTTTACCAATCTAGCTTACAACTTGCAATGTTTTGCTTGCTAGCTACATTTAGATAATTTGGTATGGACAGAATCAACAGTTAACATGTGACAGTTTGACTGATTAACAACTGATAATCGTTATCATTTGTCCCATTGCACACCATATTGAATTGCTCAGTTTATGAAGGGTTTAATTGGGACAAAGTAGATGTTTATCTTGACTGTCATTATCCCTGATTTTTCAGTGAGTAATAGGAGTCCCCCAATGGTCACACACTATGTGAGCTGGATTCTTGCATGTGTCGATTCGGTCAAAAGATCAGCTACATCAGATATGATGTGTCAATGGTTGAATTTGTTCGTGTGGAATATTCGGTTACATCTATATTGGTATAAAATTATGATTGTATCTCTGCATGTGTTATTGTATGTGGTATCAATTTAAAAGCCTCTCCAAAAGTCACCCCAGTTTTTTCAGTAACCATCCAATATAACTATGTATTTCTTAATACTTGTTTGGCTAATCGTACCTCATCAAATCATTTAACTAATTAAGTTAATTTATTAAGACAGCTGGTGGTGAAATTTAACAAATATATGGAATGACTGGGGTGCCCCTGAGGAGAGGTTTGGGAACTGAAACACTGTTTAGACCGTCCAACAAGATATCGGTTAACCTTTTGGAGAATCGAAGAAATTCTTGCAATTTTTAAAATCAGATTAATTGGCATATATTCAGTTTTTTAACGTTCAACTTTTTCTTTGACTGCTTTTTGAACAGTGCTGTATACAGTATATGTCCATCCCATCCATTTCCGCTTATCCTTTCCGTATACAGTATCTGTGAAACAGAAACTATGAGGAAATCCTCTTCAGTGGTAGCTACTGCCTATACCTTTCAGTTTGCCTGATTTTTCACCTTAAGATAATAGCGCAGCTACAAAAGTCTTGCTTCTGCGATGATCCTATTGCTAATGGCTGTCACACGTCATGGAAGAAGTCGCATGATTTTACATGATGTGGGTGCATCTCTGCCAACGACACAGAAAGGAGTAAATAAAGGGATCAGACTCTATATTTTACTCCTGTATGGTGACAACAGGTTCTATAAAAATGCAAAAAAACACATTCCTCATAAAAATGGCAAAATGAGAATAATATGTATATTTTCTTAAGTGGAACAAGAAAATGTGTCATGTACTCTGTGGTGATTACGTTCCGAGACGCTGGAGAAAGCTGCAATTTCCCTTCAGCAGTCAAAATATTGGCAACACACCTCACAAAATAAGGCATGCAGAACACTCTCAGGAAACCTCGTTACATTCAGTGGCAGGAGCCTGAAGGGGCGGGGGGGGCAAAAACCTGTGAGGAGAGACAGTGACGTCACATGGGCACCCTTAGCCGGGAAATCTGGGCGCGGATACGCCCACGGCGCCCATCAGCCACCGTTTTTACACACGGCTGAACGAGAAGCTGTCGGCTCAATGAGACCTCAGCCAACGGAACAGATTTGACGTTATTCCCAGGCTCATCGATCCCCGCCAAACCGTCTGGAAGCAGGCGGGCGAGGGAATGCAAATTCATATATAATGAAATAAATAAAACTGGCATATAATAAACAGCACTGTCCGCACAGATCCTGCTGCCCCCGACCTGGTCTCTCCAATGCTAGTTCGCGGCTAATAAAACATGTCAAAAACCTCATCTGGATAACCAGCCCACACTTGACTTTTATAACCCTCTTTTGTCCAAATAAATGACATTCCTTTTGCTTTGAAATTCATCTAATATTAATACCACTGAATGACTAGAAACTGGGGCCTGGCTGCTAGAGCTGTAACTCTACACCTCCTAACTGAGGGCTTGGTCTTGACCACCAGACCATGCATCTTGTCCTCACATGAGTTTTTTCTAGGATGTGTCTCACCTGCAGTCTAAAAGCTTGCATTTAGGTATACAGGTGTCCCTGAACTGTCCGTGTCTTCTGCAGTGGACTGGTATTCCATCCAAGGTCCATCCTTCCTCATCACCTGTGCTTCATGGAATCAGCTCCAGGCTCCCCTTACAGGATGAGTGGAAGGGGACAAGGATAGGAGTTTTACTTACAAAAAATTTTTCTGAAGACAGAACGAAAAATGATTTGTTCAGAGAAATAACCAATCAGAGATACTAAGACATCTGATTGGTTGGTCCCACCTCTACAATATGATTGGCTATCTCTCTGAACCAATCATTTTTCTTTCTACCCTCAGAATATTTTTGTGTGAGTAAAACTCTCATTAGCTGGATAGATGGCCTTCACGCCCTAGAATGCATGTTATCAGTGTCAAAGTTTTCCATAAGGTTTCCCTAGGCTACATTTTCTGACACTTATTTAGCCTATAACAGCGTCTATTTTCTTTGGAGCAATGGGAATGGAGTCTGTATGCTTAATCTTCTGTAGTAAAGCAGTTTAAGGTTGTGGTGAAGTCCAATTGTTCTGTTTGGTGGGGTCTCAACTGGCCCATCTGTCTTTATCACCGCAGAGCTAAAACTGTTGCACCAGACTGACTGCTGTGAAGTCAGCAATTCTACAGTATTTTTGTAATCCACAGTGTGATTGTAAGTCTGTTTTCTAAATTTAACAAACACTCATAAGAGAATGGAGTGAGTTAAGATAATGGAGTGCTGTCAGATTAAAGAGTTTCAAATCGTCCTGCTCACCAAAAGCCACATTCAGTATACAGACTTCCTCCAGGGTTGTCTTTTTTCCTGGTTATGCTGTACACATCTCGCAAAGGTCCCTTCCACTAAAAATTGACCATTGACAGCTCTGTCCATCTAAAGTGAGGACCACCAGCAGGTTGAACCCCTCTTGACCCCTTGTGCTAATCGCCATAAGATAAAGGGAAGCTGCTCCAACTAGACGCAAACCTGTTTTGTAGTCGGGTCTCACACCTCATGAGTGTGAGAGAGTCTCTCTCAGCACCCATTTACCGACGAGGTCTCCTGCTGTTACGACACGGCGTGTGAGAATTTCCACCATGGATCCGGGGACAGACTGTCAAAAGAAAGAGTACAGCACCCCAGCGTACAAGAGTGCAAGCTTTCATCCATTTATATATCTGGATACTCGCAGAATCAATTCAGTACTTAACTCAAGAGTCGTGCTTCAGCTAAGAGCACTTACCATCCTGGGATTTGAACAGGCAACAGTTTGGCAACAACTCTAGCTCTCTTTACATACAGATCACCGCTGTCCGATGAAAACCGTTTATGGCAACTTTTTCACGATCACTACTTTTTGCTACACGCCCATACTCCGCTTTCTACTGATAGCATTTGACATCTAATTGACCAATGAAAATATATTTTATGAACTAGTATTTATGTTTGTGTGGCACCCCTGTGAGGGAATGACCATATTAATATTATTTCATGTAAAACACTCAGGTAACGGGACATTTTTCATTACTATGTGTATTTATTGTCAGTTTCTTTAAAAGGATAGAAAATCCCGGTAACAGGGATTCATTTTATGTTAGAAAGCAGTGAGGGCGGAACTTTGGTGGGTGCTCCGGGGTTTCGGGGTGCAG
>JAODKC010000107.1:12974517-13016843 GCA_026777985.1 Mormyrops attenuatus | reverse complement strand
CCCCCCCTCCCCCGTTCCCCCCCGCCGCGGGCGGGCGGGCGGCGCCCCCCGCCCCCACAGCTGCTGCTCTGTTCTGTGAGGGAGCGAGAGGAAGGAGAAAGCTCTAATTAATAAAGGACAGAGTGAATGAGGATGCATCTCCAAGAGGCCTTTCTCCCGGAGCCCTCTGCGCCGGCAGCTCGCCCCCCCACGTCGTGCTGGGCCTGCTCAAAGAAAGCCGGGGGCCCCGCGGTGGCCCTTTGGAAGCCCGTCAATGGGGATGAACGTCACTTTGTCTTCTCCCCCCGGATAAGGCAGCAGTCAGCTGGATCTACCCAGTGAGCCTCGCACCCGCACCAACTGGGGACTGTCGCTAGCGGGGATGAGGCCGCAGTGCTGGCGCCAAGCAGAGGGGGGCGCAAGGCGCGATCAGGCTCTGCAATCTGTAGTAACGAGGGAGGAGGGGGTTGCGGCAGGTGGCAACAGCGGCTCCATTGATGGGGGTCTTAGAACGCCCTGCAGCCCTGCCTCTGCTGCCCCGCCTGGGGAGAGAGATGCTGGGGTGACAGGCAGAGCCCATGGGCCGCTGGAATGAATGGGCCAGCTGACGGTAAATAAAAGATGGCGTGGTGTCAGCACCGGGGGGCGCTGGAGCAGGATGGAGGTGGGGCTGCCCCTACACCCGGTTCCCCCTCATTGCCCCTCCCTCCCCATCTTTTCCATCGAGGCTGAAACTGGAGATCCGTCTGGGGCCCAATGTCAGGAGCCCTCCATGTAGGACCCTCTGTCTGGGGCCCTCCAGCAGCCATCATCTTTTCTGACACACTGCACTGTACGGAAAGGGCCGGTTCCGACTTTATCTCCAGGCACTCACAAGGCGGGTCCACCAGATTTCGGAGGGGCTCTGGCCCCCACCCCTCACTCATTGACAACAGAAGCGAAAGTCGGGGTGCCATCTTCTGGCCGTGCGGGACCGCGGGGTATCTTTGTCATTTCTGATCCACCCCTCATGGCCATTACGCCCATCTTGACATGATCGTTATGTCTGGAAAACTGTCCAGTATTATTTTTGATTGTGGCACTGACTTACTAATTTACAAATAATTTATAATAAATAATAATTAACTATGATTTACAAATAATGGCCGATACATGCCCCGGGGACCTGGCGGAGAAGCTACAAACAAATACTTTTAGAGCAAGCATTACGGTGGGGCCAAATTTTTATACTGAAAACCAAACCCCAAATTAAATGTAAACATCACTCCCTTTTGTTTGTTTTTTAGTTCCAAGAAAGACTACTGGATCTTTATTTGCTTTTTTAAGCTATTAACAGCATATTATCTAGTCAAACCTCATGTGGAACAAAAGAACAAAATCACTGCAATTTCAGTCACATGTCAAAGATTGTTCCGGAACGTTCCCACGTGCGTTTAGGGTCCCAAATTAAACGGGCGCATGCGGGGGGTTGAGAATTAGATTAATCTGTCTTAAGGGGCTTCTCTGTGAGTGGGGGTCTCCCACTGGGGGCGCCGTGCCGCCTTAATTACTCCGCACAGCCTGGGGTGTGTGGAATGGCACTCTGGCGCAGGACTGGGCGGGGTTAATTGAATTGGTCTTATTTGGGGGTTGGGGGGGACAGCTCTGACGGAAGCTACGGCAGGCAATTAGAGCAGAGCAAATCGGAGCAACAGGCTCAGCGAGAATCCCGCTCATCACTGCCACTCGCTGCCTCTCCAATTACAGCAATGAAAACATCTCATGCAAAGCACTGTGGGAAAGGGTGGGTGCAGTCAGCAAGACATGCGCTTCTGTGTATCTGAGTGCATGTGGGGCACGTGTGCCGTTTAAATCCCCTGTAGGGTAAAGCCGCGGGCGTTAAGGCGCGCTCTCTCAAACAGTGGCAGCTCGCTTACTTGGCCAGAGCTCCTGAAGCTCCTAACAGCTGCCCCCCGCCGTCGAGAAGAAAGGAGGCCTTCAGACTCAGCCTTCTGCTCGTTAAGGATTCATGCTTGTTTACGAAGGGTTCAGGGTCCTGAATCCCAGCTCCTGTGAATTCAGGCTCTCGATCACCCCCCTCCCCCCATCACACACCTGCGTGACTGCAGTAGCGTGGTGGAGCTCGCCAGCGCGGGCTGGGATGATCCAGCCGTGCCGAGCACGTGTCTGGCCTCCAGGAAAACCCCTCTTCTGCCTCTGGGTTTAGTCCACCGCAGGCCGGCAGCTGCTGGAGAACAAAGCGCTCCATCGGACCAAGGAAGCATGCCCTGCCAGAAACGGCAGCCTCAATGCCGGCCCGTGAAGAGATCTCTGATTGGCTGGCTCCCGATGGCAAGATCCTTAGGTTTTTTTGTCACCGTTCAGGACTCGCCATCTGCATGCCGGTTCACAGAGCCTGCAGGCTGCAGGACGAAGCTTTCGGCCACAGGTTTGCATGCGTGCACGTGCGCGCGCGCCTGTGTGAGCGCGTGCCTGTACGATACCGGATGTCATACTGAGGATTCCTCTTCTGGGAGAGGACACTTCATGGCGAGGCCCCGGCTTTTCTCCAGTCTCCGCGCCCCTGGCTCTTACCTCCGTGAAGTGCGTGCGGGCCTTCACATGGAGCAGCCCTAACACACTCTGTGTGTCCCCCCCATTTAGATAACTGGTGTTGAAACGAGGATGATCGTGTCTCCTGAAGCCAGCAGAGATACATCAGTGTGACTGGCATTGTAGGGAGGAGGGGGGAGGGTGGTCATTTGAAATCTCTGAATGCTTATTTATTTACTTACTTACTTACTTACCAGACACCTTTATCCGAAGCGAAGTAATGCAGGGTCTGCCAGTTCCCCGGAGCAACTGGGGGTTAAGGACCCTGCTCAAGGGCCCAATGGTGACATCATTCTGCCAACCTTTTCATTCATGGCGACATTGTCTAGACCCGCAGAGCCACACAGCGCCACCATGTGTATAATACATGTATATCAGACTACAGAGTCACCAGTGCTCTAGGTGTTCTGGAGGTGGGTGTCAGAGACTCTTCAGACTCTCTAGCCACACACTCAGATTCTGCCTTGCTTGCAGGCTTAAACTCCTTCTGGCTCCTCTTCCCTCCCTCTATCTCTCTCCTTCCTTTTTTACTGTCTTTCCATGAGGGCATTTGTCAGGTGTGGTTCGACAGCACTGTGTATATCAATGTACTGTTTCAGCCCTTTGGCCTCTATAGTTAATACAAACACCAGTTCTGACTCTAGGCCCCCCCCCGGGCGGGGGGGGGCCGCGCGGGGGGCGCGGGCGGGGGGGGGGGGGCCCGCGGCCCGCCCCCCCCCCCCCCCCAACTTTGGGTACACAAGCAGTCACAGCTCCAGAGGGGCGCACAACACACAGGAAGGTGGGGGATTCTGCCTTCATGAAAGTAAAATCACATCCAGTACAAGTTTGTGTGATCAAATCCTCCACATTACAGAGTCTATAAACGGCTCTGGAGATAGTTAAAGCAATGTAGTGATTATCTGACATAAATCATTATTCATTACTCTTTGTGCAATTCTTGAGAATAAATGTGACACATGTTATCTGTAAAATCTCCTCCCAGCTGCACAAAGTGTTATGAAAAGAAAGAAACGTAATGTAATCATCTATTAATACCGGGTCTGGCCTTGAAAGAATGGCAGTGATTCTCATACATGTCATTTTCACTAAGGCTCCTTTTGTTCTTTGTTTTTGTTGGATATCCTCAAGAAAAAAATTATATCACATTATAAATAATCTGTCATTGAATTCACCTGCTAACTGTACAAAATGAAAATATCAAAATTGCTCTGGGCTTTAGAAGCACCTCTGAGTTCAAATCTTGTCACTGTTTGTCTGACAGAACAGCAGAGATGTGACCACTATAAAAATCCATATGAATATGAAAATGCAGTTTTAATTTAAGGTTCTCTCTGTCTCTCTCTCTCACTCACACACACACACACACACACACACACACACACGCACGCACACACACAATCACATGCACACACACACACATGCACACACACACACACACACACATGCACACAGGCGCACACACACACACACACACACACACATACACACACACACACAGTACCTACAGATCAATCCAAACCTTGTTATTCTATTATTTTTGTTTCTTATGCGGAGAAACTTCATTACCTTTGTTTTGTCTAAACCTGACATTGGGTTGTCTGGCTGTGTCAAAGCAGAGATTGGATTTATGATCCTGAATCCTACTCCTAAAACCTCAGCTCCCAAAAAAAGTCTGTTCGCCACCTCAGATACCGTAATACTAGGAAATTATATCTCCTTATAATTCTGCATCTAAAAGATGGCTTCGCAAGAGCACTGGTGAAACACTCATGTCTGCAATTGCCTTCATTGAGTTTCTTTATGCAGTGCAGAAGTCTTCCCACCTAGGCTGTCTGAGTGGTTTACATGGACTCACTGCATCATTACCTATCATACTGGTTGTGCTGTGCTCATATGTACCCTTGTAATCCTTAGCTGATGAGGTGTGCTGTCTGGCACATGTCTCACCTTATTATTAACAGTAATGTACTTTAATGATGTTGTCACAGCTAATTCATCTACCTGAGATCCTTCATCCGAGACAAAGACTCACTGCATGAACGGCCAGAGAACAAGGACAGAATGGAGCAGCTCAGGGCAACAATCAGAGGCTGTCTGGGATGGGGGGGCAGAGACAGTGCCCCTGTGACAACATGCATGGCCCCCGGTGGCCCCCCTAAATGCATATGCTACTTGGATCTGAAATGTATGTACAGACGCTCCCTGGGTTACGATGGTCCATGTTACGAAATTTTGACTTTACAATGGGTATTCCAGTTCCATTCTGTTTTTCACTTTGAGTACATTATTCAATACATTACATGAGATATTTAACACTTTATTATAAAATAGGCTTTGTGTTAATGATTTTGCCCAATTGTAGACTAATGGAAATGTTCTAAGCATTATAATTAACATTTACGTTACAGTTGCGGCAGGTGGTCGGGTCACTTCAGTTGGTGAAAAGCAAGGTTAAAATCAAGCTTGAGGAAGCAAAACAGTCTAAACAAGAAATAAGGGCGAGTTACAAATTGTACAACTACTGCATACTATAAAATGTAGCTGCAAAACATTAAATAAATAAGTAATGTTTTGCAGTAACTAATCGGTTTTAATTATAATAGTAATTTATATTCAGAGAACAGTAAAGTTAAATACATCTGGTCCCCCTAACAGAACAACTGGCCACAGTCTGCTGCCCCTCCCCCCCGGTTGAAATAGTCTAGAACTGCCATACAGAATCCCATAGAGAAGACAAAATACTCATATTCAATACTCAATCAATCCCAAAATGCAGGCGCCCGAGCTCTATTAGTGCAAAGGAAGATCTAAAAAATGTTGTGTCAAATAAATATCACAAATAATGGAAGAATCACCTTAAATAAATGTGACGAACCCATCATGTATTTCGTGGCAGCTTACCTTTAAAAGACAGATATACTCTGGGCGCAGAGCGAGGGTTCCCGTGGATACAGCAGAAATATAAACCCAAGAGAATGAGGAAGGCTTGTACCGTCGCCATAGCAATGACAGCACAGTTAACCTTTGGAAACCTATGACAGGGGGGGAGAGGTTGAAGGGTTTGGTTAAACAAGGAGGTCAAGAAGGCGGCCCAGACATAACAAAAAAGTTGTACAAACTAATAATAAAACCGGTCATGCAGCAAAGGTTACAGGTCAGATGAATAAAACTCCCATCCAGAGTCATCAGCTGAATTAAACCATTTGTATTCAGCAGGAAATTTAAATAATCTCTAGTTCTACAGCGTTTTTGACAAAGCCGTCTAAAAAAGGATCCTTGAAAAACACAACTTTAACTGTAGTAGTAAATTGTAGTCAGTAGGACTTTTATGTTTTTAGAAGAATACATTAAGATTCATTCCAAATTCTAAAACTTGTAACACTTGCTGATCTTGTATTTCTAAACTGGCTGCAGAAAAGAAAAAAACGGATCCGGCCACTATTGTGACACAAAGGCATAAAGACTGGGTGCACAAGCGTGCGCCGGATCCCACTGTAATCGGGTGACTTCCACGTCCTGGTGGGGCAGCCGGCGGCGTTTCCCTACTTGGCAGCAGGGCTGCTTCACGGAGAGACAGCAACCGGGTCATAACAGCATGTGACAAGGAAAGCAGCGGAATGCTGCGGAGAAATACCCAGGGCCATTATAAATCCCTGTCACTGCACAGCGGGATGGGCCAGTGGGGCAACTACAGAGGCCCCTGAATCCACAGCTAATCTGGGCCATGGCAGAGACGGGGGGGCTATACAGCTGCAGATCTGAAAATACCCAATAAAGATACTTGCATAAGAATAAGAACACTCTGTCGACCCAGTAAATCTTATTTTTATAAACACGTTTCTATAATAGAGCAAAACTGTTTAAAATCATTTATATGTTTCCTTGCAAAGTAGCACAAATATTAATCCTGATGTAGCAACGAGTAGAACGGTCTTTAGCCCTCATTGGTCCTTGAGTTTACACAGTGTTTCCTCTATGGAAAGATCTCTCTCATGCTGTTTCTCTTGTATTGTAAATGACTTGTGACTGCTGCTCCGCTAGGCTGGAAAAGACATGCTGGAGCTCAGGAGCGACGTAGCTCACATGCAGGCGTATGCAAAGGCACATTTACATTACTGGACATTTCTCTCAGGAAACCAAGAAGTTTCAGCGTTGTCCAAAACATGTTAGATACACCGTTTAAGTGAATGGTTTCCACCACCGACAATCAAGCTTTTAAACTTCTTTAAAGAAAAGAATGCATAAGAACTTTCACCACCCCCTCCCATTAAAATTCTTTAACTGAACTCTCCTATTGACAGTCAATGTCCTGGATTAAGAACACGGACCAAGCCTTTCCTGAGGCAAGTCGACTGTCTTTTGTCACTGCGACCAAACCTTCTACAGCTCCAGAGATTCGGTCCTGTCACACAAATTCCCCAGCCGCAAGACAAAACAAGTCACCCATACAGGCCTGCAAGAAACGCGACTCGCATAAAAATTCCATGTCATTCATGGTTATTCGGTCCAATTTATTTAAACCTCTGCCAAATTCCATTCTTCCATTAATATCATATATGTCCACGGCCCTTTTAGAGTTTATAACTTCATCATGCTGTAAATTAATAATACATCCAAAACCATAAAACCACGATAGAACATAAACAACACAATTGGGTCATTTTAGGAATGCAAACAAAAACATATAAGGTTAGTCACACACCTTTAGCGGGTTCAAATGCTTATCGTGTAACACAGATGACCATGAAACTTCAACAAGATGTCCCCTGAAGACATCATCAGTAATGTTTGAGTTTCTCTGATTCAGTTACACACAGAAGGAAACAGGCAGTGTGGACTGAGCGATTCGTTATGCTCCTATACCAGAAATGAGGCACTGAATCGCAGGGGAAGCTGTACCCTGATGGGTCTGATGCCACACCTACCCAAGGTGCTATTATCGGCTTTAAATCACACTAGAAAACACCTGCAGCTTGCAGACAGAACGGCGGGGTTAGGACATGAAGAATGGCTAAAATCCTGAAATAACAATGAGGACCTGGGAAAATGAATGAAAGCACATGGTCATTTGTACAGAGACCAACATGGTAACAAAACAAAACAGTGGTATGGGCTGACATAATTGTTCTGATACTGTCAATCCCAGGCAGCAGTAGCAGGTCCAGTCCCTGACTGACTGCAAGCTGTACACTCAGGGCATTTTTACTTTTAAATTACTGAAGGACCACATAGTTATTTTGATACTAAACTGACTCACCTAGTATCTTGGGTTTCAAGTCAAAGTGACTTCTCCAATGCAGAGCCTGGGATTTTTACCTGAATCACCGCTGAGCTCAGCTTCATATGCTAAATATGATAAAATAATATTTTAGTTACACTATGCAAAGTAACTCTGCTGTTCTACTATTTTAACACCCATATATTATGTTACAAACTGGTATTTCACTAAATAATATTAGTCTAGTGTACTATGACCATTTCCAGTCTGTTTAAACTTTATAGGGTACTGATGATAAATTACGTTTTGCTAATTTTATGTATTAGGCATGTAAGATTAAACTATATTTGCATTTCCATTAATGAGTTCCCCAGTAATTTATCTACTGATACATTCATTAATGTAACCTGTTCTGGGAAACCCTATGACTGATTGCGTTCAATTCTTATTTTGTGCATACAGTAAGACGCTGCCACTGTTTAATAACAGAGGGACCTGTCATTCCCAACTGGAGCACCCCAGAGTCACATGACCACAGTACACCTCCTGCTGCTCCTGTTCTTGTCATCCCACTGCTACCACATATAAATTCTAGTGGGTTACTGTGTTCATTGCAAGTCACAGAGGGATGGGACACACGTCCAAACTGCCAAGCGGGGATGGCTGAAATACAGACTCCTTGGTGGCAGGTAAAGGTGGGAGGAAAAGAAAAAAGTGGAGGAAGGGGATTTTAAAAAGGAGGAATGAAGGGAAATGGGAAGAGCTGTGTTCAGAAGAAAGCCAAAACAATTTTTACATCATAAACATCTTCACAATGCTAGAAAAAATGTTACAGAAGAACTGAAATAAACCAGATGCTGCTGAAATGACAATGTATCCCCCCAGACAGCCCTGCCACCACCCCCACTCCTCTCACACCCCCCAATCTCTACACACTTTAGAACCGTTACACACTCACCCTGCCTCTCCAAAAAATCTTTATTAAAAGCCCAACTTTGTGTGATTTGTCTCTGTAATCAGGTTCACCAGATGTGTTTGTAGCTGTCTTTCATGCGCCACCACTAAGCGAAAATACACACCTTTTTCCATACATTTTTATGTGAAATTCAATAAAAGTAAAAAAAAAAAAAAAGACATCAAACACTATTGGAGTTACTGTGTTCACAAGGTCAAGTGTTTTCTGCAGCTAGCCTTTCTGCCCTTTGCTGACACCTAGTGCTGCTGCTTCAGTTTTGGTGCTGTATGTCTCGAAATTAAACAAGGTATAGATGGTCATACATAAAACGTTTTCTTATGTAGTAATAAGATCCAACAAATACTTTTTGAGTTATCACACTCACAAGGTGAAGTGTCTTCTGCCACTTAGCAGCACTGCTTTAGTTTTGGTGCAATTTGTCCCAATATAAAATCAGTTCCTGGCCTTTTCCTATACCATGTGTCTCCAAAGTTTGAAAAAGATCTTTTTGAGTTGTCATATTAACGAGATCAATGTTTGTGGTGGCAGACTGGTCCCAGAACCATATGCATTCCCCATAAACAGTAACTGTACAGTAAACAATAGCTGTATCCTTGGCTTTCGAGTTATCTACTGTCTGCAGAATTTGCAAGAAAAATTTAAAAAATCATATGTTGCCTGGAGTACAGCAGTAAAAGTAATTATGGGAACAATTAACGTTCTAATAGTGTTTTAATTTTATATAATGTGACCATTGCATACATGTGTACCTTCAAGAAGTGATAAGCAGAATTAAAATCCACTCTACCAAAGCTCAGCAGAATACTGTGGGGCCATTTGGAATTGCCTTAGTGTGTTCATCCCCAGCGGTTATGTCACAATCTAGCTGTTGTTTCAAAGTCTGGTTATGGGTCAGTTTCCAAAGAAGCCTAATTTACTAGACAAATCTAGATAGGGCAGGCTCTATTAATGGGAGCCAGACTTGCGATAAGGAATGTGTGGATATGTTCAATGGGACACAAACAAAAGGATGTTTAAAAGGATCTTTCAAGTGGAACATAAAGAGAGAGAGGAAGCTAGCAGCACAAGTTGGTACAACACAGGAGTATTTGATGTGTTCTGCTTTTTTGGGGGGGCTGGAATGTTTGTTCATTGTTCATCACTTGTTTCGCAACAGACCTCAGCCAAAAGCTTTCTGTCCGGGCTGCGGGCATCCAAAGAAGGCCGTCCCCTGCGACTGAGGATGTGGCTGTGAGCCAGTCACTGTGGAAGAGCACTGGATGTTGCAGGACCCTGAACACCTGGCACCCAGTGAGAACTACCCTGCAGCAGCTATCAAGAAAACATAAACAAATGCTGTGTTTAAGTCTACAATAATTATCTATAATAAATATATTTCTAAATCTGTTCATTACTGAGTAGGACAAAGAATGCCTATATAGGCTATTGGAATAATTACACAGCAAGAAAGAGCCAAAAAAAAGTCATCATGATATAATTGCTACCCCAAACCAATCAAATCGTTACTTGGGGGGAGGGGGCAGGTCACAGAAAAGGCAATAGTTTAGTTGCACAATACATTACGTTATGGGTTTGGTTACATTTAAAAACTTTACTTTTATACAGGCATTAGGTAATGTTTAATAAAAAGAAAACTGAACTTGACAGCTGTAGGACAGGTTGGAGAAATGAGCAAAACCTAATTCGTTTGGCAGTTTCAGCTGGGAGTGATTAAATGTTTGCTGGGAGAGAAGCACACGGAACTCCGAACGCTCCCTGGGAGAGGGGGGCCAGGGGGGGTGTGGAGGTCGCTACTCTACTGGCAGAAAGGCCCCCTTCCAAGGCACATAGCCGGGGAGGGGATACCCTGACCTGTAACTGTGTCGCAACAGGAAGATAGGGTGCACTGCAAATGGGATGTGGTGCAGCTGTATAGAAAATATAATAGGAAAGCATCAGCATCTGCTTTGGCTGGGTGAGCACAGGGATTTTCTCAGTGCTGTGTGGGTTTCCTGCTGCCCTTCCCTCCAACAGTCCAAAGACATGTGGTTAATAAGAACCACAATCTCTAAACTGCCCTGTGTATGTATGTGTGGATTAGGTTTATATTACATTGTGGGGACCAAATGGCCCCAACAATGAGATAAAAGTTATTTTGATGTTGTGGGGACCATTTTTCAGGTGTGTGCGTACATGTGCATTGTGGTGGACTGATGTCCTGTTCAGGAGGTACCTGTCTCTTGCCCTTCACTTGCTGGGTCAGGCTTTTGATTTGCTACATCCCTAGATTGGATATGTGGCTGAATGGATGGACAGCACAATGTCATATTGATATATACCATCCCTGAACTTAGAGTTGTGTGAATCAAATTATATCCAGTTGTCAAACGGCGATCATCCCATAGGCTGCAAGAAATGCTCCCAGAGGTCTAGAACCTTAGTGGGTCCTATAGAAGCCTTGCATGTTATAAGGATTAATGCTGCGCTCCATTTGAACTCGAAACTCAGAAAACTACAACTTTCACTTTTATTGATAAATTTCCTAGTCGGAAGTTTCAACTGGAAAGTCCCCTCAAGTCGGAATTCCGACTCATGAACTTGGAAGAATCGACACATCCCCGAGCTCAGAATCCAAGATGGCTGCGACCTTTATTAACAGAGTGAAAGTTCTAGTTTTATACTGTTTATAACCACTTATGGCTTATTTGTGGCTCATTAAATCGGTTGTACACACAATATTGCCCAACTTATCTGTGGACATGTTGCTATGTTTTATGAGTTTTATGCGCAAAACTTTAATGTGTTGTTATCAACCGATATTGCTAACAACGGCTAACAATTACCCAGGCTAGAACTGGATGTCATGCTTAGTCGAATTAATTGTTAGATTTAAGGTAGTCCTGGCTAAATGCAAGTGAACAAAGATAAAGCCCATTTAAACTGAGGTACCTTAAATCTGACAAGTTGTCCAGCTAAGCAAGAAATCTTGCTTTTTGAAATGGGTCCCTGGTATTGTTAAATGGCTTTCCAACTTGTCGCACTGGAATGCGTTTAACTCGTGTGTGACGTCATTCTCTGTTCTGAGTTCTGACCTCCGAGGTAAATGGAACGCAGCATAAGAGTCATAAAGGCTTTCAGTAAAAACGGAGGCACAATTCTACTGAATCTGAGATTGACTTCTTCTACAAGCATTTAGGAGGAATCTGTTCTTGCCATTGTATCCCACCTTCCTGGAGCCACAGATGAAGGTAGTGGATTTCCTTTGGTGTAAGCCCAACCATTGCACTGGTACTACAGAATCATAGTGCTAAATCTAAGGTTTATATCCAAGTCTGCCTAGTGAAAAGGATTCCTGGATATTTGAGAATAACAATGAATAGCCTGCCAACAGTATCATAGAATTCCATGGTCCTCACATAAGCGTTGCTATGTCAAACAACAGAATGACTGAGCAAATTAACACCCCCACATACTTGTACGTGTGACCTGCACCATGCCTTCTGAATATCTGTTTACTCTGTGGCCTGCAGCCCAATACCCCCCTCCTTTGCCTAGTGCGTATGATTTAGGTCCCATTAGCTTAACCAGAAGCCATTGTTTTAAAACAGCAGAGCATCTCCCAAAAAAGTATTTTAGGAGTTGCACATTTGAGGTAGAAACAAAGCAGTAGGTGTGCGGCCGTGCTGTTGGCTTCCTGTTAGAGAGCATCAGTACAGATTAGGTGCTGGGTGAAGCAGCAGCCTCCATATGGCATTTACACATCTAGGCCACGTATTCAACAGGGAAGTAGGAACTGGACAGACTCCCAGAAACAAGGCAGCACATGGTTAATAAAATTCTATTATTATAATAATTATATGTGTTAAAGTTTTCCCTCTGTACATCATGAGGATGTGGAAAAATGGCTCAGGCAACCTTGCATTCATTGTTATTATATTTGCCTGCCAGAGGTTACACGTTATTCAACAGAAAATGGAAGCAATGGAGCACATGAATGGAAGGCCATGTATAATTCCAAGTCATTAGCAGGACTGAAAACACAGACACTGCAACCCGGGGCAAGGCCGAGCCTTGCCTTTTATAGCACAGAGCAAAGATTTAGTGCACCTGGCATAGCACTTTCCTATTCAGTGTTTTGGTCCAAGAATAAAACTTTTTCATATTCTCTGTAACAACAAAAGAAAAAGGAAATTTCCAAATATTCTTTAGTGCGGGATTTTCTTCTCCACTTTGACTCACTTTTAAATATGATGCCTTAATTAATGGATTTAAATGCATGTTAAGTTGATGCAGTTGCTTAGAAATATCAAAGCAGAATTGGGTCGTCCAGCCTTAGGTTATAAAGTACCAACCAGATTTTTCTGATGATGTTACCACAACTTCTTAAACAAGCAGTCGGCTAAGGAAACCAGAGTACAGATCTTTATATAGATATGTGACTTTAGGCTTCATACAGGTCTGCAAACAGCACTCAATTAGTAACTGATTCCAACCTGCTGGGTAAAACACAAGCAAAGCCGGAGCCTGTGGCAGGACTAGAAGACACATGGTTCACTCCTCAAACACACAGGGATGAGGCCAAGAGAGCCGTCAACGTGAGAGCTCATTAGCGCAACCTCTTAGAGAGCAGCCGTTATGTGTCTGGATATTAGCTGCAGGGGGAGGTATGTCAAGGGGTCAGCAGGTCACATTACCATGCTGGTGGCGGAAAGCTTAATCATTCACCCAAGCCCCTTCGGCTGCCATTCGATATTTTTCCAAATGCACGCCTGCACTGGTGACATGGCAGTGTCTTGTATGCGTGTCACACATGCCTGGTGGCGAGTCCTGTCCCAGGACATCATCTGCATGGCCTGTCATGCGGTGACCCTCTGCGGAAGCACGTGCTGCCCTCCGACCAAGCCTAACAAACTGGGCCCCGCCTGGCCATCGTGACAAAGTTTCATCAGGTTACTTTTCCAGGCTAATTCGCAGATGTACTGCACATTCCTCTATCAGTGAAACTGTGAATTGTGCTGAGCCGCCCGATGAGCCTCCTTCGCTACACTTTGGTGGGAGTCCAACCCCCTTCTGTGGGTAACAGTGTTAGCTGCTTACGCCTGATCCAAATTTAATTACTTAATGGACTCAACTACTGCACGCGGCCAGTCAAATTACTGCACGCTTAAAGGTGTCTGCTGACGGATGGTTTGGAAGGGCCTACAGATGGAGGGATAGCGGTTCCCCTCCAGGAGGGAAGGCTGCCAGTCCTTATACACTGATCCGGAGTTCAATGTTTAATCCGGGCTGCACGGCAGACTTTGGAATTGCTTGCTAAGCTCCCTCACTCCTAAATACCGGATTGAGCACCTCTATTCAAAGACTGCCGAGTTCCTGCAATCTAATCTGCCCCCTTTGAAGCCACTGGTCTCCAAGCCCTTCTCCCCTACTTGCTCTCTAAGTGCCACTCTGTTGTCACTAACTTTAACGTCAGAAGGGCTCTGCTGAAGGGCGCCAGCGTTACGTTCAAAGTAAACGGGCAGGGGGAGGAGCACAGTCATGGCAGGGAGAGTCAGACAACCTGGGCTTGCATGTTGATCAGTTCCACCTGTCCGTCATTGCTAAAAGGATTATTTGTAGGATGTTATGTTTTCATTCGGCCTGTAACCCTGACTAAGAGGTTAGGTTCTTCCCCCTTAAAACCCCCCAGTCAAGATGATGTTGTGGTTTGTCCTCTCCTCAAACAAAATGGCTTTTTAAGGTTAGCATTTGCAACTGGGTGTTGTTTATCTTGTCCCTGTCCTGCCCAGTAATAAACAAAACTGGCCTGCATAATCCCACGTCGTGTGCTTCTGCGAGCTGTTCCAACCAAAGGGATTCTCTCAAATGCTGCTTAATTCCTGAAGGAAATAAATAGATAGATTCACCCAAAGCTGCTATCATTACTGAGAAACCTTAATTGGGTTGGCTCAGTCATTCTTTCTCAAGAATCTAGGTAAACAACACAGTTAGAGCAAAAATTCTGGTCTCCGGGAGGCTGTGAAATACCCACACTGAGGCCAAAGTCCACTTCAAAATCTGAAAAATGAGGCAGCAGTAAGACAGCTGATTATATCACCCACCTCCATGTGGTAATCACTACCTGCCTGACAGGTACCTCTATGGACCTACATGAGACACAACGGGTTCAGGGGCGCTGGGCCAGCCATCGCCTTAGCAACGCAACAAAGCAGGCATCCATACACACACGTCATGGGACACTTATGCAGCCCCCTCACTGGCTACCCCCTGCCTGCCTCTGTTGCAAATCTCACACCCCTGCCTCCTCTTAAAGCTCAGGCCTTTCGGCTCATGATCCTGTTGCTGTAATGGTGCAAAACAAGCAAGAGAGAATTCGAGGGGAAGAAGCAAGGATGTGGGTGCACTCTCCCTCGCACCACTGTCACATTCCAACACCTTTTTCAATGGGTCCTGCTCTTTTCATTCGCACAATAAACACTGCATTCCTGTACAATTACCAGCACATCGTGCGCTCCTATTTATACTCCACAGCTGTTTTCCAGCATCAGACTGGTTTACAGCAAAGCTTGACTTAGTCTTCGTTTCATTTGAATGCTTGCGTTTGCGTACAAAAATATGGCATCGGTGACATAAATAACCAGGACATCCACTCATTATTTTGTTACTGGTCCTTTAAGACCAGTCCACGGTCTCCGACCACACTTATAATTTCTTCTTATAAATGAGAGAAGGGTATGATTCGGTTCACTGTGGGATGGGGGCAGTATCTGGAAAATTACAGTGTGTGCAGGTGTTTCTGAAATATCAGACAAGATACTTTCCCATGATTACCCACACGTGCGGTGTCTGTGCCTGGGAGCTAAACCAGTAATCTTTGGTTTACAAGTCCATACCCATCACTGTGACCACTAAACTACCTTTTGCTGACCAAATAGACGCCTGTGAAAAACCTGTAGAAAGTGTTTAATTAATCAGTCACGTCATCTATTACCATCAGGTTGCCTTATGAAGGTACCTTTCTGTGGAAAATTTGCTTCAAGTAACAGGTCTTCTTAAATTAAGAAAAAGATCTCAGATTTTTTTATGCAATAACATTTATTATTGAACACTTTTAATGTGCATTTTTAAATGATCTGTATACATTTCTCTAATTTCAGAAGTTAAATAAGACGTAATAAATTATACTAAAAGAAATCAATATTCACAGGTGGAAAAAAATACTTTTTTATATTCACACAGGCCACCATTAATGTAGGTGCCGGCACATGCTGGGAGCTTACAGTTATCTGACAGCCTGCCATCCAACAAATGCACTGGCACCTGCTGTGGCCAGTGGGGGGCGCTCTCTCCAGCCCACAAGCTCAATCAGGAGTGTCCGCGACGGAATGGTCGGTCAGAATATCAGGAGAACAGTCAGAATGCGGACCGCTTCTGCATCCGTACAGGACTTACAGCCAAGAGCACCTCCGCTGTGAAGACTTGCCATTCTTTGCTGTTTCATTTACCAGAATTCACTGACTCGGTACACAGTCCCCAGCCCTATGAGTGAGTCCGCCTCTATTGCTGGCTACAAGCCAGGAATCTTCAGAATGGAGGTTTAACACCCCCCCCCCCCACACGCTGGCAGCTGCCTGGATTAGCTACCCTTGCCCGCTGTCATTGACGCCCATGTATTGTCTCTTTCTCTGGAAGTGCTGCACCAGAATTTGGGGGGGGGGCAGCTGGAGGTTAACATTCTCAAGCTGTGTCAGGTGCTGCCGCATTTGAAGGCCTGCCGTCATGCACCAGTGCTCTCTAACTTTCAATAAACAGCATTTATCAAGTATTATTAGAGTGTCAGCAACCTGGTAGCAGCTCACGGTGCAGCCAGTACCAGCTGCATATTACTTTGCGGTTACTCAGCAAGCTCGCACAGCATACGGTTTTACTGAACATGCATGCAGGCCGTTTAAGCCTGGGCCCTTGTTTAACTATAGCTTTTAGTACTGTGGGGCCCATACAGAAAATCGGCTTTTGGTCAACATCTTTACCACTATGCCAATAGCACGAAGCTAGGCATTCACTGAGTGGTGAATTTATGTCCTAATAGGCCACAGGTATGTGCTTGCTGTATTATCTCCCTGCTGTAGACTGCTGTACTGCAGACTGCAAGACTGCTGCACTGCAGACTGCAAGACTGCTGCACTGCAGACATTTGAGTTTGTGTCTTTTGTCTCTGGGACACTGCACTAGTATGCAGTCCCAATAGTACAATGGACAACATCTTATAGCAATCAACTCACTATTTTTCATATTCAAATATGCAAAGAAAATTTGTGTTCTTCTCATTTTAGAGGAAAACTATCCTACTGCTTGAGTTCGAGGGGATATTAAATATTTTTATGGTAAAATGCGGAACAATTTATGAGAAGTTAATAAACAAACAAACACTTCTATGAGTAAACCTCTAGGTTTAAAGCGATGGCACTGAATTATCAGCTCCCAGGCCAGTTTCCGCTCCGCTTGAGCCGCTGAGCCAGCCCCATTCGACTCCCATTTGACCTCTGTCACCTCCCTAGGGCTGCCATGGCAACAGCCTCAGGAGGGCAAGTTGTAGGTTCAGTAAGGAGCTGCCTGGCAACTTCCAGAAAAAATGCTTGATAATCATTATCCGACAATGAGACCAACACACTATGAAAAAGACAAGTCATTTTTTGAAAGACAACTTCCTGTATGTGATTTTATTAATCTGCCAGATTTCCACTAGAACTGTTTTTGAATTTTAATAAAGTGAAAAAATAAAATGATGAATGCAGCTGTTAAATACCTGGAGCCAGTAAACAGACCTCCTAACACAACTGGTGCTACTGACACATTTCCCTTTTAATTTATATTTTGAGGAAGAAAATAATTTAAAAAATAAGTAATACAAAGAACACACAGTCACTTAGTTTTTTGGTAGATAAATAAAGATCAAGTCCTTCATGTGTTATAAATGTGATTTAATTATAACCCTTTAAGTCATGAAGGCCCAGAGAGGACTGCATGAGATCAGAAAATCTTTTAAGATGGTCAAAATGAGGTTTATAAATCACATACACTTTCAAACAAAGGTGTTTAACAGCACACTAGACCTACGGAGATGTTGCAAGGTGTTACGATAGATAAAAGTTTTCTTTTCATGTTTTTGTGTCTCTTCCCTTTCCTTCCACGGAGGATTTCGTCAGCAGATCTGACAAAACTTAAGCAGTTTTTCTGACTGTGACAAACGCCTCCCTCTGATCACAAAGGCACCCGAAATCCGGCTCATAAAAGCAGCCGGGATTCAAATGAGACAGGTTAGAAAATTAGATTCCCACAGGATGGTACAACGTATTACTTCAATATGACATTTTTAAATGAAGCCATAGGTGTATATCTGTCACCGGGGCCCCTATATCCCAGCACCCCATCAATGCTCCTCATTCCTGCACACTGAAAAGAGAATGTTCAAATGTATGACATTAGCTATATCACTGCGGTATTCAGGGTCGCCAGCTTTGGTCAGCTGGCTGGCGTGAGATTTTCAATTCGAGACAAGTTTGCAGTTTTATTACCTTGTAAATATTCAGTATGGTTTGCCAACTACCCCAACACTTTAAGTGTAGCTAATTTTAGGTTTACAATTAATGATACAGATTCGCTGTAAGGTTTCTTCCATGAGCGTGAGAGTCTGAAAGCGTGAGTGTCACACCAGATGCGTGAGAGTGGCCAACCCTGGGTATATTCGGTCCAGAGACAGGAGGATTTTAAATTGTATTTTAAAAGTATGGTTGTTAAAGCTGGTAATCCATTTCACCAAAAAGGAATTTTGAACTGAAATAGTCAAAACAGGAAAATTTTTAAATTATGCCTTAATTGTTAAGAAGTTGAAGTAACTGGAATTGTAAGGCGATACACACACCCTCCTCGGAAAAGAGAGTTATACTGAAAGAACTAAGGGAAAAGATTAAATATTATTTAAAAGTTGTGTCATAGAATATCAAGAGTCACAATATTCCTACCCTTATCAGAGAGCTTCACAAGCTGAATGCTAAGCTGGTATGTATTCACATATGCACTTGCTGAAATGACCTAGAGATTGTTCCAGAAAGCACAGAATGCGAGGCGGCATCTTTCACATCTGACACAATGCTTAACCAATCAAAATAACCAGACTTAAGGTGATCTCTGACCTCACTGGTTCCTGATATGGAGTAGGATCAAAATCTTCACAGTTTCATACCCTAAACATGCCAATGGAAACACAACCGTTTGACATGGAACGACTTGCTGGATACGAGTACTGCCCTCTGATCCACCACTATGTTCCTGGAACTAAGTATTCAGACTCAAACAGAAATAGCAGTAAGACAAATTCACTATAGGCACTGCATAGATACAGGCAATACAAGTATTGATTCAAACACAAGAAATTTCCCAGGGGGCCACCCATGAACTCAACCCTTTAATAATCCTAATAATCCTCTCTCTCTTCCTCAAAAACTTCTAAACTCACTACTAAATCTCAGTTTTAGTACATTGCTGTTACTGACAAGCCACATTACAAAAACTTATGAGAGAACAACCATTGGTTCTGGAATGACTATGCAACCGATACTATGATGAATGTGTCGTACACATAAGTGTGCATTGAAAATTACACTAAACACATAATAGACCAGTCCCAGTGATAGCATCTCATGGCTGATGACAGAACATGGGATTCGGGCAAAGGCTGAACGATCTGAATACAGGTACCTCTCCACAGATCAGATCCAGCAGGTCAGTAATGAGACTAAAAGGCAGCTGTTCCCAGCAACACTACTGCTTTATTACAGCACTAACTGCACACAAATCCAAACCCAAAGTTACTCCTCCTCCTTTACCAGCCTGCCTTCCATGCTTCACTGCTCGGCACTGTAATATTTCAATGTTATTTCTATGACTCTGACGTCCCAAGTTTTTCAACCTGTGTTTGCAACAGGCAACCGAATACTTTAAAGACAAATTGGCTGTTGGCTCACAGCTGACCGATGAACGCCAGTAGAGATTTATAATGAAATTTCTCAAGAGACTCAAAGTTATTGTTTGCATTTGCAGTGACTGAACCCCCAGGAGGACAATCAGCTAAACTACATTTACAATATACAAATATTCTTTGCACCCACCTCCCCTCTCCAGCTGTGAGCTACGCAGGAGGGATGAGTGCAACAAAAACACATAATGAAATCTCCTGTGAGCAATTGGAATACATATAAAAAACTTTTTGACAGTACTGTTGACTTTTGGATTTCTATTTTATTGCTAGACTGCCAGCTGAAAGTTCATTGTATAATCGCAGCTAATATATTCGGGCAAAAAAAATTGCACACATCATTATTATTTAATGCAACAATCAATCAAGATATTCACTTTGTATTGTAAAGTGTTCAACCAAGGTCTATGCTCTCACTCTTATTAAGTGATCAAATCACCGAAATAAAATATGATTTTAATTTAATCTTTAATTGCGAGACGTGTCTTGGAAAGTTTACTAATTTTCACAGATGATCACAAATTCATAATCATTCCGCAAACAAAATATTATTTCAAACTAAAGACTTTTACGTAATTTTTTTTAACTTTAACGTTGCCTCAGAGGTTGGCAAGGACAATAATCGGACTATAAATTATGAAATAGAAATGACACGCCTCTTATATATACATCAACAAAAAATAAAGATGTAAGGCTCATAAAATCATAAAAATGTAAACATTTATTTAAAAGGACCACAGTAAAAAAAATGTAATGGTTTTAACTTAAAAACACGAAACATATAGCCTTAGCAGCAGAAAGAAGTACGAATTATTAATCATTCTACTAAAAGTGTATGCATTAGAAATGCTTTACTTACTAATCCGAAGGGTGCGCTTCTCTGTGACACTGCTAGACAAAATTCTGGTTTTGAAGTATGCGTGCAAAGGGGAAGGCGAACACTGATGAACAGATAACTTTCCGTCAACGCAACACAAAGCGAAAAAGTATGAGCAACAATAACAATGTGGCCGTTAAGATCAATATGTGTCTATGGAAATATAAGGCTGTAAGAACAAGAGCAGAAATATATGCAGTGGTACCCGAAAGTTCTCTGTCAAACACCACGGTTCGGAAATTGCGCAGCCTAAGCGAAATGTTACTCCACTATTCCTGCTCACCAGTTTTTCGACTGATACATTACAACTTACCGCAACACTAAATATACTTTATATAATAATTTCGGCAAGTGTTTTTAAGTAAAAAAAGAAGCTACATGCATGCATTTCTGTTAATTAAAAAAGGCAAATAAACACTGCGGCATACCTTGCTGTTTTACCGTCCGGATGTTGCAGGCGAAAGACTTCAGTGTCGTGGCAGGTAAAGCTGTGGCTTAATGACGGTACAGTCCTCAAACTGGTAACTAAGGGCTGCTTAAACTCGCCCGTTCTCGGTGCGAGTCGCCTACCAGGAATAAAGGTCACTGCCAGCTCAGCCTGAACATGTCCAATCACAACTTTATCATTAGGTATATTATCGGGAAAAAAATATAGACAGATCAGAAATGGGCTACCGTTTAAAAACTTTATAAAAAGACTTCTCTAAGTAGTTTTCCTTGTTTTATGTACCACCCACTACAGACATCTTCTTAAACACCCAAACGAGGTAAAACGAATCCGTATTTATGGCAAAGTTTCTACACTGCGCAAATGTCTGCAGTGAGGTGCTGGCAGGTGCCGAGTGCAGTACGCCTGAGACCTCCACACTCCCCCAACCCTATTACCCTCGCCTATTCTTCCCCCAGTCTGTTAAGCAAGCCAGCCTAAACGCGGTTAACTCGCTCGATGCCGACAGCCAGGAATGCCCGCCGCTTCTCTCAAACTGCCCATCAACAGCCGCAGAACGCCAGTAGATTTAATGTTTGGAATATGCTTGAACACGCTGCTGGATTTCACTCATTTTATGCCCCAGCAATAAATATTTCAGCAAGTAAACTCGCTAAAGGGATGATTGATTCGAAATTTTTTGAACAAAGTAAAATTCTGTCATTCTGTCGGTACTCTTTTTTACATTAAGTGACGTTTTACCGTTTTAATGTATAAGTAAAGAAAATGGATCCATACACAGCCGACAAGTATCCCTACGGTACCATTCACGTACCTCTATATCAGTTTGCTTCAAAGACGTCTATTTCATTTGGGGGGTATCTCAGGATATAATTAGTTTTTACAGTAGCTTAGGCATGATTTGTTATTTGGTAACAGGGACTGATTCTGAGGCCAGAAGCTTGCTGTGCTTCCCAAATTAGTGTAACTGTGCGGGTGGAAGGGAAATGTACCCACAGGGACAAGACACTCAGCCAAATAGCCATGTCGCTTTCATTTGCCGGTGAACACGTTGACTTTTTATTCACAGATAAACAAAATGAGGAATGAGCGTTAAGACCAAATAGAGATCCCCCGATTTTTACTGGCCTCATCGTGTACATTCCAGACCACCAACTTGTCTTTATGCCAATTGCATTTTTTCCAGTCTTCAATGCAAAAAATTAACAAATACATTTTGTAGACTGAACATTAATAGAAACAGGAAAAAGTGAGATAACTGTGAAGTAATAAAAGACCAATAAAAAAGAGTAAATAATTGAAGTGCTCCTTGAATCGAATATGTTGCGAGATAATCTGTCATCAGTGTGAGACTGTATGGGGTGAGCCGGCGCAGGAAGGGGTTTTTGCCTGGTTGAAACAGTAAGTAGAAGCGGTGCTGAAGAGAGAGGCATGCTTCACTTCAGAATGAACATACAATGGCGCACTGTTTAGTGTGAGGTAGAACACAAAAGAGGCATGATTAGCTTGTTTTTGTTGAGTGCTGGGCACTGATTATTGGGGGGTGACCCTTGGACCCTTGCTGTCACTGTTCAGTAGTGCTGCAACAGAATTGGAAAATATGCCCTTGAATTCTTGGGATTCCTGGCAGCTGGGAGTCCTGGCTCACTGCAAGAGGGATGGAGCAACCGGGTGGAGTGGGCTGGAGTGAGCCCCCACGTCAGGACTGACTCGACCTGCCTGCGTGCTCCCGAAACATCCTCGCTCTCTGAGCTGGCTTTTGTGGGAAGGTCACCACACAAAGGAAGAGCCCCGGTGCTTTCAAGCTGAGCTTCCAGCCAGGCCGGCGGTGCCGCGGGAGCTGCGCAACCTTTGAGGAGGCGCATCCCACGTTGCATGCTAACCAAAACCGTGCTGCATCCTTAATCTGCGAGTAACAGGGATTTTTATCTGTGGGGTGGAATCTGCTGGAGAGGGGTGCGGTTCTCACAGTGGGGTCTGTGACGGGGTCACCAAGATTAGCCCTAGATGTTTTATTTAGCGAGCAGCAGCATACATTGACGCTGTTGTTTACTGGAGAAGGGGCCCTTCTTCATTGCCATGACGAAAGGCACGTTTCTGGGCAACACTGGTCTGAAAGGATGTCTCTGACAATGCAGGTCTTCTGGGGGTGCAGACTCCCCTGTAACACACCGTACTGTGGGAGATCTCCAGAATCCCACTAGAGGAAATGATTCATGCGTTGCATGTACCACGAGGCAGCCAGCTTTCTCATGCACACAGTCCCTCAATGACCCCCTCTAGAGTCACTGGTCCCGGTGCCCCCCCCCCCCCCCCGCCCCGCCCCCGCCGACCCCCCCCCCCCCCCCCCCCCCCCCCCCCCCCGCGCCCCCCCCCCCCCCCCCCCCCCCCCCCCCAACACACACACACACACACACACACCCTGGCCCTGCTGTGTTTTATAGCATCCATGTGCGTCATCAAAGGTACCTTCCACTAGCATACTGTAAAGCCCTTGAGTAGCAGTCATTGTGTTCAACACACTCATTTATCAAGCTATGAGAACTTTATAGATCCTTCCTTTCTACATTGTCTATAAATAGCTGCCACTTATCTAAAGCTTCACTACCATTTTCCTGTAATAAGTTACTGTAGCTATTGTATTAATGACTGTTTATATCTTTATTCAGATTGCTGTGCGCCATGCAGGCAGATCTCAGGAAGAAAAGGCAAAGGATTTACTTTCTGCCCACTCAGATTTGGCAGCTTGAGGGACTGACCCTGTGCAGAACATATGGGCTTATTTCAAGGAAAAAAACAAAAACCAGGATATGAAACACATCCCTCCAAAACCAGAAACCATCAGGAATTTTTGCAGAAAAATAAGCTCACAAGGTTGAACTGCTTATAGTTTGCTCCACTGTTTCTCATAACATCTGGCATTTCTCTGTCATACATGCCCTCATCCCCCCTACTGGCTATTATGACAATAGTAATGGTAAGTGACAGAGCAGAAACCAATCAGTGAACTATTTTTTTAAAACAGAACACAGGGCATATTTCACATGATACACACATATGCGCCGCACTTACAGTTAACATAAGAGAGTTGAGCCTTCAATATGCAACAAAAGCCCCTCTGGACCTTTTAACACATCATAGCTTTTCTGCCTCTTGGGGAAACCCCCTGAAAGGGCCCTCTCTATTCCCTTTAAGAGAAAGTACTAAAAGAACATCCCCAGGACATGACTTGAAAAATATCCTTATTTTATGATACTGCACAGAAGCCTTAGGGCAAACACCCCCGTGTTATCTTATAATTCAACCACTAAAGTTTATCTAATTTGCTTAGGGCTATGACCAATCAAAAGCCCCACCAATCCGATCTCTGAAAGATAACAAAATAAAAACATGAAGAACAGAGCTTAAACTCTCAGGATTATAAAGGCTCAGGCACACTGTTTGCCACCACAGTATGACTTACAGCACCCCCTGCGAGATTCATCTTTCCGCACTTCAGTACCGAGCATTTTTTCTGCCTGTCTCTCTTACAAAGATACTGCACTACATAGTGAATCGGACAATCACGGCAAACAGCATTAAAACATATATGTAGTGTAGATGGTGTGACCGGATACCTACTTGGACCGATCGTGACTCAGGGACGGAGGCTTAGGGCCGTGCCAGGCTGGATTTCCTTTCCAAGGAAATGAGCAGTTTCCGCATATCGGAAGGAAAAAGAACACAAGTGCCGGCAGCAGAGGAGGATCCACCTTTGCGTGTGGACCCCCCCCCCCCCCCAAACCCGTGACTTCACACCCTCCACACTACCGGGGGCTGCTGTGGGTCAGAACAGCCTGGGCTCCTCGCTGAGGGCATGGAGGCGTGAGCAGGAAGAGCAGGGCACTGGCAGTGGCAGCTTCCAAAAAAATCCTGGGCTGGAAGCTGCCCTCATGCAGAATAACTTATTCGAATAAAGAGTCTTATTCGAAAGCTCAGCTTTTGTGTATGCTGACCTCAAACAGAAAAGGTGCAAAACATTTACTGCAAAACAAATAAAATTTGATCAGTTCTGACATGCGATTTCCTCCCGCAGTTGCGTGAACTGGTGTCCTTAAAGTGCTCATGCTGGGTGATGCTGTGTGATGTTGTGTGTGTGCTCTGCGATGGGCTGGCACCCCTGCCTTCTGCCCTGTGTTTCCTGGGATAGCCTCCAGGCTCTCTGTGACCTTGTACTAGATAAGTGGTTATAGCAGATGGCTGGATGGATGACGATTCTTAAATTATGTTAAGAAAACAATTAAAATGGTTTTTGAAGACAGTGCTGTCAGAGTGCCGACGCAGCGATCATTCAGCGGAAACCGGGCTGTATCCAGAAAACTCCCTGTATTCACAGTTCACAGTATTCACACGATGCAGACTCAGGCATCGGCTGCTCTGACTGAGGAAAAGGACAGATTAAATAAGACAAAGTAAAAAATGGTATCGCTCTGCCTCTGCCTAATCTGCTTTAGTAGCTTGATCAAATAAAGCTTTGTTGGGTTAAGGTAGGAGATTTGGCTGGAGAGTGCATGTGCAGGAATTACTTCTTTAGAAAGGACTGGAAGACCCTCTGTGACCCTAATCCTTACATTATGCAGGTGAGCGGCACAACGTCAACAATAGCTGGTGTACAGCTGACTCTTATGCATGATGTGCCAAACTGCAGGGCTATTTAGAAATATATTACAAAGAGTTTCTCTGACTGAATTCATATATTCCTTTACAGGAACAAAATAATGTTGCAGTTGGAGTTATTCTACCCAAGGACACACAGACAGAGAAAAAAAAAACGTGAATTCAGGGAATTTTCCAAACCACAAGGTTATAATTAGACAATGCATCTCTGCAATCTTAGCTGTCAGAAGAAGTAATTTCAGTGGCACATATGGGACTGAAAAATCAGAGGTTTAATTTGTTCTTTAGGGAACTTGGGCATACCAACTCAATCCTGGCTTTGGGAAATGATCCTACTTTTAAAACACCCAAAATTTGCACATTTCTTTGAACTGACTGGATTGTCCAGACATTCCTTAAACTGCTCATAATGATAAATGGACCTACTCTGGCTAACTAGTTTTAGAGAATTCCTGAGTAGGGGAATTGACACAAGAATAAGCCAGAATACAGTCCTGTGGTATAGAAACAGCGGAGAGTAACCCTCTTCCATACTAACCTTTTCAATTCACATTATTCAAAATACAAAATGTGAGAAAACTGACTTTATTTTTCTGTTTGCTTATTTCAAAATAAATACATCACCAGTATAGATTTATATCTAGTTGAATCTTGGGGCAGATTATGTGAATGCTAACACAATCTGTGGTGACAGCCAGCCTTACCAAGGTGATCTTACACCCTGCAGCGTTTTCTGGCAGCTCACCACGAAAAGCATGCAGCTGGAAAAATACAGATGGCGTCGTGGATGTTGTAAAACTGCGTAATCTCTCAGTAGGTGGAGCTCTGGAAAAACCAAAGCAGTAACAATGATTGTATTTAATTGAAAGTGACACTTACTATATGTGTACTACTGCAGAATTTAAATAACATTTCATTTGTGTTTACATTGTTTGCTTCCTTGCATCCAACCCTTCCTTTTTTCCAGCAGGCATGAAAAAACTGCTTTTTTTGCATTCTAAGTGTTCTCCAATCAGGGATGTTTGAGCCCTTAAGCCAGGCATGTGTGTCTATAGAAGGCATCCTGTGTCAGAGAAACACTCCAGTACCTGGTAAGATTTCAGCCACTATGTAATCTTTAAAACGGCAGGCAAAGACAGTCAGACAGACAAAGTTACCTGAGTTCTCATATATGCAATATGTAGCATCTATTGCACAACACTGTCACTGGCAACTGCTTACAGGTATCAATTATTTTCTGCTTTGTGTAGTTAAAAGTAATTACCACTAATCTACTGCAGAAACCTACTGACATGTTTAAAGCACCAGGGGAGAGTCAGTGCTTTGCACAGAGCAGGCAGGTACTGAGTAGGATGTCCTCGGGCTAAAAGGTGAACTGTGACTATTAGCTGCAGCCAAACTGAACAGTTCGTAGCCAATTAAAAGATATCAGTCACAAAAGGTCAGATTTACAAAAATGTTGAATACGATCATGTCACACAACTATTGTAAAAAATGACATGTAGCACAGTTGACATGCTACTCTCCACATTTCTGTTGTGCTGCTGCGACCTTTCTTATTCACATTGTATTCTGATGTGATTCACCTTTTTTCTCCTGCTGCAAAATGAAGAAGAGCGACACTGAAAACCAAAAGGGTGCGACGGTGTTAACGAGCCAGTAACAGGCCCAGTGACTTAATTTCTTCTGGCTGCATCCAGAGGGAGGACACAGAAGCCCCTATGTAATTTTCACCACGGGAACTACCCATCTGCAGCCAGTTGCTCTATCACACAGTGGGAAATAGGAGCTGCTCTCTGTTCTCAGCGGATATGCGCCCCTCAGACTCCTCCTCTCTATCTGTGCACCCCGTTAGCACTACTGTGTGTTTGTGGGACTGCTTTTCAGAGAGACCCCGGGTGTTAAATACGCTTGATCAATGTCAAGGCGATGCCAACAGCTCCCAACACGCTTCGCTTGGCCCTGTTTGCAGCTTATGCACATGTGTGTGAACAAGCGTCCCTACACTATATGGACAGAAGTATTGGGACACCTGGCCATTACACCCGCAGGAACTTTTGACGTCCCATTGAATCCATAGGCATCAAAATGGAGTCGACCCCCCCCCCCCTTGCAGCTATAACAGCTGCCACTCTTCTGGGAAGACTTTCCACAAGATTTTGGAGTGTGTTTTGCGCATTCATCCAGAAGAGCATTTGTGTGGTCATGCACTGTTGTTGGATGTGAAGGCCTGGCTCGCAATCTCCATTCTAATTCATCCCAAAGGTGCTGGATGAGGTTAACGGCCAGTCATGTTCCTCCACACCAGACTCACCCAACCAAGTCTCTGTGGACCTTGCCTCGTGTACTGGGGCACAGTCATGATGTTACAGTGAAGGGCCTTCCCCAAACTGTTCCCACAAAGTTTGAAGCATAGAATTGTCCAAAATGTCTTGGTATGCTGAAGCGTTGAGTTCCCTTCACTGGAACTGAGGGGCGTAGCCCAACACCTGAAAAACGACCCCATACCATTATCCCTCCTTCACCATACATTATATTTGGCACAATACAGTCAGGTAAGTAGCGTTCTCCTGGCATCCATCAAACCCAGACTCATCCATCAGACTGCCAGATAGAGAAGCATGATTGATCACTCCACGTTTCTACTGCTCCAGAGTCCAGCGGCAGTGTGCTTTACACCTCTCCATCTGATGCTTGGCATTGTGCTTGGTGATGTGAGGCTTGCATGCAGCTGCTCGGCCATGGAAGCCCATTCCATGAAGCTCCCAGCGTATAGTTGTTGTGCTGGGGTTAATGCCAGAGGAAGTTTTGAACTCCACAGTTATTGAGTCAACAGAGTGTTGACAACTTTTACACACTATGCGCCTAAGCACTTGAAGACCCCGCTGTTACTTTACATGGTCTATCACTTTGTGGCAGAGTTTCTGTTGTTCCTAAATTCTTCCATGCACTTTGCAATAATACCGCTTACAATGGACTGCGTGATATCTATAGCATGTAAGAAATTTCACAAACTGACTTGACATGATAGTAGAGCTGGCATCCTATGACAGTACCATGTTTGAATTTACTGAGCTCTTCAAAATGACCTATTCATTCACAAATGTTTGTAAACTGCATGGCTAGGTGCTTGATTTTATATATTTATGGCAATGGGTCTGAATGAAACACCTGAATTCAATGATTAAGAGACATGTCCCAGTACTTTTGTCCATATAGTGTTAGACTGTACAAAGAAATGGAGGTGGGTGCCATGCTTTCAGGTGTCTTGTGGAAAGGTTGTGGATTCATTTCATAAATGCTGGAGCAATTTTTCATCTATGAAGGAGAAACACTGACACTAAACAGGAAAAACTCCCCACTGCCTCTATGGACAGCCGGGGGGGCGATATGACATATCCTTGGTCTATAATGGGAGCCCCCCGTCTATAACCCTATTCTCCATCACTCCCCTGGTTGCGTTACCTGCCATTGTATTCTAACGGCCACGGGAATCTCAGATCTATAGGGTATTCCTCATATCACCATGTCACCACGTCCCAGACGGCTTGCTACATTTTACTGGATTGCTCCAGGCCCTTCAAATGAAAGCAGCAAAGTTATTTGACTGATTCTCCCAACTAGTTATTTTTTCTTAGAAGTCTGTCATTAAAAAAAAAAACACAAGGGTGAGGTTCAAACAGCTAATCAACTGTGTCCCCCTAAGCTATTGTACTCAGATATCAGAACATCAAAGTTCTGAAAAAAACCCACTAAAACAACAGGCTGTATCGAACTGTCACCCCATGCAAAGAAAGCCTGAAATCAAAACCAGCTTGAGATCTGCCTTCTTTGAGTTTTTCTTTTGTGCTTTTCTCTAATGTTGCTGGCAGAATCACCTAGCAGTCCTCCAAGGCAGCAAGACATTTGTATAAACATTGAAATGACACTCACATTTACAATCTGTTTCAAAGACTTACTTTTCCCCATGTTTAAATATTTTTGTGGGAAATATGCAATGTATGGTCCTCATTTCGCTATGGTAGCATGAATCGCGGTGCCGTATGTGGGTTCCCATTTTCCTATCTGCTGAATGATTCATGTAAATAAATGTGAAACATACAAATCAATTCCTTCAACTGAAAGATCAACTTTGCTCTGTTTTTGGATGGCAAGGCACTTTGGGATCAGGGCTGTTATACACAGCATCCAGGCTGCAAATGCCATCTGTTCCATATTTATATACACAAATTTAAGAAAGAGCAAGTTGGAGTATCTACATCTGACAGATAATGTTCTAATGGTTCATTACAGCATTGAAACATGTCAGTCACTCACAACACTGTCATTTTTAGAACATATGCCTTCATTTAAGAGTGAAAAGATCTACATCGACAAACCCCTCTGTCAAATGTTGTGTGCAGGAGCATATAATTTGCGTTTTCAATCAAAAAAATACAATGCAGTACAAACATGTGAATCCCAGAAAATACTAATCAAAACAAAGTGGAACATGTTTATATGCAGCAAAGGAAGATGAGGCTTGTTTGAGTCTAAGCAGAATCAGCAATATCCCACAACTACTGTATATGGCTGAAATACGCCCTCCCCACCTTTAATTAGAAAACCAACACACACCTTAATCTGGAATTATTCTGATTAATCTTTAATATAAATAAAAAGGCACAACATTCCTATAGTCTAACCCAGTATTCTGCCATGAGACTTGTATACCATGAAAGCCAATGGATGATTGTCCCTTATTTAGTATTAAATCATATCATTTAATTTAACCTCTACCAAGTACTCCACTTTCCTAAATATCATCCATATCCCACCTTATTCTGTCAGTGAAAAACCTGGGCCTAAGATAAGAAAGAATCTATTTCCATCCATCCATCCATCCATCCATAGAATGAAATTAATGGTAATAATTCAGGCTGACACAGCAAAATATCTGAAGTCAAAAATTGCGTTCCAGTTATGAGGTCTTCATCGGTTGGATTTGCTGCAATATACAATGCACACAAGCTCTGAAGTAGCAGTGCAAAAAGCTTCAGGTGGGAAAATATGAAAGTAGGGTACAGTCCTGTTTTTGTTATAATTGCAGAAGTAATAACAGGACACAACAGTTGAATCTGGTACAGAAATTTCCTTTAGAGACTCTGTGGTCCTTTGCATGTTATCTGCCAAATGCAAGCCTATCTTAAAGGGACGGACTGTTAAGTGCTTGTGTAGATTGTGCTTTGACCCCATAATCCCCTTTAGGAGCCCTGGGATGCAAGACAGAGGTCAGCCCACTGTGAACCTGGATTTACAGCAGGTACCAAAAAGGCAAATAATGTCTGGAAAGCATTTTCACCAAAATTAAAAAAAAAAAAAAAAAAAAACTGTTTAACAAAACTGTGAAAACAAATACATTGACAAGAAAGTACACCCACTCTGAATATGGCATTTAGAGCGATAATATGAAAAACTGCTTCAGAACCCTAATCAGACAGTAACTCATGCCTTCATTTTCCAAGTCAATAATGAAATATAATAAGCATGTTATGCTGCGAGCAAACAAAACATGTTCCTCACAACTGCATGCCTTGAGACTGGAGTATGCGACGACAGGACTTTAGTGAAAGATGATTTAAAACATCATAAAAAATAAATAAATAAAAATAACGAGCCAGTTGTTAGAAGTGTCTCCTTGCTGTACCCTTGTCTGGGCCTGTCAAAATGCAGAGTAATCCCTGAGGCTCTTTTCTGAACAGCCTTCTGGACTTTTCGCTGCTGCAAAATTTTGGAACCTATGTCACGTACCTAGCCTTGGTGTGAAATATATTCAAAAATGTCAACATACTACTACTACTACCTTACAAAAACCACACAGGCAGTGAAAATTAAAATGATACAGCAGATACATTATAGATGTAGCTCCAGAAATCTGTATGCATTTCTGAAGTAAATATTTCCTTTGTGCTGATTGGCATTTAAAATGCGGCAATCAGTTATAGCAGTCAAACATTCTACATATGCATTTAGGTAAAACTGCAAACATAAGTGATATAATTGACCTTCCCCCAGGGTACATTTACCTTTGAGAGCATAGTAAATGCCTTGCTGCACAGTGCCAAACTACTAAAGGTGAATGTGCCGTTTTGATCACCATATTTCAGTTGAAAGGCAATGCATTTAGGTCAGAACATGCCAATACCAAAGTACTGCACAGATGAGGCTGCCAATCATACTACATCATAGGACAATTTACATGCTTCCAAAACAAAAAGTGTATGTATGTTGCTGTGCCTCTTCTGGAGATTAAATTTTGGCTCTATATTAGCAGGGCTACCAACTCTGGTCAACTGGCTGGAGTGAGATTTTCAATTCGAGACAAGTCTGCATGTACATGCACTCGCATTCACATGTGTATATCAGTTTCATGTTTTTGTACATAGTCCATAGGGTTTGCAAACTACCCCAATGTTTTTGAAGTAGCTCATTTAAATGTTTATGGTGTATCACAGTTTGAAGATAGCAATTGGGAAAGTACATATTAATTTAACAAGATAACTAGCTATACATACCTGTACTGCAAAATTATTTATACAGTATGACATTTGTTACCAGCAGGCAAAGTATGTGCATGACAAACAAGACTGCACTTGAACTAGTTGCCTGTCCATGGTCAAAAATTGCTACACTCCCCAGAGGCCTATTTTCCATTTCAAACGGGGTGAACCTTGAAGACATTTCCAGAAACCGAGGTTGGCAGTTCTGCCTCCAGCTGTTACCTAGCCCCGGACATGCCTCCGAGGGAAAACAGCACGGTGAGTCCATCATTGCTTAGCGCTGCCAGTGGTCTGCAGGCAATGCAGCTACTGTACGGCTAAGGAGAGCGCGGAACAGGCACTGGCCAGGGTGAGTCCCCAATATCAGTTTTTAAAAAACGGTGAGTTCTCTTGGCAAATGTGTACATTAAGAAATAATTCAATTTGGTTGCATTTCGTACTACAAATTCGAGTACACATTTTTACGCATGCACATTATTAAACTAGCAACAGATAACGTGACGTTTACCAAGGTGTCACGTGCACATCTTACACCTGACGCATTTCCTATTTATACATCTGGAAAGTTTGGCAGTTATAGCGCACATCGTTGAAAGAAGGATAAAATAAAAACACTATAAATATTTTCCCCCTAGTTAAAATACCAGAGACCACACTGTTACATATTATTAAAAGTGGATTTACCGTATATGTTGTTTTGCATGCCTATTTCCCAAAGATGGCAAAAGCCGACCAGCAAAAGATAGATCATTTAGCACTTGGTGAGAATAATTTCTAGTTTAAATGTGCATGCGAGTAAACTGCTGGGATACCGCTAATTTGCACCGAAAGTGAATTTTCAATGAATCAACAATAATCATCCGTTTCTTGAATTAAACCACTCACAACGTTTCATGCAATATGTATTTCAAGCAAACGAAAACACATACGAAGCATATAAATTCAGCAAATCGCGTACCCGAATTCTTAATAGCCGTAGTTGTACTGTAGAAGCAGGAGCTGTTGAGGTGCAGATTTACACTTGCATCGTGTAACAAAATATGTTGTTTGAGGCACTCCAGAATGCGATCAAAGACAATCACAACACACTTTAAATATATATCTTAATTAAAACGGTTAATTCGTTATTATACCTGCGAATAGTGTACGTGTGCATAAATGACTTTTTCCTGCAGGGTGTGTCGTGCACTGTACTTTCCGCGCGTCAGCTGCTCACCTGGGAGGTTTGGTGTCTGCGATCAACACCGCGAATGGGGCCTCGCACTTCCCCCTAAACGCAGCTGAAGCCGGGTTGTGTCTTTTTAGAACAGGTAATGCAGTCCAAATGAGGAGGAGGTGGGAATGCCAAGAAATAAATCACTTTACCTTTGAAACTTCTTCTGTGGCTGTTTGTGGGAAAATGCCCTTAGAGAGATTCACAGTGATCAATAAAACGCTTAGGGCTCGGGACTCACAATGGTGAAGTGAACATAAACCCAATGTGTGTAGGGACCCTGTGGGATGAGGGCACATTACCCGGGGAGGCAGACAAAACAAGTGGCTGCGGGGGACTGATGAGAAACCAGACAACATAGCCGCACAAAAGCAGGAAAACCACTGAGCGTCACCATAAAACCATTGTTCTAAATAACGTCGTTTTAAAAGGGTACATTAGCTGGGCTTCCATACTAAACGAAATCAAGACTCGAGTGCCTCCAACACTCGTTTTGTACGCACCCCACCCCAAAATTAGATTTAATACGCATGTCTGAGGAGACAAAAGTTGGCACCTCACACTGCATGGTTTCCTTCACAAGTATCTTGCCTTCCAAGGCATTAAAATACTAAAACTACTCCAGCATTATATTTCAATACATGTAAAATTTGTAGAAACAGCAAAAGAAAAAAACAATAATAAAAGAATGGCAAATAAAATTACAACATCTTTAAATGAATATCATATACAACTAAGCGCGGAAATCGTGCACGAAAAAGCCTTAACACACCATGCAATGTTATACGCCCCTCTTCTGGACGCACAACGTAACATCGGCCAAAAAGATCCAAATAATTTCAATCCTTTTCATTACATAGTGGAGTGAACCTACGGAGTCCGAAATGCAAGATTTATTTTAAACTTTATGGCCTATTTCTTTTTTTAACAGATGGAGTACACCGAGACTGGCTGTAAACGGAATTAGAAAGGTCTTTTACATGGCTAGTATTTCAGTATTAGACTAGAAAGACAATACACGGGTCGGTAGCAAATACTGTATTAAATTAGTTTTATTGAGCCAATGGCATTGCAGATAAAACAGCAGATGATCCAAATATTTTTTATTAAAAAATCCAGGAACAATACGTTTTTTTCATATTTGAAATTATAAAACTGTAAATCCTAAACAAATTCAGCACACAAAATATAGCTTTTTATATTTTCCAATTCCAAATCATTTTCCTCAGAGCAATGTTTACAAAGCTTAAACCCTTTAAAGAATATTTACAAACCATTTGTTTGAAAAGATTCAATCTGACTACCCATACTGAGACTAGTAAGATAACGTGAGGAAATCTAATGCCAGACGTTTCATAATATTAAACATTACAACATGATCTACAATGCTTCTGGGCCATGAGACCAGAATTTCCTATTCTCTAAGTTTTATTTCACATTTTCCACTGCATTCTCTAATTACTTAACATTGTATAAATGTTCTAAACCTGATGCAGAATTTCTGACAGAGCAATCAAAATAAACGACAGAAAACCAACCAACCCATGGGAAACAGAACCCAAATTACACATTAATTATTACCTGTTGTGGATAAAGTCTTCATGTGCCCTTCCTATAACAGCAGTCTGTAATGTGGCTTCCACACAAAGATGGACACCCAATGTCTTTAGAAAATGCTCATGCTAGATCTCAACAGCACACTGAACCAGTGCTGGGGATATTTTTTAATAACAGTGGATATTTTCAGGTTGTTTAGACCTACACTCTAAATGTAGGTGGACATCAGCTAACAGAAAGTCCAGATTAGTGGCTGACATTCAGAACCACACCTCCAACACACAGCAGATCAGGCAAGAAAGCAATTATTCCTAAGCACATTAGTAACAGAAAAACTATTTTTGCCAGTAAAGTTCAGAGCATTCAACAGTCAAGATAAACAGACAAATCAACTCACCTGAATTTGATTTGAGCATTTGTAATTCACAACCTAAGCCGCATACACAACTTGAAAGGTTTAAATAATGCTACCATGTTACGTACAGATCTTTGCAAAACAAAAAAGGGATTAAAATTTAAATTTACCAATAAGTATGTTACGTTATATAAATGCAGCAGATATCTACATCCCATTAAAAAAAATTCTCTGATCCATTTCAAGTTTGACAATCCTGATTCAAACTGTACAATGTACAGTGTGGAAAAAAATAAAAAATAATATAATCTACACTTGGAGTTTGGTTTTCATTCTCCACTTATTAAAAGACCATCATTTTATAAGCAAAAGTAAACATTAAACATCTAAATAAAGCTGAACTCCTGAGCAGATAGAATGATCAATGACTTACAAGGACTTAAGTAAATAATCAATAACTGAAAAAGAAGATGTTTTGGGTGTATATACAAATCCCACATACATTAACCCATACTAACTTACTTCGAGCAAATAAAATGTATGCTTTTTAGATTTCACAAAAGAAGGGTATAACACACCTCTATGACAGGTCTAGTAAGCCCTAATAAAAAGAGAACATCTAAAGTGGCAGTTTGTACGATAAGACATTTTGAGAGTCCGTGGCATACTTAAGAAAAACAGAGTTAGAAACTTCGAAATGAAAACTTTACATTGACTTACTGTTGAGACACAGATCCAGGCAAAAGGCAGTACAATCTACATGCTGCGTTACTGTACAAAGACAAATCCGGTTCAGGGGAAAAATATATTTATAATCATTAATATGATATCCCTGAGAACATATTTTTACTCAGAACCAAGTGCAGTTGAAGTCTCTAGGTTTTATAATTAATACAAAATTATTACCCCTAGTAAGCAACAACAGTCCATAGTTCAGAGAGATCGGTTTTTAACAAATGCTTGCATTTAGTGCTCTTCATATTTTAACTGTACAGTGATGAATGTCAAATATCAATTCTGAAGTGTCTCTATTTTAGTAGAATGTCTGAGTTGAATGAATATTGTAAGATCATGTCGACCCAGTTACAATATGCTTGTTTTTATGCAGATACTACACTACACTGAAATGGCATTAGTTTCCTTTTTAAAACTAATCACACAATTGCTGTGGTAGGACAAGAATATGGTGGCAACTCTGTCCTAATGTAAATTGGATATCATTGCCAAATTATTTTTGATTTGAACAATTGTGGATCAGTTTCTATTGTCATGGTGTGAAATTGATACAGAACAAACACGATGCTTACTGACATTTTCGTAACTATGTGTAATCATGCCAAAAAATCTGAAAATAACCCTATGTAACTATGTACTCTACACACAGTCCTATGTGTTGGTATTGTGTAACATGATTAGTTTCAAATCATAATCACATAAACCGTCCTTTTAACAGAGAATGGATGCTGGATGATGTACTTCTGTCATGAATTAACACAGAGAGAATCCTTCAAGTGTGATCACAACCAAGCCATTCCAAAAGGCATCCACTAGGGGGAGCTGCCTGACATTAGCCAGAGCACAGTCAAGACTCGCTGTTCACATTAGTCTGTTATGGTCATGGAACACACATACAAAGAAAAGAAATGGAATCTTAAGCTGTTGTCAGTTGTTTTGCTCATGTCTGGTGTGATTAGGTGACAGAACATTTAGCCTCTTACATTTTAGAAACATCCATTTACAGCCGAAACATATTTCTAGGATGTTACAGCCAGATATAAAATTTCCTTGTATAAGACATTTGAATTTTGAGTACAAACAAAGCGCAAGCAAGAAAATATAGAAGTTAGGAAGAAGAAGCGGGTATCACATCTATTTTACCCTGATCCAGAAAGCAGTCCAAAATTACATGGATTAAGGGATTCGTGGAAAAGTTCATTCTATACCATCATCCTCCCTGCCCACCTCAATGTCCTCCTCTTCCTCTTTGGCTTCCTGGCTTTCAGATTCTTGTGATTCATCCAGCTCTTCTACATCCAGGTCCTCATCCTCCACCTTGTCTCTGTCAGAGGACTCCTCTTCACCCTGCTCTCCGTCCTCGCTGTCTCCAGAGCCTGAAACACATGGGACATGAAAGCAGTCCGTCTCACTGACCCCCCCAGGTACAAGGGAATTTCTCACTTTGTGTTCTCAATCTGTTCACTAGAGCTGTATACAGGGCAGCAATTTCACATCTAGCGATATTTCAAATGTTACTGCAATAGGACACGATTCAGTAATACATGATCAATATTACCAATACCGTGCAACATAAGCTGATTTTACTGGAATTTCTTTGAATTCAAGAAGACAACAATAAATGTTTAATTTTTCATTTTAACAACAGAATATGCTGAAAAAACTATACGTCTCAAAAACAAAAAATGTCTGCACAGGAAACATTCTGTCTAGTATTTGAACAACAGAATACTATTTGTGGATATGTATGGCTTATTAAACGCAGGAACAGAGGTGTACTAAAGTACATAAAATGTACTGTAATTATTGGTGATTGTCTAGATTGCTTTGTGTGTGATTTTTTTTTTTTTTAAATTCGGCAGCGTTTTGGAATATCATCATAGCTTAAAAAGATGAATCGATATTTGTTGAGTCGTGGCCTTAATAATCGATATATCGATTACAATCCATGAACTGTTACACCCCTACTGTTCATACATTTTTCTCTCTTCCAACACACTTACTGTCAATCACCACTTCCTCATCCTCCTCCGAGCTTTCACCTGACAAAGAGATAGTTCTATTTACCTAGTTTCAAGATTATTGCAATCAAAGCATTTTCCCACCACTGGTCCTATTTTTAAAACAAATTTCTTTTTTCCACTCTATGTTTAGGGCCAATGAAAGAAAAAAAAATGGAGAGAATACATCCTCACCTGGTGAGCACACATCCTCACCTGTATCCTGTTCCTCTTCCTCCTCATCCTCATCTCTGTTGACTTCTGGCCCACCTTCCCCCTCTTCCTCATCAGAATCTGAGATCACCACACACTCATTTCCACTGTTGTTATCAGCTGTTTGATGGCCACTGCTGCACAGAGCAACACTGTGAGTTTCGTAACTTTGTGAAATCATAACAAAAATCTGAAAATAATCCTTTTCATCAAACCTCACAAAGGACATTGAAAAGGTGTGTTTATTGAACCAACTAAAAGTGAGCTGATACTGAAAACATCCAAAGGAACATCAAACAGGTATTTTTAAAGCGACAGTGTGATTACCTGCCATTCTGCCTTGGCTCCCACAGTGGAGTTAAATAGTACCGCAGCGGGTTTCTGTACAGGTCATCCTTCAGAATCTACATCACATGCAATGATAGAGGAGGAGACCAGTTCAAATGAAAGACAATCATCAAGACATTTGATGAGGTGAAGCAAAGGACCCCATTACAGCACAGAGTCTCTGCTGATGGTGAGCGGGCGGGAAGGTTTTACCACTGCAATTTCATCCCTGGCTGGATTACTATGGTCACTGAACCAACAGAAGAAGCTTTGGTACAATCTCCCTGAACCCGGCTCCTTCATTATATGCTGCTGGGATGTCAGGTTTTGCCCCCGGTGCCAGAGGATTGGGTTAGAGAAGGAGAACACGCTCCCTGAGAAAGGACAAAGACGGAAAAAATGAAAGGAGTTTGCCACCTAAGCTCTAAGAGGCAACAACAGCAACGCAGGGCAGGGTTTGAGAACAAACTGCATAACCTAAAAACAAAGGCCAATATTCAATGAAGATAGCACAATGCGGGAAAACATTAACACCAGATGCATGTGACACTAAATTATAAACCTTAAAATTTTCTAAGCAAAATAAAACATCTAATACACATAGCATTTGGTTGTATTTTACTCACCCCTCATATCATGGTGAAACTCTTTGATAATAATGCTGTTCTGGAAGAAGTTATTTCTGCTAAATTGAAACGTAATCCGATAGCCAAATTTATTGCTCTTGAAAAATTCCACCTAGAGAAAGACATTTCTGAATTAGATGTATCAAAAATACTATATATATTTGTGTATATATATACACACACATATTTATATGAGTGGATGATAAACTCAATCAATTAGGTATACTTTAATTCCAAATTGACATTTATATATATATTAATATAATATTTAATATTAAATATGTTAAAGGAATTCAAAATGTTTTACAAATCTTACAATTTTACAAAAAGTGTTTACCTCTAGATTGGTCATGTAGCTAAGTGCATCTTCATCATTCTCATCAATGTATGCAGAGAGCTGGGGGTGATTGAGAAACTGAGGTGCTTTTGGTCAAGAAAATGGATAAAAGGGAAGAAAACAACATTCTGAAGCAAAAGATTTTCAAGTCTGTCTATAAACCTATGGCGTTACTGAATAGGTATTTCTATGTTAAACCTGACTGAAGATTAGGTTAAAGCGCTGTTTACAGTACAACAGGCTAGTTAATACATCAGGGATTGTGGCTGTAATTTTACACTGTATTTCATGTCATAATATTAGTGTTTTGGGGGGTCAGGTGAGGTCAAAACTTTGCCAAATAAGTGATGCCAGTGAATAGAATTAAGTGTGGATACTGCAGTGACCCAAAAGCCAGGGATCGTCTGGATGATGGTGCTGCGTTGGTCCAGGTGTGGCCTGCGCTGCTGGCTAATTTTAAGCTCCAGGTGCTGATGCATACGGGCAGCCTTCTTCTCCAGCGCCTCCAGTCTTATCTGCACCTGTGCCAGCAGGGCCACTGACTGACGTGTCTCGGGAGCCATCTTCACATCCACAATGGAGCATTCAACATCATCACCGTTGTCATCGTCAGAGTGAGATGAGCTGGGGGTGGAGGTGGTACCAGAAAGAAAATTGTCACCTTCATCTTCCTCCTCATCTCCATGCAATGTTTCTACTCTGGACCCATCACAGCAATCCTTAATGCGATCTTCTGGGGATGAAGTAGAACTGTCAGCTGCCGCTCGAGTCTGTTGACCCTTTCCTGGTGTCGGACTGTCGTCTTGTTTTACAGTCTTTTTAGCATGTTTTCTTTTGAATTCGACTTGTTTAGAGGAATGGACGGCATCTTTTACATCCTGGTCTTCGCCTCCTCTTGTTAGGCTAGCAAGTGCTTCAGCAGCTGCCATCGCTGCCCAGTCAGACTGTTCTGGCGGAAAAGATGGTTCGGGCCCTTTAAGATGGGTGCTCCCGCTTCCGGCTTCTGTCGTCGCCGTTTGGTCTCCTGACGTTTGCGCCTGCGTAGAACTGGTACTGCTACACTGCCCCAGCCCACTAGAGTTGCTGGTGCTAGGATGCGCGTCCCCGATATCCAAAGTGGCGGGCGTGGAAATGCAGCTTGCAATCGGCATATTTTGGTCCCCGGTTTCTGTTTCTTGTTTCTCCGTCTCACATAACCCCGCGTTATCTGTATTTTTCCCGTTTTTAAGAAACGGAGAATCAGATTCAATATCTCCGAATACTTCATCATCTATTCTAGCTGCTTTTTTCGGCGGGGATGTACCCCCCGGCTCTAGGGAGGAGCTTCGCTTCTTAGCCTCCGACTGCTTCGCTGAGTCCGAAGGCTCACTCATTTCACCGCTCTATTAATTTAATAACAAATAAAATAAAATGCAAATACTGTTGATAACCAACAGCCTTAATAGATGCAGTCATATATACTTATTTGACGTTCTTGTCTTAATGCACCTCCTAGCGCAAATTTGAGAGGCCTACTTCGACTTATTAGCTAACGTTAGCCTGCTCGCAAGCAAGGCAATTAGTTCGTCCACATGGAAGGGAGCATCAGTTTTATTTTATCTTGTTGTAATAAAATTAAATCAAATGTTAGTAAAAGAAAGTTTCTTACAAGTCTGTTTGCTTTCATCTCTGCTCCCTTATCTTTACATTCCCCTCAATTTCCCTCTGCGTCGTTTTCGCTTTAGCAGACAAAAATGGTTCACCCCATTGGCTGCCCTACACCGCGCCTAAAATTCTTCCGCCAATCACCGGAGACGTAAACTCCATTTTTGACTTGTTTACCTCATGTGACATTTGTCTGATTGGTCGGCAATGAAAGTAATTCTCATCAATCAGGCGCCAGATACTAAATGATGGAAAATAGCAACGATGTAATGACCCAATCGATGGCGACGAGAGAAATTTGATAGTCGAGTGAATGTTACGTCGTCGCCTCTGTAATTTTACGAATATGCTCCCGCTATCTGTTCATAGTATTACAAGTATTACATTTATTGAATACAAGCAAAGGTCTTTTCGATCTTAGGGCCGCGTTACTTCCGAAAGAAACAGATTTGAAATTTACTGGACACCATCTATTGAATTGTTCTTATTTGAATTTTTTTTTTTTTTTAAATATTGCAATAAGTTGGCATATTCTCCTCCTTCCCGTTTTGTGGTTTTTAATTATGTTTCAAGACGACGCTCTGTACTTGGAATAAGTGGACGGACAATAATGCTCGGTGCAGGATGGCAAACCGAGGAACAAAGAAGTTGAAAACTGGGACTTTATTTATGACAGGATAAACTAATGGTGTATACATCTACTTTTGGGTTTATGGTTAATGAACTAGTGTTGTAACTGTAATGTTGTGGGTTATACATATAGCTATGTTGTGTTCTTGAGCTAAATGATTAATGTGAACATATTCTGTAAAAACATTGCCTTGAATTAAGACCAAATCTAAATTCCACTTATTTAACAGCCATCTCCAAGTGTAGCCCACACATGCTTTTAACATATAGACGGCCCCTGCAATGTCATTATCAGATGAGAATAGCCCCCGACAGAAAATAAGATATGGGGGGGGGGGGGGGTGGCTTGTGTGTTGGAAAACAAACGGAATTGTGCGAAACGGCTCC
>JAODKC010000107.1:12932833-12974417 GCA_026777985.1 Mormyrops attenuatus | reverse complement strand
AATGAACTTGAGGAAGCACTTCTTCACACAGCGTGTAGTTGGAGTATGGAATAGTCTTCCTGCTAGTGTAGCGCAGGGTTCCTTTAAATCTGAGCTAGATAAGATTTTAACAACTCTGAGCTATTAGTTCTCCCCAAACGATCTTGATGGGCCGAATGGCCTCCTCTCGTTTGTAAATTTCTTATGTCCTTATGAAATAATGTTGCTTACATTACAGCTAACCACAAATTCAACAGTGTTCTGTGGATTATGAAACTGAATAATTATGAAAGTTTATTCTGGTACCCGAGATTATAACTGGTACCCAATTAAGATGATCCATCCCTAATATACTTCAAGTACTTGCATAACTATATGCAAAACTACCATCCGGGCTAAGAAGTTCTGGTAGTATTGCTTCACACCTCTATCTTTCTCCTCTTTCTATCTAGAAAGATGGCAGATTTGGGAGCATTGTGTTTCTTCTGACCATTAATAACAATGTTATTTACACCAAAAACTTAAGTGAATTAGACAGTTTTTTAATTTGCCTTTTGTTTCTCACATTACGGTAACAAAATATCAGTGGATCTTAGTCGTGAATGAGTGTACTTCTCAGCTGTAATATTAATAATTAACTTATTTCTGTAGGGCTATTCTGTATTTCACTTTCTCTGGCTCTTTTACCTCCTGCTCAGACAATCTGCCCCCAGGCTAACAGATTATCAACTGGATCCACAAATGAAGCTTGTAACAGAATATAGAGAACAAATCCTTAAAATTTTATAAGCCAGAGTACTGACAGTTTTGCATGAATCAGTTCAGTTGCAGCCTTGATGTAGACACTGCTAGGATCATGGCAATATCACCCCATTTTGCAGGGTTATTAGGTTTTTTATCTGTCTGTCTAATCTGTCATGGTTACGATTTCATCAAATGAAAACAATGGAATAACACACCCAAGTTACCGTAAGAGATGTTTGATTTACAGTAGGTTCTGCAGCACTGTGACAACTTAGACTGACTGCAGCCATCCAGTGTAATTAATCAGTGATACTGATGCCCACAAGATTTGAATACATTACTTACAATCCACATTTGCATTCTTACAATAAATACCTGAAGTACTGTGTACATTTTTACTGTAACATATAACTTCATATTTTTTTCTGTTTGTTTCTTTGCATAGTGTTGTCATTTTTGTTGTCATGAGAAAAAAACACCTTACAAATGTTACAGTATTCCTGTCTTGCAGAAGATATCAATGTGTTAGAACCTTGTAACGGTTTCTAGAACACAAGTATATGTGGTTTGGTACACAAGCAAATTCAGTTGGCTACAGGGAAATGATAGTGAAATAAATCGAGCCTCAACTGATAACTTTAATATGCGAAATACTTCCGTAGTAAATCTTTATGTCGACAACATGACTAAACATTTTTACTGGTGTATCTCTATGCAATGATTCATTGATTTCACATTTACATTGACTAAATGGCTGACAAGAAAACTGCATTTTGAAACATGAATGAAATTAATTATTAATGAATAATTTCATTTTGCTGGTTATTCAGATTTGTTGCGCTGCAGTGTACAAACTGTTTTGAGAAATGCACAAGCAGTTGGGAGAACCTTAAGTCGGTTTACAGATACAGTCCAAAGCAACTCAGAAACACTGTAATACAAACAATATTTTGTTATACTGAGCACGACCAACTTGATCAGACAAAATCATATACATTTATAGGCTAATATAACATAAAAGGTACAAATAAAAATGAACAAGCAACTCTCAGACTTTGATATAAAAGATCAAATGTTTTCCAAAAACCAAGTAACTGGAATAACATCTCTAGGGAGATTTATTATGGTAACTGTGATGACAAGCCTGTTGTTTGTTGTGGCTGTGATCAGAGGTATACAGGAAAAATGGCTTCTTTCATTCAGACGATATTGTTGTTCTGGCAGTATCTGCCAAAGAAGTCTGAATGGCATCAGTTTTTAGGGAGCATGTGATCGGCAGACTAGCTATGTACAGAATGTACAGGTATATCCCAGGTTATCATTTGGGGGGGCACCCCCAAAAAGTCTAAACTTCTCTAATATGCTTCTAAATTTGGACTGTGAGCTAAACTACTGTTGAACCAAAGGGACTGTAGTATGTCAACAACTCTGATGAGTTAGTAGCAGTTAGGGCAGGGCGACACAACCTAAAAATTATATCACAATATTTTCAGAGATTTTCACGACATCAGTGTTTTGAGTATTTCTGATTATGATGACCAAACTGTTTACTTTTAGATATGGAGGATGTGATAGATAATGATAAATTATGCCAAAAACACTCATACCTTGATGGAATTTGTGTAAAAAATAGTGCATTATAGCTGTTAAATTATGCAAGAGAATACCTGTTTAGGCTATGGTCACGATACTCAAAATATTCAAATTGATGATGATATGAATCTTGACAATAACAATACGGTATTTTATCCATATATCACCCAATCCCACTAGCAGTTCAGAAATGACTGCTCATTGGTTTCTGTTGATTTTTGACAATGCTGTTGTGTTCCAATAATTATTGTGTTTATGTCAATTGGAGTGATGTAAACCAGTAGTTTGGAAAATTGCATCACTGCCAGATATTCCTTGAGAAACTTGTTGGTCCCCAGATCCAGACACGAGACCAGATACTTTGGAGAAGTCCTGGGCACTTCTTTCAGTATTGAGAGAGTTCAAGTTGAGGCACCCAGGCCCTCTTTCACATTAACTCCAGGAAAGGCAGGTGCCAGAAAAAATTGGGCAACACATGAGAGCTGACCTTTGGTGACAGTAAGACCAGTGCCATATGTACCAACCTGTCAGCATCCTCCATGCATGTTGAAGCCTCAACGATGCCCTCCATGCCTGTTGGTGCCTCGACGGCACCGTCCTCATCCATATGTGTCAGGTGGGTGCCTTCCTTACCAAGCCCACCAGATGCCATTGGCTACTGACGCCCCAACCTCCTTGCTGCACCAGATCCTGACTCCCCGGTTGCTGCCTGGCTAGATTGGATGGACTTTGAGGATGTCCTGCCTGAGGACTTGTAGTGGGACCCTCTGGATCTTGTTCCCCAGAGAGGGAGGTGGGGACACAAAACCACCCCCGGCCGCCCAGGTTCCCCTTTCAGCTGATACTGCTTTCCCAGTCCACCCTCCTGTGAAGGCCAAGGAGGCAGTACCCACAGCCCGCTCCGCATCTAGCCCTTTTTGCCCCTCAGTGCCCTACGCTCCTCATGGCCCCTCTGCGCCTGGTGATCCCACTGTCCCGTCAATCCCTACCTTGCCAGCAGCTGCCGCCCCTCACCCTTCACCCTGCTTTCCCCAACTCCGAGGGGTCCTTGAACGTTTCCCACTTCATCTGGGCCAAGCTAAGCCCCATGTCCTGGCACCCTCTTATGCCTCCGTTTATCCCTGGTCTGTGTCCTCCCATGTCTCTGTTCCTGTCACTTTGCCTGTCCGCCCTGTCCTAGAGTCCTTCTGGTCCCTGGTCCTGCCCTGCCTGTTCCATGGCCCTAGCTGTGCCATGTGTCGTGTCCTGTGGCCCTATCCCTCTAGTCTTGTACAGTATCTGTCCCTTCTGTCCAATTCCTGGTCCCATTTGGTGTCTGTCCTGTGTACTGTTGGTCCTGCGATGCCCTGTCCTATCAGGTGTTCCATCTGTCCCCAGGCCTGTGTGTTTGTCCTGGTGTCTGGTCCCCTTGGTCCCCGTCCCTGTTCATCCTCCGTGCCAGAAGCGCATGTTCCAGGGGGGAGGGGGTGGGGGGTTTCTGTCATGTGTTGCGCAACATGTGTCTGCCTGAACCTCCCATCTCCTCCCTGATGTGGCCCTAATTGGCCATGCCTATTGCTCATTGTACCCTTGTTTATCTTGTATAAGAGTGCCTGGGTGTCTCGTCAGCCCCAGTCTGGTCATTGTCATTACCCATGTTGCTGCCTGTGTCAGTTCCTGCATGATCCCTGCTTATTTGGCCCTGTACCTCCATGTGTTCAGCCCGTATCTTCCTCTGCTCTCCCCCAGTTCCCAGTTAGACCATTTGTGGTCCTGTTTTGTTCCTGGTTCTTTTTTTGTCCTAATAAAACTGATGTAAATCTGCTCCACGGCTGCACCTGGGTTGTTCCTCTCTCCGAACGTGACAGGACACAGTTTAATCGATTTCAACACAAAAGTTTAGCAGATTAATCAATTCATTATTCAACTACTATAAGGTCATATTTTTCTTGTTTCTTTTGTTTTAAAAAAATCATCATCTATATGAGCAACATCTGAAGAAAATGAGAGAAAACCAATCAAGTAGCTATCCACTAAAAAGATAATAAGAAAATGACATGAAGGAAACAGGAAGAACTAGTCCAGTGAAACTCTCCCAATATGAAGGTTCGGCTTGTTTAAACCACTTGAGGTGCAGTTCAGGACCCCTGAGGGCAGAGTGAGTAGGGTAGAGCTCTGTAGAAAGATAAGTGTTTTAAAATACTACACGCACAGGCAGGAAATGAATGATTATAGTTATTATCACATACAGCCCTAAGAATTCACTAAATGGCTCTAAGTACAGTGGACACTGCTTATAGTGATCCTGGTTTTAGTAATCAAACACTTATATGGATCAAAAAGCTTGGGACAGAATCATCCCTGTGCAAGTACTGTTTAAATAATTCGCTTCTAGTAATCAAGCATTCCGCTTACATTCATTTTGGATCTTTTTATGCATAACAACATATGGAAAATTAAAACTACGGTAATTCTTTTTTTTTACTTGCCTACTTTGTCTTGCGGTAAACAGTCTGCTTCTGGCTAGCTACCTGAGTATAATGCTGCGTGCACAGAAAAGATGTCGGGGAAAAGCAAGTCATTTACTCTCAATGACAAATATAGACTCATCAAAGGGATAAACAGCCAAAAATGAGCCAACAAGATATAGCAGTGAAACTACAATAAGCGCCTTGAGACGATGTAACGTTTAATTGAATTGAATATTATGTAAATTTTTGTACTGTATTATAGCATATTTGACTCATACACAATTCAGTAATTTAATTTCTACAGTGCTGTACTTTGGAAAAGCATTTGAAACAGCTATACCATATTCTGAAATGTCAATAAAATTAAATAAATAGTGACGCTGTCCATTTTATTACCTTATATTCATATAATTAATATACAAATGTCAATTAGATGGCAATCTGTCTGAGACATAAAGAAGAAGAAAAAATCATCATCGTTATAATGATCATCTGCTTATAGCAATCAATTTCACCCAGACAGACGTGATCACTATAAGTGGTTTCCACTGTACATAGAGTATTTTGCATCCTTGTTTTGAGCAAAACTGAAGACTGATCTTCAGTGTCTTTTAGTTCACTGTTACTATACAATGCTTTGGAAAGTGGGCTATAGTTCTGTATATGAGACTGGGCAAAAGGTCCTCAAAAGGGGTGTAACACTGACTAGCTGTCATGGCCGTCATGGCTACAGTATTTTATAAATTTGAGAAACAGAGCATGCAATGAATAGGAAGCATAAGCGCCAGAGCATGCACATATAATCCTTGTGCAAACATTGTATACGTATACCTATCTAACCATACTCCTCCCTTAAAACCACCCTGTTCAATGTTCAAGGAAATCAAATCTTGGAAAAAGGCACACTTTTGAGATTCAGCGCTGAGATGCAGCCCTGTGCTCATCCAGTTTCATGGCTACACAGGCATTGTATGTCTGGGGTGCTAATACTGATTTTCAGTATTTTATTCCTTTTCTTATTACAAACAGGTGACCAGAAACGGGCCTCTCACCTGTTAAATTTCTGCCCCTTTCGCCTCTGAAATTCAGTTTCATCCACTGTCCAGACTGCTCCCTTTCCTCCTTCCACACGCACAAAACATTTATGGAGGCTGAGGTTATGACGGACAGCATTCTGCGGAGGGCAATCGAAGGTACTGAGGGTTAGGACAGGGGCATGTAAATATAAAATAATAATAATATCTGAATTGCAGTGGTTTGTAAGTTTTTATTGCCGAATTGTCTGTAGTGGTTTAACTTAAAAAGCACAGGGCTACCATTGGTTGTATTTAGGCTAGAATTTGACTAGCAAACACATTTGAAATAATTATCCTATAGAATGTTATTAAACCCATAGTAACAGGTCAATATATATCAGTATCACTGGATATCATATTGGAGGAAAAATTAAAAAACGAAACCTCCAAATGTAATTGTTACAAAATGAAAGTTATTAACTGGCCTCTTGAACCTGTGAATGATTTGGTGTTTTAAGTTTTCCAGTGTTTACACTGAAGTGACTGAAGGTCTATATTCCTTTTCTCATTGGACAAACAGTCAACCTGATACTTTCCTTTACCGATTGCTACATTTTTTCTGAAGTTCCATTCTGAAGCTTTCTTAAGTGCTAATGTAATATATCAAACAGCAGGGTAAAAGTATAAGTACTCCGTTAAATTCGATTTACATCTCAGAAGTATGAGGTCCAGAGAATCCTGTACCTTCCATGTGGCCGTGTTGTGCCGGAAGTAGTAGAACATTTTGGTAAACCAATGATAGATTTCATTCAAGGTCAGCTGCTTCTCTGGGGAATCCATAATTGCCTGAGACCATCCAAGGAGAAACAATAAACACATTGTTGAACAGGCCATTTGTTTTGCGCGGCCAAGAATTATATTGCTGATTATGCATATATTTTTCTGCACTGTGTGGTTTGTAAAATACTTGATGTTTACTCACCCATCTGATCAGGGAAGCATAGGTGTAAGGTGGTCGAATGTTGTGGTACTTGTAGCAGTCAATGCTGGGGACAAGTTCTGCAAAGCATTATGTGCTATTAATACTGCTTAATATTACATCCTATTATACTTTGAAACCCTCACCAGGAAAAGTGGTTTCATGGTAGATGGATGGCTGGATGCTTACATGTAATTATTTCTTATATGAAATCAAAGAAGCCACTTCTAAAGGGGAGTTACAAACACATTTTTTTATTACTTCTTAGATAGTTCCCAAAGAAATGGTATTATGTGCACCATGGAATCATCCTTTTCTAAAACTCTGATATCATAAAGACTCATTTTTGGAGCAGTTATATTATATGAATATGGAAATTAAATAAATAGCCCAGAAAACATCACTATTTTTCAGATTGGAATATCGATAATTATACTAAAGGCACTGTCACACCCACTCCATGACGACAGCAGCCACAGCTGATCCTGCCTACAGACAATAGGACTCCCTATTTGAGCCTCGCACCGGCAAGAAGTTGGTGCGAGATATTGTTGGTGTGCTACTACCATGCACTTCTCCCCGCATTTACGTTCCATCTGTCTGGCCCTCCCTGAGTTACCCGCGCCTCCTGCCTGCCCACCTTCCCGTCCGCCCTCCCTGTGACTTCCCTTTTGGGTTCCCCTTCTTCGTGTGTCTGTGTCCTCGGACAGACTCCCCGGCTACTTGACCCTCGGACCCCCTCTCAACTACGGCATCTGGACACGTCTCGGCTTCTGGTGATATCTATGGACGGATTCCTGTTAAGACCCTGCTACGACTTCTGACCATCCTCTGTTTCATCCTTAAAAAAACCTGGTCGCTCTGAACCCTCTGTCCTGGTCTTGTGTCACGGTACAGCCACAGTCTTCAGTTGTGATATTTACATTTTAACGGATTACTCTCATCTTTAATCCTCTTATTTTGCATGAGTCCCTGGGTCTATAAAATGAGGCATGGCTGGAGGATGAATTGGGATTGTCTCATCTTCAGTCACCAAAGGATGAAAACAATTCACTTGGTCTTCGCGGAACATCTCCAAGTTCTCCTGATAGCACTGGAGCCATGTGGCCTTCAGACATGGCGTCAGCATTCTTGGAACCTATCTTGCACTGACCGTTGACACCCAACTTTTCGTGAATTATTTTCCAGACTGTACCTGCTGAGATGCCCATTTCATCAGCTATTTGGGAAACCTTAAATCGTCTGTCTAACAAAATTAAATCCACAACTTACATGCACATTTCTGTGGAAGTTGCTTCCAATGGCCATCCAGGGTGAGGGTCATCTTCAATGGACTCTCTACCCCACGTAAACTGCTTGCTCCAAAATTTTACTTTGTAGGATGATGGGGCAGACTCACCATAAACTGCAGTCATGCATTCATGGATCTCCTTTGGCTTTTTCCCTTCTTTTGTGAGAAACTTTATCACTGATCGTTGCTCCAATTCCAGCATTTTCTTACTTGAGTCGTACGAGGACTCTCTGTACATCCTGTCCCTTGGAATGTTAGACTGCCACTGAGCCACAACTGTGCATGAGTACCCTTAAGACATGTCACAACATGCCCAGACTTGTTTCAACACGCTTGCTCCTTTCTTTCATACTCAGGCAGATAAATTATTGAACACCCCTCGTATAAAACTGCTGCATTCTAGCCTTGATTACAATTCAAGGAAACCGAACCCAAAAGTTAATCTGTTTTGTAAATTCCTAGTAAAGCATGTATAAAAAACAATATGAATTTGTCAAATTGGTGAGGATATATTGCATGCTCTTTCATTTCCAAATGTATGTATTGGTGCATATCTGATTCTTATATTATATTTATATTGGGTATTGTGTGTTGTCATTGTGTCCTTGTATCGCTCTTTGTATATGTATTGTATGAATTGTCTATTGTCTCATTCTGTGTATTCTTTGCTACTGTAAGGAATGTTGCCACATAACATTGTGTGACCTGAAATGACAATGAAGTGTGTTATATTCACCTGGAACAAAGTGGGAGTTCGGAATATGCCAGTAGCTTGGTGGCGCCAGCTGTGCGGCATCCTTAGTGACACTGCAGGGGACACTGTCACGGAGCCATGACTGCTGCCTCTCTGAACCCTCTTGTTGGGGCTGAAAGATTCCAAAAATACATACAACTTGCTTACATTGCAGGCAGCAGTACTGCGATGCAGTTTTCTAGGACATGCAAATGTACCTGTGTGCTGAATTTGTCAATGATTATAAAAGCCGGAATGACATGCAGTCAAGATTCAAGATTCAACAACTTTATTGCCGTTGTGCCACCATTATGAAATTGCAGTTGCGTTAACCACAAATGGTGCATTTATATTTGAGTCTTTGGACATGTATATAAAAAATAAGTAAGATAGAAATATAAAAATATAAAATATCAGTGCTGTAAAAGTACAAAATCTGAGCAATAGGTACATTTTATAGATAATATAAATATGAAATACAAGTAACATCGGGATGCGAAAACCATCAGCAGTAGTGCAGTAAGTGTGCAGTATGACTGATATGGAATAAAAGTGTATTATTAGTGTTGAATGACATGTATGGTTAGTATAAAACATACACATAATCGGTACATATTGCTCTGGCATGATTAACAAAATTGATTCAATGGATTAGAAAACTTATGCACCCAGAAAGTATTTTCATTCAAATAATTATAATATTTGATCCAAGGCAAGAACACAGGTCTCAGAAATGCACCCGTTTTTATCCATTCATGCAGCTGATTCACTTTCACTCATGCGACAGCTTGACAAAGACACTGAGTGTAAGACAATGAGTGATCAGAAGATTGCAAATCACTTACTGAGTCAATGGGCCTGTGTTCAGGCATGTGGAGATGAAGCTGCATAGCCAGTAGCTTCCTCTTCTCCATGGTGAGCTGAGAACACAGTGGACAACTACAAGTCTGCTCCAATATTACAGTATGTAGAATAACATGTAGTCTTCTGGCTCTTGTGCTCAATGGGGTCAGTGTTTGCCCATCAAAAATCTACATACAGTGGAACCTTTGCATCCACTGATTCGGTAACAATGGTTTCAGTGAGCCCCAACATATTAAGTGGAAAAGTCCAAAAATAAATGGTTCATAAGTTTTAAGTTCCACACCACTCTGAGTAGCCTTTCCACCAGGTCCTTCCTGTCGTGACTTAATGTGTGATTTGATATGTGACTCATGTCTTTGTCTCACTCTACCCACGCTGCCCCGCAAAGACATCAGAATCCCAGTCATTCAAGGGTGGAAGAGAGAGAGAGAGAGAGAGAGAAACTACAGTCACATAACCTTTACTACAGTATATTGCTATAATTGTTTATTTTGTCAATAGTTATTGTTGTTGATATTGAAACTATCATTGGCATTAAACATAGGTATCTATGTAAATGAAAAACAAGTTTTATATATTTTATACATACATACCTATGTATGTCTGTGTGTTTCTGTGCATGTGGGTGTATGGATTATGTTTATATTACATTGTGGGGACCATTTTTCAGGTCCCCACAAAGATCTGTAAATGCAATCAAAGAACTAAAAAAGTCTCGTGTTTCGTTTGGGTACTTATGGTTAAGGTTAGGGCTGGGTAGGGGTTAAGGTCATCATTTTGGGATTCGAGTTTTGCCCATAGAAACGAATGGAGAGTCCATGTAATGGTGCAGTGTTTATGCTGCCTACCCTGACTACACAGGCTCACACTAGAGCGGATCCTTCTTCCCTGGTTCATTTATTTCTCTAGGACCAACCTGAGTCTCCATGTGTTGCACCATATCTTGTTGCACTCGCCACTGAGCAATACTTCTGTCCCCACGGCCATGGTCTCTGTAAAGGTGTCTAGTGTAGGAACATCAAGAATTAGGCAAGATAAATGAGCTTCAAGATATCAGAATAAGCATGGCTGGTCTGTCTGTAGACACATGTTATAGCTGCATCAACATCCAAAACATAGCTTACTTCAGAAAATGAGAGTTTTCCTCAAACACCTCTTCACAGCCTGGCCATCGGCAGAGTCCATTTACAAACAGAGCAGTTAAACTTCCCAGTCCAGATTGAGCAGGGCTAAAGCAAAAGAGGCCGTTTAAGGAACTGTTTAATGTATTTAGATAATAGCACCAGGAATAAAAAATTGGACCCATCATAAAAGTTAGAGAAGGTGGAGCCCTGCCTGTGAGTTGAACTGGCCTTGGCTATACTGTGACTTGTTTGCTGAAGGGGGCAATCTGCCGTAGTAGGAGAAACTTTGGTGCCATCACTGGTCTCCACTTTGCAAACTGAGATGAGGTCAGAAGTGTGTGCTGAGCTCTGGTCTGACCAAGCAGAGTGATTGGAAGCAGCAGATCTTGCTAGAGATGCAAGACAGTCAAAAAAGGGGGGAAAAGCACATGTCAGCTTGCAGTGAAGTTGTTGACTGTGATTAGAAAGGAGACAGGTTACATTACGCTATACATTCATGTAGACTTTGGTGGAGAACATTTTCTTAGTTCTTTGTCCCCACAAGGTCAGAATAACAGGTTTTTTTTTTATCACATTGTGGGGTAATTTGGTCCCCACAGTGTAATATATACATGACCAGACACACACGTTAATATAAGCTGATTTCACAGAGGAGATGTCTCTCTTCGAGTGTACCTGTCCTACTGGAAGAGAGAAGAGACAGATCCTGGGGAAACAGATGGGTGGCCCTGCGCAGGACCGAGGGTCTGTGCTGACTCAGCTGCGGGGTCAGTGACACCAGCTGCAGGAGCTGTTTGCTCACCTCATCATTAGGACACTGAAAATGACAAGAGCATCACCTCAGTCCTGCCCCCTGCCCGCCTCACCGTATCTGGGTGTCACAGTGCACCCCAAAGTCTCAAATGATGCTGAAGATACTGGGTGAGATGGCCCTGGGCTTTAGCAAATTTAATGCGGTGGTAATGTTAGCAGCTGAGTGGATTTAAACTAAAAAGCAGATTCAGCACTTGGCTGCTACCTTGAAGGACCTGTAGCAGAATGTGACGAAATCACTCATTTCCTAGAAATGCCTGCATTTCTTCAATGATATTAATGCTTGTTATGGTACACACCTTGCTGTGTTTCTGCCCCATTGGAAGAAATTAAAAACATTCAATATAATTTGATTCTATTAATTTTGATACTATATGCAGACTTTCTACATAGTTATGTCTATGCCCAAGGGCATTAAGGTATGGATTATGCAAAAAATAGAGTTCCTTTCCAGGAAAGCAAACATTGCCAGTAAATACTTGATGGCTGCACAATCAAATTTGCAGGAAGCCAGCAGTAAAGATCCTCACGTTATCAAGAAATGTTCAAAAACAGATGATTACCAAACACATTCTAGTATTTACAGTGATGGAGGATCACATCTGATCAAATATAGTTAACATACACACATAAGCATTAAAGTAAAGACATTAATCACATCCTTTTCTGTCACTGAGTTCATGCTGTTTATTTTCCACTAAATGTTCAGCATTTGGTAAAAAAAACTCTGAATATTATGTGAAAGGACGTTGTGGGGGGTGCAGGCTTGCATGCTTTGTTTTAAGGTGTCCTTCTAGAAATGGGAAAGGGACAGTCAGAGACAATGAAGAGTATAATTACTATTGCTGGGGAACCTCTGTTTATAACAAATGGAGGTAATGAGAGCAAGGGCGTAGATTTGGATAAGGATGATGGGGACATGCTGATGTACTGATGTAGGTAGGTCCATGTGTTTAGGGGGTGGGGGGGGGGTTGATGATAATTTGGTTCCTACCAGTAGTTAAACCAAAACTACACCCTTGAATAAAATAGCAGTAGCATAGATGAGGATCATTGGTAACATTTGTCACTAGATTGTCTTTTTCCCAGAATGGATGGATGGCAATCAGACCCTCTGCAAAGATGCATCTATCCATCTCGTAACCGCTTATCCTGGTCACTAGGCACTGAGACACCGTGGATAGGAATCCAGTTCTTTACTGAGTGCATGCAGACATACAGTCACACACTATGGGGAATTTTGTGACACCATTTAGCCTAAGTCTGCCAAACAATTATTTTTACATTCTTATATGAACATATATAATATGAAATAATTTAATTATTGCATCATCTTCATCCATAACATATGTGATTATATACATCGAGAGTTCGTTTTGTCAGTTCATCAAACTGATAACTAGAATATGAGTCAAGAGTAAACAAATCATTCAAGGACCTAAACCGCTTCAGACTGAGATGAATCTGGTGAGAATGTCATATTTGTCCTTCTTCTACAATACGCACGGGGATTTTGTAGAACCTAATTTCAGACATATGAGAAACTTACAGCACATTCACTGTTTTCCTTGACTCATGTATTTCATCTTATTGTCTGAAAGGAAGACGGCACCAGACAATCTCAGAATTTCATTCATTGCTGTACTGAATGCAGCTGGAGTTTTGTAGTTATTTTGCAGTGCCAACAGATGGTACTGTTTGAACATGTGCCCTTGTCACTTTAAAATTGCCTGGTGTTCATTGCCTAGGAGTGCTTTTTAATTCTTTTTAAATGATGACATCATAATTCTCTTGCCTTTAAAACCATGTGCCTTGGTTTATGCAGTTTCCTGCAACAGTTTCCAGATCACTGGAACAATTTGATAAGTACAGTATTAAAAGCAAATGCTTGGGATGAAATGGCTTAGACAGATGGATACATTGTTCCTTTTACGTGTTATAATGACAGATAATCAACAATGAATGATTTGACTGCCTAAATGTACTCCTGTTGTTTGTAAAAGGTCTTCTTAAGAGGTTTTCTTTTTTTTCCAAGACTGCTGCAGAAAATCTCCATCATTACCGAATTTTGATCCAAATAAATGGATATAATTATATTATAAACTAGAATGTTCAAATTCTAAGATCCACGTTTCTGCAATATGTTGTCCAGTATTTATGGAATCTGAAGCCTGTGGTTGACAGAAATTAATGAATCATAAATCAGTCTTACCTGTTGTAGAAGAATGGTATGAAGTTGGGATGAGCTGAAAAAAGGATTCATAGATCCAAACATGAGCGGAAGCGAGACCTGTGAACAGCGTCATAAAGAAAAACAGGATCATATCATTTTGGTTTGTGTAACTGTATGGCTCTTCAAACACACAATTACAAACTTTAGCCAATGTAGTGACATCAGTTCTCCTAATCACATGTTATTAGTGTGCTGGAGAACCCAGAGATACCCACATTACCCAATGAGAGCATGCACACAGAGCAGAGATGAATGTGCCAATAATTAAGTGGGGCAGTGTTAAGAAGATTCGCAACAGAAACACCAACATATACATACACAAAAAAACATAAAATAAATCTGCCTTTCACCAGAGATGCAAATACTTGGAAGGCAAGTTAAGCAACGAGATTAAAAACCTGATGTCACACATCACCTGCCTTCAGGGTAAGTCATATTGTTGTTGATACATGAATTGATGGTGAACCCATGTAAAGCACGAGTGTGGCTGCCACTGTGCACTTTTAGAAAGAGCCGTACCTGAGTGGAAACTGGCTGTATCAGATCATCCGCCTGAGGCGGGGTCTTTGGCAGCTCTGCCGGCTCCTCCCTTGGCCTCTGGGCCTTCGATTCGACCGGCTCCCTTCCATCGCTCTGAATCTTTTGCTCATTTCCGGGCATTGCTGGTGGAGTGGAACCACAGTGCATTCTCAGGACAAGGAATATTAGGTTGGATGAGGTTCAAAATGACAACAGTCGTCACTTGATCAGCACAAACTAATGGCTGCACGAAGCTTTGTTAAAATCATGCCCGCGATGATATTTATCTAAAACAAAACAAGCAAAAAACAGAAGTGAGCAGATTGCAGATGGTGATGAACTGAAAATGAACCAGAAACACTTGATGCGGAAACAGGTATTGATTTAAAGTAGGTAGCAATCCATAAAAAAATTCTACAACACTTAGCATCAAATCTTGGAAGAACATTGCAAGTAGACCGAAAACAATTCAAATTTAATTTAGTCTAAGTCATAATTAAAAATGAAACCAGGATTAGAGCATCATCCTGAATAAGGTCTGAATATGAGTAGCAATCATACAGGATTGCATTATTGCATTTTTGTGCATGATTATTGTTGCTCATCAATCAAGACAGTCACATCTAAGAATAAGTCATAAATCAAATCACGAAACATGCTGATTTCTATTTCAGTTTGTGTACTTTGACCTTAATTTGTTCGTGCCATTGTAAGCACTTAAAATACTAAAACACAGTAGCTGAGAGACAATTTATTATTAATTTGCTGAATCAAAGCCCCTAGTCACTTACAATGGCCAGTTCGGTCTCAAGTGGGTCAAGATGTATGGCCAGTCAGTTTCACAAAATATTTTTCTTAAAATTAAATTATTGTTTATACAAAAGACATCTTCAGGATCTTCATTCTTTCTTGAGTAACATTTTGGATCACTGGTCTGGGTGTCAATTAGAATGATGTACCATGGAGACATTAATGGGCAGTAATGAACACGTTGATTTGAGTTCGACGGTTAGGTGGCGAACAGAAATGGCCAATGTATTGAGTCGTTTCAGAATTCTTTTTTCTATTCTTTTTTTATCTAAATGATATTTCTTAAATATGTAAGCTACAAGTTTTTTGCAGTTATTCTAAGCTTCAGTCACAGGTCATAGTGACAGATTAGACGTTCACATAATCTTCCTGACTCTAGAAACATTGGTGTTTCTTCACAACTGAAGTTCCTATATTTCTTTTCATCTCAAACAAGTAAACAAGCAACCAAGAGAACAAGCCACAGCCACAAGGTACCGTGAGCCACAGGAGTTAGGGGGGGATACGCAATGAAGGCACAGGTGCATTCCAAAACTGCAGTGACAGCACTGCATGGGGAGGACAGGCAGGCAGGCAGGCAGTCTGCCTGATGGAGGAAGGGGGTGCGTGATACTGTCAGCTGCATTTCACCACTGGTTTAACCTTCCTTGTACATAGTGAGAAATGCATAACCACACATTTCTAAGAGCAAGAGTAGAACTGTCACCCAAGATTTACACCTGAAAAGCACTTTACAGAAATAAAGGAATAAATTAACCAAAATTCTTACACACTTCATGACACAGCCTTATTGTGCTCAAATTTTTTATTTTATTTTTCTAGAATTTTGCAGGAGAATGCTATCCATTTGAATTGCGATATTAAGAACCACAGGGCAAGCGGAACAAACCACATACTGAACAGTATTTGGAGAATGACAGCATTGTGTTTTGTTTTGAGGATGTTTAGAGAATTTCATGGTTTGCTAAGAAATGCATGATACCCTGTGGATCTGTGTAGCAAGTGTTGAATTATATCTTTAATCAGCTTTAGTTGGGGAAAGGAAAAGCCATGTTTTCTCTGTGCCACCGCACACACACTTAACAATTTTTTAATGTATTGGATCCAGTGCTTAATTTGTGACAGAACCTGCTGAAACTCTTTCCGGGACATCTCCGCTTCCAATTGTCCAGGATGGACCTCTCCATTTCCAATTGTCCAGGACGGACCTCTCCGCTTTCTATCGTCTGGGATGGACCTCTTTGTTTCCGATTGTACAGGACCTCTCCATTTCCGATTGTCGGAGATGGACCTCTCTGTTTCCGACTGTACGGGACCTCTCCATTTCTGATTGTCCAGGACAGACCTCTCCATTTCTGATTGTCCGGGACCTCTCCGTTGCTGATTGTCTGAGATGGACCTCTTCATTTCTGATTGTACTGGACGGACTGCTCCATTTATGATTGTCCGAGACCTCTACATTTCTGATTGTCCAGGACAGACCTCTCCATTTCTGATTGTCTGGGACCTCTCCATTTCTGATTGTCCGGGACCTCTCCGTTTCCCATTGCCCACGATGGACCTTTCCATTTCTTACTTGTCCAGGACCTCTCCGTTTCTGATTGTCCAGGACAGACCTCTCCATTTCTGATTGTCCGGGACCTCTCTGTTGCTGATTGTCCGGGACAGACCTCTCCATTTCCAATTGTCTGGGACAAACCTCTCCGTTTCCAATTGTCTGGGACAGACCTCACTGTTTCCCATTGTACGGAACCTCTCCGTTTCTGATTGTCCGGGACCTCTCCATTTCTGATTGTCCAGGATGGACCTATCCATTTCTGATTTTCTGGGACAGACCTCTCCGTTTCCCATTTCCAGGGATGGACCTCTCCATTTCCGATTGTCCGGGACCTCTCCGTTTCTGATTGTCTGTGATCTCTCCATTTCTGATTGTCCGGGACCTCTCCATTTCTGATTGCCCAGGATGGACCTCTCCATTTCTAATTGTCTGGGATGGACTTCTCCATTTCCGATTGTCCAGGATGGACCTCTCTGTTTCTGAATGCCTGGACGTACCTCTCTGTTTCTGACTGTCTGGGACGGACCTCTCCATTTCTGGTTGTCTGGGACAGACCTCTCCATTTCTCATTGTTCAGGACCTCTCCATTTCTGATTGTCGGGGACAGACCTCTGTGTTTCCGATTGTCTGGGACCTCTCCATTTCTGATTGTCTGGGACAGACCTCTCCGTTTCTGATTGTCCAGGACCTCTCCATTTCTGATTGTCAGGGACAGACCTCTCCATTTCTGATTGTCATGGACAGACCTCTCTGTTTCTGATTGTCAGGGACAGACCTCTCCATTTCTGATGGTCAGGGACAGACCTCTCTGTTTCTGACTGTCTGGAACCTCTCAGTTTCTGATTATGGCACCTATTTGTTTATTTTAATATACAGGGCAGTTTTCATGAAATTTCACGTCCTTTATTAGTTTTGATTTATTCTTAAAAATACATAGCATGCTTTCACTACCATGTCTTGTCCGTGTTCCACAACCCGCGCCTGCCTCATTACCCCTCCACTCTCATCGCGTTCTGGTTCCTTCTGATTCACAAGTTAAGCAATGATTGGATCACCGCAAAAACAGCAGTTATCAAGTGAAGACATGCATGGTGTCCAGGTTTAAGTACCACTTCTAAGTGAGAAAGTGTTTCTAAAAAATGTTGCACAGCATAAAGGGCCTCTTTCTCTAAATTTCTGTGTGAGGTGTTTGATAAAACTTGGATGATAACGGTGGTTCTATTATTACTGCCTTTAGGTTAATAATGCTTATTGGTAAATTTGAGCTCTACAAGGCTATGGAGTGCCCAGAAAGTGTTTCGCATCCATACAGCTTTAGACAGCTAGAACACATTCTGTAAGCATGAACACACAAGCGCACAAGCCCAGGAAACAGGAATTCAGTCAAAAACAAAAGTACAGAATCTCTTTGCGGTTTTCATTTTTTTTCTTCATTTCATGAGAAAAACAACCCCTTCACCTCCAAAGAAAAAGAGAAAGTTTTTGAAATGAACCAAAATGAACCAAGGCTGTTTTTCGTAATTCTGTTCATAATTATTAATTATAGAGATCAAAAGAGAAGTACAATAATAGAGCAACTTACTTACTTACTTTCATTACTACATTATGGTAAAGTGTGCAGCATGGGGGAGTCCATACCCAGGTGATGATTTATGTTTCTCTACCTGTGTTACTATGTTATCGGTTTCCTTGTGCATCTCAGCAAGTCATGGCATTAAAAGTCAAGGCCGCCTTGTAAAGCCAGACTGGTGACAGCATGCCCATTTTAGCAATGCAACATAATGCCACGGTGCATTGTGTGCTGCCAGCCTCTCTCATCTGGTGGGTGAGAGCTGACTATTGATCAAGATGTGATAAGAAACATTGCTGAACAATTATAAGTATCTTGATGCTTTGTCACACTGCCCAGACTGCAGTTAAGTTTCTGGAAACCTGGTGTGGAAAAACCAGCTCTAACCGATTCATAAAATGTTCTAAACTTACCAGCTAAAAGATCCCATATTGATTACGAATAACAGGCTGACGTGCTGTAGGTTTGGCACAACTCAATGGTAAATTTCAATGTGCTTAGCATTACTGCAAAAGATCTTGAATATTTGTAATCTTAAAGCCACCTGTTTCGGAAGTTCTGTTTCGCACAAGCTAAACTTACATAGAGCAGAAAATGAATTTCCCGCTGACTGGCAGTTCTAATTCCAGCATACTCTTCATTCACACGTAATTTAACTGTGCATCTAACTGACAATTTAAACAGTCCCTCTGACAGACTTGGCTTGCACTAGAAATTCAGACCCAGGTACAACAGGTATGACAACGCGGCAGCAAAGATGCAAACTGTATATACATACCAACTTGTGCACACTGTTATTTAACAAGGTGGAGTACATGTTGCTTCTAGCTGCTAACAGGCATTTCAGAATAAGACATGATGTTTTGTAATACTGGCATTTCCTGTTGCTATCAGTGCCATCAGTGTATAGCATGTGTCTGTAATTGCAAAGCATAGGTAAAATACCCAGGTGTTGTAACTAGTCAGCCTCAGAAAACCAGCCAGCCAGCACGCACATAAGAAAGTATTACCAATGCAATGGAGTAAAAAAGTTTAATCATAATCCCATGAACTTTCGATTGCGGTTTTTTGTTTCCTTACTTCAGAAAACATTACAAACTTGACAAACCTGGCTCCATAGTTCGAAACATGTATATAATACGTACACTTTTTCCATTATTCTTTGGCACACAGGTAGTGAGTAATTCCCCATTTTTTTCAAACTGACATTTAAAACACCCCACGCCCAGCAAAATGTCATGATCTTCTTTTTTTTTTTTTTTTTTAATGTAAAAACTCAGGCGACAGAATGTTTCAGAAGGAAACTCAATTTTTGCAAGACGGTTTGGTTTTTGTGGGTGTGCATTTTGTAGGCGAATTGAGGTCGTTTGGAAATAAAAGTTTGTGTATTTCTGTGTGTGCATGCGTGTGTCTGAAGGTACGTTATCTAAATAAAATTTCCAAAATAAAAACAAAAATGGAAAGTTTATATATTTATAGTATATTCTTATATTGCCGGTGATTAATTACCGGTGATATCTGCAGGCCCATGTTTAAAACACAAGGAATCGAGGAAATCAGTTTTAAATATAGCATCCGTGACTATTCTGTAATGTGACAAGCTTCCAGTCCCGATGAATGCATTTCATGTATATGCTGATTGAACACACTGATTGAAAATATACATTTGTGTACTATACCTGGCAGATTTATATATGACTAATGAAGACATTTGCTAATACCAGAAAAATGCAGCTGGAAAATTTAAGCAGAGTGTATTCTATGTGTTTATTGTAACTGGGAAAGTCTGCAAGACAAGTTATTGAAACAGGACAAAACAGCAGATTATGGAATATATGACTTCAGAGCCAGATCATAAAATTCTTAGGAAATGTGCATAAAGATTTATATCTTTCTTACAATTAGTTTACACCACAACCTGGATCAGGATAAGTCATTAGAAGAAGGAAAATAGAATGGAAATAGTTTATTTCATATCTTCCATAAGCCTAAGTGCGCAAATATATGTTGATGTGCTTCGTGTCACATGATCAGACTAAAGGTCTTCTTTTCACATCATGTTTTGTCCTTATTCCTGTTTTGGGACATTTACCTGGATTTTGAAAATAATGTTCATACTCTCATAGATTTTCTTCAGCAATTGAAGTATGTCACAATTACCACTGTATTCCAGAAGTCACTATAGCTATATGCCTTTGAAAATGGCCTTATTCTATACAGTAAAAGTAGATCCCTTTGATGGTATTATGGGATTTTTAGTAAAATATGGTCATAAAGATCAACAGAGAAGAAATACTATTTCCTAAATAGGTAAATAGTTTAAAACATTTTATCCTGTTTTCTACTCACATCATGTACTGTATTTAAAACAAAGTAATGTTTTCTTTCATTTCCAGACAGCAGAAAATGAACTCTAAGCGATAATTTGTATTTTGCCGTTTTGCACCATTTTCAGTACTTCTTATACATTTCTTCATATTAGTCATGCGTATTACTCATGCATATCTGCAATATCAGATTGGGAAGAACTCTTGCATGGCAAAAAAAAAAACAAAAACAATAAACTCTAAAATATTCATTCACCTGGCAATTTTCAAGAAAAGCACACATACCACAAAAAAATTTCACATTTTCCAAAAAAACGTACCTAATAGCACCCCAACCGGCCCGACGGCCCAAATTCATTTTTATTAAGATATATAATATATTTCTGCATTAAAATTTTGGTTTTACACCCTCCCCCTTGTTCAAAGGCTCTTCTATACCCACTCAGGAGCATACAAAGGTAATCAAGATATGAACTGCCTTGATCTGAATGTGCCTTACATAACTAGGTTCATATATGCAGCCTGATACCTAAACAGCATTTCTGGCACCTACTGCAAAATCCTGTAAAGTGCTTTAAAAAAAGTCACTATAGCGTCAGCTATAGTTAAAGGCAAAATGCAGTGCATGATGAAAATTTCAAGTATAAAACAGTATTTCCAGCACTAATGCCAATTTTGGAATTTTAGACGTACTTCTTGTGACAGCTGAATTATTTGCCCATAAATATTTTCGTTTAAATCCAAGTACTTGTGAAACTTCACACTGAATGCAATGTCTAGACAACAAAATAATACTATGATATTGACATTACTATGACATTGTTTCATGAAGTAATGTTAGGATGTAGATCATTCTGACAACTTAGGACAACCAAAAATCCTGCAGCTTATCATTATTGACATTAGTACAAGGCTTCTGAGAATTCCTCAAACACACACTGCATTAGTCTTTTTTGTTTAAAATGCACCTACTATTTTCACCATTTCTGCCACCTTTTCTACATGGTTCTAGTGCACTCTGAATGAATAATGTGCCATTTGTGAATCATCATTTTGATTTTTCTTCCTTTCAGGTCAGCCCTTGGCCATTTAAACTTGGAAACATATTAATTCAAATTTTAAAGAATCTAGGATAATGAGGATATGTGAAAGTTGTTAGGTGTGTGTAACCACCTAAAAAACACATGTATCTATACCAAAGGCAATCATCCTTTAAATGGTCTCAATTGAGTCATAATGGCTAACTACACAGAAAATGATATCGGCAACACTGTCTGATCAGTCTGTGAAAGTGGAAGTTTCTCCCACACTAATTTCTTTGACTCACAGCTTCCATCTGTCTGCTTTCAGTTATTTAACCTATATTTATTAACCTCAGTCATCCATAAGAATATATCCATACGACAGAAATTAATTTGTTCTGACCTCAGCTGAAATTTGTTTGTTTTGCACCAGTGCAGAACAGTGCATGTGGAACTGCCCTTGTATTATAGAAGACCTTCTTGCATGTAGCTAATAAATAGCAGTGGCCTGGCAATATTAATGGCAGACATGGCGTCACTGTGACAGAGAGGTATGAGAGTGGATGCGCTGCCAGTCACACGGCAAGCAGGGGGTCTGTGAGTGCACAGCGCTGCAGATTTACTGTCGTGCTCTGAGCTATAATTCCATTCACTCATCAGGATGACACGCCTAGCTAGACAGTAAAAATACAAAAACAAGACAATAACATTGATCTGATTCTTCACCTTGCTTAGTGCTAGTACTGGCTGACTTGTGTGAGTTTCACAAATAGGTTCAAAATAAACTGCTAATTTAAAGGAAAAAAGTTATGTCTAAGTAAGCAATTTCCTTGGTGCAAAGTATCAGCTTCTGTAAAATGGCGTTGTTGTTCAGTGGCCCAATAACCCTTAAGAAAATTCATCAACGTATAAAAAAGGGGAAAGAAAATAATTACTATTGGAAAAGAATTATTATAAGCCATGTGAAAGTAAAATTGATGAATATCTATTGGGAATAGAATTGAATATAACCTAATTTACATAGTAAATATACTACGAAATATTTGAGTTAAAGCATAGAGGTTTACTAAAGCTCACACCTCAGTTTAATGAAAAACATTAGGTATCTGAGATAACACAGCAGTAGCAATAACTGCACTTTTAAGACCTTAGGCAAGGTGTTATGTAACTGTGTTCTTTGCAATAAAACACTCATTTTGGCCAAATGAAATGGACCCCATACACACAGAACAGTGACGTGTCACCCGAATGACACGACATGCTATTGTTGTGCATAATTCTCCTTTATTGCAAGATCATATTTCAGTTTACAGCTGATATGTTCAGTTTAAATAAACTTGTTATTTTTTCCCACCCCCACTGCAATGCTAAGTACTTAATACGTAATACATAATACAAATACTGATGATAAAACTTCAGGTAACTTGTTAAATGTATAAAATACCTGTCAGTTTAGCAGTCAAAAATGCTGGTAACACTTTATTTGATGGGACAAATATAGTATTATGGTATTACTTATGTATTAATTAACCATAAACTAAGTCTTAGTTACATACTGATGTCATGTTCATTCATCATTAATGAATTGTGACGCATTTTTTATCTCAATCAGTTACTATATTTTTTACTATATCTATTAATTCTGTAAACATTTGTAAACTACTGAACAAACAAGTCATGAGGAACACAAGTGAAATAATGATCTTGTGTTTGTTCATCATTAATGAATCATGATGCATCTTTTATCTCAAGTAGTGATTTGTTCATGATTTGTACTTCAGTAGTAACTGAGTTATTACTTAAGTATGACTGAGTTATTAAGTATTTGTGCCCCATCAAGTAAAATGCGACCAAAATACTTGGTTAGGGACATACACTTGTAATCGAAAGATTGCAGGTTCGAATCCCCGACCAGCAAAGCACCACTGAGGTACCCTGAGTAAGGTACTTCTCCCGGGGTGTTGAATTAGCCACCCCCTGCTATGTCACATCTGGGTTAAATACAGAGAACACATTTTGTTGTTGTGCACTGTGTGCTGTGGTGTGTCAACAATGACAGTTAATCACTAAATTCAAAGTCATAAAGATCTGTTAGCCAATGATGAAGCACAGGTCTAGCCCTTGGCTGATGATACATGAATTTGTTTTTATGCTCTAGCACTTGTCACAAGGGGATTCAAATGTTGTGTCAAATGTTTGTGATCACTGAAAATGTCATTTTTACAAATAATTTTTACAAATAAAATCTGCAATTTATTTTCCAGTATTTATTTATGGGTTTGAAGCACCTTTATGTATAAAGTAAAAATTGGATAGCATGTTCAACAAAGAATAACCGACGAAGTTGATGTGTACAGATATCTTCATTATACACAAATAAGCTATAAATAATTGCAATTTTCCTTTTTAAGATATGGTCTGCAATCATTCTATTTTTACCATTTTACTGTTGTTATATTTTAATCTAAGATGTGCAGTTTCTTCCTCCTTTTAACAAAATTATTAAATTCTAACATTAAGTAATAAAATACTAACAGACTACGATGTATTTCTAAAATCATGTTCTTAGTTTATTAGGCTTAAAAAAAGCTCTATGAAACTTGATAGAAATCTGAACTGGACTCGCCTGATTTGTGTTTTTGACATTAAACATTGGTATTAATGAAATATTACTTCTATTGGTATATACCTATTAGGATCAGTACATAAAGTTGAAATTCCGTGCATATCTGATTCTAGGGTTCTCTGCTATGCCTGCCAGGTTAAAATTTCTCTTTAGACTCAAGAAAAGGTGTCCTAATGAGAATGTCCCAGAACTCTCGTTAGAGTTCCGAAATTTTTGGACTCATATAGTATCTTCACTCTATACTATCCATTCACACTTGTAAACACTCTAATGTTAAAACAAGCATAATAATACTCAGAACCTTACTTTGAACTATACCTACAGTATGGCAGCTCCTCCTGAGTAATCCACCCAAATTGCAATTTTCAGAACATTTCATGGTCCATGTAAATAGAAAAATTAGCAAATTTAGTGATGCTTGCTGTGGTCGTTTTCAATTCCTCCCACTTACAAGACATTTTATGGAATCACTAACCAGTTACTTTTCTGTGAAAGCGACTGCTGGATCACATAACATTTATGCGATAACTAAGATTAATACTACATTGTCAAAAATAACTGATGCCTTTTACACAGAAAAGATGGCATTCATAATCATACTCCATACATAAAATAATAACATTATTTACTTGTCATTAACGTGCAATGTCTTGGTATAAGGCAGCAATCCTAGTAATGATAGTATGGATACACATGCTGTATATTTTTGAAACCTTGAAGTCTTTGATTAAATTGGCCTTTATAGAGAAAGGCTTGTAAAATCACAATTATTTTCAAGTCAATTTGCAACATTTCTAAAAAATCATTACATTACCCATTTAAAACAAAGGCAGATCTTATTATGTTGTTGATATTTATACATCAGGGTAAAAACTTAAACGTTTTAAATGTTAAGGTTGAAGGTAAGCGTACAAACTGCTCTTACTACCTCAGTACAAAAGAGCCATCTTTCTGGTTTACCGGAAAGGAAGGCCTCATGAAACAAAATCCACACCTGACTTCGGCACGACAGCGTCCAGAGTCAAGCATGGATTAGAAATCAAACTGGCTACAAGATGAAGTCATCATGGCTGCAGACAGGAAATAAACCGATAAGAGCATGTCATCTACCTCACTCCTTCGGTAGCTCTTCCTCCTTTCTTCTTCCTTCTTACGACTGGATTGACGAAGAGATGGCTCGTCTCTAAAAGAGAGAGCAAAACAATAAAAAAGCACAAATCACAAGCAACTTCAGTCTGAGAAGAAAGCAGGAAAATCAAAGGATGCTGCTTCGCCGCGTGCTATTGGCTTACAAAGACGCAACACTTCATATGATGTGGTATGGGCTTATCTGGCAGGTAAAAGCAAGCAGCGCTGAAAGCCCATGAACGAAAAAGGCACCCTAAAAGCGCCATGGTCTACAGTATGTTCCTATTTATTACCGTTACCCTTTTCACGACCTTAGTTATCGTTAGTAACAATTGCTCCAGGGACTGCCTGACCCTGCTTGCTCAAATCCACATGGACAAAGGCATCTGCTAAATAAATAAATGCAAATGGCAGTATTTTAATCATGTAAAGATGTAAATACATGTTGTTCTCTGTATTCAGTGTTCTGTTTTTTCTTTACTATAATTCTCCAGTGCTGTTTAAATTAATACATTTTGCTTAATCAAAAGGACATTTCTTTCTGCATTTAGCTGTGATAAAAGCTGACAAACTTTCTATCTATATAAGACTAAAATACCTACTATGAAAGCATTCTTAAGTATAAATGTATTGGATGATATGTTTTATTTAGTAAATCTCTCTCCCTCAGACCAGTTTGGTAGCTACATAACTAATTTAACTTATGTCATCAACACAGAGGGCGAACAGGCAACCAAAAAGCGATATATCCTCGTTACCGTAACATACAGGAAATAAACTACATTTAGCCAACTAATCCGCAAAGCGTTTTATCCAATGACTGCCAAATTATTAATCTGAATAAATTATAATAATGACACAAAACAATGTTAAAAAGTGGTGCATACAGTGCTGGTGAAAATAACCTACAGTGGTCATTAATGTGATTCTCATTTTATGCTGTGTTTGTTTACTTTCTCATAATCAAGACTGTATTGTCTTAGTGCATTGTAGTTTTCTAGAGGCCCCTTGAATTTTTCCATATTCATTAAATAAAGTTTTACTTTGAAATCTTTAGGCCTGCACAATATTTATTATATATGAACCATCTTATTTGGACCACTTAACTGTTTTGTTTTTTCCTTTGCTGCATTGAAAAATACGTGTAACAATAAGCATTTCACTATAAGTGAGCGATAACACTTCATGTTGCTTTTAAATAGACATTATACAGCGTTATGCTTCTAAATAGCCAATGATCGTGCGTAAACCTCAAGCTGACCACTGGAAAAATGCTTCCAGGTAGTGGGTAGAAACGGCAAAGAATGCTGTAACATAGCTATGACCAAACTGCGGCAAAAAAAGCAAAGGATCCATAAGATGTCTATGGTTCACAATTATTAGTAGCTACAAACTATCTGGAACACAAATGGGAAGTTTTCCTCCAAGTTTGTGGAGTGACTGACTGTGAAGTGGAAGCTTTGCTAATGAAGATCATCTATCCATCTTCCAACAGGTAATGCTGGACTGGGTCAGCTATAACGTAACCTAAGCAGTGCAGGGTTCAAGGCAGAGGTACACCATGGACAGGATGCAAGTTTATTGTAGGCTGCATACTATAATTATACTTACACTATGGAATTATGTTATGCCACTACAATTAAGTAATGCCAAAAAAGGTATCACTATATCTTGGCCAGTGGAAGGGAACCAGTGAACGTGCAAACTACACACACAGGGTTCAAACCCCCAATGCTGCAGGTGTGAGGTAACTACACTACCCACAGAGCCACCATGCCTCTCCGAAACGTATGTCTATTCTGTGGTATTTAGATGTGTAACCAAATAGGTTAACCTGCTTTGGTAGGAAGTGTAATGGTTTCTGTAAACCAAAGCAGAGCTTAGGGAAAACTATGGAAAGGCTTGATTGAATTGTTTATAAAATTGTGGCCATTTTAGGTGCCACATGATGTGCTCACCAAAGTCCCCCATCCAGGGCATGGAACTAAGAAGCCAAAGATTTCAGTGTTGCATGTGTTTATTAAAACCAAAAAAATGTAAACAAGAGTAAGCCACCCATTACCCACACATTACAAACTCAAATCATACTACAATTAGCCTGATGAAGTTACCCTCCACCAGCAAACCTTCATAAACACTTAGGGTCTGCTGTATAAATTCTTGCCACTGAAAACCAGTGGCCAGATTGAAGTGTTATTATCTTGTGATGTCTGTGTGTTTTGGTATATCTGGTAATAATCATAAATAATAGAATGAATAAATAAAAATAAATCTAACATTTTACTCTTGCACTTCACAATTCACAAATAAATTCTTGTACAAGTGGGTAACTGAATTTTCTGTAATCGGAAGCAATAGTACTTCAGGCGCAAAAGATAATATGATAATATGATACTTTCCTAACAGACAACACACAACTTTTACGATTTATATTTTCAGTGTTTTTTGCTCGTTTTTGAGACTTTTTTTAGCGAAAAGATCGCAGCTATATGTATACCTATATGAAGTCATGGTATTGATCTGCCAGGAATGGACCAACGTAACTGCAATGTCACACATTGTAAGACGCAAGCACAAAAATGTACAAATGATGGGAAACAGTAACCTGCATTTCCCCCTAAATTAACAACTTCCAGCACCTAAGACTTGTTTTGACTATTACTTTAGGTATAAAGAGAAAGAGATTATACAGTTAAGAATTTGAATGTAGTGTAGATGTTGACCTACTTCAATCAATACTGAGATTTTTGTTGCCTTCAGAAGACTTCCCAAAGGCTTTCGACACATTTCAATCTTTACTGGAAATTGCAAAAAAAAATGTTTGAGTGCTGGATTCAGTGTGCTGACCTTACATCTGATCCAACTTACTGTTTTCAATAGGGAGCCCAGTCAATAGATTTTTCCAGGAGCTAAACATCGAAGCATTACTTGGATAGACATATATTCATTTTCCAACCGCTTATCCAGTATAAGGTCACAGTATGTACATTTAACTATGAATACTTTGTTTCAGTACTTGTACAGAAAAGTCGGTAACATGACGAACATGGGATCAGTACAGAACTAACACTTAGTTGCCTGTTAATTGACACATTAAGTAAGAGTGTATTACTACATTATCTATGCCCCCTCAAGTAAAGTGTTACTGAAACGTCTTTCACTAGAAGTTCTGAATTACAACAAATAATTATTCACAGTACAGTACTTTCATTCACTCTATGCCAGGGTCCTGACTTATGTGTCATAAATAATAAAAACATTATTATAATAAGATGGAATTGGTTGGAATCGATTAAACTGCATTTCTGAAGTGCCTTTCATCTTCTTTCAGTTCATTTAACACGGCATGTAACTTTAAATTGCCTGCCATGGTTGCTGGAAAAAAGGCAATATTGTAATAATGTAAATAATATAATGTTAAATAATGTAAAGTCTATATGGAAGAAGTTTTAGTAAGACACCAATGAGAAATTCCTGATATAATCTATTTCTGGTGTCCAAAAATCAACAAAAATGTTCCACTGTTTTAGGTTTTGGTGAGCAGGGACCAGTTTTTAACAGACTTTTAACAAATATCTCACACATCCATCCATCCATCCATCGATTTCAAAGGACACTTAACCAGGAAATCATCATGATGAAGATGTGATTTTGGTACAAATGTGAGTATTTTCAGTATTAAGTATTAATTATAATGTTAAGCATTGCTGATTAGTGATTTGAAACATATTGGACAGTCGCCTAACTATTTTAGGAAATACTTAACCTGACCTTCTGAATATTTACATTAATATCATATGAGACACAGCTTTCCTTCACACACAAAAGGATATACAATGGGAATGTGTATATAATCATGATAAAACCTTTATTATTCGGAAACGTATCACATCTGCGATACAAGCAAGTCTTCCGCATTCAAAGCTGTGAGCAGACACTGACAGAAGCGAACGTTTAATTTGATGAATGACTTTATATTAGGACTTTTATGTCAAGTGTATTTTTGTTTAAATATCTAATGAAAGGGTTAGAACAACATAATAACTTCATTAAAAAGAATAATGAACAGAACATTAAGTTCACTAATTGCCAACTTTAACTAAATCAACATAATTATGTTATTATGTTGTTATGGTTTTAAAATACTTCATTCAACCCTTTCTAAACATTGGCAATGAAACGATTCAAAGAAAGGACTATTTGTTCAACTATCAATTGTAACTCACCTATAGATGACAGCTGGCACAATACAGGATGTACAGGATGCTGTACAAAGGTGTATTTATACTTTGAAACTTAAAAAAAGTGTTGAGACAGCCTCTTCTGAGCAAAAAAAGGGCTTTGAAAAGTTCCACGCCAACACAAAAATAGTGCAAGACAATACTATAATTAGTACTTAATGGTTTAAGTTATGAATCTCATGAATTTCATAATTGTCTGCCAGCCTTGTTTCTCTTTTCATATTTCCAAACTACCATTAACAGTAATAAAGCCCAGAAAGTGAGACTTAAAGGAAAAATGACCCATCGAGAATGAAATAGCTATGATCATTTTACACGCAGCTAAGAAAGATAATTTTATACACAAAAATGATATATTTGGCATTGAAAAAAGTGCCCAATTGTCTAACAATTGACATCAATCCAGGAAATCCCAGGAGCTGATCTTCATAGGGAGTGTGATAATGATCATTTTTATATAAAAACTAACTACTATTTATTTCTCATGAATGGAGGTGATTTGCCAAGAATATAACATACATTACTGACCACACTTACATCAGGCAGCAGCAAAGTGCAAGAAAGTGTAAATTCAGGGCATCTTGAGATAACTTTGCCACTCCAGTAGTTATTGTTATGCTCCTAAAGTAAATGTGGCAGGAGGCCCAACTGTGATGTGTTATGCAGTACAGAAAATGTGACCCAAATTAACTCACGTCAAGTCAGTTTTATAGTTTTGTGTGTCCCCCCCCAATCCAGTGCTACAGTTGTAAAAGTTTTTTAAGCATTTGCAGATATACCATTTCATACTGCTGAACTTGCAGTATAATTCGAGTGAAATTAAGGACTTAACAACTTAGGAACCAATGTCATTTAGTCAAGGATATACAGAATATACAGAAGTACCAAATTGGGTCCTAATTCATGTCCGTATTTATGTTTAAAATATGATGATATTGTCCTGAATGCATTTACAACATTTTGAAAAATAAACTTATTTCTATGTGTCTCCACATGCTACTCTGACATCGTATAGAAAAATGCCAAAAAGCAGTGCAGTAGCCTTTCTTCAGTGGCTGTTTTCTTCTGCTCATCATGCCTCTCTTTAACAAATGGGCTTAAGTCAGAAAGCCCACAATCTCCTTACTTTCCCTCTCTAGTGATGACTACCACTCTCTTCCTATGTTCTTGATCTGTGTGTTCAAATAATGCATCATTGTGCTATGTATCTCTTTCGTGCATTCCTGCTTCCATTCTATTTCTCAAATTGTTTTATTGCCCCCTAAATGTCTGCGTCTTTGTTATAAGGGTCCTTTTTACATAGCCTTACTTTTTCTGTTGTTTCTGAACATTATTTTTCCCACAGAATGAAACTAAAGTCTCTGTACTTTATGTGACAAAACTCAGAGGATGGTTTTTCCACACCTCTTTCATGCCACATTGTAATGAATTTTTGGTTATGTAGGAGGGCACTTTTTCACTAAATAATTAAGTTGTTTCATGGTTTTTCACATGGCCTATGACCAAGTTTTATGTAGATATTGAGGTAAACGAACTGACACTGACAGTCGTTCACATGCATCGCCTTGCTATATGCCTGAAATTGCTGACACTACACTAGGATGACTAATTTCCACAAGCACATTTGTCAATGTCTCGAATAAATTTTTAGCTACGAGATTCCGAGATTCAACGGTTCCTAGTACTGAGCTCTTGACTAAGCAAATATGCAATTGTGCGTGGGTGAAGGATGCAAACAGTAGCGACAACGTAACACATGACAAACTGTCATCTTCTGCTTCTCAATAACGTCCCTGAGTTAGCAAGTCAGTGAGCATGTGGCAATGAAGGCAGCTCTGAAGATTTGGCCAATCTCATTAAGGGGTCATCTCAAGAGTATAAGATCATACAGATATTAAAATTTCATTATGGGCATCCTTGACTCTGTTTGTTTTGTGGAGACTCAGTGTGTAGCAGTGCCACTTCAAAACCCATCTCCACTTGTGTGGAGTTTGCATGTTCTCCCTGTGTTGCACAGGTTTCTGTTTGGTATTCCAGTTTCCTCCCATAACCCACAGACAAGCAGTTAGCTGAAATGGTGAATCTAAATTGCTTGTAGCATGTGAGTGTCAGGGTCGGTGCCCATGCGACCCTGTCCTATGCATTTTGTTCCCTTTTTGGCCATCAGGTGTCACCACTCATCCTGCTTCCTACCTCTCTGTCTTGTAGTCCTTCAGCCCTTAGTGCATTTCCCTGCTCCCCAGGCTGCCGCATAGTGCAATTGGCTGAGCGTGCAGCGCTGAGAGGCTGAAACCCTCACCTGTTATTTAATATTTATTGGTGTTCTGTTTCCATAAGGTATGTTATGGCTTATCTTTGTGTTCCTGTTTAAGGTTTACCCTACTTGCGCCTGGTTTAATTCTGTTCTGCTGGTATTTATGTTCCTAATCTTTACTAGTGTTAGCCCTTTACTAGTGTTTGTCAATGTTCCCTAGTTCCTGTGTTTGTAATTTTTTCCATCTGTTGCATGTTGTCTTGTGTCATTATTGATTGGTTGATTTTGTTATGGTCCACACCTGTCCCTTGTTAGTCCTTGTTTCTCTGTGTATTCAAGTGTCTGCCTTTGTTCATTACCTCGGTCAGTCACTGTAGAAGTCACTATGTATTAGTAGCTGTGGTTCCCAATCCTGCTCCCTGTTTTGCTCTGTTCCCCAGTTGAGTTTACTTTGTGGCTTCTTTAGTATGTTCTTAATTTTCCAATTTTGTTAATAAACCCCTCTGTTTCCTGTGAGCCACTCCGTAGATCATTCCTCCTTTTCCATCCCTTCACCATGCCCCGCCATAGCAGTGAGGGTATCTATAACCTTGCCTTGTGCCCTGTGCTAGGCTCCAGACCACCACTGTGGTTGGAAGATAGATGCTACATGAATGTGGTTAGTATAGCCTGTTGGACTATTTAATGTGAAGGTTCAGTTATTCTGCTAAATTAAGGTGAAGAATTCAGCCTTACTGTAGTTGAAATTGCTCTTGGTAAAGGTGAATATGGTGCCTGTACCCCAGAATTGTTTTCCTGAATAGCCCTTCGTATTCTTCCAACTGCTTATACTGGCAAAGGGCCTGCAACCTAACCTCAGCAGAACAAGGCTAGGGAACACGCTGCACCAGGTGCCAGTTCATCACAGGGCACATACAAAAGTACACAAAATCATACACTATGGGCAATTTAGAGAAATCAATTAACCTAACAGCAAGTCTTTGGAATGTAGGAGGAAACAGGATGACCTTGATGAAACTAGTGTGACACAGAGAAAACAAGCAAAGTCCACACACACAAAGAGCAGAAGTGGGATTCAAAACCTTAGCCCTGGAGTTGCTACCCATTGAGTCACTCTACTGTCCCACTCTTCAGCTTTTACAGTACTTAAATTATTCATAAAGCTACTTTGAAATACAGTTCTTGATCTATTTTTAAAAACAACCAACGGAATAGTTCTAATGGCAGCTGCAACAGTTTGCGAGGTACAAAACAGTGAGTGGAATGCAGCCTGCACAATGAAGCAGGGTTGGTGGATATGTCATTGGTTTGCCCGAAGCTTCAATGACAATTTACTGAGGATGGCAGAGATGAAGGTGCCCATTGAAAACCTACTAAACACACTACATCTTCAGGGGAAATGTTAACATACCAAGAAGCAGAAGAACCCATTACGTGATGGGAAAGTCCACGCGGGGTAAATTATGACATTTGTTTTCTCTTGCGCATAGCTGTATTTGTATGTTCTGCATTTGGCTAGTCAATGTAGACAGGTATTATTTTCATCAGAAAAAGCATGTTATTTTTGTGGTTGTCAAAGGTCAATGAGCTACCGTTTTATGCAGACCTTGTTTTTAAAAGGCTCCCCTGAGGTTCATCAGGAAGCTCTCAGGTTAAGCACACTTATTTCCTTTCTCAAAAATTGATAAACATTCATTTAAAGAAAAAATACAATTCATAAAGATAAAAATGACCTTCCTTGTTACTACTCGTCTAAATATATTTTAAAGAGGTTACTTCCGCTGAACCTGAATTTGTGTTGGAATTTTAGAAGGAAAAGAAACATATTGATAGTTTCAATACACGACAGACGTAAATGTTAGCTGACTTGCTTTTAATGGCTGTTATTTTGCACCTTTCAGTCATCCATATGTTTAGTTTTTATCCATGGTCTGAAGAATTTCTTTCACAGAGCTTGTATAAATATGGCAAAGGTGCCATAAAATAGGAGTATTAAGGTAATTTATTCCATTAGTGTGGTTGTTATTTTGGTGTATTTCATTTGATATTATTTCACGTTCAGGTTAAATTACAATTGCAACTACTGATCTGTGAAATACTCCCCTTATACCCTTTCTGTGTACTATGCATTTATTTACAGCACATGTACACCTGAAACATTGGGTTTATAATAACAGAGTATTTAAGACACTTTCAGAACCTGTTTTGTGGATTAAAGCAAACTCCTCTTCAAATCTCTTTTTATGCAACAATTGTCTTGCAAGAGCACAGGTTTCTTTTGCATTGTGCTAGACCAAATTATTTAAAATAGGACAAAAATTAATATTAAACACATAGCTAGATTTAATATAGGGGATTTTTTCTCCATGAAGCATCCTGTTTGTCCTGCAGTTATGAAATGGGGCTTTTTTTGGTCATATGTGGTGATGCAAAACCCTGCAATGATATAATCAAAACAAGTGCAATGTCCCTTGAAGGAGAGAGTGAAATTTACACTATTTAATCACTAAATAAAATGCATTCTTATAATTATATTTTATTTGGTAAGTAGTGAAAGAGATTTTCTCACTTTGATGATAATTACTCTCTGACGACCATGCAGGATGTTTCAGATATACATTTCATATTAAATTCGTAAAAGATGCGTCTACCAGTCATAGGAATAAGTGCCAATAGCTTATATAAAAATATGTGCAGGGTTCATGAAAGTTGTGCGGATGCAATCGACCTATTTTCGTTGAATATGAAGCCTGGAAACGTAATAATATTTGTCACGTTCAACATGTGTTACCGGGCAAGGACGGGAAAACTTTGCGAAAGGAAAGTATGATGGAGAAAAAACAAAATGCCATGATCACACAGTGCGCAGGTATACAAATGCAAAACTAAACGATGCAACTTCTGAAAAACAGACTCAGAAAGATACCGCGAAGACCCATGTATAGGAGTTCATAAAAACGAGAATACTAATGATAAAAACAACTAATGCACAGCGGGCTGCTTGCTTCCCGTGATCTGTAAAAAATAATGTGCATTACTAAAAGCTCATTATTTCTGACATGCTTTTGAATATAGCATTAATTATCCACTATATGTATGTATTAATGTTAATGTATTTTGACGGAGAAAACGATATTCAGTGCAGATACCAATATTTTTATGAAAAACTCGACGTCGGATTTTTTTTCCGGCGATACACATCATTACAGGATTACGAATCAGCGACGAGCAAGGGTAATACGTAGTTCACCTGCATATAGCTGACGAGAAATGCTACTGTAACTTAGGTAGCGTAGTGAGAAGAGGCTGAAGTCGGCTCCTTATTCACCAGCTACTTATTCGCGATTTCGTTTCCACCTTAAATGTCTTGCAAAGTAGCTCGTTACAATCAGACCTATAGAGAATGGAGTGGGATGCCAAGTTAAGGAGGTGACTATTAAAAAATGCTACAGTAAAAATCCACCAAAATAAGTTTTGGAAGACTCTGTTATACTTACTTTAACATGGAATTGCTAGATTTTTGGGACGTTTTGAAATGAAAGAGAAGTGGCCTCTAGAAATAGCTGAAAAAATGCAATCGACCCATAAGAGAATAGATTGGGATGCCAAGTTTAGGAGGTGATTGTGAAAAAATGTTACAGTAAAAATTCACCGAAATAAGTTCTGGAAGACTGTGTTATACTTACTGTAACATGGTAATGGTGGATTTTTGGGACGTTTTGAAATGAAAGAGAAAGGGCCTCTAGAAATAGCTGAGAAATGCAATCAGACCTATAGAGAATGGAGTTGGATGCCAAGTTTAGGAGGTGATTATTAAAATGCAACAGTTAAATTTTATCAAAATTATCTAGACGATTGAAATGAAAGAGGAGTGGCCTTCAGAAACTGATATAAAAATACCTTAATGTCTTGATGTAGTGTATGCACTGATGCCATGTTTAGGAGTTCATTATTTTACAATGCTGCAGTACATTATTATATAAATCAGCATTTTGGCACTATGTTACACTCACTCTCATCTACTAATGTAAGATTATCTAGACGTTTTGAGATCAAAGAAGAGGAATGTCCTGAAATGAGCTGAGGCCATGTATTCAGTAATTTGTTTGTCAATATTGTTTTAAAACGATGTACACTTGTTTAACATTCCACATCATTAGCATTCAGTTAGTTAAATGGGCGCTATATTTTCTAAAATAAAGTAGAGAACGGCACTTCAACAATTCCTCATGAACTACTGTCTGCACTCCGTTAAAACGAGTGAAAACTGCCCAGCGCTACTTTGCAAGACATTTAAGGTGGAACCGAAATCGCGAATAAGTAGCTGGTGAATAAGGAGCCAACTTCAGCCTCCCTACGTGAGTGACTTTCCAATAGTAGGATTTTTGTGCGCAAAGCTGCTCTTGCCTGGATAGTGTAAATCTGAACGGAATCCATGCAAATCGTTCGTTAGCATGTTATAGTGGTGTAAAGCTGGCAGTCTTTTAAGATCCTCCAGTTTGATTGCAGAGGATGCAGGGGCGTTTCATGGTACAGAGAATATAAAAGGCGGGGCATTCTTCATTTTCGTTGTTGGTGTGACTGTAGGTTGGTTTCTAATTAAGGTGCAGACGTAAGCGTGTGTAACGGCAGTAGCCCATTAATAAATTGCTTACGTTCAAGTAGCATTATTCAAGGAACCGCTCGATCGGCGCAATGCTGAAACCCACTGTTTCTCGACATGAACAAGGGCTGGTGATTAGTATATCACTGCAGCAAACTCTCACGCATCTGACGTGACACGCTTTCAGGCTCTCACGCTAGAAATCTTATGTCAATTCTGCATTATTCCGTTATACAATTAAAATTCGCTACGCCAGAAACGTTGGCGTGGCGTGCACACCCTACAAACTATGTACAATGTGATAAAACTATCACATACATGTAAATTTGTGTGCATGCGTGTGCAGACTTCTCTCGAAATGAAAGTCTCATTCCTTCCAGGTGACCAAAGTTGGTAACTCTGTTAATATCGACTTACGGCAAATTGCCACTATAATAGACTGACACAGTAGCGTCGACAGGAAAACGTTCTTATCGAAACATTGTTTGAATCATTTTAACGAATATAAGTGTAGTAGCCTATACACGTACAGTATAAAAGTGGTCTGAAAAGTTCCAGTATCAGTTATATGAAAAATATTTTAAAGATAACGATAACAATAAAGGTATATTACACCAGGTAACATTAAATATAGATTTTAAAAGGCATGGTTCGGAATCTAGTTTTCAGCAGTAATTACTATAACGTTATGCATGACTTTTAAATAATGTTATGAATATGACTATCACCACGTATCTCGGTGCCGCCGGCCATTCGTGGCGTTATTTGTAATATCTGTCGGTACCTCATATTCGGGATTCCTTACAGTGGCACTACAAGGGCACAATTTAGAGAGACTAGACATGCAATTTTTCACACTTGCTATAACGGTGATTTTAATACGAGCATTACTTTATTGAATAAATATTTGGCAAAGTTGAACGCATTCACGGTATCAATTCGTATTCTATCAAGACAAAGGCGCCCGCGCGTGGCAGTAGCTTGTATAGTCACAGAATCATTTATCATTTACACAGAATCATGTATCAAACCATGTTCTAAGTTTGCAATATTCAAATATTTTGATTGACATTTTCCTTTTGAATGGGCAAAATAATCCCCTGATTCACTGCTAGTTTGGGAGATTTATTTCAACATCAAGAGTTGACCGAGTATGAGCTAAAGAAAAAAATTGGAAAAAGTACAGCTTTAGATTTACGTCAGGCGTAATAAAATTTCAGATTCATACTTTTCTGTTCCTTTAACGTGTACACTAAAATACTGCACTTCCTGAATACATAAAATGAAAACATACAACTAAATAAAAGCGAGACTACACTAGAAAAGTTTATCCAATAAGTGGGTCAGACACCAGTCTTGTTTTTAATCTAACGTATTTTTTCTCAAGTCTGTGGGACACACATATGATACAGATTTTATTGATGCAGTTGCTAGCTAAAATTGATGATGTAACTTATTCAGATTGATAAGCCACCTCTTCACATTTACAGATTTATGCAGTCATTTGAAACATTTGTAGGTGTGGTTTTCACTGAACAATACTGGTCAACCAAATAGCAAACAGCAAAATAAACTGAATTGTCTGAGCCAAGATAAACAGAATTACAATGTCAGTGCGTGATCCATTCCACAGTAACTCTAAAAAGCCAGGGAATATGTTTTGGAACCATTGCCTATTCATTATAACAAGGAATCAGGAATGACAACATGGAATTTGTGGCTTTGCAAATTACAGGAGACAAGGAGACAAATGAAAACAACTTCATAGTATTTATTATCCAATGAGGAGCGAGGCTTCAGAACAGCTTCCATCCATCTTGGAATACTGTCATAAAAGTTTTTTGGGAGCTTGAGGAAACAGAATTTATGTCACTAACCTTGGGTCCAAGTGCCTGTAGGATGGCAGCTGTCATGTGTGCCAGGTTTGTTAAGCTTTGGAACATACAGCAGTTGTGGAGAGTGGTTCATGGCAGTAGATTTTTCTTATGGTTATTTTCATTTTGTTTGGTTTTACCCAGTATTCTATTTAGCGTGCATATCAGTGTCATCTATATCAATGAGCTCCAACCCATGACCACTGCTTTTCTAATCTTTTTTGTGTGTTTTTTTCCCCCCTCATATATGCTATCTGTCACACCCTGCCTGCGCCATGTTTAACCCTCTTATTTCCTCTTGGGCGTGGCCTCAAACAAGCCACACCTGTTAGCGTTACCTTTCATTCCTGCCCTCATGTGTATTGTTTCCATTTGTCTCCTGTTTGCCCTCATTAGTCATTGTGTTTAAGTGTTCCCCAGTCCTGTGCTCTTTGGTTAAGTTATTGTTACCTCTTCATGTTATCTTTCCTGCCATTAAAGTCCCTGTGAGGGGTTTTGCTTGCATCACAGCCTGTATTTGGGTCATGCTTCCAGCCCTTAATGTGACAGAATAACCGAACTCAGTAAAAGACTCCGTGGCTGTACATGCAGTGTCACAGATCCACTCCTAAAGGCTGCTTCTCCAACGCCCCAATGGAAGAAACAGATCCAAGTAGCACCCCTCTCACCTGGGTGGATCCTGGTTATTCTCTATCACAGTCACCGTCTGTCCTGCTTCACGGTCTCCTGCTTCACCTGCAGCTGCTGCCCAGATGGCTCCTGTCTCTGCCTTTTCTGTGGTTGGCCCCCCCGACAGCTCCTGCCTCACCTGCCTTGCCTGCAGCCGTCACCCCGACAGCTCCTGCCTCACCTGCTTTGCCGGGCCAGTCTCACCAAGGGGTCTATCTAGAGTGACCTGTCCAGACTTCACCTCTGCTACACTCCAGTGGCGGGCGACCACGAGACCTTCTGGCTCCAGAGCCTGTCTTTGTGTCCGCTCTTGCCTTTGTTCTCATCCCACAGATCCCTTGTCTTCCTCCTGTTCCTGTCCAGTAATTCCCCTGATGGCTCCAGAACCATTCAAGATCTCCGGCATCCACTCAGCGGTCCAATCATTCCCGGACTGCTCTGCAGTCCCCTCGACACCTTCCTGCCTTGAGGATTTTGTGGCACCCGCTGGTCGTGCCAACCCTGCCTGCTTCGTAAGGCAGAATAACACAGGGAGTATACAGTAAGGCAACACAATGACTGACAGGCAAATGGAGCGAGGGCAGGCACTTAAATGCAATGGTAACAATGACTAACAAGGGGCAAGTGTGGCTAAACAGGACTAGGGGCAACGAAGAGCAGGTGAGGACAATCCGGCAATCAACAAAGGTATGAGACAACAAGCAACAGGTGAAGTCACTAGCAATCAAAGAGCACAAAACCAGGGAACCTAACAAACACTGACAAGAGTAGGGAAGACTAGGAACACAAGGCTATGCAGAACAGAATAAAGCCAGACAGCAGGGTAAATCAAAAGTGAGGACAAAAAGCAAAAGCAGATACACAATACTAAACACACAAGAAAAAACAATAATCCTTAAATAAAAGCTCAAGCAGAGCAGGAGTGGAACCCTGTGGACCATACTCTGGAAGCTCAGGCGGAACCAGAGCGGGCCCCTAAGGGTCGGGCTCTGGAAGCTTGGAAAGAGTCTCAGCACAGGCAGCGGTCTCCCCTGGGCAGGGTACTGGAAGCGCAGCAGCAACTTCCCCTGGGCAGGGCTCTGGAGGCTCAGGATGGACAGATGTCTTCCCAGAACAGAAATCTGGAGATGTGGGATGAATGGCATTCCCTTCTGGACCAGTCAAACCTCAGGAAATGGATCAGATCCTTTAGGTGCAGGAATACTACCTCAAACCAGTCCAATTCTCCAATAGGTGACGCGGGTAACAATTGTGGGAGATCTGAAGGCAGACAGGGCTTAGTCTGGGCACCTGGAGGTAAAGTCTCCATTGCTGCACCAGACACCAGAACCTTCCTCCCCTTCATCGGAAACTTGGGGATCTGAGGGATGGCATCTTCAGGAACCCTGGAACACCTGATACCTAACCATGTCCCATACCAGTTGTCGGACACACTCACTTCCCTGTGTCTGGGGTTGTGGAGCAATGGGTCCAGGGCCAAAAGAGATTCCAGGGACTGGGGCTCTGACCCCAACACCAATGGGTCACGAATCCCAGTGCGAGGGGTGTGTGGAGCCTGGGGATTGTCATGTTCAGTCAGTTTTTCTGTCACAGTGCAGCATGGCACAAGCAGAAAAACTGATGAGCCATTGATGGCTCTGAGACAAAAGGAGTTAAGAAAATAAACACAAGGGGGAAGGTACAAAATAAAAGGGCCATAAGGAGTCAAAAAGCAAACAAGCCTCAGCCGTTCTTGGTGGGGGTTCAGGCCGGTTATATGTAAAGTGCTTTGTGACAATGACTGATGTTAAAAGCGCTATATAAATAAAATTGAACTGAACAAGAACTAACTTTAAAAAAAAAAAAAAAAAAAACACAACAAAATAAAACTGGGGAGTAGAACAACACAGGGAGCTGGACAAGACAAAGTAACATAGTAACAACCACGCAACAACACCAGTGTTGGGTAAGATACTTTAAAAAAGTAATCAATTACTAATTACTTAATCAATGTTGTACTTCAAATACTTATCTAATTACTGTGTCTGAAAAGTAACTTAATTACTCAATAAGTCATTTAACTAAACACTTGTCTAAGTCGAAAACGTTTTTCGATCGGCAAGTGCTGCTTTTTTACCACACACATGTATTTTGATTAATATGCACCTAAAAGACGGAGATTCTACAGTACGCAGCGGTAGCATCTCTTCCACAACGTAGCCTGCAATCATTTTTTTAAGCTCACCTTCAGACACTTTCTGCGCCGCCGAAGTAGAATCAAGTTTTGCCTGCTTAGCAGGAGTTGCCGCCGTGTTATCCGTCGATGATGAACAAGGATGACTCAGAAGTGTTCGTCTATGCTGCCGTGTCAGGTGCTTCAGTAGATTACTTATGCTATTGACAGCGGCCGATAGTTTTTTCTCCCCAGGACATAGCTTACGTATTACTTGTCTGCTTGTTTCAGAAAAGTGAAGTGATGGGAATATTTCCATTTCATAAAACAGCCAGTCGCTTCAGCCGAGTCCGACATCTTCCGCTTTAGAATACGACTATGCAGCAAACTGGCGCGAAATCACGTGCACCTG
>JAODKC010000107.1:12915640-12932733 GCA_026777985.1 Mormyrops attenuatus | reverse complement strand
ATACTAAATGGTGGTAAATTACTCGTGTTCTCTACTGTGAACACCCGTGTAAAATAATCATTAAACTCATTCACTATTTCAATTTCATTTTCAATTTTAAGGCCCTTACTATCCTGCAAATTAGTGATTTCAGCTTTTAGAGTTTTTTTGGAGTTAAAATATTGGAAGAAACTTTTATTGTCATCCTTAGCCTCCAGTGCAATCTTTCTTTCTACATTTTAATTTTCTACTTAGATACTCCTGCTTTAATTTGAAGTTATTATTTATTTTCCATTCGTGGAACAGAGCCCTTTTCCTCCTTACTTTGTTTTTAATTTCCTAGAGATACGGTGCCCCACTATGTGATGCAGTTTCCCATGCACACAAGAACATAATTTCACCATGCATAGCGTGCCATTCTACTAGCTGGAGGGAGAGGGGGCATGTCGTGCAGTAGGTGCTCCTGTCCATCAGTCAGTCTGAGTCTGCCACTGGCAGGAGAAAACCCATACAATGCAGACTACAAACACAGAGAGCCAGGAGCAGAAATCAAACAACAACCCTGGAGATATGAGGCCAAACATCAAGACTGTGATTGTGAATCTTAACACTGATCTGACCCTATTGTCCGGGTCATGTATGTCTACCCTCCCCTCTCCACTGACCATCAACAAGGTAGATTCAGGTAAGTTTCTGGAAACCATTATTTCTAGCTCCCAGAAATGGGGGGGCACAGCACTGCTTACACCCATTTGTTCCAGGGACTCCACCAGCCTCTACAAACCATACTATGATTCTAATTTATATTTTGACAGAATGAACGCTAGCTGCCAAAGGTGACACTTTTAGGGTTTAAAAATGCATATACATTGGGTAAAGGTTTTTAGCCTTGGAAGCATTTTGCATGCAGCTCTCTTCTGATATAACCTAGATAGAATCATCTGGAAAAGGTACTGCAGCCCAAACTTCAGCTGTGCCATCCTCCATCACTTTTCCTCTGGGCCTCTTACTGTCTCAACAGATTTTTTAGAACCAATTAGTGAAAATGTCCAGTCTTCCAAATAAAAATGGACTGAAAAAATGTCCTCTCTTTTTTAAAATAAAAACTAAACTCTGACTGTTCTCTGCCTCACCTACTTCAAGCTGAAGCCACACTAGACCATTGCTTTGATATGTCTTGTATCTTCTTCAGTTTCGTCATGATAGGGATTCATCAAACCTTGTTTGGAGTATATTACTATTGTTATGACCCAATATTGAATATAAAGATGACAGATGAATGTTTTTTACTATTTTGTCTATTATCTGCAACTGCCCATTCCCATTTTTACCTTTAAGTGTCTTTTTATGTGTGAAACAAAACATGCAGACACAGTGGGCTCAGAAATTACTGGGACAAAAGCCATGTGTTTTCCTGTGAAAAAGGTTGATCTCTTTTTATACATGCAAACAAAATCAGTCATTAATTTCTAAATGTTGCAACATGCTCAACATTATTTTTTTACTTCCTGTATTTCTTTTCTTCACAATGAAACATTTTCAGTTTTTTGTATTTAGGCTTTTTCCATTGTTGTATGCCATCGCCTTTTACCTTTTTTCCATTGATGCAACGACTGACCTGAACAATAAGAAACATCTGAAATGGTATCCCAATCTATGCTCAGTTGAAGCGGGAAAGGCATGAATGTGCCTGTTATTTTTTGTAATAAGTCATGTATTTGAGCTGTAATATTCATCAATAATAGTCAGAAAGGCAGATTGGGCTACCTTACAGCAGGGGGAGGGGAGTGTTATGATGATTCCAACGGCCCCTAACAGGGACTCTAAAAAATTTGGAACACAATTGGATTGGTCTGGGTTGGGGACCCAATATGACATTTTCATGGGGCCTGAAACTCTAGTTTATCTATTTTGTGTAATGACCAAAGGACCAAACTTACTAGCACTAGAACTAACACATTAAAACTCAATTATAGGACTCAGTGCCCTAAAAAGAAATGAATGAAATACATCACATGCAATGGTTCCAGTTCTTATTCTTCTGTGTAACAATCAATCACAGTCTGGGATGAAGGGCCGGACCAAGGTAACCCAGAACAACAATAACACAAGAAAATTATGCTATGGAACCTAATTTTTGAAAATAAACCACAAAAACAGCATATAGTAAAATACTGTAAAGTGAAATTTATCTACAAGAACCTTGTTCCGTTTTAATTTTTTAATATATTAATAATTGTAAAGTTTTATTACCCATATCAGGCATGTGACCTCCCTCATATATACACTATATACTGTAAGTGTACACTAGGACTTTAGTAATTAAATCACAGTTGCAAACAAGTAGAAATAATAATGAGTCATGCTAGATTGATGGGCAATTAGCAGCTATAATATAGGGCCGGCCATGAAAGAGGTCCGACAGAAAGCACTTTCTAGGCAACTAAGAGTCCAAGAGTCAGTGGCTGACATGCAAGCGCAAAACCCACCAAGTTATTTCATGCGTCAAGAGGAACAGCGTGAGAAATCACGATAGCCTGTGACAAACATAAACAAACTGCATCAGTAAAGAAAAGCAATGGTAGCAAGCTGAAACTAATCAACAGAGATAGACACTAGAAAAATATGGCTTCAAAAATCACCACAGAATGAGAGACAGCAATGTGCGACCCAGTCTCAACTAAACCTGTGTATTGTGAGCTTCACAAAGCTGGAATTTACCACAGCGCTCCTATTCAGTAAATAGTAATATGGTTTGATGACTAATATTTGACCTTTTCCTACAGAGCGGTGGTTCTGAGGCTAGGGATCTGTGCCAGCAACTGGAAGGTTGTTGGTTCGAATCCCGTGAATGCCCGGAGTGATCCTACTCTGTTGGACCCTTGAGCAAGGCCCTTTACCTGCAATTGCTTCGTCCTAGGTATGACGTTAATCTACATCCAGCACTGTAAGGAGATCCTCCAACTTATTGGGAAACTTGGGGGTTGGTGGCAGGATTGACACTCCAGCCACTGGGAAAAAAAACTCACAGTGGTCCATTCAGACTAGTGTGGTATTGAGGTATCGTCCTCCACAAGGCTGCACTCAGGTTCTCATCCCTGAGGTTGATTTGTCGTGTGGTGGGTGTGGCATCGCGCTGTAATCAGCACATGCTCCTTACCTCCTCCTTCTCCTCTACATTTGGAGAAAGTCAAAGGATGCACACAGTTTCGATTTCTATGGGCAGCCATCACATAGGAGTCATTTGGTCTGATGTCTTATATGCATGGCTATATAATGGTCAAGGAATATGGGGCTTTTTTACTGGGCCAAGTGCACACTGTTCCCTCATGATGGTGCCATATGCCAAGAAGATAACGCCCCTACAAACACTGCCAAACAAATTCAAGCTTGATTTCATGAACACCAGAATGAAGTCAAATTTGCTACGGCCATCTCAATCACCAGATCTCAGCATCATTGAATCTGTACGGGAAGTCCTGGAGTGTAAAGGGCAAAGGATAATTTGATTCAGTCCTCAAAGAACTGAAGGTTTGAAATATTGGGGAGGTCTAATGTTCCACGTCACACAGTTTAGGACTTGTTTGGCAGCATTCCAAGAAGGACTGACATTATTGTGCATGCAGCCAAAGATGACCCTACCCCTTTTGAGGTTCTCGATATTAAAATGTTATTTTGTCCACCTCTGTTATATAAGTACTGAGTAGCATCTACTAACTTACTGATAAATTTGTTCTTAAAAATCATAGTCCCAATTTTGTTGGAAAATCTTAGGGAAGTATCTAGATTGACCTGTTAATTTTAGACTGTCATATGAAGTACACTCTCTTCAAACATATTCCTTCATGCAGAGTCAGGTGAGGCCATCTGTTACACAGGCTTCCAGCGGTTGAGACAGCTGTTAGCGCAGGCATGAGGCCGCTCTGTGGACTGCCGCGTTAAGCCGAGGCAAAATGTTTTTTTACATGGAATTCATAGAGAGACTAAACGCTTTTGGACCAAACACTTAGCAGGTGAGGTGAGATACAGCTCATTTGCCAATGATGATGGCTTGTGCCACAGAACTGTCCTGTTTTGATTATTTATTAAGCGTATGACAGCCATGGCATGTTGGCTCAGTGGGTAGTGCTGTAGCCTCACCTCTCCAGGGATGGTGGTCTGCATAATCACAGCTCACCATGCCTCTGTGCATTTCTTCTAAATAACTCCAGTTTTCCGCTGTAGTCCAAAATCTTCTGGTCACATGAGCTGGTTTTTCTAATTTGCCACCCCTTTTTTACGGCCAGTAATGCATGGGATATCACTCCCCGCCCCCCCCCCCCCCCCAAAAAAAAATGAAAGCTACTTTTCATCCATGCTCTTAGCAGAAGCATTGCCCCATGATTAAAGGTGGTTTCTAATTCAGTAATAGGCAGTTATGCATACAGACATTATATCACTTAGTCACACATATTAATGAGAACACCAACTTACTATAGTACACAATCACTACCTGAAGCAAAGCAACATGAACAAGGGCAACATGCAAGGAACTGCAAGAACCACTGTATGACCACAGTCTGTTATTATTATTCATTACGGGCAATAGAATAAAACCGAACTTTATTCTAGCAGACACAATAAATGGTCTTAGCGATACTGTATTATTTATCAAGTCAAAGGGATTGGCCCATAATAAGCAGACATCAGCCTGCGTTGAACCTTTTTCACGGAGTCTGAGAATGACACCTGTCAATCAGGTAGCTTCACTTGATTTAAAAGTCACAGGCATGAGTGATATTTGATCATTCTTGACTGCAAACAAAATAACAAAAAGCAGAATTATCATTTGTGAATGCACCCTGGGTCTGAAAAACGTATAAAGTGGAATTCGATTCGACATCGAGCTGACAGAAGCGCTGTCTGTCTATTCCGAACTTAAAACGTAGTAATAAAAATACACATTTCCTGGTGATATATAGTTGGTAGTTTGTCTTAGGCATCTTAAATCAGTGTTTTATTTTACAAGTTGTGACACTAAATCTCTTTTAACTTATTTTTATTACAGGACACGGTACTTCTATGTATATTTAAATTATTCATATTATATATTGACCTACCTTGCTACTACCGGTATTCTGGGATTTATTTAAACCCTTTTTCTATTAAGCATGTTTATCTGTATTATTTCGAACAGAAGGATTTCAGACATTTCTTTATCAGAATAATCTCGCTTTATTTTTATTACTGATATTTTAATTATTGATTGTGATGTCAAATGAACCACCTTTAAAGCCTTTTCCCGAGTGGTTTTATGTACGACTGCCAAAACATCAGACGGCCATAACTATCGAGTGAAATGACTGGGTTTGTTTATCTTATTTCCTAATTTCTGAATAGCAGTGCACTCTTATGATTATCTTATCCTCCGCCGAAAAGCCCCGAATATAGCCTTACAGTTTCCGACGTCAGCCGAGAATAACGGATGCAAAACGCAGACAGGAGACACTGTTTCCAATTCACCATTACAAACAGCCATTTCTTTTTGATCGTTTTCCCCCCAGTTTTTCTTATGTATTAAGAACAACCACGCTGGATTCTAAACTTGTATGCAATATATCTGTACTTATCCCACTACGCGGCGATATTTTTTTATTTTTTTTTGCGAAACACAAAAACCAAGCGCAGGCTATTTAAATATAGGGCGCCTACAGGCACTGTGTACATATCTTCACATAGGATGAGTGTACTGCATGTTCAAGACAAATACAACTGGATACGCTTGAAGATGTAACCACCATTAAAGGGGATGACGGTCTCATGATTTTGAAAACGAATGTCATCGATTTTTATTAATAGGTGAAAAATCTATAACGTTAAAATGAAGAATTCAAGAAAACCTGCATTCAAAGACTAGAATCAGTTGATGCGTTTTCTGCTGCAGACGGCTATCTTCATCAGTATTTTCGAAATAGGTTGCATTTTATAAAGATACAGCTAGGTGATATTCGGGATGCCTTTTTGGTTGGAAATGGATAGAGACGGGAAGATGTATTAGCGATATTGAAATCCTGTTTACGGCGTATTTAATTCGCTCTATTCAACTGGCGTCTGATGGGAATCTAATTCAGAACCTGTGCGCTTTATGGAAAATCCGAAGACATGACATGCACACGAAAAAAGAGGAAACGATTCTTTTTGTTTTTTAAAACATGTGTTTATTTAAATGTCCTTTGTTTTAAAAGTCGGCAACTGGTATATTATGAAAAGTCATAACAAAATGACTTCTTTCAGGGTTTGGTCTATTTTGCAGACTTGCTGTCTCTTATTATTTATTTATTTGTTGGCTATTTTTCTATCATTCAGTTTATTGGGACATAATGTTACATCCGATATAATATTTTTGCAATCTGATGTGTAACCCAGGTTCCGGTTTTGAAAGACTATATTTCTTTGTTTTTATTGTTCTTCCCCATAAACTACCGAAAGCCACTTAAACTGGCCTGGAACTGAATTCGTCGCCTTTGTCTCGACGAGAAGCACAAAATCAGGTAAGACAATAATGTAATATTTACTCCCATTCTGTCGCCGCCTCGTTCGTTTCTAAATGCCGTTCGATTGCTGTTTGCTCTAAATAACTATCCGTCATTGTATTGTGTTAAAACAGACTGCAACACATTAGTGCTATGGCAACTGTTACGACACAAAGCGCCTTAGCCGAAAGCTATGTATGTAGGCCTATATTAGCAGCCTTCTGCGCCCGATACACACAAGCACACATGTAGGCACCCGCATCTCGCAGGAGATTCTGTGTCACCCATATTCCTGACGGGTCTGAACCGCATAAGCACATTAGATACCAAGAGGTTCGCGACTTTTTTATATTTCGTTCTGAGAAGGCCCGCTCTGAGTTATATTACAGTTATGGTGTTGTGTAGTAGTGTCGTATTTATTAAATTAAATGGCTTTTAAGGGGCTTAGTCAGTCATGAAATGTTCACGAACGTGCTGTACATATCTTCAGGTTAAGGTGTTAGACACTGATACATATAGACAGCTCTGGGACTTAAGCTGACATACCTCCTTTAAAAATATTTGCCTTTCTATCGACTTACCGCCCATCCTTCCAATATATTACCTTCCATTCATCCCCTATCAACCCAGGTATCATTCGAGAAAATACTATTTTTGTCTGAGGATGTGTTTATTTGCCGAATTTTTATAACTGCCTTTCAGTGATGGTTTTAGAAGAGTCTTTGTGATTAGGTTAATAAATTCCATTTCATCTGATACCACAAAACTCATGCATTAATACTCAACTGCTGTTGCTATCCAGTACTTAACTATGGGCCAGCCCTCCACCTCCAAGCACCCCCATTTCTTTCAACCCCTCCTTTCTCGACCCACAGCCTCACAGGATTCCCATGAGAGGTTCAATGTGGAGGAAACTGTGAAAATACAATTCAAGGCTCTCTGTCATTGGTCCTACCTGCAGTAATTGTACATTTATTGTATAATAATAGTAGATCATCCATCCATCCATTTTCTGTATTTGCTTGGTTACAGGGGTCCAGAGCCTGGAAGCTAAGGGCACAAGGCAGGGAATACCCTAGGATGGGGCGCCAACCCATCGCAGGGCAAACTCACACTTTCAAACTTAAGGACATATTGGTAGCCCCAATTCACCCTAGCATGCTTTTGGATTGTGGGGGGAAAACTGGAGTACCTGGAGGAAACTAAAGTTTATCTTAACCTATTTTTTGTAACTGCCTCTGTTATTCAGGGTCACAGGGGGTTTGGAGTCTATCCCAGAGGCTACAAGTGCAAGGCAGGGAACAGCCCAGGATGGGACACCAACTCATCACAGGGCACACTCATACATGCACACCTTCAGGCAATTTGGCAATTCTAATTAACCTCAGCACGTGTTTGGACTTTTGGGGTATACTAGAGAACCCCAAGAAAACTCCACAATTACATGGGGAGAACATGCAAACTGCACACACGCACACACACACACACACACACACACACACACACACACACAGAACCCTGGTGGAGACTTGAACCCAGATCCTAGAGGTGTGAGGGAACAGTGCTAACCACTGTACCACCATGCCCCAAGTTTACCAAACTCTCAAAATAATCTCAGTATACGGTGATAAATGTTGTATTTTATCGATGACTTTCACGCAGTGGTAATTTTATTTCTATGCTAGAAATGTCCTTGTTTATCAAGTGCTTAATTTAAACTGTCAAGCGGCCTTTACCCTACTGATTTGTTTTAACAAAATGTAATCCGACTGAGGTCAACACCCACTCTCTCATTCATTTTTAATAAAAGTGCCCTTTGACCTCTCCTTCCCCTAAATGATTTAGCCACCGCATCCTCCCACAGTTTTACTGCACCTCAAATGCTGTCTCTTTATCCCCCTGAATTAAAAGTCAACCATATTATATCTGTTATATCAAGGCAAATTAAACTACTCATGTTATATTAATTTGTCCATATATGTGTTAGTGAGTGATGAACTGAAGTGTACACTGTGAATTCAGTGTAAGCATGCAAAGCACTGCCTGTCAAGCCACTTGCATTCGTAGCACTGCATTTGGATGTTCCATACCAGTGCACAATTTCGCTACCACAGATTTGCCTGGTGTGCTATTTTGTTTCCACTCTGAACTCTTTTTTGGATAATGAGATACTAGGTAAAATGTCAGATTCACACCAAATAGCCTCAAAATCATTTAAATGTTATCATCATTATTGTCTCGTTGGAAAAAAGTGGAGATGATACAGTGGTGAGTGCTGTGGCCTCACACTTCTGGAGCTGGGGTTTAAACCTCTGCCCTGACCTTACGTGTGTGGAGTTTGTGTGTTCTCCCCGTGTCATGTTGGGGTTCCCTCCAGGTCACATGGTTCCCTCAGCCCCTACAGTTTAACAACATGCTAAGGTGAATTGGAGTAGCAAATTATGTGTTAGTATGGGTGTGCCCTGGAATGCGTTGGCATCCCCCCCAGCCTGGGTTAGTCTCTATCTTGCACCCATAGCCTTTAGCATAGGCCCCAGACCCCCAGAACCCTGCATAGGACAAGGAAGTACAGAAATGGAAAGGAAAAGGTAATCCCAGTTACATTTTTCTTAGACCTGCTGCATTTTAGTTGTTTTTTGCTGGTTAATAGGATTTAATTTCACTTAGGTAGGTCCAGCCCATCCTTTCTAAAACTAGCTTTTTTCTGTTTGATTTTAAGAATGATTTACATGTGGATAAATGGTGGAATATTTGTTTTTCTGTAGTTTTTTATGCCTGCAAAGTTATGCTTATTTAGAATTCATAGTGAGTTTCTGCATGGAGGCACTCTGAAAACATAGATACTTCTCAAGATTTGTGCATAAAATACATTTTAGCCTTTCAGTTTCGGGCTGTATCCCTGCTGACCCCTGTTAGAAGTAAATAATTTTATGATTAATTTTAAATATAAAAAAAACAAATTATGGTCTCCTCCATGAAGTGGTTGTGTCAGATGTTTGCTCAACCAAAATTTAAGATGTTTACACTACAATTGTTAATTTGGAATATTATATATTCATCTGTATGTACATGTATTTCAGTAGTTACATTTTTCACCCAGAATTTTCCATAAAAAAAACAGTTTGAAACAAGTCATTTGTAGTCATATGTAAGCAGTAATTTGAACTGATTATTAACAGGTGAGAGTGGCAGTCTTTAACGTTTACCATTCTGGCCAAAGATACCCGTATGACTGAAGTAGCTTATTTTGCAATTTAATCGTGCTATGCTCTGTTCAAAGTAGTTTTACGAATACCCAAGGCAAACTGGCTATTCTTAAGTCCAAAACCAACCTTCCACTGGTATAACCCGACTTCTGATTCATCACTGAAAACTTTACATGGTACAAGCAACAGTGGAATGGTAAAAGTAACGCAGGGTGCTTCAGTTTGTCTTTAAAGGTTATTTTATGGTACAAGAGGAAAGCACTGTGTGTACCTGGGTTTTCCATGCAACCAGTGAAACATACTGTGATCACATCTGCCATTTCATTAGCGTCTCTTCTGGGCCATATGCTATAGTCTGTGTTGGGACCACATGTGCCTGCAAGGCTATATGATGAACTTAAAATTCCACTTGCTGCTTCTCTGAGTTGCTGTCAGTTTTTTGTAACTAATCAATTGCCACTAGTGTAATTGCTACACCTCACTTTAGACTGCAGTGCAGACTACATGCTGCTTCTTGTTCACATTCCATATTTACCTTTTTTCATACTCAGTGGCTTTTCACAGCTTGAAGGCTACATCCTGTTCTGTAAAACGGCTCCCACCGCGTGGTGTCCTACTTCCAACTCATCTGTTGGTCATTATCTTATCTTTTTATGCTTTTTTTACCACTGGACACCCATTTATTTTGAAACAACATGTTAACTTTGCAAAAATCCTAAGTGCCATGTCTATAAGAATCGATGAACACATTCATAATGCATTATAATGAATTCATGAAGCATTATAAACATGGCTATAAATATTTAAAAAAAAGGCACGTTTTAGCCATGTTTTATGTATTATGCATTATGAATGCTCTATGAAGCTCTCATCTATAATGCACTATAGATACCTTCATAATGCAATACAAGCATCCTTAATTCTTATACCGACCGTTGTAATGTATTATGAAGGTATCCATAGTGCATTATAGATGAGAGCTTCATTGGAACTTATGAAGTACTATAATCAACACAATGATGCCCTATGACTGTCAGTAGATAATGCTGTACTGCTTTATTACTTCTTATAACGACCATTATAATGAATCTATAGTGTATTATAGATGACAGCTTTAAGTAAAGTGTTACCATTTTTTTTGTTATTAGGTTACTCATATGTTTATACTTTGTTCCATATATTATATTTTCACAAATAGTAGAAGGAATGTACTTTATGTAGCCATGAATTAATAATATATTCCGGTCAGAAAGACAAAACACATTAATCCATCCATCCATTCTGAAGAATTGCGTATCCAGTATAGGACTGCGGGGGGCTGGATGTTGTCCCAGTATAGAGCATAAGACAGAGGGCACTCTGCATGGAGTGCCAGTCCATGGCATGGCACACGCTTACACATTATGGGAAATTTACAGACATTAATATTTATAGGCTGTTGAGTACCTAGAGCACAGGTGTCAGACTCCAGTTCTGGGGGGCCAGAGCCCTGCACATTTTTGGGTTTCCCCTCGTTTAACACACCTGATTCAACTTCTTGTACTAATTACCACATAGCTGTTGAGCTGAATCATTTGTGGTGGAACAGGGAAAGAAGTAAGCTACACAGGGCTCCGGCCCCCCAGGACTGCAGTTTGACACCCCTGACCTAGAGGAATACAGCGTAAACACATGGAGAACAAGCGCCCCCCCAAACCTAGAGCAACAGCTTTACCTATCTTGAAGAGTACAGTTTAACTACATAACGTTTGGATGGCCAAATCAGTTCCACCATCGCATTTAAGGTTGCCTCTAAAACGATTTAAAAATTATTATTAAGTAGAGGTATTACAACAAACAGAAATTACATGCAAATAATCCAAATGTATTCAAGAGCACTGTAGTTTTTGCACCTCTGAGGCTTTTCAATCACAATTTATTGATATAAATCCATCCATATTTCAGCCACGTATCCAATGCCAGGTCATATGAGGAGACGTACACCTATCCCAGGCTGCATAGGCCATAAAGCCACGCCCTGGATGGTATGCCAGTCCGTCAAAGGGCTATGCTATGGGCAATTCAGAAATGCCGGTTCACCCTTAGTCGTTTGACTGCGGAAGGAACTGATTGGACCCAAAGGGAGGCTGCACTACACAGGGAGAACTTGCAGACTCTGCACAGACACACAGAAGGAGTGGATTCAAACAGTGGCACCCACTGTGCCTCTCTGCTGCCCTGGAAAAAGTACAAACGACTTGAAATAAACATGATGAATTTTAACTCTAGAACAATCACTACATAAGATGTGTACATTGAACTATCACAAAGACCACCATGTATAAGAACAAGTCTGTTTTATATAGATCATTTTGATTTATTCGGAATCCGATTTGTAAACTCAAAAAAGTCAGATAAGTCTGTCGACCAGCTCCACTGATTTAATTCAGTTCAGTATTTTGTAGAGCATCATTCCCAATATGGGTTCTTAAGATTCTACAGCAAAGACTGTAACAACCTCATAAGGTGATACAAGCAAGTCAATTAAGAACATTACTATTTTATCATTTCAAAAGTCAGTCTGGACAATGTAGTACAAGGGTCCAAGGCCTGCTGGATGTCCTGCATTCCTGGGTCTGCTATCTGGGGTAAAAAGATTAGTGTGTTGCATTTCAGTCAGTTCACTATTAGGTCAGCAGGAGATGCTGAGCAGGTAGGCTGGCGACACCGTTACGCAGAGTGTTTGGGTTGAGGTCTTCACAGTCCCACAGATCACACTCATTTAATATTTGAACCACATGAGACAATAAAGTATAATTCATCCTACCATCCATCCATCTTCCAACTCTCTGACAGTGTCATAGGGAAATATAATTCCTTCCAGGTTATTTTTACACAGTGCTCTTGTCTACATGTTTGGCCACAAAGAACAGTCCTAGAATGACATAATAGCTATATTTTGGGGCAGATTCTCCCAAAAGTATTCTAGACAACTAAGGCCAAAATAACCAATCAGAAGGAATTGTGTTAAGGTAGCTGATTTTGATTTGATATTTGCTAATCAGCTCAAAACTGAGAATAAAATCTAATAGCATTAGCTTTGTACCATACATCTTCCTCCACAATTTCTGTGTGGCAACCTACTACTACTACTAATAATAATAATAATAATAATAATGATACTTTATTGATCCCTGTGAGGGTAATTTTTGCCTACCCTATCTTGCTCTCCATGACACACAGACACATATGTAGGTGAGAGCAAGTCTCTGTAATTACACATTAATTCATCACCAAATTTGTAGTCTAGGTCACTGAATAAATACCAGCTGGTTTGGGACCCAATTTCTGCGCCTCATTAAGGCTGACTCTTTTCAGTGAGAACTCAGAATTGATCGCTCAGTACCCAATAGCCACTTAAATTACATTTTGATCTGTTTTGCAAATGGGAAATTTTCTATGTCTCAGTACATGCATCCCTCTTAGATAACCCTTTTTAATTTTAACATAATATGAAGATTGCTTACTCTTGATCATAACAGGATTTGTATTAAATACTTCATGCAATATGTTTTACAGAGTTCATATGGAATTTGATGGATTTTGAAGCTAAAGCGTTATCTGAATTCTCATTAAAAGCTGCCTTTATAAGGCAGTTAAGTATAGTCATTTGACTTTTTTATGCAGAGTGGTACCATACATTATAATAGTGACACTAGGTCTTATGACCCTGCTGGAAGGTAGTCTAGGGATTACTCAAGGGCGTAACATAAAGGAATAGAGAAGGAAAAGACAATTGGTTGGGTTACATCCTTGGACATAACAGTAGGATATGGGTAATATTTTCTTCTAGTGAATATAAATCAAGAATGTAGGCAGATATATTGACATCTGATGAAAAGCAGAGGTGGCCTGTAAAGGTAATGATACACAGAGGAGTTTTTTAAGCAGCGCTGCCTGGCTGCCTTGCCCCAGGTGTCATTACCTTTTGTTATTAGATGTATCGGGGCATGTGCCCCAGCTTTGCAGAAAATGCCCTGATCTGTTATACATGCCCCAAAGTGTAGGAATTAGGCCTAAAGTACATTACCAGCTGCAGTGGTAAAGGCCATTTCTGTGCATGTCCATTAAACTTAAGTATGCAGTATAATTAATTAATTAAAAGCTGCTTGTTACTAATTATACTTTTCAAAAAAACTGTTTAATTGGCTGTTTAATTTGTTACATGCTGATGCAGTCTGATCTGTCCATCAATCTTCTAACTGAATATGTTGGTCAGAGTTGGTGGAAACTGTGATCTTTTGCACTGCATATTCAGCACATACTGTATATTCCCACATGACAGAGTTAAATAGAAATCAGGAAAGGAGGAAACAAATCATCTGATCTTAAATTTCCACTTAGGACGATACAGGCAGACCCCAGGTCACAAATGGGTTCCGTTCCCTAAGTCAGTCGAATTTGTAGGTAAGTCAGAAAAATAATAATACAGTACATAATAATAATAATAATGAAACATAATATTAAAAGTGACTACATATGGTACTGTACTGTACTGTACATTGAGCCAACAAATCGCTAAAGCCATGCAATGTTTTGTAGCGATGAAGTAGTGTGTGCGTTCGTTATTATGAACCATTGTATGTACCCCAAATTTTTTATATAATAGGCTTTATGGCAGTCCAATCATAAGTACGAGTTGTCCGTAAGTCAGGCGTTCTTAACCCAGGGCAGGCCTGTATAACCTAAAATGAATACAAAATGTTTTTGACATAAAATACCTTCCCATTTTAACCAGAATTATTGATTCGATCAAAAAAAATGATGGTGACAGTAATTAGGACGCTATGTAAGCTCTCGAAAAGAAAGAGCGATTGCATCACATGGCACACTGACATGCATATTTTAGATTCATCCATGTCAGCTCTGTTTTGGTAGTTAGAGACCCCTCGGTGATAAGGAGATGCTATTACAAGGATTTTCAGGTAGGAAAGTCAGATTCGGTGCTGACAACGGTGGTCACCTTCCATTTCCATGTAATGACTCACTGCTGGAATGGTAAACAACAGAGTTGGAACTGTTTCTACATCTATGGACAGTTTGTTAAAACAGGACTGTATAAACAGTAAATGTGTAAATAATTACAAAAGTTCATTAACAGGCAATACAGCAAATGTGCATAGAGGATCTGCAGTTATATAGTGTCTCGATTACAATTTAAAGACCAAATGAATTTACCTTAAGACACCTGGCAGGCCGGAATTTTTAAAAAACTTCTTTAATTTCTAACATTTTTATCTTTAATTATTACAAATATAATATTAGCAATTAAACTGGAAAACAATCAGATATCTGTTAGCGTATAGCTTCATAAGCTGAAATTCAGTACAAGATCCATCTGTAAGTTAGGTAAAGAAATAAACAGTAAAATGAAATATGGGAAAAGGGACAGATGTGTCATTTTAGAGGTTCCCATCAGCCTCAGAGCTGTGGGTCTCCATTGTTTGAATGTTTTTCACTGTTGATAGAAGGTGCAGATCTTTTACCTGATAATAAAAATCAGCATTCAGACAAAACAGCTGGTAGTGGACAGGAGAAGATCAAAGTCTCTAGCTACCCCTTTGTCCATTCAGGCCGACATGGTGGAGATTGTACAGGACTATAAGTACCTGGGTGTCCACCTTGACAGCAAACTGGACTGGTCCGAGAACTGCACTGCCCTCTATAGGAAGGGTCAGATCAGGTTGTAATTCCTGTGGAGGCTTGGGTCCTGCAGAGTCTGTGACACAATGCTGCAGTTGTCCTAGGATTCTGGTGTAGCCGGGGCCTTCTTCTACACTGTTGTATGCTGGGGCAGCAGTGTGAAGGTGGAGAATGACAACTGACTCAAGCTGATCAGGAGGGCTGGGTCGGTGCTAGGTGATGAGTTAGACATTAAGACACTGTGGCAGAGAGGGGGATGCTGTCCAGACTTCGGTCGATCATGGACAATTCCACTCACACGCTTCACAGCATCGTGTTTGGACAGAAGAGCACTTTCAGCTACTGGATGATTAACAAAAAATGCACTGCAGAACGCCTGAGGAAATCATTCCTTCTGATGGCCATAAAACTGCACAGTAAATCAGTCAACCAGGACATATACAATAATATGTACAGTCAGGACTATAAATATTTGGACACTAACACAAGTTTTGCTATTTTACCTGTTTACTGAAATATATTCCAATTGAAGTTATACAATGGTCATGGACATAAAGTGCAGACTCTCAGATTTCATTTTAGGGTTATGAGGGACCCCACCCACCCAACCAGCACAGAACTTGTTTGTTCCTCTCCCCTCAAGGCAGGAGGCTGAGGAGCATCAATAGTAGGACCACCAGACTGTGTAACAGCTTCTTTCCAGATGCTGTAAGACTGCTGAACTCTGGGCCCCCCCTTCAGCCCCCACGCAGATTCCCCCCCATCTCCACCACAAAAAGGACTAATAGACTATAACCCTCCAGCAGATCAAAGTGACATATAACATGTGCAATACACTCATTTGTGCAATGTTCCCCATAACATAGTATTTAAATTATTATCTCCACCAACCAAAGTGATATTTAACACGTGCAATAAGGCCATATGTGCAATGCTCATTATAACATAGTAACTAAGTTATTACTATTATATAGTAAATTACCTGGATCCGTTTTATGTTGCATCCATGTCTGCTTCCGCTTATTGGACACTGTACATATTGCTGATTTATACTCCATACTTTATACTCCAATACCTTTATATTTAATTTTCATCCTTATATTTAAAAGTGCATGTGACTAGCTCTGTGGCTTATCCGTGACCTGAGTACTTAATTTCACTCCACGGCATGTGCGAACATGTGTGGAATGACAATTAAGGTCTTGAATCTTGAACTTTGAATCCACATTCAAACTGGATGAAGGGTTTAGGAGTTTCAGCTCGTTAACATGTGCCACCCTCCTTTTAAAGGGGGCCAAAGTAATTGGACAATTCACTCAAAAGCTATTTCATGGACAGGTGTGGGCAATTCCTTCATTCTTTCATCATCAATTAAGCAGATAAAAGGCCTGGAGTTGATTTAAGGTGTCTTGTTTGCATTTGGAAGATTGAGGCGTGAACATACAACATGCGGTCAAAGGAACTCAGTATGCAGGTGAAACAGGCCATCCTTATGCTGCGAAAACAGAAAAAAACAATATGAGAAATTGCCACAACATTAGGAGTGGTAAAATGCACAGTGTGGTACATCCACGGACGACAACAGCGGTGGATGATCGCAGAATCATTTCCATGGTGAAGAGAAACCCCTTCGCCAACCAAGTGAACAACACTCTCCAGGAGGTAGGCGTATCAACATCCAAGTCTACCATAAAGAGAAGACTGCATGAAAGCA
>JAODKC010000107.1:12880125-12890727 GCA_026777985.1 Mormyrops attenuatus | reverse complement strand
AGTTAGGTTCTCCCCAAACGAGCTTGATGGGCCGAATGGCCTCCTCTCGTTTGTAAATTTCTTATGTTCTTATGCAATGGTAATGAAACCAGGCAACCGACATAAGACAACCAAAATTCCTCCTGACATAAGACAGAAGATAAACGGCTTTTGGTTCAAAAGGGAATTTACCTATGCTTACTATAGGATAATTAAAATGGCAGGAGGACAAAATGAAAATGATACTGCAGGTGACAGGCAACACTAAGTGACAGTAATTTTAAAACATATCTGCACAATGCATTACATACTCCATACAATGCAACTTCATTATCTATAAAACTGCTTGACAATCTTCCCTATTGTTGTAAACCAGCAACACAGGAAAATGAGGAAATACACTGTGAAAACCACCAAAGAAAGGCCAAAGGTTTATATACCAATATCTCTTTGAAGAACATGCCTTAAAAACAAAACCATCCTCTCTCTTTCAAAGCACAAAAATGATTTCTGACTTAAAAGAACAGCTAAAAATAAAAATGGGCAAGTCTAAAACTCACATGCCACGTTTCAGGAGAACTTTAAAAATAAATGATAATATTTTTATTTGAGGAACATACAGGTATCTTCTAGAGCTTGGAATCAGCCCTGACTTCACAATTCAATTCGATTTCAATTCACAAGAGCCTGATTGGAATACATTTTGACTATTCAATCTATGTTTAAGACACATTCACTAATGTGCGATCAAACCAGATCGGCGCCAAGTGTCGAATGGAGCGGTGTAAAGCACACCACCACAGGACTTTGGAGCAGTGGAAACGTGTTCTGTAGGGTGACTAATCATGCTTCTCTGTCTGACAATCTGATGGTCAAGTCTGTGTTTGGCAGATGCCAGGAGAACGTTACCTGCCTGACTGCATTGTGCCAGCTATAAAGGTTGCTAGAGGAGGGATAATGGTGTGGGGTTGTTTTTCAGGGGTTGGGCTAGGCCCCTTAGTTTCAGTAAAGGGAAATCTTAATGCTTCAGCATATCAAGACATTTTAGATGATTCTATGCTTCCAACCTTGTCGCAAGAGTTTGTGGAAGGCCCTTTTCCGTTCCAGCACGACTGTACCCAAGGGCACAAAGGTTGGTTCATGAAGACATGGCTGGGTGATTGTTTTGTAGAAGAACTTGACTGGGCCACACAGGGCCCTGACGTCAACCCCATCAAACACTTTTAAGATGAACTAGAATGGAGACTGAGAGCCAGGCCTTTACATCCAGCATCAGTGCCTGACCTCACAAATGCTCTTCTGGATGAAGGGGCACAAATTCCCACAGCCACATTCCCAAGTCTCGTGGAAACCCTTCCCAGAAGAGTGACAGCTTGATTCCTGGGGATTTAGAATGAGATGTCATAAAAGTTCCAGTGGGTGTAATGTAGAACAGTCATGATTATGCGATTAAACTTGATTACTAAAAAGGATCAATCAAAACATTCCTTTTCAATTACTTGGCAATATGGCGGAAGGAAGATACACATAACGTATGAGGGTCCAGATAATTTCACTCACATTAAGTGAGTGAAAATGCAGTCATCTGTAAGTATTGCAAAACAACTTAGTATCACAACGGAACGACTGCAATGTAGTGCTGGGTGGTGTACCGAAAACCGTATACTGAAAACCGTTTTTATTATTGCTATGACATGAATTTTTCTTATACCACAATACCAGTTTAAATTGCCTGCACAACGTTCGGAAAGTGGTGCAGCTGGAAACTGTTTAAGGAGGGACCTTTTTCACTGCTGCACTGCTAAAAATGTAACTTATTCCTTGTTTTAAAGATCAGAAATGGAAGATATAGCTGACACTGGAGTTGAAAATAATGAGACACTGGGGTTGTCAAAAATCGATTCTCAGACACTAATCCATATAAAAAATTAGTATCTGATTAGATACTCATTTTCACCATTATTGATACCAACAGTGCAGTTTTCACCTCACTCGACACACTTCACACAGCACCACTACAGCAAAGGCATGCGTGCACGCGCCCACACACAGTCGCACGGAGTGTATAGTGTTTGCATGGTCACGCTGCGTGGTGGCCTTTGTGTGGACCCTCCGGTTTGCTTCCACTGTCCAAAAACATGCAACTTAAATGAACTAGAGTGCTTAAACTGACTGTGCACCCTGCAGTGGTTGGTTGATTCCTGCCTTGCGCTAATTATATAATATTATATAAAAACAATAACTTGAATCATCAGATTAGTACATTACTCAGTTATTGATATAACATACAGCCCTAGTGTAATGGGCAGGTGCCCCAAAACTTTTGTCCATAATGTGAACTGAGTAACAGCCAACTATCGGTGTAGACTGATTTTTTTTTTAAACTAAGACAACATTTACTGGCAACAATTCCCATTAAAATGGTGACCGACGGAAAAGAAAAAAAGAATTACGAGGAATTATTTTAATGTTAACGAAAATGACATTAGAAATGCATTTTGCAAACATTGCCCTGCTAAAATTTCATAAAGGAGATCTACTAATAAATATTTCAACACAACCAATTTGATTGTTCACCCCAAGGTGAGACAGTGAAAATTCAAAGACGTAGAAAGAAGTCTTTTGAACTGACATAGAAAATATACCAAGCTTTCTTTTAATGGATGAAGTGTTTAAGTCTTTCACTTACAGTAAAAAGATTCTTAAGATCTTCTAATAACCCAATACCCAATGTGTGAAACACCTTCTGCTACTTTGGTACAAACACAGCAAAGGACTGAGCTGTTTCGAGAACTGCAGATTTACACCATTTGATCTATTGATTTATATAACGTCACATGGGTTTTATGGGTGAACAATTGACAGGATAGACAATTGTCTATTCAGCAGCTAATGTCTACTCCAGGAAACAACACAGGTAAGCATTAGCACTATATTGATGATTATTAACTTAAAACATTTATTGGCAATCAGCATAATCATCAAGGCTATGGTCAAAGACAATCTTATGAATTAGCATGCTGGGACATAATCACACCCTGTTGCCCAAAAAGTCAAAATCTTTAGCACTGTTCAAAAAGAATGACTAACTACAATTAGGTTATCGCACCACAAAAGTTGCACTTATTGGTAAAGATGAGAAGCACTCAAGTGAGAAGTCTTTTGTGGAATAAGGCGATGTGAAAGAGTGTACTTTTCAGATCAAATTTTGGAAATGATTCAGCAGTCCTTCTACTGAGCACACACTATTTCAGCTGTTCCAAGGCATACTGGCTTCCTGCCAACTAACATTAATCGTTTGTTAAATTAGCAATTACAAAAGCAATTAGGAAGAAAATAAATCAATTGGTTTATAATGAATGCCTCATAGCATCTTTGTGCACAACAAACTACACATAAATTCAATAGAAAAAAACAGCTCCATGGCTAATGGCCCTGCAGTTACCCGACTTGTGGAAAGCTGAACCCAGTCATCACGAGTTATTGTACACGACGCCTGTACAAACGGCACCATCTGAGAACACACATGGATTACATAACCTGAGGTAGGTAACTACATTTAGCCTCTTACACTGTAAGCTAAATGCCAATGAATAAAGCCATTCTGAGCAATGTGGCTCATTTTAAAGAAAAGCACAAAAAAATCCAAACTTGGGCTATATAGGGTTGTAACAGTATATAAAATTCAGTTCGGTACACGTCTGGGTTTTGGGTTCACAGTTCAGTGCAATTCTGGTAGCGGGAAAATTTGTTTTGAAAATGCTTATTATTAAAACTGCAAACACAATTTAGGAACAGTTATCTAAAAAGCACCTTGAATCCCACTTGCAGAGGCTGTGTCTGCCTTGCTCCAGGCATACACACATTTGGAAGATGTCTGAAATAAGATAGCATATACTGGATCTGTTTCCAGTTAGATATCCGACATACAGTCTTGGTTTTAACAACACTACTGATTTAAGTGATGTGGAAGGGCATTCCAGCTGTCGTTTCACCGTTACAACTCACTAATCAGCACAAGCAGATACCAACTCACAACCACAATTAGCACAATGTTTTCCATGTTGTTCCATGTCCACCCAAGTCAATAAATGTATTCGTTTCACTGTGCATACCAAACTAAAAATGTTGAAACCGAATGGCAGAAGACGACCATGTGTACCATTACAGCCCTACCTATATATCTAATTACACCAGAAGTTAATTTACATCCTACTAGGGGTGTAACGATGCATTCAGCTCACGATTCGATACACTTCACAAAATATTCTAACAAATGTCATTTTTTGTTCTTCCCTCAGAACATTTTCGTGTAAGTAAAACTCCCATGAGCTATTTGCTCAGCATCCCAATATGAACTGACAGTGGAGCTGTCATGCCAAATCTCTTCCCCATCCGAATTCCTTCCTCCTGCGTTTCTGTAAAGTTTCCACTTCACCCTTAGTGCTGTAGCAAGAGTTCACAGCAATAAAATATGACAATGAAAGTTTTTTTAAGTGTGTTTTTAAGAGATCATTTGCATTTACCTTACTATTATGACCAAAATGTTTTATTAGATTATCAATGTATATTTAGTCCGAAAGCAATATGTTTCATCGATTATAACCGCATAATTGGTTATGAGCAAAATATACATTAATAATCTAATCAAACGTGTCGGTTTTACCATCAAGCTACATGCAAACGACTTCTTAATAGTAATTAATAAACACACACCCTTAAAAAAGCATTTGAACACGTATTTTATTGCTGTGAACAAGTCCTGCAGCACTAAGGGTAAACTGGAAACTTTACAGGGTTACTTGAAATGTATGGGGTACCTTGAAACTGCATCATTACTATTGCATCATCGGACTAACAGCTGAGCGATAGGTCACAGGTGGAAGGAATTTGGACGGGAAGAGATTTGGCATGGCACCTGTCATTGGCATTTAAAGCACAAACACTAAATAAAACGCAGTTTGCAACGTAGTGCAACACGGCTTAAACACTGCAACCGCGTATTGAAACATAACTGAATCACGAAATTTCATTTATCCATTACACCCTACCTTTCAAAACAAGTCTACCTTTTGAAAATGGCATCAGTTTCAAAGTACACTGGGAACAGACAGGGACCCGTAAACTCCCAATATATTTTGCGCATGACTCACCCCATTCTTTTTGTAGTCACAGAGGTACTCTACTTCATAGTCATTAAAGTTCTTCTTGTTCAGTCCCAATTCCTGGCAGAAAACCCTCTCCTGCCGGCAAAGAGACTGCAGCTGGCTCAGCGACACCTTGCATGCCACACTGCAACCTGCAGAGGAGAAAACAAGCAAGAAACATGCCAACATTCACAGCTTTTAGTAGCAGCACGATCGGGATTAACCATTACAACCAATTCTTCTGGAATGATCGGTTATTCCAGTATTTCCTAACCCACGCTTCCCATTTGTTTCAGCCACGTTAACTAGATCTGTAGACAAAAATAACTTAAGGATCCCCTTGCAGAAACGGTTATGAGGACAAGGGTTTTAACTTGCTAATTGACCTTAAGCTGATTCACTGTGGGCATAAAACAATAAATTAACACACAGTAAAAAAAGATTAGTTATAGCATCCAGTATGCATAAATTTATAAGACCCTACACAGAAAATTCTGAAACTGGCTATAAAGGTCCAATAATGAAGTGCACCAATAACAAATCATACATTTTGTTTTTACAAGAGTCAAGCTTAAACAAGTTAACTTGACAATGGCTAAAATAAATGGTTTAGCTAGAAAAAACTAATGTGCGAAAAAACAGTTATGCTACAGTGTTGTGATGCAACACAAAACGTTAAGGAAAACTGCTTTGCTATTGTTTCGTAATTTAATATTGCAAGACAATATCAATAAAAACATATGAGCTAGAAAAATATGATTCTCACATCTTCAACAGTATAACAAACATACAAAGCAAAATGCAGTTATCAGAAGATTAAATGTCAGTTTAATAATAATCTGGGGCCTAAAACATGTTCTGATTTACGAATGAATAATATGCTTGGTGCGTTTTCCTTGCAGTTGTCTCACGCTACCGGATCTGAATATTAGCGATCTGTGCAGCTGTTATAGCCACACATAGAGCCAAACCGTTTAATGATTATACAGCACATTTTCATGCATAATCACAGCAACGCAACACACATTATTTAGTCTCACAATCTTATAATTACATATTAAAACCATTTTACCGGACACATGTAAATATGTTTCTTTCCATTCTCTTTCTGTTGTCACCCGAGATCATCGTTAGGCCGCATGCTTTTAAACACTGTCGTAAAGGAGTGGAGTACACCACAATTCATAGTCTTGATTACTCTGGAACAAAACATGTGACCAAACCTGGCGTCGACTATTGCAATGCCAGACGGCGGACTAAAATGGGCTAAACCATTTGCCGTTAAATTGCTTGTGAACAGATTGCTTTTGGATCTTGCCTCAGACTAACCACCTTGAACACAAGGAACCGAGGCAGACAGCCGATGCACCAGTAAAAGTTACCAACTATAATATTTATCCGAGCTGCCTCTCTGCTCCCATAATAGCGGCCTGCCTTCTATCATCGCCCAGCGGCTCGAGATGGACTAACAGGTTGCAGGGTCTCGTGCCGCAGACTATTTCCGACGGTTAGTTAAAGCTGCCTTGGATCTGTACTCTCTCGGCAATCCGTCGTTACGTTCTTTTGGCACTGTGGAGATCTACCTAACAGTTACCAAATCACCGAACGCCACTTAGCCAGCTAACTAGCTCGCTGTCAGAATTCCAGATGTCTCTTCGCAATACATCGTCGATTTCCGTATTCTCGCACTGCGGCGAAGAAATGGGATAGTTTTTTTTACAAGCAAAACGCAAAACCCCTGAGCAATATAAAGCAATACTTCCTACCTTTCAAATTTTCCGCCATCTTCTCCCACCGCCAAAATCGGAATGCTATAGATGGGCGGAGGTGGACATCTGAGACGTCAACGATTGGAAGGTTTGGTATTCACTGGCACTCGTTTTGTCCAATAGGCGTCGAGCTTTGCTGATGAATTTTTCAAATGGACAGACGTTAACCAATTCGAACTCACAAAATGTAAGAGAAGTTTTGAGCAGGACTACGACCAACCAGGAGGCGTAACGTTTTCACGTATATACGTCTTCTTAGGACATAGATCTTCGGTATTCTTTTTATATGTATTTGTGTCGTGTAGCGTTTCGTTCACGGAATGTATTTGGAAGACGGCCAACGTGATATTACCGAAGCTAGTGATTTTTTCATTCAACAAAATTGATATCAATCAAATAAAAAGAATTTAATGTCTCATATTTTAACTAGAACTGGACATTTACTGGGTATGAATAACCCATTAGAAGATTTATATTTTATGTGAGCGATTATGCAAACAGTTCTCAGGTATGTATATTTGGATGTAGCACCGCTTTCAGTGAAGAGGTAGAGGTAAGTATAACGGATTGTTCATATTAACATTATTAAATTGCGCTAGGCTAAATCGGATTATTTAAGAGTTGTAGCACTGACACTGCTGCGTTAAGGAACCAGCACTTTTCTTTTAATATCTATCAACTTTTCTTAAGATCAATCTTTAATTTGCGATTGTAGTTAATAAGACATTAGTTTGAATTCCGTCTATGCCTAAATTCACATTTAGCAGACGCTCTTTGCCAGAGTGACTTCGACTTACAAGTGCTTAAGGTGGTTTCTACCCTTGGCTAATAGGTTCTACAATAAGTCCACCATATGGCAAGAGGAGGACAACCAACTGTTTGAAAGGACCAAACTACTTCAGCACATTCACACAACATTCACTCGTCCACTGTACATGTCACAGACTGAGCAGTGACGGTGTACCAATACTACAGAATCAGTGGATGCCAGCATCCACCATCACTGAATGAACACTTGAGTTTTTCCGCTATTGTGCTGCTCACATACATAACTTTTGTACGGGTTTAATTTTTCATTGTGGATCACAGTTCAATGTAACAAACTCCCTCTCTTTGTGTGCTAGGTTAGGGTGTCGGAAAAGGCAGCTAAAATAATCTGTTATGTTACAAACTCCACCTGTTTTTAGGGGAATATGACAACGGATTCATTCGACTGGTCACAGTATTTGCATTTACTAAAGTTTTACAAAAAACATTCTATGTAGCCTCCATTCTGGATTTGACTCTGGCCACGAAACCGAGAGGACAGAACCAGATTTAAGGTGGGGGGGGGTATGGAAGATTATAAGCACAAAAATTGAAATGGCAATTCATTTTGCATTTGGCAATTCAGTATTCAGTTAGAGCATGCATTTCATTTCAATATTTAATCTGAGTATGTAATTTGAAAATACATTTTGCAATCGGCAATTCAATGTGCAAAGTGCTTATGCAATCCTTAATTCATTTCAAAATATTTTGAATAATAAATAGAATAACAAGGCACTGAATTGCATTTCGTATTGCCATGGGATTTTACCTCTTTATTCAAATGCAATGGTGTCCCCGGCAATTGCATTGCATGTTGGGGAGAAAACTCCAATTTGCAATTCCCAACTGTCAGACCGCTCATCAAGGCGGACCTTCATTAACGACGTCACTTCCTTGTTTAGGGCCTCACCAGCATTCAACTGATTTGTTCGTTGAGTAATGGCGATAGAAGAGCTTGTAGCAAATATTTCTGCCTTAGCGGATGACATGGAGAACAATCGGGTATCAGCAATAGATGCGTTTGATAGGCAAAAAAACCCATGGCAATGCAATTCAGTGAATTGTTATTCTATTTTTTCTTCAAAATATTTTGAAATTTATTAAGGATTGCATAAGCATTTTGCACATTGAATTGCCGATTGCAAAATGTATTTTCAAAATACACGCTCAGATTAAATATTGAAATGACAAATGCATGCTCTAATTGAATATTGAATTGCCAATTCCAAAATGAATTTCCATTTGAATTTTTGTGCTTATAATCTTCCATAGGGGGCAGCATGGAGTAAGGTTGGAGATGCTGGTGCAGAGGTGGGGGGGTCCATGCACTATCTATCTAATTATTCGGTTACCGACATGCCTTTAGTCTGTTAGTCATGTAAATTAAAACGTGTACACATGAATTTACATTATGTTGGAATAAATTAATATGTTTGTGAATTTAGTTGTACCTGAGTAATATTGGAGAATGTGTTTTTGTGAGCGTCTAACTCACAAGTGTGAGTCTTGTGTAAATTCCCTTTTTGCACTGCTGCTAGCTGTCATTTCTTTTATAAAAAGCTGCGATCTCTTTATTACTACAACAATGACCCACAGACTTGGTTGCTGATGAAATTGACAACCTGATGAGCCAGAACCTCAAGATGTGCCAGGAGGAAGCAGCAATGAACCACAGGGGGGATCCCAGGATCCAAGCATCTGAGGTCCGGATGTCATCCATCACTGGTGTGTGCGCACAGATGAAGGGTCAGAGGTCCGGCTGTCGTCCGTCGCCAGCGCTTGCACGGAGATGACAGAGAGGACTTCCAGCTCTCATCTGTCACCGGTGTGTGCATGTAGATGAAGGGTCGGAAGTCCAGCTCTCAGACCTCCGACGCTGAGCTGCCCTGAGTGGAACTACAGCATGACCTGCCACAAGTTCCCGGCCGTCGCTCAATTCTGCTACCCTTTCTGCCCCTACCTCTGTGGGCAACACTTCCAGCCATGCATGACCATGTGTCCCTTACCTGGCTGCCAAGCTTTCATCTCCCCAAGGGACTGCAGGCCATCGATCACTAGCAGCTGCAGAGGGAGCAAGAAAGTGATCTGTTACTGGCCCAGGTCTGGGGTTGGCTGGGGAATAACTGGAGTGGAGGGAGATCTCTGCACTGGACCAGGAGACCAGGGCCCTCTCTTGATGGTGGGGATACTTTCAGGAGCATGACAGGCTGCTGTACCAGTGCTCTCGGTCCCTGGATGGCGACCAGCACCTGCTGCAGCTGTTGGTGCCACAGAGCCTCAGACCCATGGTCCTCTGAGTAGTGCACAGTGCCTGCAGAAGCCAGGCACTTTGGAACGACAAAACCTTTGAGGAAACTGCTTTGGCGGTTTTATTGGCTTGGCTTCAGCCAGGACACAGAACTGTTTGTGTACTCCTGCAACATGTGCACCACCCAGTAGAGTTTGAATCACCCGTACTGCAGCCGTATCATTTGGGGGCACCTATGGAGATGGTCAGGGTGGACATCCTGGGCCCTTTTTCCTACAGTGACCCCAGGAACTCATGGTATGGACTGCTTTACTGAGTTACCCGAGGTCTACCATGGATTAGTAGTCATAGATTACTAGTGGTCCTGGCACAGGGTAATCCCAGCTGGCAGTACATGCAGTAGTGGACCTCTGACAAGGTCTGATGTTGGTAAAATAATAACAGTATAAATAATAAAAAAAATAATGGTAATCAATGGTAAGGTTTTCACATAGATTTCAGTTTTTGACTTAGAAAAGCCCTCTAATGATCGCAGGTGCTTCCATTTGGGATGCTCCCTGGACCTCTGCCTGCCTCCCTGGGTGGGAGAGCAGTCTGTCTCAGGGAACATGCAGATGTATAAATATATCAGGCAAATTACAGATGCCAC
>JAODKC010000107.1:12846422-12880025 GCA_026777985.1 Mormyrops attenuatus | reverse complement strand
GGACGAGTAGCTGAGTAGCGTCTGTCATAAGAAAGGGACGAATCCTTCTGATATTGTAGAGCAGGTACCTGCAGGACTTGGACAGGTTGCTAATGTGTGACAAGAATGATAATTCATCATCCAGAATGACACCAAGACTTCTTACTGTTTTTGAGGGGACAGTAAGAGAGTTTTCAAAGGATATAGTAAGGTCAAGAGCCAGTGATGAATTAATGTACAGCAGTTCAGTCTTACTGGGGTTTAGCTTGAGGTGGTGGGATGTCATCCAAGAGGAGAAGATCAGTCAGGCAGTCTGCGAGTCGAGTCGAGTTGAGACCTGATGGTCATCCAGTGGAAAGGAAAGAAAGAGTTGAGTGTCGTCTGCATAACAATGGTAGGAGAGCTCATGTATGACCTTTCCAAGAAAACCCATCTATAAGGAGAATAGAAGGGGTCCTAGGACTGAGCCCTGAGGAACACCAGTGGCCAGCCTTAATAATTAAAGAAACAAATTAAATCCCCAAAAAAGTTAAATTCAGCCAAGAGACCTGAAAGCTTCTTATACTTAAAATTAAATTATAAAGCAGAGCAAACTACTCAGAATTGTTTTACTTCCAGTAATGGCATTTATTATGAATAAAGCACTCATAAATCAGTAGTAGTTTATCAACCTGCAAGACTCAAAAGAAACATCCACACAAAATGGTACCAGCGATTTTTTTTTTACATCCCACAATCACATTCAAAACACGAGGTACACTGTAGTGCACTGCTTCTGACAAGTGCATCCAAAAACAATATTGTTTACATGGAAAACTGCAAACTACATCTCAGTGACAAATACAGACTTTGAGAGCCACAAAAGGCCCAAGGTTTTCAATCTAACAAAACACAAAGGTAATCCCTTTGTGTCAGCATGTCTTGGGTAGAGCTCAGGATCATGAAACGTTTCTTTGTTAAAAACTAAATATTTCACCTTAAATTCTTTCTGTATATCCTAGATTCATATCTGATTGCACTTTAGTTGTGTATTCAATACAATTACTCTAAACTGGTCAGAAATGTTAAAGGTGCCACTTCAATGCTAAGCACGTCAGATTCAAAAGCATTGCAGTGTTTTCACTTCAAATTACAGGAGTAAAATATGTGAATACATTGTGATATTTACTTTGCCTTGTTAGAAAATAAAGATAATTAGAATTATATTGTGTGTTTTAGGATGCCTTTTCTATTTTCAATGGCAAAACATTTGTAAAATATATATAGTCAACTAGTCATCCCTGAACACATTTGAATCATGCAAAACCCCAATATCTGTCAAACTGGTCCTGCTCATTGTTGGATGGTTTCATTCATGCTTTTATAAGCTTAAGGCTGAAATACAGTGTTTTGCTCTTGTATTGTTGCATTCTAATTAATGAAAGTGGTCCTTTATAGGTCTGGCAGACTTAAGCTGTTACTAGTAAATATACTTGATGTAAATTTGATGCTGTATCATCATTCAGAACTCCACTGGAATGTAACATATTCTGCCAGCTTTGAGTGGTACTGCCACAAACATCTCACCCCTCCGAAAACAGTTGCATAAATTAACGTAGTAGTTATTACTTAAGTAGTATTTAAGCCACAAAGACTCAATGAACGAAGTGGGCTCCTAAGCTTTCTGCTTGCAATAAACTGTTAAATACTCAATTTCCGTAGTTTGTTATTTTTCCCACCAACCCATGGTTTAAAAAATAAAAACAAGGTTAAGCTTCGACATTGCTGCTTACAAGCTTCTATTATGTAAAGCATGTAAAATCTGAAGTCTTTATTTAGTTATGTCACTGCCATATAGACATGTGGTCTTTAGAGATTAGGTAAGCATTTTTTTTACCCTGTATGTGGCTTATGACATAAACAATTGCAACATGGAGAGTGGTGGTTTTGTGTAACCGGACATGAGAAGTAGGTGTGGTCACTTCTGCTCCCGCCTCCAAATGATGACCATGCCAGTGGCATCCGAAGAAGCCAGGAGGCTTTCGTCACAGTTAAAGCTCACGTCCATAACTGGCCCACTGTGGCCCTGCAGCTTGTTGACGATGGCTTTGGTGTTGCGCTCCACATCAAAGAAGTACACACAGGCATCTTCACTGCCGGTCACTGTAGAAGCCAGAGATGGACATAGTGCAGTCAGATGGGATCCACGCAGAAATAAAGCTCTGTTCGGCTACAGAAGAGCTGTGTGCAGGTCTTACCCACGCAGGCACCCTGTCTGAAGGACATCAGTGGGCAGAAAATGCTATGCAGAAGCTGAGAGCCATGCTGGATGGGGAAACTCCTCTTCAGTTGCAGAGTGCCCTCATTGTCCACAACCCTGTCAAACACATAATATTCAACACTACTTATCCATTCATCTTCCCATCATTTAGCCAGTACCAGATAGCAGTGAGCTTGAAGTCTATCCCTGGGTATAAGATGGGAACATCCAGGATGCCAGACTAATCAATAAGATTTCTAAGCATATGCAGATCATGTAATAGCTGCCAGCACTTATACAGTATTACATACAGTAAGTATTCAGTATTATGTGACTGACCTGTACAGCAGCAGCTTATTGACGCAGGCATTGACCAAGAGGGAGGGGTCCCGGGCCTCCCTGCTGATCCAGGAGCGGGCTGATATGCTGGAGATGGTGCTCCCCTCGTTCACCACCAGCCGCTTGGCTTTCGTCAGCTTTCCTGTCAAGGGAAGGCATAGCAGCCGTCAGGCCTTGCATGTCACACTCACAGACTACCAGTTCCTTCAGCTGGTTCCTCCAACACACAAGTAACTCTTTCAAACAGGTGAATAGAAAAAGGGTTCTGGAATCATTTATGTTGCTAGTTGCATAAGTACTGTGTTGGCTAATCTGGCAAACACAAAACGACAAAATGATAAAAATAACACCATGCTACCTTTAAAAATGGTTTTTCACAATTTAATTAGATTTTCTATATTAATTGGTAACAACACAAATAGAATGATGAACATATCATATTTTGTTCAAATACAGCAATGAAACAGCGCTGTAGACTACCCACACTACCTAGAACATACCTGTAGCCATGTCAAAGAGGAAGGAGAAAATGCTGCCACAGTCATCCCCAGCCCAAAGGATCCTGCCTGGAGCATCGAAAGATAAGGACAGAACTCGGCCTGTAAGCTTGCTAGAGCCTCCCTTCACTTTCTTCCCAGTGGAAATGTTGACCACCTGCAGGATATGCTTACTGTTCCCCACCTGGGCAAACGAATCAGGAAAAAGTCCAAGAGAATGTGAAAGTGGGTATGAAAAAATTATGAAATGCCAACAATTTAAAATTCTTCACATGACAATAGAGATGCACAATGTGCAATAATAATCCACATCAATTGTTCTGTACATCCAATTGTCACAATGCAAGGACTGTGACAGTCAGCTGGATTAAGACAATAGGTCACGCGAAAACATTCTTATTGTCATATGAAACTAAACTTGGCAAGCTTTGCAATTTTAATGATCGTTCCATTTCAAAATCATCTAAAATTTGTTTACAAAAAACAAGCAGACTAAAGTTTACTTTGGCTCTGCATGTCCTGTCTGAGCCAATCATAATCATTTTCATCTTTGCTGTCAGACTCACTCATAGACATTATGGTGCATCTGTGATAATTTAAACAGAAATGAGTGAGGAGGAGAAAAGTGAGCTGGTCACCAAAAGACAATCGACTTCCGCTGTATGAAAATATTTAGGATTCTAAAGAAATTATATCAAGCAAAAGCAAATAATTTGTCAGCATTTCTTTGTGTCTGTTGATGCAACTCGCAGCAATACCACTAACTTATTTTATAGACTGTATTAATAGATAAATGCTATTTGGCTATAGTATATTTCAGGTAAATTTCAATTCCATTTATGTTTTATAAATATCAATATTAATCACAAAAATTTCAAATATTGCAATGTGAATTTTCTCCAATATTGTGCAGCCCACCAACTGACAATGAGAACATAGAGTCCAAATGTGGTGTGTCTACTAACCACAGTCAAGTTGTTGTTCATGGGCTGGAAGGTGCAGCAAAGCAGCTCGCTGGCATCGGGGTCGGCCACCTCGCGAATGCAGCGTCCATCCTGTGTGTTCCAGATGCGCAGCGTGCCATCCAGTGATGTGGACACAATGATGTCATTGCTCAAAGACCAAGCAAAGTCAGTGACAGGCCCAGCGTGGCCCCTAAGGGTGACCTTGACACTTGGTGGGGCCGGGGACAGTGCCATGATGGACAGAGTGCCATCCAGGGAGCAGCAGGCCAGCAAGTGCTTGTCATCGTTAGCAAACTGCAGCCGTGGGACTGTGGATCATTTACAAAGGTTAAGGTACAGTCACTTTAGAGCGAAAAATATCTAGTGACTTTGAGTAGAATAAAAATGGCTGTGACAGGATAATATAGTTTACCGCAGTAAGGTGGGTATACCGCGGTATTTTCATATGTAGAATTTCATCATGGGGGAATCCCCCACCAAGATACCAGAGTAATGGTGTGCTGTTATGACAAGACATTACCAACACATGTAACCTTTTATATTGCTAATGCATACATGCGTAGCCAATCCCTGGTTTTAGTGGTACCCTCAAGCCAATGGTGACTGGCAGCCAGGCACCATTTTTCTGTTCTGATATTTTATACATGGGCAGCTTGCAATCAAAAAGGATGGGGTGCCCAGATACAATTATGATAATGGCCCTGCTGCAAAACTGAGGGGTGATCCCCACCCATGCCATACTGGATTGGTTCAGCTACGCAAATTCACAGGTCAAATTCATGTAAATGATCTCAGAGCAAAAACACCCTGCAAATTCACCTTGCTATCAATTTTCTACTTATTGTGTCGAGCAGCTAGAATGGAACATGAATGAGAAGCAATGAGACCATACCTTTGGCCTGACAGGATGTTACATCAACAGGGTCGCAGGGTACCGACACTCACCAGCAGAGTCCACGTGCTGGTCAAAGATGTGGTGCATGCCAGCAAACGCGTAGTTCTCACTGAGCGTGGTGTCCCCTGCCATGGCACGACTCGCCTCTGCCACCGAGGTGGGCACCAGGCTGCCTGGTGGTCTGAAATTGCAAACATATCCTTCAGCATTACATTTACATATTTAGCAGACACTTTTGTCCTAAATGACGTACAAGTGAGGCAGATAGCACATTACAAACAAAAGTGCTGTTGAGGAAGCGACTAGGCATAAATGCAGCTAGGCTGAGCTTCCAGTGAATGCCCAGGTATGAGTGTAAGCAGTATCAGGGCTACACAATTTGTGGTTTGGTGGTTACTCCAATTGAAATGTATTTTGCATTTTGATAGCACAAACTTCTGTATTTAAAAATATAAAATGCCTCATCAGCCAGGAATCATAAAGGAAAAAGTCTTTATACTATGGCGGGCAGCTCTATGTCCCTGTGAGGATGAGAATGACAAGATGACATAAAGAGTGTTGTTGCTATCCCTTCATGAATACCTCTCATCAATGACAGCCCGGTTCATCTGAGCCTGCAGCTGGTATGAACCTCGACTGACAGACCTGCGATGGCCCCTTGCCCCCTGGGCCCTCAGATCCTCCTCAAAATCCTGCCAAGGGACAAAAAACCAGTGGAGTGAGCTTGCATAACACAACACTGGCTGAGGGAACCATTAAGTGCATAATGGTAAGGCAGGTTGGGCATGACACCTGAATTACAGAATTCAACGACTTACCTGTACCTTGATACTCTTCATCTGAAAATGTCCCGCTAAAACGAGACATCCAAGCATTCCTGTTTGCTTCTGGTTTATCCTGTCTGCCAATTAGCATTTTTATGGGTTTATCTCCAGCCTAATTTCTAGTTCTGTATCTAACTTGAGTGTTCCAATCAAATCCCGGATGAGTGTTTATTCCATAAGTTCATCACCGAGCCTATTGCTTTACTAAATTAGCAGCAGAATAAGGCCAATTGTTCTGCTGTAGGTAACTCCTGATGACAAAGGAGATAAACAGTTTAAATATGAACGCAAGTCTAAACTTTCAGATTCACCACGCCCCAGATAGAGCCCGTCATATCAAGTTTATTCTTTTAAGAAGAAGAAATATTGCTACACTGCTCATTTATTGCCCATTAATATGATGACAGACTATAGCATTCTATGCAGTCCCCCCGCAACCAATGATGCATCTAAAGGTTGATTTCCTTTCCCTCTCTTTCTCCCTCGGTGCCTGACCTCCATGCGGTCCAGCGTGGTGCGGGAGCTGCGCACGCTGCTGGCTCGGAAGCTGCTCTGCTCAGAGAGGGGCCCATAGCGCAGGGCCAGCAGTTGGCTGCGCAGCCTCAGGTACTGTCTGCGCAGCCCTGGCTCAAAGCCACACTTTGCATTCTCTCTGAGCAACTGGCTGCGCCGACGGATGTACTGCGTGCGGAACTGCGGGAAGGTAGGCGTGCGATAAGCATTGTACCTATGGAAGAATAGAAAACAATATATTTCAGCCAAAACATAATGACAGGGGTTAGTAAAAAAAAAAAAAAAAAAACGGAAAAAAGGTTATTTTAATGCAACTCTGAGATACAGACTGAGTTTTGGAAAATAATTAATGTTATACCTAAATGCGCATAAATCAAGCTCACCTTGCGTCCACTGCCAGTACCTGCTGCCAAACTGCAGCCATTCCACACAAACTCAAGGGAAAAGGGGGACGGGGTTGATCACGTGTTGGTCACGTGTCTGAACACAAGAAAACAGGAATCACTGTTAAATGAGAAGAAACCCCAAATTATAGTCGTCTTTCAAACAAAAAAATCACTTATGTCTGTTTATCAAGATTTATTACAGTATCATGTGACTGACCTGTATAGGAATGACAAGATTAATTACAGACGGATGCTCTATGGCCATTAGCGAAACAGAAAGCAAAGAAATTGGACTGACGTGGCAATATGGGAAAATTTGGACACAAAATGTAAGATAATGTTTAAAACATTTCCAAGTATTAAGTTTTTTTTTCCAAAATAATTGGTTTTCTTATGGATCTTAGAATGACAACATATAAACATTTTGACATATGCATATAATGCACCGACCTCTTCCTTAGAATAGTTCAGATGTTAAATTAAGTTATCATGCCGAGGTTGACTAGAACAAAAACTGTCAATTGGTTAAAATTCGGAGAGGCTGTTTTTAGAACCACTGCAGAACCTGGGCTAGATCTAATAACTTGAATAGTATTTCATAAATTACCATACGTAGGCGATCTGAGTGATCGTCACGTTGATATACATACATAGTTACCATTACAGTAGTTAGCATTACAGTATACAGTAGTTATTATATATTAAGCGTAAATCTATATTATGTGTATGTCCCGAGCAACCTGCAATGGGGTGGTAATTTGGGTAAACATACTTACTGTCTAGCTGGTTTGTCATCTTAATTACCGTTTAAATCGAATTATTTCGTAACTGTCCTCAGAATACGCAACAGGGCCGGACTAGACGTAAGTAGCCATCTTTCCGACCGCTGGCCCTATTCAACGTCATTCCAACCGGCGGGATGCAACACATAAAGAACGTGTAATATATATATCGTATAATATATCAGAGGAATGGATGTAATGCCACTTAGGAGGCAGGTCATACCGCTGACAGATCGCAGTGGGTGGCTTGGCGAAATCGCCGGCTAACTAGCATACAGAACAGCCACTTCCATTAGGTTACCAACAGCCGAACGTTACATACAGACAAACAAATTGTGTGCATATATTCTGCGTTGAATTTGTTTTTTGGACAACATCATTGCTGACATTTACGCGTCAAATAAATACATTCTACGACTGACCACCTAGGTTAGTTGTATTGTGTAGCTAGCTGTCTGGTTAGCTAAAAGCAGTAAGCGTCACGCATCTATACGTCTTTCATTTACTGAATAAATAGAATTTAAAGCAATATTGCTGATCTTTACTCCTTTGTACCTTTCGTGACGCGGCGTTGATTCTTTTGACTGTTTACATTGATTATACACTCAATTCGTACCTTTTCCGGAGGCTGACTGCAAAAGCAAACCTCTCCTTCTGCCTTGCCAAAATAAACGCGGTTGCCAGATTGTACTACCTATTACACATCCAGGTGTTTTAGAATCAATTTTTTAATTTTTTAAAACGACTATTTTTGCAGCGGTACATTTTGTACTTTACCGATAAATTCCACTTCATTCAGCGGACGGGTGAATGAATAAGATATATATAGTTGTTTTTATTTTTGAATGTACAGAATCAGCATCCTGCATGTCAATGGCAACCCTGCATCCAGGTCACATGGCATTTAGAAAGACTGGTAATAGCCTTTAGCTAAATAGTGAATGGGGGCTAGTCAGAATGAACTGAGTTCGTTTATTGACGTTACATTCCTATGGGATTTTAAAAGTAATTATGATCAACACTTCCAGGTGGGGGGCAGCATGGTGGTTATCACGTACTGTTGCCTCACACCTCTGGGACTAGGGTTTGAGTCTCTGCCATGGCACCATGTGTGTGGAGTTTGTAGGTTCTCCCTGTATTGTAAGGTATTTTTACCGTATTTTTTACGGGCATTTTTTACAGTGTGGGTCGTTCCCTGCCCACGGACCCCCCACAACCCTGAACAGGACAAGTGGGATGGACAGAAAATGGATGGACCTCCATTAGAAAACAATTGAAATTTAATAGGTACTCAGTCAATTCGCTTAATCTCCGACTTGATGTATTTCTTGCCTGCTACAGTACATATCAAAGCGGTAATGTTGTTACACTGTTTTCTTTTCTTCCTGATGTTGTAATACATTGGGGTATCTTCAGTGAGAGTGACAGACTGCTCACTCGTGGGTAATTTCAAGTTTATGTTTGTCGTATAGTTTCTATACAACAGTGCCCTGTGTTGTGTCGTTGTTGTGTATTTCAGCAGTGAGGCTCACAACAGAGTGCTCCACGTGTACAATGTCCTCTGTGGGTTTGGGGCTCTTGTTCTCTGGGCTGGGTAGCTGTCGAGGCCTGAGTTGCAGGGGGATGGGGAAACAATCCAGAGGGGCATACTCGATGCGGCACAAGGTGTCCTCGCTATCACTGTTATATCCAAGGTTGCCAGTGCCGCCCCCCGAGCAGCCGGACCACAACTCCTCTTGGTTCAAGTTGATCTGCCCCGCAAGAGGCCACAGCTGCTCAGTTTGAACTTCCTTCTCGCTATGACCTCTCATATGGCTGAGCTCCATCCTCCTTCCTTCTTCCAGACTGGGTTCTACTTTCCGGAAAGTATGGCGAGCAAAAAGGCTGATGCAGAACATCTCCACAATCACAGAATAGTGGTATATCACTGCAAGAGAATGGGAGCATATTTAACATAGGAGTCATCGTATAGTGTCCATTTTATCGTTAACCAGCAGATAACTAGTGGTGTACAACTAGTTTATGACTAATGGAACATAATTCCCCAGAAACAGCCCCCAGTCTCAAACCAGTTCCCCTTACACATTGACACCTACACTGGGACCGCATTAGGTAGGAGAAAGGGGGTGTGCAGGGGAACACTTTCAGAGCTCCCATGGTCTCCAAGATTCCACTCTGAAGTCCACATAGAACCAGCACCACAATGATGCAGACAAACTTGGCCTGTAGCCCATAGCCATGCAGGACTCCTTTGGTTGCCTTATAGAAGAGCAAGTAGCCATAAAAGGACAAGAAGGTTGATATGGCAATGATGGCGTTAACATACAGATTGGGATTCACAGAATCAACCTGAGGAAAGACATAAAGCACAATATGAAGAATAGTTAAAGGAATTTTGGAAGTAGATCAATCAACTGACCAAATTAAGCTATAATTTGAATAATAAAACATCTATGTCAGAGACAAGTGGCCAGTAGGTGTAGAACCACATTTTACTCACATCTCCATAGTCGTATTGTTCATCTGTCCAGAGAACCAATGTGACAAAGAAAAGGATGGTCCTCACCACAGACAGCTGGAGGACGGCTACCATCATCCATCCAAGGGTGGTCCTGAATGAACAGCGGATGATTCTTCCACTATTGTTTCCCATTCTAAACTAATTTTCTGACCTGAGCTCTCCTAGTTCTTTCAATTAACAAAAAATAAAGATTCCTCAGATTAACTGAAAAAGTCAGTAATTATCTAACTAAATTGGGAAGGAAGCCTTTTTAACCTGTATATATTATTAACAACACAGATGGTGTATATGCCTTGAGAAATAACCTATGCCAAGTGTCTTGTTTCACAGTCTAAGTAGCTCATTCGAAAACCCAGTGCAATGATGCGGCACCTGTTGCTCAGTGGTACCTGTTAAAGGTTATCAAAGGGATGCAGCAGCAGAAGCAGCAGGGAAATGGGTTGGGATAAATTGGCTGGCCAGCCAAGGCCTCCAGCATTCTGGCCTTGCCTCCAAAGAAGTCTGTGATGAGCCCCATGAACTTCAGCAATGTGGTGGAGTGATATCTTTATGGGGAGACCAAGAAGTATTTCACTAGAATACTGAGCCAATTCATGTGCTTTCTAGTTTGCAGAAATTCTTATCCTGAATAAAAAAAATGTAATGAGACAAGCATTCTAAAAATGCAATGTCGTAAAACTTCTTACTTACACAGAAGCTATAAAATTACAGAGTGAAGATGAGCGAGGCACGTATAAAGCAGTTATGGAGGTCAGTCCAAAGACCTGCAGCAGAGACAAATGGAAGACTGGTGTGAGAGAGTCCAGGATGCACCTCTCATAATGGAAGTAGCTCGAACACAGCAGGCGACTGTACCGGATACATGCCCAGGATCCACAGGGAGAGGCTTCTGCGTCTGGAGGACACTGAGTGTCTGAGAAAGAACCCGATCTCCTCCAGGAACAAGGTCAGCATGATGAAGGCCAGGCCGGCGGGAAAGAGGAACACCCACAGCTCATTCTTGATCACTGCAGTTAGATATAGCATTCTGAGGTTAATTGGAGTTACCAGATTGCCCATGGGTGTGCATGTGCAAGTGAACGGTTTGTGCGTGTGCTGAGTGTCTGAATGCCGTGCTGTTGCTGTGGGCAGACTGAATGCGTATGAGCTAAGTTGAGTTTGCAGACCCACAATGCTTTAAACACTGGGGAAACGTCACACACTATCCACACTTTACCTACTGGTTTTTCCATATATATCATCCATCCATTCATTCATTCATCCATCTTCTAACCACTATGACCTAGGAAGAACCTGAAGCCTATGCTTATATCTCAGAAATGAATATTTGAAATATTGTGTAACAGAACTCTTTTTACTGCTGCTTACCTTTTTCTGCCCTGAGCAAATGAAAGGTTAGCTACTATTCTATGTTCAATGTTTGTACTTGTGTATATCTGTAATTTACCTTAATTTCATCCTTTGCTGGAGCGGCACACAAACTACCATGTTCATTTACATTCATGTTCATCTTTAGATGGACCACTCACTGAATCCCCTTACTGCGATAGCATTTGCGTGAATGTGTATTTGTGTGAATGGTCAATAATCGGTGTCCCATCTGTGCTTCTGAACTGGATAAGCAGTAATTGAAAAGGTAACAGACGGATGTTCTGTGCTATGATAATGTTTTGATTTTGAGCAACAATAATATCTTGTTAAAGGGACCAAGACTGCATAATAATGGTCAGAAAAATAGTATAAGGATAAAAATGCCACGGAAATCTGTATTGGGACAGTTTTTTCAAAATAAAACAAATTTTTTCAATCAAACAAATTTCAAATTTAAATTCCATGAATAAAGCACGTTAGCTAATATGAATCTGTGGTTAAGGACAAGTTTCCCTGGATGTGTTTCAAATTTTGGATATTCTGTGTAAACATGAGGGAATCAGTGTTAAAATAATACATGAGCTGACCCAACACAACCTGACCAGAAGTCAAACACACACGATAGAGGAGTTCTCCTTTATCAGGGATATTTCTGGAGAAAGTTCAGGGTTCATTTCCACCCAGCTAATTTTTCTTCAGGAAGAATTTGGGCCACACTTGCAGAAGATCAGCTTCAGAGAGGTGTTAAGCTGTTATTGAGCCATTGATAAAATGGCTACGCATTATTAGCCCCTTATTCATGGACAGGGAGACCATCACCTGCAAATAACTCAGACGACAGGGGAATCTCTGCCCCAGGCCAGCTGCAGTTGCTTCCTCTTCCCATCATGCATCTGTCTGAGAAGGTGCTGTTGAGTCTCACAAAAAAGACACCGCGATTAAAAGCAGATAGCTACTCTGGCTTAGGGTGAACAGCTTCACAGAATAATGCACCAATACATTTCATGGGAGGTATAAATCAAAATGAAACAAAAGGCTGTGAGGCTGTGAACCAGGAGACCACACTGGCAGACCTGGGTAATTCTAAGATTAACACAAATGGTAATAACAATAAACAAGCCAAAGAGAAACAGAATAGATGAAATCTTCTTATGTCTCCACCCACACACAGGCCTTCTTCACATTATACTGCCAGAACCTTTTAAAATGTGCTGGGTTGTATACAGCCCTTGACTTACACCACTACCCATCATTTAGATATATAATGTATACATCCCACCACCCAGAACCTCCCAGAAATTGACAGAAGCTCCCTGACACCCATGAACGTTATTCCACTGAAGCCAGCAAGACCTTCAGCAAATTTTACCACCAGCAACACCCCCGGGCTAAAATATTTCCACCTCGATATGCCGAAGGTGGGATGTCTGACTTTGTACCACAACTATTATGACTATTGAACAATCATTGCGGTTCTGCAAGTGTGGGAAGGGTAAGATATTTTAAAACAAAGATGATGTTGCTAAAATCACTCAAACCAAACCGTGGAGTTGTTTATTTAAGAATATAGTTCGCCTTGCATTATAGTTAGTGTGAAACATTAACGTAAGGCCTGATAGTTGGTTTGTCCTACTCACCCATAAATTCAATTGTAATGAAGAAGTGATAGGATTAGTCAGGTTCTTGGTTTTGACCTCAGCATGTAGCAGAAAAAGTATCTAGTCTGTTCCGTCTTCGAATGGCGTGCTGTAGTCTGAGAGATGCCTTCCTGAATCGAGCGATTAATGATTGACTAAGTATAGGCTGGGACACGGCTACAGAGCTAAGTCCGTTCTTCAACACTTTCCCTTAAAGATCCGGTGCTCATTCTATGGAACCTAGAAAAAGACATAGTGGGAAGAACACAAATCAAACCTTTCCTAATCCTAATAGTTTACACCAACAAAAATGTTTTACCATGCAGGTCATTGGGAGAAAAGAATATTCAATGGATTGTACTTATCAGCTCGGCGTTCCATGGCTTTGTGATTCAAGAAAACTGGGTGCATTGATGCTGAAGGTCAACTTGGTGAAGAAGATGTACTTGATGAACCTGAATAGATTCTCTTCATATACTTTCAACTCATATCCAAGTGTGTATGTATGAACTGAGTGTATTTGAAGCTGTATCAAGATAGTAGCTATTACTACTTGTTCTGTTATTCATGTTGATGGATTGATGACATGTTTATTATTTTAATGCTTTTTGGGTTTTCAGTTTATGAGACAAAGCAGCACTGGTCTGGAGTAAAGGAACAATGTGCGGTCAGGGTGCGCGGCTTGTCGTTTGACCTCAGCTCAGCAGGGGCCCCTGGCATGGCTGACTGGGCTCGTTTGTTTGTCCTAGCTGCTCTTTCTCGATGGCACCCCGGTGACACCCTTATTCAGTGACTACATCCATAAATGCAAGCCACGACAGCATCAGGAGATGCACCTTCTAAAAGACTGAAAAGGCTGTTGAGTGAAGCCAAAATGCCAGGGGCTAAAGGTATGCTTTATTTGTTAAGGTATGCTTTATTTGCTTTATTTAATGTATTCTTACATTTGGATATTTTACGGGAAAAAGCATAAAACCTTTCACAACGTTCAGGGGGCTATTTGATTATACTTTCTATAATCTACATAACCAAGGTAGCCAGTTTAAATGATATCATTTGAAAATATTTATAGTAATTTCATATTTCAGTACTTTTTTTTATCGACGCAAATATTATATTCTAACAAAAATGTATACTTTAAATAGACCACAGCACAATTTTTTGTTTCACTCATTTCTCAATTTATGGGTATATGCCTTTAAATAATGTATTTTTTGCAAATTTTCTTCTCTGTTTCTCACTGATGAAGGGCTTCTTCCCTGCTTTATGGAACGTCCTGCTTCTAGGAGCCTGACACAAACTATCCTAGCAGTGCACTTCACACCTGCAGTTAATGTTTCCCATTCATGAGAAGCTGTTGGATAAGTTAACAGTCATCCCTGGCATTAGAAAGTCGCTTTTGCCCTTTACCTGGCTGGTTTCTGGTCATTCTCAGTGTCTCCTGCTTCACCTAGTTCTTGTGTACCTACTGTCTTAGAAACTTTGAACCTGGAAGCAACTTGCTGCTCAGTGTAGCCTTCTGCCAGCAGAACCATGATTAAACCAGGATTTAAAAATGCAGATTTGTTAAAAAAAAAAAAACTGAAAAAGAGTGGTCTCATATTTTCCACGGAATATCCTTCTATGCAGAAATCATACTTATTGCACTTTTAGTCACGCATTTTGAAAAATGCAGATTTGGCATAACTAATACTAAACACTAAGTCTTTGTCCTTACAAAAATGGGAAATCACCTTCTTAGGTATCAATTTTACAGGCACATGGCAGGAGGATCGTTCTTAGAGAAATTGCAAACGACATATCTACAATTTGTCCTATTACCAAATTTGTCCTAAACAAATTTAACATATGGATTTTCAGGTGACAAATCTGATAAGAAGACTGCAACAAAGGTAGGTTTCAAAATCTATGAAGTGAAAAAATAAGAGTAAGGTTGACATAAGTCCTAATAGGAATGTTTGTGTGTCATTGAGTCTGTTTTCTATTGTGCTGTGTCCAATGAGTTATCTCTGTTACAGTCACATAATTACTTCAATAATATGCCCAATAATATCTGACTGATCATCACTGTCACAGCAACCCAAGAGCCCCAAAGAGCAGCCAAAGAAAGGCAATCAGAAAGGAGATGACAAAAAGCAAGGTCAGTTTCTGATTTTTTTTTTTAGGAGAATATTTCTGTATACTTTACTCCTCTCGTTTTACATCAATTTGTCACTGTTCAGTTTGCTAGCAATACAAATTAATAGGAGGGTATCATATAGAGAGTGAATGAAAGGAGACATGGATATATATGGACTGTATTGTACATGGTCCAATAAAGTGCAAATACATCAAATACATCTGCTCAATGGAAACACACTTTTGAGGAGGGGGGTGGGCAAGAGAAAACCTAATGCTGACAGTGGGGTCATTTAGCTGCAGTGCAGTACTGATGCAGCAGTGGCATGCAGCTGGGACCCAGCAGGCGTGACGCTGCATTTCCAGTTAAGGCGTTTGTGCCGTCTTTCGCAGGCCGGCCGGACGGAGAGAAGCCATAGCTGTTGTCAAAGGTCGGTGGGATCCAATGGCAGGCTGGATTCTTGGCCATCAGAGCCCCATGCCTGTCCTCCTGCCCCCAGCCATGCCTGATCTGGACTGTTCCCTACAGAATGTGTCCACGTGTGACAGCGATGTCCAGAAAGCCCAATTGTCATTTCTCTAGCTGTCAGCTCGAGTCCCTCCATCTTGTCACCCAAATTCTACTATTCCCTCTATCTATCTACAATATTCCCTCAACCCAATTTGCCACCAACAACAAAACGACAGTCCCATTTTTTCATGAAAATAAAACCTGATAATCATACTAGTCTTGGCTTTGCCTTGTTCTGCATCTCCTCAGTGTTTTCTGAATAGCCAGCCAGTCCATTTAGGGAGATTTTGTGTTAATGCTGTTTTCAATGTTACCAATCCTAGTTCTTATGCTAAAAAAATCAGCCATTAAGGGCTATGTTGAGGTGCGGTGTAACAATGAAGATTCCCAATACTGAGTCAAGTCAAATCTGAAGGAGAATAAAACCAAATTCTTCAGCTTTTAATGGGAAAATAACACAAAAGATACAACATAATAATAGAAACCATAGTAACTTAGAAAAGAGAACATATACAAGAAAAAAGGAGACTGGAAATGACTAACTCTCCGCTCAGTTAACTAACAATACTCACGGCACAGTAATAGAGAATTATGGTCGGCTGTCTTCATAAAAATATGGATGGTCAAAATTATTGAACAGATCTATTCCAAAACTATATGGCACAATACAAACAAATGACTCTAAACTTACAAAGGAGAGTTAATATGTTGATAACGATCACAACAGATCAAAACGAATACAAACTGACAACTCAGTTTATTCCAGTGTAATAAGATCATTTGGCTAATGAACACTTCTACGAGGATACTATATCTTAAATGACAATAGGTAAAGGAGTTCAACCCGTTTCAGGGCTCAGATATAATTTCATATCATATAAAGTGTAAGCAGACTACAACTAACCCAGAGGCATGAAAGTAATATATTACTGTTGTGCGTACTGGTATATGGTGTTGTCTTGTAATACCTGTATGAGTAGATTTCAATTGCAAGCAACCCCAGCAGTTTGATGAAAGATCAAGGATCCATAACAAAAAAATAATTCAAAACATTAAGGGGGTTTAAGAAGGGAAAATTAGGGGGGAGTGCATAATTTTCAACTGGCCACATTTAATTTGATGTAATGAAGTTCTTCTCACCAAAGTACCTGTTCATCTAGTTTTTAGCACTTTCCCAGGCACCTTATAGTCATGGGCAGACACCAGCTTTCTTCACAAATCACAGCCTTAAAACCTTAAAGTACCATGCAGGAAAGCAGGCATCAACTGGGAAAGTGACATCTCACAGCCGGCAAATGGAAACCCGTAAAAGTGGAACCTGATATGTGTGGAAGAGCTACTTTGACATGGGCCAGCAGAAGATCCCCTCTCCATGAGAAAACAAAGTCATGGTGTAGGACTGTTGGCTTACAGTTGAATCTCCACCTCAAGGAAAATCTGTGTTACATTTAAACCTGTGGCAATTGTCTGTTTGGAACAGTTTCATCAATGTAGTTTGAGGTCCTACAAGGTATCATGGGGTATAAAAAGAAAACATTTAATTAAATTAGGGTTACATTTGGAGACATACATACATGAGATTCAAAACTAGTCCAAATATTTACCACCTGGAAGCTGGTGAGAGGTTGTCCATCCGAGTGACTGACAGGTGGACCAATGGACCAGTTACTGTCAAGCTTTAGAGAGCTGATAGTGACTCACAGTGCAATGGTTCCATTGAAAGCATGGAAGTATAAAATCTGTTTTTTTGGGAGGGGGGGGCGGCGGGTCATAATTTAGAGGATGAGGAAGGAATTGGTTCCAAGTGAAGGTGACGTGCCATTGGTACAGTGGGAGCCAGGGGTGGGAACCATTCTGAATGTCCTGAGCAGGAATCTGGAGGAGAGAAGGACAAAAGGGGAATTCCAGAAGACAGGCCTTTGCGGTGCTCCTCCGGCCGGGCCCTGGGCTCAGGGTACTGGACATTATTCCTGCCCCGCGTCCCCGTCCAACACTCAGCGGATGAGGCGGTAGAACACCCAGCAGCCAAACGTCACCCAGTGGCTCGCCCAGCTCAGCTCAGTCCACTTCTGAATGGTGTGGTTGGCCAGGTAGCCCTGGAGAGGGGCAGAGAGGCGAAAGTAACCGTCAGGTTTCCGTGGCTTTGCTGTATGTCACATGTCAGTCAGCGACTGTCGACAGACATCTGATCTTCAGTAGTACCTCAGGTCACCAACAGCTACCTAGTATGCTTATTCACTTAAGCTCAAAATCAAGTCACCACTGAAATAATACATTACTTGGTGCTGAAAGTAAATTACTACCTGCCACCTCATGAGTGCCATACCACAGGCTTACAAATATTCCCGAAATAGCCAATAACAAACACAAGGTTACCGTGATGGTGTGTAGACCAGACAAATTACCGATGCTTCTTAACCCAATGCAGCCTGCTTAACCACCAAGTCACATGTCTAGTGTGGTGTGGTAACCGCATTCTTCATAATGTTCCGGAGTATTTTTAACGTTACCATGGTTTTTAACTATTATAGCTCAAGGAATTAGATTCTTAGTATGTGCTATAGGACAAGAAAAAAAATTTTGTCCTAACCGCTTATGGCAGTGTTTCGCAATATCCGGTCCTTGGGAACCCACAGACACACCGGGAGCTGGGAGGGAGCAAAAATGTGGACTGGCTGTGGGTCCCTGAGGACCCGACTGGGAAACACTGGCTTATTGGAAAGAAATGAATCTTATGCAGCTGTATGTTGCAGTGTTTTTTCTGGATCATTTCAAGTTAAGCTGGGGGGGGGGCAGGCAGTGGCTTTGTGGGTAGGCAGGTCACATCTCACTTCCAGGAGTGGGGGGGTTTGAATATGTAAGCCTGCTGTTCTCCCCTATGCTCAGCTTCCTTACTGTACTCTGCCCTCCATCTCAGTCCAAAACCACATAATTAGGCTGACTGGTGTCACTAGCTGCATCATGAAAGACTGACCCCAGTATTGTACCCTGTGCTTCCTGGAATAGACTCCAGTATAACTGCGCTCTGTACTGCATAAACAGATAAGCAGAAGATGGATGGATGGATTTCAGGCTAGGTACCTTTCTCAGGGTTAAAACAGCAGAGCCCCTACAGTAGTAAGCTTATAGCCTCTGAGTCTTAAGTACACATTTTTAACCACTTCCTCCTGGCCTCGTTTCGTTTGTGTGAACTTCTACAATTTCCACACTAAAAAGTCTTAGAAAAACAAGGCAGGTCTGTCAGGAAAAGGCAAATATATTTATAAACACAGCAATTTAATCTAACATGATGAAAAATATCCAGTACCGCATTACGTTAACATCAGCTAGAACGGTCAGAATTTTGGGCTCAGCTGATAAATGTAGACATAAATAAATAATACAAATGGTTATGCTGATGTTATCTAAAATAAGAAACTGCACAGAATGGCACAAGAAAATGAACATTTACAATGTGTGTGCCTTATCAGGGATATATGGGTGTGAGGTTCAGATACAGTATGTGTATGTGTGTATGTGAGATATTAGTTTTAAATAGTGTCACTCAGCACAGAGCCACCTCTCTGCACCAGCACGACCTGTGCTGACCCAAAGACGTGAACACCGGCCCAACCCCACCTGTGAAGCTCGCCTCACCTCTTCTGTGTCCGCATTGTCCACATCAGCGTCAAACAGGGAGCCCAGGTATGCCAGATGGAAGATGGCTAAAGTGCTGAAGAGCACGTTGATGCCATAGACCCATAGGCTCTACAGAGGAAACGCATGAATGACGCAATGACACAAATAAGGCAGCACCAGGTGCTGACCATAACACAGGCGAAAACAGTACAAATAAAACCGCACCTTCTTATGCTGGTGAGTGCAGTCGGGTGGACATCGCTTTGATAGGATACAGGCACTGAAGATGACAGCCAGCCTCTTCCGCAGAACTGCGTGAGGGGGTGACACGAAATCAGTATGACCCTCAAAAAACGGTCAGAATTTTCAATGTTTTGGAAATTGCCAAACCAGGATTGTAAGACAGAATGGTAAGACGTCCATGAATATTCCACCAGCTTCAAATGTAGCAACTCGAGATCATGACCCCTACCGTGCTCTATGTAGGTGATGAAGCCCAGGGACAGTAGCACCGCCCCCAGGTGGAAGCTGAGACCCTGAAGAACAGACCAGTAGGACAGCCGTCCATTAACTCAGTGTTTGCCAACCTGGTCCTTGGGAACCACCAGACGGTCCATGTTTTTGCTCCCTCCCAGCTCTCTACCAGACAGTCTACATTTTTACAGCTGGGAGGGAGCAAAAACGTGGACCGTCTGGGGGTCCCCAAGGACCAGATTGTGAAACACTGGATTAACTGACGGAACAATGTTAACAGCATGCGGTGTCACCATATCTATGGGGAAAGTGTATTAAAATTTGCCATGGGGATCAAACGGGTATAAAATGGACCTGTGTGAACACTGTCCGACTCCTTGACATATGATGATACGTCACACATCATCATTGAAAGGCACAAAGAAAGAGACTCACGTGCAAAAGAGCGCTGGCCGTGTAGGTGACCAGTATGGCAGGGAAAGTGCCCAGTTTCAGAGCACTTTTAAACACATCTGGTGAAAACACCTCATGTCAATTCCGAGCTACGCAGTACACCTAAAGAAGCATTCTCTTATTCAGCAATAGGTGCTTTGCATTTTGCGCTACTGGAGTGCCTTCTAGTGGCCAAAGTAGTGTAATAAAAATGTATTTATGGCAAAATTAACAAAGTATTTGTTTGAAAAGAATATATAAAAATTAAACTCTTACAAATGGAAAATATATCACATATTGAAAAAATATTTACTGTATGGTTTGTATCAGTAAATTGAAACATACAACACATATACATGTATATTATACATATTACACAGAAACACTTTCACATTCATTCATACGCGTACATACACACACAGCAAGCACTTACAGGTATTAAGCCAACGAGACATGGGGAGGTTCCAAGAAGTCACGACTTCGACCATGGACCTGGGAAACTCCACATTTAAGGGCCTCGCAACGGTCAGGTCCCTGTGAAAAAATGGCAGACATACACGTTTTACATCCACTTACGGCCAAACTCATATCTCCGTACAGGGAAGAGAAAACCTGGCAATTTGCAACTACCATTTCAAGTTGTCCTTATCTTCACTGAAGCCGGCTCCAGCCATCGTGGTCGTGGTCTCACTCAGGTAGCTCACAAAGTAATTGCTGAAGTGGAAGGACATGGCGTTTTCATAGGCGTGAAGCCACCTGCAGATGGATAGCAAGAACACGGAGAAGAAATGAACAGGTATACAGCCTCTGCTCAGCTCAGCGACTGTTCAACACAGATCAGTCTGATCTTCCCTAAGCAGTAGAGTTCAATCAATTCTGTCTCATCACTGTGGGGCTTCCATAATCACTCAAAAATCAAAAGGTAACAGACCTACCTCGCTATAGCACTTCAGTGAAGCAGAGACGGAAAGAGAGAGAGAGAATAATTAAGAACTTCACTAATGGAAATGGGAATGACAGACATGAGCAGAGAACGGACAGGTGAATAGATAAAGCAGGGTAATCTTTTAATGACCGGTTAAACCTTTTAGGTACATACACGGCTCTCTAACGCCACCATTAGTTAGGCTTGTTGGTACCCAAGTCTGGTAACTTCTCTAGAACAATTTCCCAGTCTTAGTCCAACTAACGTGTGCTGTTCTCAATATGTCTGTTACCACATTGGTTGTGCAACTAAGATTAATGAATTATTCAAGTACCTAACAAGCCCAAAGTGTTACAGTAATTCATCTAATGAAGCAAAGCAAAATTTTGACCATATCCTCAATTTTAAAGAATGTATGAAAAATTCATACTTATTTCACAGCATGAACAGATGGGAAAAAGCTTTTGCTAAAAACACATGTCCAAATTCAACCAAATCTCAGGATGTCGAACTCAGACGCTCACAAGCAGCATGGAAGACCAGGCTCTTAAATGTCCAACCTTTGTCCTTAGACAGCGAAACAATCACACATGGCAAATTATATTAAACTGAATCTGTTGAATGAATAATTGTTATAAATTTTCAATCATGTTACCCAGAATTTGTGGGAATGTAACAACAGGGAAGCATAAAAAGTGGACGAAAGAAGCACTGGCCCAATAAATATTACTCAGCATTTATTATTTTAATAAATAATGAATTATTTAGAAGTAATAATTAGCCAAGTCAATTCCTCAATATTAATATTCTAACAAATGAAAGAAGCATAATTTATTAAGAACACTATGCCTATATTTAGCCTATAATAACAATTAGATTAAGTTTAACAATCGAAAAGCCCAAAAACAACATTTATTTCAACATGATAAATAACATAATACTAATAATGAGGCTGCATCAGTCCCTATAACACAACAAGCCATAAGACCTGTGATCACTGGGGTCGACACCCTGGGCCTGAACCTAACATGCTCCTCCTCTTAACTCCTCAGAACGGAACGCAGTCACATTCAGCCTCCTGCTGGCAATCTGCTTACAGCGCTATTCTCTACCACAATAAAGTATTACCTGCTTTTTCGTTTCTTTTTGCTGTGGATAAGAAGCCGGGAAAGCAGTGGAGGGAGAGAGAGAGAGAGAGAGAGAGCGAGAAAGAGAGAGAGAGAGCAATCAGGCAGCAGAAGCAAAAATATAATCGGAAATCAGGAGTGCGAGGCAAGAACACATAGGCTATACCAGGCTATCAGAGCACACAGAGACAGAGAATAAACCATCAATACGTCCCAAAATGTGCTGCCTGGCGCTCGTCCCCATGTCCCACGTCTACCGTACAGCAGTGGCCCACACTTACATTCGCAACAGCCGGTCTCCGTAGATAGGGATAAAGTAGGGGAAGAGATAGGGGGCGACACAGTTGGAGATGATCAGGCAGACCTGGCATTTGATCCAGCTCAGGCACACCTTCAGCAACCAGGCCCAGCTCTGAGACAAAACAAAGTGGAGGTTAGTGGCGCAGGGCTTCTGCTGACAAGCTCATCTGGTGGCGTGAAAGTGCATTGTGCTCTCCCATACTGCAGCAGAGCATAGATATGTTCTCTTCTAACACGAGTGTCTTTTTAGAAATGGAGATTTTAAAAAAAACAAACAGAAGTATGTAACCAGCAACCACCATAAATAGCTAGCTTGTTGAAAATTCATTTCAATTAAATTTATAGTAATAACACAGTCACTCCACTAAGCCTATGGCTTCTTATTGAATATCAAAAGAGGCTATTGAGGAAAATAACTGAAATAATAATAAATACAATTTCTGAAAGATCAAATCAGAATCAGAATCAGAATTACATTAAACATTAAAAGCTACATTAAACATCAACATTAGCTAACAAAATGTTTAGCATTAACAAAAGCTAAACATCAATAATCTTCATGAGCTTCAAATTACCAGCTTCCGGCTCTCGATGGCTTCCCTGTAGCTGTTGAAGCTGATCCAGGGTCCGAAGATCACCGTGCCCACAAAGTAAATGTAGCCCATGAACTCAATAGGCGAAGGCACGGTGGGAACGATACCTCTGTCCAGGTCAAAGGCCAAAGAGATGGCCTTCATGGCCACCACCATCTGGGAGCCTGACAAAGATGTGGCACGCGGGTCACCCGTATCTCCAGTATGACTGGAACGAATTTCCCAGATGCATCGACGAGCGTGTTTTAGTGACACAGTGTAGAGCAGGGGTGTCAAACTCTAGTCTTGGGGGGCCAAAGCCCTGTGTGGCTTTGTTCTTTCCCTGTTCCACTACAAATGATTCAGCTCAAGAACTGTGTGGCAATTTGCATAACGAGTTGAATCAGTATTAAATGAGGGTAAACCAAAAACTGTGCAGGGTTCCGGCCCGCCAGGACTGGAGTTTGACACCCCTGGTGTAGAGGATATGGTGAGACTTTCTCTGCAATTAAGAGCTTTTCAGAGGACAAACTACAGCAACACATCCATTTACCTCTCATTTTATGCCAGGTAGCAGTATCCATCATGTGCATCTCACTGAAAGAAAACAGCAGACACTACTTTTACAATAAAATAATACAGCTACATTGCAGACTATGTCTGAAACTTAAAGATAATAACTGAAAAGGTTCATTATAAATAACATGAATGGATAAGTGAGCCCCGAATGTTAATAGTGGTTTTTCAAAGAATGTATAAATATATTTTCCATCCATCCATCCATCACTGGGCCATTGAACCTTTTAAAAACACTGAACACTAAACGTCTGGTAAATTCTTATATCGATTCATGTTATCCATAACAGAAATCTAGACCATGTGTCTTGCCTATTAAAAAGCTCATAACTAGAAGATTTTCTCTTTAATAATCAAGATTTTTCCCCTATTTTAGAAATATCTGCTGATAACTGCACTTCAAGGACAAAGAGTAGAAGACCCTGGTCAAGCACGGGGCATTTCTGGTATGAAAATGTAGAGACACCGATGGAAGAATGGCTGCTTCGAGCCAGCAAAACCTACCCCATGAGTAGGTAAATGAGGATGGTGACGGAGAGGAAGGTGCCGCGGTTGTTGGAGTGGCGGCACAGGAAGAGGATGAGGTAGCAGAGTAGGCTGAGCAGCACCACCCACACCATGTGGAGCTGGAAGAAGAGGTAGAGGGAATAGAACCCCCCAGCCACGGTGCTCAGGTGCTTCACGTAGAGCGGGAGGCCTAGCAGGGCAGACAGCGCGGTAAGAGGCCCCTGCAAAGCCGCCATCACATTCTGGCCCTGTTTCCACAGTCCAGTACTCGCAGAACTGTGATTCATGCTAGAGGCCCTCCAAGTCAAAGCGGGCCTCGACGGGCAGTGAGCTCACCCAGCCTCCAAAGGCATCGACACAGCAGGCAGATGACCAGCAGCTGCCAGACCTGCTCGAAGCCTTGCTGGGCGGTGGGCAGGAGACAGCCCTCTGCCAGCTCCTGAAAGAACTCCTGCCTGCTGAATGACGGCATGCCGCTGGCCGCGGGAACCTGCGGACGCAGAGCATGCACAAACAGAGCCTCACGGCCCGCACCGCTGCACCAGCGCACCTTGTTCTCCTGCAGCTGCAGCAGGAGTGTTATCAAAGTTTCTCAGTTGCTAAGTAACCGTGGGATTATTCTAGCCGGCAAGACAACTGAAATCTCTCAAAAACAGGTCCTAATTCATCTAAGACGCTACTATCCAGAAACTTCTCCAGCAGACATACAGATTTGCGGTTCCTTTTATTACGAACTCTGGCACACATGAATACGTATACCTTCTGGATTTATGCAAGAAACATTGAAAAGCACAAACTAGTCAAAACAGCCAATCATACATTAGACACAAGTACAGTTTAAAAACCACATAAAAACTATTTCATGCAATCACTCCATGCACTGCGCAACTCCAAACTATATATAACGGTATAACGGGAAAATTTGTTTACCTGGGTGATTCTTTCCCAAATATACAGGGAAGTATAAAACTCTAAAATTGAATAATATTAAATCATTATGTAATAAAGGTTCATTTAAGCACAACCATTTCACATGCTATTTTGGCAAGGTTTTACATAAGCTTGGTATTCACAAAAAGTTTCTTCTTATGCTTTGACTTTTATTGAGATAATTTAGATACACTCACCAACATATATACTGATGACTTAATCTATCCCTCTTAAAGCACACTAAATTTACCATTTCACAAAACATCACTGTTTAAGTACAGAAAATTAGAATGCATTCCATTATAAAAGTATTACATTTATCTTTACTACTGAATTTGCCTAAGAATTCTGTTTCTGAATCATTGTCAGAATTATGATCAGGGCCAGCGTTCCTTACAGGCAGAACAGACAGCTGCCTAGCGTCCCCGAATTACCTATGTTAGGAAGTGAAATGGTCATTAACTGGGTGGGTAGGGGTCCCCCCCAAGTAATGCTTTGCCTATGGCAGTGTTCCCCAATTCCAGTGCTGGAGGGCCAGTTTGCAACACAGTTTGCAGATTTCCCTGCTCAGGCACACCTTCTAAACCTGGCAATTAGCTGATTAAGATGTGTCCGAGCAGGGAAATCTGCAAACCGTGTTGGATTCTGGCCCTCCAGGACCGGAATTGGGGAACCCTGGTCTAGAGCCATTTAAATGGTAGAGCCAGTCCTGGTTATGGTCATGGGAAAGACAACAGTACAAAGTAATAAACACGAAAACAACAGGGATCTCCAGCATGGATTCAATTATCCAAAAACTCCAAAGACTGACTGCACCATGACATGGGTTGCTGCAGATGAATTACTGTCCACAATAGGAAAGAAAGAGCATTCTGGACTGGTGATACTGTCATTATCCCATACTATAGTCTCAGAATCTTTATCAGAAACAATCGATTTTTTTTTTTTTATATTTAGTGGGCACAAATTATGCGTTGAACCGAACTATTACTTTAAGAAGAAGCGACAAGAACACTTTAATCACAGAAGGCAGTGCCATTCCGGTGGGCATAGCTAGCTATGGCTAACCAGGCAGCACCTTCTGTGGGGTCACACGTTATTTCAGCAAGAAGCTCGCTAACTTGAGGTTGCACAGATAACACTGGACTAACTGTGTTGTTTTATATATATGCACACAGATATAAAGCCAATTATAGCAACTAGTGAGGTTGCTAACGTTGAGTAAAACAGTTTGCAGCAATACGTAGCCAGCTACTAGCTAAGTAGAACAGCCTTAGTTTTCAGTTGGTATATCTAATCGATAATGTCAGTAAAAAGACGGGTAGACAAGGTTAGCTAGCTAGGGATAAACACGCTCCGTCCTAATCCAGCGTTCGGCTGAGTAACATGCTCACTGGCCGCTGGCTATCAGTGCTGTCCGCAGTCTCCATGTACTGTTCACCGCAACCACTATTCTTTTCAGTCCAAGATCACCGAAGATTCATCGATACCGCTTAATTTTAGGCGCTCACCCGAGAATCGCTTGGTGGTTCACCGGCCTTTTACGTCTACCTTTAGAGCAGCTTCGATATCCCGACTTCAAGCTGCCCTATTCTGCCTTTCATGCACGGGCGATCCAGATGTTCCTAATTTTTGACTCCCATATTCCACATCTGCTTAGGCACTTCTGCCATTCCTGTACAGCGTAGATGAATGGAGCCTGAGAGCCAATGATTTGATTGGTTTCCCCAGAGACAGCCAATAAGAACAAACAGCAACGGATCAGCCAATCGTCTTTAAATATCCTAGATATTAGCCAATCAAAGCGGGTTCGGGAAACCCCCACCTATTCCCGAAATTGCAGTCCGATCCTGATCGCAAATGAACGGATGCTGAAAAATTAGAGGACTCCGCTAATTTTTTTTGAAACCGTTTGTTGAACTATATCAGAATTAGTTTCGTGAGTGAATTTAATTTGCTTGTATACTGCTTTCAGAACTGCAAGCACAATTAATGGGATGGGGCCACAAAGTTCATAATGATTATTTCATGGCTAAAACATAGGTCTCATTTGAAAATAATGTCAAGGTTATTCAATGTGCTTATAGCGAATTGGACAGTTATATTGAACTTTTCGCTAAGATTAGAAAAATGGAAATTCATTCCATAATTCAAAATTTAATCCGTGTATCGTTCGTTTTTGGGATTTTCCGTTTCAAAACCAAATCGGAAAAACCTTCTGTTTTAAAATACGAACACGGGAAACAGGACAAACAGAAAAAGAATTAAAAAATGGGCTTCGTGTTTTGTTTTTCTGTTTTAAAACCAACCGGGAAAACTAAAATCCATCCATCCATTTTCCTAACCGCATATCCCACTGGGTCGCGGGGAGTCCGGAGCCTATCCCGGAAGCTACGGGCACGAGGCGGGGAACAACCCAGGACGGGGGGGCAGCCCATCGCAGGGCACATTCATACACCATTCACTCACACATGCACACCTACGGGCAATTTAGTAACCCCAATTAGCCTCAGCATGTCTTTGGACTGTGTGTGTGTGGGGGGGGGGGACCGGAGTACCCGGAGGAAACCCCACGATGACATGGGGAGAACATGAAAACACCAACTGTAAAATTGTTTTTTTTTTTTGTTTCGTTTTTGTGTAATTTATGGTAAATACAGGAAATGCCCGACATGTAACTTATAGCATTGTATTTAATATTATAATATTGTAAGATTTGCAGTTTGGAAACATCTACCCATAGAAATGTTTATTTGTACTATTCTCTACATTTTAGGACAATTATAAAGACATCAAAACTATGAGAACATATCCCTGCTGGAAAAAGCACCATTGACCAGCATAGCTGGTTTCCAGCATGACCAGCATAAACTGCGAACATTTTGTGTCAAGTCCCATCAATGCCACAGCCTGAGCCCAGTTCACCAGCCCTGTCATCCACTTCCTTCTTCCATTGCCCATCCTCCTCTTTTGTGTCATCTCCTTCCCCATCTGTTTTTATGGACTCTCATCCTTCATCCCCGCATGTAGCCTCACCTGTAAGCCCAGTTCCAGGTCCATCTTCAGCTCCAGCTACGGTTCATCCAACCCCCCTGCACCCAGTTCCGGCTCAGGCCACAGCCCCTTCACCTCAGCTGGTTACGGCTCCGACACCCCCGTTTATGTCTCTTTCTACCGTAGTGGAAAAATTGGAAAGATTCTATTAGTTCAATTCCTCCTACATGAGCAATTACTACACCATGTCCCATGAGGACAGGTGTTTTGACCTGTCAGTTATGGAGGAATGGAGAAAACGAAACTCCTAGCCTTGTTATTTGTATGGCGATAATAAAGGTGGTCCTGTGACCCAGAAGCATAGACTGGGTGAAAATTAGATAATATTTCCCAGTGATATGCTGGACCCACAGAGCGCCATCCTTGGGGTCCTGGAGATGGCTGTGGAGATGGGCTATATGTCTGATATAAAAAATGACATTTTCATAGATCCTGCAAATAGTTAGGCTGGAGATCTTACGAGAACTTATGACAAGATAAGATTAAGATAGGATAGGTTAAGATAAGATTGTATAACATAAGATAGGATAGGTTAAGATAAGATTGCACAACAAGATAACATAGGATAATATACGATCAAAATAGGATAGGTTAAGATATCATTAGAGGAAGGGGACCAAGGGAAGAAGTGTCTCTGGGATGAACAAAGGCAACCTTGCACTGCATGCCCAGGCAGATTGAGCACCACAGCCCTATCGAATCCATTGTTGCTGACAGTCACACTCCACCAGAACCCCCAGACACTAACTCCCTGGGGAACTTCCAAGCAGCAGAGCGGACCCCAGCAACCTAGGATAGAAGGAAAGAGAAAGAACCTGGCAGGAAAAAGAAGATCATGTGGTCAAATGCCAAAAATTTAGAGGATTGGAGAAAACTGGACAAAGACTTGGCACTCGCCATGAAGAACTTTGTCAAGTGGAGAACGAAGTGAACATCTTTAGTGATATCATCTATGATGAATGCCTCAGTAGGTTTGGTCAAACTGGGACAAAGGAATACATGCGCAAAGCTAACAGTAGAAGGGCAAAGGAAATTCTTCAACTGGTGAAAGAACAAAGAGCACTACGCAAGGCCAGGCTAGTTTCAGTGTTTCCTTACAGTGGCGTACCTGCTGCGTGCTATGCATTTCTCATATGCCTGACCCGAGATGAATATAACCTTCATGAACCATGGCTTCTTATTCAGATCAATGTGTCTGCTTGCTCACCATGCCCTACTACCATTTTACTGTCACAAAAGAAAATCACATTAAGCCTGGATCATTTCACCATTTTCATTACAGGGAGATTTGTGAAATTCGTACATGAAATAAACACAAATGCTACAGCTGAGATGTTCTGTTCATACATTATTTTGTATTTTCAAAATGTCTTTATTATAAACTGCACAGCATGTGCCAGTGTGAGCACTATCCCCCATAGGGAAACTCCAAATAAGAAGCCTTATACCTGGGCAGAAAATGGATTGTTTGTACAGTAGGTCTTAATGAAAGAGTACCAGTTTCAGAGGGCAGCAAATGTAAAAATGTACAGTGAAATGTGAAATATCTTCAAGTATAAAAATGATGATGATGACTCCTGATAAATTAAACACAGCAAACAACAGAATTTAATGTCCAGAATTCAACCAAATTTAATTAATTTTATTACAGTTAGTTTGGCCATGTGATCAAAAACTTTTGAATTACTACCATTTCCTTAGATAAATCAAAAGCTGAAAACGTTCTTGGAGCATTCGATTTAGCATATACAGTGCCCTCTACTGGATTCTGTCGAAACAGCACCCCCAATTTAAGGTGGCACGAATCCTGCGAATAAGAAGCTGGCGAATATGTGGCCAGCTTCAGCATCTTACTGCTCCCAGACATATAAATACCCATGGACTTCGTCTTGCTCGGAAGCCCTTATAAAGGTCGACGGTTGTACGAATCACCAATTTTGGATCAATCACAAGACGGGTCACCTATAAGGATGTGCGCATCGATACTGAAAAAGCGATTCTTTCGATCTACATGTTTCATGGTGAAAATGATTGTAGCAGTGAAATATCGTTTTTTTACCTGCTAATTCAGATATTTATATTATTATAGAGGAAACCGGATTATTCAGAGGCACTCCAAATGAACACAGGGAGAATATAAAAACTGTGGGTCTATAACCAACAACCATGCAGGCCCGGATCCGGTAGCGAGTCGGGAGAGTACAACAACGCTTCAGAATGTTAACCAGCGAGTTTTCACACGCACAACAGATCACGATTGCTCTATATAGAGAAATGCGCAACGATGGATGTTAGAGGCTGAAAAAGTCAGACTGCTTGACAATTCAATATGCTATTTATTATTTATTGCTTCTTGAAATGTCAGTAAATGTATAGGGATAATAACGGCTCGAAGTGTGGCATCATTTATCAAAGTTTCCCCAGAACGAAGACAAAATGGGCTGGTCTTGGACAGAAAACTCCCGATCTGAAAATTAGTTCCACTCCGTGCCTGCCCACAACCCACAAAGTTATGCTGCCATGCACTACAGCTAAAATGTACTGAATATTTTCCTTTACTAGGTGGTGTGATGGCTGAATGGTTATCAGCACTGTTGCCTCACACCTCCGCAGTTGGAGATTTGAATCCTACTTTCATTGTGTGTGTGTATTTTCATGCCCTGCAATGGACTGGAATCCTATCTAGAATATTCTCCAATGGTACGGCTTAATCTGCTAATGTTCCAGGACCCTCCAGCACTGACCAGAATTAGAAGTTAGAAGGACAGTTGTTCCTGTGCCTGACCTTAGCTGAATTCAACTCCTTTTGTATTTGAGGTTTTCATCCATAAAGTCTCGCCTTTGCAGTATGCTGCCACAGGCAGTGTGACAGTTTGGATGAATGAGTGCAAACCAGCCTGCAAAACACACTATCCTCTTCATACTTGACACGGAGAATTGTTTTCTATTTGGTTGTCTTTTCACAATTGAGACATCACCTACAGAGATAGGAAAGAGAGCCATTGAGCCTTCAGGTTGGGGGGAGTTACCTAAGTTCAGGCATCTTATAAGGCTGTTACACATGACTGTTTTGGACATATCCCCTGGACATCTGATATGGGAATGTGTGGGAACCCCCAGAACAAGAAAGAGTCTGTGGCCTTGAATAGCAAGGTGTGTTCTTATTTTTTTTCTTTTTTTTGTTCTCCCTCCATCACTCCCCCTCTGCGGATAATTATCCTTATCTATTTATGTATTTATTTTCCTCATCAGAAGGAGAGGGAGAGAGAGAAGGAAAAAGGGAAGAGAAAAAAAGGGAAAAAAGGAGAAGGAGGATAGAGAGAGAGGGAGAAAAAAAAAACAGAAAAAACCACAACCAACATCTGTACGAATCACAATGAACATTAAATGTTAAATGCTGTTGAACAGCACACATATATATCTATATAACTATATACATATATAATATAACTAATATTACAATATATGTTTAGAAGCAACAGCCGATCAAGACAGTGTGTGTCTGCGAATACCAGTTTGCACACCTGTGTGTGTGAGTGCGCTGGTGTTCATAAGGTTTCTCCATGTAAATGTCTAGTAGTGTGTGTGGAGAGCCACAGGCCGGCCCCCCAGGACATGAAGCAGACATGGAGGAGACCCGGGCCTCAGACATCCAGAGGCCCCCCAGGGCACGGGAACCCCAGGAGGACGACCGCAGGGACAATTGCAGCCCCCATCCAGAAAAGGGCAGAGGAGAGCTCCGGGGGGGGGGGGGGTCATCCGGTAGCCACGGTGCCGGAGCCCCAGGGGGCTGTGGCGGCGAGCCCACCGGCTCTGCCGGTGGCGGGCCACACCTGGGCAGACCGGTCCCCGGGCCCAGAGATCCAAGGGCCCCCCCACCCCCCAGCAGGGGCCCGACAGAGCCAGGAGGGTCAGACCCCACCAAGCAATCGCTGAGTATGAGCCAGCACGCACCCGAGCATCCAGCCCTGGACATCGGAAACCACCGGCCTCCTCCACCGGCAGGGAGTGAGCTGGGGGGGAATAGAACCTGAGATGTTATTACAGGTGGAGTCTAAGACCCGACCTGACACATGCGACCTGACACAAACAGGCGCACACATACATAAACATACGTTCCCACCCTCATGCACACATAAACAAATATTCACACAGTCACCCAACATGGAAACACACAGAAATGAACTCTGTACACACACTCACAGTCCCCATATATCCCCCCTCTGGTGTGGAGGCAAGAAGACCCCCCCGGTCCCCGCAGGAGCCGAGAAGCCCACCAGCCCAGACCCCAACCGGACGGCCAGCTCTTCCTGTCAACCCCCAGCCCCAGACAGCGAACAGAGAACGGGGTTGTGAAAAGACCCCATGCCTCCCCCTACCCGCTCAGATGTGGTGTTGGTGCGTGTTGTTCTAAAGTGCTTTTAAAACAGGGGAAGGGCATGGTGCTAACCACCCTCTGCCAACCAACAGCTGGTGTCAGCTCGGCCTCTCCCCAGAACCCTCAATGTCTATGTGGGACTTAAAATTGAGAAGTGGGCCCTGGCACCAGAGGTAAGGTTGAATGAACAGACCACCCTCTGGACGCCATTCCGTGTGCCCACCCCCAAGGTCCTAGATGTGTGCGGCATGGGAAAGTAAGTAATGACAGTGTCTAAGTTGTGATGTATGTTTGAGATACAGGTGGTCACGAGGGGACAGAGGAGGAATACCTCCCCTGCATCCCAGCGACGCACCTGCACCTCAAAGCCCTACATGTGTGTTGGTGTGATGGAGCAGGAGGAGGGAAGCACTTAGGGATGGGGAGGAAAGAATTGGGGGGGCAAAGTACCCCCCCTCTGGAGCCAGCTCCCCCGCTGACCCCCATAGGCACCCCCAGTCCCTGAAATCCACCCAGGGCGGGGGGCCCGGGCCCATCCAGATCGGGGCCCACGGTAGCGGCACCATCGAGCCCCATAAAGCCCGGGGCGGCCCACCAAACCCCACCCCAGAGGAAAACCTACACCCACCCCAACATTCAGTCAACTCCCAGACTACATAAGACAATAGACACCCAGGTTGAGTCCATCCTCCTCCTCTATTGGATCCCCCCCCAGCAGAGTGGATACCCCTAAGGCAGGGACCACCTGCGGACAGATGGTAAGAACCTCCCCGCCGGCTAAAGAGGCCCCCAGATCCACCAACGCGCCGAGGGCCCCCGCGCCGGGGTCGGGCCCCAGTACACGCACCAACCCACACCCCGGCGACACACCCACCAGGACCCAAACTCCCCTGACCCAGCCGGAACCCCAGCCCGGAAGCAGAGCGCCTCCAGACCCCCAAGCCCGCCTCGGACCCACTCAGGAGCGGCGCGGCCACCAGGCCGGTAACCTACGTCCGCTGGCACAGGCTCCCCCAGCAGCACCGCATGCAGCCGCCAGAACACCCCCCAAGAGCCACCAAAGCCCCATCCACCCAGCGCCGACCCCCCCAGGAAACCCACCCACAGGGAACCCCCAGACGTCCCAAGCCCAG
>JAODKC010000107.1:12832905-12846322 GCA_026777985.1 Mormyrops attenuatus | reverse complement strand
GCTTAAAACCTCCACCACTCGACCCCCCGGCTTCCAGCCCCCGCCGCTATTGGCTCCCGCCCCCCCCCCCCCCCCCCCAGGGTGGATACCCCTAAGGCAGGGACCACCTGCAGACAGATGGTAACAACCTCCCTGCCAGCTAAAGAGGTCCCCAGATCCACCGACGCGCCGAGGGCCCCCGCGCCGGGGCTGGGCCCCAGTGCCTGCACCAACCCACACACCCCGGCGACATACCCACCAGGACCCATGCCCCCCCGACCCAGCCGGAACCCCAGCCCGGAAGCAGAGCGCCCCCAGACCCCCAAGCCCACCCTGGATCCACTCAGGAGCGGCGCGGCCACCAGGCTGGCAACCCACATCCGCCGGCACAGGCTCCCCCAGCAGCACTGCATGCAGCCACCAGAAGAACACCACCCAGCGCCGACCCCCCCAGGAAACCCACCCCCAGGGAACCCCCAGATGCCAGATGCCCAGGTTGTTAGAAGACGTAGAACCCATCCTTAACATCCAATGACCTGTATAGTGCACTCTGTGCAGGATTTTGTATTGTATTAATTGTAAACTAGGATTTTTAATCAGTTTAAAGGTTTTTCTACATATCTGAGACCAGAAATTGTGGTCCCAGCTGACTGATAAATCAGCCTCCCATTTCGCAATAGGAAGGGATATTGATTCATCCATTTTGGAAAGTGTTCTGTATATTTTAGACAGTAATTTTGGGGTTTAAAGAATTCGGTCACTCTTGGTGGTATTTGTAATTTGATTTGAGTAGGCTTGAATTTCCTTTTTACTATAGATTTGACTTGTTGATATTCTAAAAATCTATTCTTGTTAATCCCATATCGTTTAACTAATATATCAAAGGGAATAAAGTCTATTCCTTCAAATATATGTTCAAAGTATTTAATACCTTTACAACTCCAATCCGGGAAGTTTATCATATTATTGTTTAGTAGTACGTCAGTCATATTATTGTTTTGTAGTACGTCAGCAAGGTGTGTTCTAACTTGCTAAGGATGTTGCCACTGTGACCCACACCAGGAACAGAAGATGATGATGATGATGGTAACAGTGATATGGTATTAATCCCTATGGGGAAATTCTCCTTTTGCCTACCCCATCTTGCTCTCCATGAGACACACCGATACATATACAGGTGAGAGCAAGCTGGAGGGGGTCACAAAAAAGAATCAGCCAGCCAGCATGCAGCCCCCCTGGAGCTGGTGGTCAAGGGCCTTGCTCAAGGGCCCACAGACATGTGACTATTCTCTGGCTTGAACCAGCAACCTTCCAATCACAGGCACAGAGACTTAGCCCATGCAGTGAGCAGCACACCACCTCCCTGTACACACCGCCAATGATAATCGATGTTACAAGTCTGAGTGAAAGACTACTATAAAACAATATTCACATTTCTGTATGTAGGTAGATTATAAGTATTAAACAATATGTGCGAGATTCTTCCAGTTAGTTGGTTATCTGCCATTGCATTAAACCATTCATTAATTTTTTTTCGTGCGGGCAATCCAGAGTTACGAACCATTCTTGGGCAGCCAATGACAAAATAGTAGGTGCCTCGCGCAACCAATTAAAATCATCCATTGTGTCGGTCCAAAAACAGCGAAGCTGCCTGAGAAGTGGAGGGGCAGAAGAGGGCCTTGCGAAGGGCGGATATATGCGGGATTTTTATTAGCTTGCAGGTGGAGGAATTACAAGGAAAGTTAGCATACATGGATGTTTATTGGCGCAGTATGCTCAGTTAAAGTAATTCTAAATGTATTTTAAAATTTGCTGCTTTTATTTCAGGATAGGAGACATAAGCATATCCAACCGAAGATAGCTAGCAGGTTAGCAAGAAAATAGAAATTACTGAGTTATCTGAATTTACGTTTAAAGTCATTATTGGCAAATTTGTATTTCTTCACATTATTTACAAAAGCACTCGTCGTGTTTACACGAAAATTTTAATTCGTGAGTTGCAGCTTGTTTTATGCCAGTAATGTCTGCTGTTAGCTAGCTTACCTCGCTAGCAAGAAACGGCTAAAACTACGTTTGCTTAGTCTGCTAGCCTGTTACGTTATTGTTCGGCAAATCGCATCGTTAAGAATTAGCGTCGCGTCTAACTGGAGAACAGTTCCGGCTCATCTATTTAATTAATGTGACGATCTGTACCATTACGTCTCTCTAGTCTAATAATTTACGCATATCTAACTTAAGCTGTGACATCTAAATAAAATACCTGTTTCTGCCACTGATGCCAAATAAAACTCGACTCGGTATGAATACCTGCTTTTATTAATTGATTCATTCACTGGGGACGGGGTTGGCACAGATAATAAATATGTTTCTGGTGCCATTTAGCATATGCTGTGATGAGCTCGGCAAATGTTTCCACTTTAATTGCCTTTAGACGTAATTAACTGGCCTTAGTGCTGATATTCAGAATATTCTCCGTAAAATATATCTTTAAGATGTTTGTTATCACCGTCAAATGGACAAAAGAAAATATATACATGTTGTCTAGCGGTGTCATTAAAACATAATGTAGCATGCATTTTCAGTTCAGTACCCTCAATTCATTACCTTGTCTCGGCAGGATTTGGAAAAAATGCACTTATAACACTGCATAATCAGCAAAACCCAACAAGAAGAAGCAAGTCAACAATGTGAACAGAACCACATTCTTCTGGTTGTATATTGTTTGTAGAATTTTTAAACATTTACAGTTGTGGTTTTTGGTATGTTATCAGGTCCCTGTGGGCAGCTGCATCACACAATAATGATGGAGTCTCTTCAGAGGAACACAGAGGTACCCGAGCTGAAAGTGCTGCACGTCAAACAGGAAATGCCAGAGAAGATGAAACCCTTGCTGGAGCCGGTGTCCATCAAACAGGAACTTTTCCAGGTGGACTTGATGTCCATAAAGGAAGAGCTTCCCGAGCTGAAGCTGGCGAGGGAGTCCTGTGAGCGAGTCAGCTGTGTTCCCATCAAAGAGGAGATGCTAGAGCCAATCCATGTCCACAGAGTTTTCCCAGACTTTGGACTTTTCAGTGCTGCAGAACCTGATGACACACAGGTAAATTTTAAAGATGAGAGTGGTGGGGACTCTGGGATGGTTTCCTATTCTGTCCAGTGTGGCTTTTCCCAGGAACTAGCCCACTGGGGACAGACCAGCTCGCAGCCACACTCTCTGATGGCTCAGTGCTACGAAAGCAGGCCGGGCAAGGAAAGCTCCCGCATGGGGTCCTTCTCAGCCCAGCATTTCACCATCCACGCTGAGTGTTTCACCCCCCGTGTGAACTTCCCCCGCTTTCAGCATCTAGAGGCGGACCACAAGCCGTACCGGTGCAGCGTTTGTGGCAAGACCTTCCGCCGCACGGACCACCTGAAGCGCCACCAGAGCATGCACCTGGGAGAGAAGCCCTTCCAGTGCACACGCTGCCACAAGCGCTTCTCCCTGCGCCGCAGTCTGGAGACCCACCAGCGGCAGTGCACGGGCGAGCTCACCTGCCGCTGCCCTGTCTGTGGCGACGTCTTCCAGAGCTTCAGCAACCTGCACCGTCACCAGCTCATCCACAACGGCGAGAAGAGCTACCGCTGCGGCCGCTGCGGCCAGCAGTACAAGCACTCTGACTACTTCAAGAGGTACCAGCGGATGCTGTCGGAGGACCAGCCGTATTACTGCCTGGAGTGTGAGGAGGCTCTGAGCCAGTCTCCCAGCACCACCCTCTGAGAGACTGTCAGGAATGTAGGAGTGTGAGCCCGGGCTGGTCACTTTCCTGTTATTCCCTTATATACTACACTCTCTTCATGTCTAATTGTGGGTACGTCACCGTACAGCTGCAGATGGGTTATATTAACTTGAAATTTTCACTATGTTTCTGGATTTAAATTGTCCCATAAATTGTCATTCCATTTTAATTTGACAAATTAAAAAAAAAAAAAAAGGATTTGCATCACCATTTTGATTTTGATAAAATTTGGCATGTGAATCCCACATACCTTCCAGGGCTCAGAAATTGTTTCTTATTTTTAAAACATTTTCTTTTTTAAAAAAAGAAGACACTTAAAACACGTTAAAACGTTTTCTACACTATGGGTAGCAAAAAAAAAGAAAGATAATTCAAAGTATTTTCGTATGAGCTGTAACTTCTTTATCAGATTTAAGACTCAAGATTTTTATGTGACATGCATGAATGTCCTGGTACACCAGTAGTGAAATGCGATTGCTGCTTCTCAGCGAAAAAAGCAGAAAGATAAAAAAGTAATATAAGTTAACAAAAGTGCTAAAATATAGAAATACAGACGCTCCTCTACTTACGAATATTCAACTTATGAATTTTCAGACATACAAAAAAAGAGGACTGTAAGTCCAAATTGTGTTCACTGGGCTCCCGTTTCCTGTCCGCAACATCAATTTTTTTTTCTGCACTCCAGTTCTGCCTAGTACGACTTCTGGCCGCTACTCCTGCCGCACAGTGATGTAGAAAAGGCACCAAAGGTATAGATCAGAGCCCCGGAAGATGTGCAATTTGCATACCGAATTTCATGAAAATCAAAAATGGTGAAAAAATTGTTCTTTATTGAATTAAAATTGAATGACGGTAAACCATAAAACATAGCAAGCCTAGTGGAAAAACAGACATTGAGTCAATTTTTGACTTATTGGTAGTTTATGAGGAGTTGTTGACATTAATAAGAATATTTAGTACTGTAGATGCTTTTATCCAAAACAATATACAAGTAAGGAAGCTGGGTCAGCCTGTCCCTGGAGTAATTGGGGGAAAAGGGCTTTGCAATCACTCTGAGCAGTGAGATCACTCATGTGATGTGAACCGGCAACCTTCCGATCTTATGCACAGAGTCCTAACATGCAGAGCCACACACTGTCACAGTATACACCTTATTAAATGTAACTGATTTCTGTTAGAGTTTTGTTGAAGTTTTTAATGGGTGATGCATTTGTTTGTTTAGTATCCATGCAGCTCCTTTTTATAGAAAGGAAGTGTTCACGTGTTTGGGGGAGTATGTAGTATATTGGTTAGGGAACTGGGCTTGGATTACCACAGTTGTAACTGTATCCGTTGTACTACAGCTGAAGTACTTCAGCTAAGTTCTTAATTTGCTTCTATCAATGTACAGTTATGTAAATTAATAAATGGTAAAACTTTAATGCGAAGTATATTTTCTTGTCTAAACATCCGGTTATGGCTTGGTTTTACTGTGGAATGTGTCTAACTCGTCTAATTGGAAAATAACTTTAATTGAATGTGTGAAACTAGCTATGCCTGCAAAAAGAGGCTAGAACGTAGCAGTTTATGCAGGGCAGGATAGCAGTCCATCACTGGGCATGCACTCGCACACTGAAGGAGATTTAGGCACCTTACCACCTATGTTTTGAAACTGGTGTACACCCACACACATAACACACAAACTGTGAAGACGGGAAAAGGGCAAAATCTAACCTATAACCCAGGAGGTGTGAGCTAACAGTTCTGTTCACTGCATTATCCATCTAGCGATTTTTTTCTTTCCTTTTGGTATGGTCATATTCCAGGATGATGGGCTGGAATTGTCAAAGAGTGGTTCTGGGAGCATGAAGAATCATTTTCACACAAGAATTGGCCACCACAGAGTCTTCACCTTAACCCCTACTGAAAGTCTTTGAGATGTGCTAAAGAAGACTTAATGGAGTGGTTCAACTACCTATCATCAATACAAGATCTTGACATGAAATATATGCTAAGATGTTGCATAAGCATGTGGAAACAAATGCTTTGATGAATGTGCATCACAATCAAAGCTAAAGGCAGTCCAACCAAATATTAAAGTGTGTGACTTTTTCTTGGCCAGTCAGTGTATTAGTATGGTATAGGGCCTGTTTTTGCGGTCAGTACAGCATCAGTTTGTCTTGGGAATGACAGATGCACAGTGTCCTGCACAGTGGCATGAGGGATTTTGAGCCATTCTTCTTGCAGAACAATGGCCAGGTCACCCTGTGATGCTGATGGAGGGAAATGTTTCCTGTCTTGCTCCTCCAAAACACCCCAATATTCATATCTGGTGACTGTGCAGGTCATGGGAGATGTTCACTTTCATGTTCATCAAACCACTCTCACCAGTCTTGCTGTGTGTATTGGTGCTTTATCAACCTGATACACGGCACCACCTTCAGGGAACAATGTTTGAACCACTGGGAGAACAAGGTCCTTCAGAAAGGTTTGGTAGTCCTTGGTGGTGACATGCCCATCTAGAACAAGTAGTGGGCTTAGGGAATGCCATAATATTGCAGCCCAAACCATCATGGATCCACCCGTGTTGCACTCTGGGTACACGTGGTGCGCCTCTTTGGGGTTTCTCCACACTGTAACTCTCCTGGATGTGGAAAAAAACATGAAGGTGGACTCCACAGAGGACAATACATGTTTCATATTGTCCACAGCACAAGATATGGGCTACTGGCGCCGTTGAAACCGACATTTGTCATTGGCATGAGTGACTGAAGGTTTGGCTTTAGCAGTCCTACCATGAATATTGACCCTGTGAAGCTCCTGACGAACAGTTTTGGTAGAAGCAGTAGAGTTTAGGTGCACGTTTAATTCTGCGTTGAGTTGGGCAGCTGTGGATTTATGGGATGGGATTAAGCAGTTACGGTGATGGATGGATATTTAATATTGTTTCTGGGTTGAGTGCATCTCAGTTTCCATTTGTTATGGGTAATTCATGAATTCATGAATGAATTAATAAACAATGAAAAGAAAGCCACGTTTTCTACCTGCATAACTGTCACTTGTAGTGGACTAAGAAAGCACAACACTGTCAGAGAGCTATTTGTATGCGTATGCATTTTCTCCTTAAGCAGAACATCGTCAGATTAGTGATCCTTACTTGTCTCTGCATTCTTTTCTGTGTCTCTGCTTTTTAACATGCTCAACTAAGCTGCTTTTTAAGTGTCTGTCTATGTTCTGTTTTCTATTATGCGCTGCACAGATCAGGCATCTCAAAGTGATGAAACCAGGTTAACCCCTCAGAGTGATAGATTCACTATCACAGTCAGTTTACATCTTTGAAGATCATTCCTCGACTGAAATGACAAGCCGAACACGATAAGAAGCATCCAGGGATGAGAGTAAATGGGAAAGGTTCCATTGATCTCTGAATGTACTGAAGCCGCAGTACCTGCAGCTGTTTGCTAGGTGTCACTGTTGGCTGCAGAGAACAGGGCTGCCTGGTCTGTCCCACTGTGCAGCCGTGTTTCTTATTAAATCCACAGCCTAGCCCTGTACGCTGGGGTTAGTTCCATGCTGCCTCCCCTGCAGCCAGCCCTCCCCCACACCCCTCAGCAGCTGATCCACATCAGGCAGCCACAATATGAAATTTCAATGCCCACATTTTGTTTTTTTTTCCTCCCTGAATGCTAAACTAGTGACGTGTTTGTAGATGTTTTTTTTCCTTTTTGTGTTATTTTTCCAGTCTTGTTTAATATACATGAAATGTCTTATTTTATGGTGTAAAACAGCATGGCTACTGATGAATGAAGACAGCTCCTGGGGTCATAACCAGAGGTGGATAGTTCAAGTCCAGAAAGTAAAAATCCAGGCCAAGATTTTGTTTCAACCAAGTAAAAGTACTCAGCTGGTTGGTTGAAACTAAATCTTGGACTGGATTTTTACTTTCTGGACCTGGACTATCTATCTTTGGTCGTTACACTGAAAGTGGTGAAAATCCCATGGTGATATTACACACTCACTTAGTATAATGTTACACCCAAAAACATTCAGATAATGTACTGTATGTGTTAGCCAGAAACTGGCCTACAAGTGAATGTGAACAATGGGTTTGAGATGTACTCTTATCACGAATTGTGTTTTACTAATGTACACCATCCATTTCCAACCATCTGTGCTGGTCAGAAGGTGGGGCCTGGGCAGCATAGAGGTGCACCCTGGACAGGATACCAATGCCTAACAGGGCACATATGCACACACATTATGGGCAATTTAATGACAACAACTGGCCTAATTCAGCAGCGTTGGCCTGGGTGAGGACCCCTGGGTAGGCAGATGAAGCCCAAGTGAAGCACGTAGAAGGTGCGAACTCCGCACACGCAGAGCAGCTGAGAGATTTGATCCAGCGGCTCTGCAGATGTGAGGCCATCCACAAGGCCTGTATTGTTTTTACAGTTTCCTGCCTGCCTGGAACACTGCCCTGATACTCTCTCTGCCCAGCATATTGCTTTCTGTTCAGACCAACCATTACACAGTGCCGTGCAAGATAATTGCAGCAGACTGATGTGGTGGCACACCTCCCTCTGCAGGCACCTGACTGATCTGTAGGAGGTGTTAATCTGTGAGTCTGGACACCCAGGTCGACCCCCACTCCCACCTTACAGCAAAATGATTCCAGACACCATAATTTGTGGCCACGCTGCTTGATATATAAATGTTTATCCAAGCATGAAAAACACTATGGTTCAGTGCTTCCTGGGAAAGTGAGCCTTAGTCTGCATGATGCGCTTTCCCCTGTAAGGAAGCGGTCATGGAATGTAACATGGGATTTGTGAATAGATAGCTCTTATTTGTCAGCGCATACTGTGGCTCATGCCAAGCTCCTGGATTCACGGAGCACATCGCTGAAACTGTTGCTATTCAAACAGTTAAATTTGGAGAAAATTGTAAAAAAAAATTGATTTGATATGACTGGGCTTCCCTGTTCCAGAATTCCCTATATGCAGTGGGCCGCTGTGGGATTCCCCTATAGGAAGCCTACAGCAACAAATAGATGTGATTGACTAGTTAATACAAACAAAACACACAGCTGTTTTTCTCTGTGTAACTGATAACAATCCCAAAGCCTTTATTAGTTGATTTAGCAGTAGGACTTCTTTGGCAAGAACCCACATGCCATATTGTACAGAGGGAAAGGAACCTGTGTTGTGAATTTCAAATAACACCTTGCTAATTGAGTCTTTTTGTAATTCTGTTTCAAATTTTAAATGTAGTTCTATTTATAAATCGTACATTGTGTGCTCTAGGGCAACTAAGCTTTAAAGGGCATTATGTCAATTACAATTAATTAATTTGAAAGCTGTGAGATTTTATGCATTTTCCCCACACAAAAGGCTTGTTTACTTTCATGTTGAGGTCACATGAAATGATCTGGTAAATCATAAGCTACACAAACACTATAACAAATAGCCTCAGTGCATGAAAGTTCAATGGGATTCAGCCTGGCAGAGCAAAGTTATGCTCAAGGAGAATTTACTGATTGTAGATAATTATAAAGGACAAGTTTCAGTTTGATTCAAGAGGTATGTATCTGAATGCAGTACTGTAGTGCAAGGTAATACATCTCTGAAGAAGGAGCTCAAATTTTATAAGTATGATTTTGGTCATCCAGAGGATGATTTAGGATAGACATTTCAAATCAACATAGATATTTGTAAGAATGAAGCACTATCAAGAGCTAAAATTCACATCCCCCCTGAGAAATTGTAGTATAGAGCTTGCTGCATACATTTAGTTGGGAATTCCAGATAGGTGACCTATGAAAAAAGGGATCAAAAAGGAGAGACATAAAAGGTGAAAAATGAAGAGACAGGAAGGGAAAAGTGATAGTGGTGAAAAAGGAGACTGATAATATCACGGGCACATGACCGTAGGTTAAGAAGAAGCAAGGATCTGAGGTGACAGAAAGGGAGAATGAATTTGGGGATAAAGAATAGGACAAAGCACACGGCAAAAAGTCAAAATGAAAAGAAGACAATGGCGAAAATTCACTGGGGAAAGGAAGAGAAAGGATGGATGTCACTGGTATCTCTCCACCACTGTCCCAAGCTGACGACAGACTCCGTTTTATTTCACCATTGTTCTCCTACATAAAACACATGGCAGTGCAGTATCGCTGCACACTTGTGCTCCTATACAATGCAGCCCAACGCAGCATTACTCCCACGAATCCAAATCCCCCTGCAGGAAGGGGATTATTGCTTATTCTTCTAATTCTGCTGCGTTCTTTGCTGCATTACACAGCTGGGTTTGGCAGAAAATCTGGTGAAATCTGCTGGAAGCATGGGATACAAGACAGTTGTCATAAGCAGCCTTTGTGTGTGTGTGTGTGTGGGTGTAGGTGATGGGGGGGCGACGTGGCGCAGGAGGTAGTGTGACTGGTCAGCAACTGGAGGGTTGCAGGTTTGAGCCCCTGTTCTGGCTCCTCCTGAGCTCATCAAGGTGTTCTTGAGCAAGACGCTGAACCCCAAATTGCTCCCAGTGAGCAGGTTGGTGCCTTGCATGGCAGTCTCTGCCACCAGTGTGTGAATGTGAGGCAAATTGTAAAGTGCTTTGGAAAAAAGGGCTATATGAATGCCATCCACTTACCATGTATTACATTGGGGGAACCAAATATACCCCAATGTGATTAAAAACCTGTTATTTTGACATTTCGGGCACCATTTTTAGTCCTCACAATTTAGACCTCACAATTTAGTCCTCAGTTTTATAAAAATGTGCAACTGCAATCAAAATTTGTATTTTGTTTGGTCACTTATGGTTAAGGTTAGGCCTGGGTAGGGGTTAAGATTGTCATTGTTGGGATTAGGAAAATGAATGGACGGTCTGCAAAAAGATATAATTACAAACCTGTGTGTGTGTATGTGTGTGTGTGTGTGTGTGTATTATGTTTATATTACATTACCAAATGTCCCCCACAATGTAATAAAAACCTGTTATTTTGACGTGGGGACCGTTTTTCAGGTCCCCACAAAGATCTGTGAATGCAATCAAAAAGTAAAAATGCCAAAAGTCTCGTATTTTTGTTTGGTTACTTATGTTTAAGGTTAGGGCTGTTTATGGGTTAAGGTTGTCATTTTGGAATTAGAGTTTTCCCCATAGAAATGAATGGAGAGTCCCCACAAAGATATAATTACAAACATGTGTGTGTGTGTGTTTCTGGGCCCACATTTGTACATCTACATATTTTCAGCCCGCTGGTGCCCATAGATATAGGTATGCATGCTGTTAGTAACTTCTGGCATGTGAAATGTAAGGCGCTGTTTGACTCATCCCTCCAAACAGGTCATTATTTAACACCTGCCACAGTTCAGTAGAGCACGCGATTGAGCAATTCCACTCTCCTGTCGCCGTACCCTGTTCAGGTACATACAGCAGCCGTGTGCTAACAACGACAATATGGAATTCAGTTCCTGTTTGAGCACGAAAAACATGAATTGCGGAATAACATCATAGTGAGGGATCGCTGGATTCACTGTTGAGTTTGTCTGGGGTACTGTGGGGCTCTACGAAAGTTTTAGTGGGGGCCTTCAAAGTCTGATGTTTCAAAGTTATGTAATGATTTTGAGAGCAGAAATGAGTTCAGTTTCTTCAGGGACCACATCTGTCATCTTCTTCATGGCCTGGGCTGCTTTAGAGAATAGATTAGATGCCAATTTTATATTTCTTTGAATGACGGATACATTCAGATGAATCATATGCTTATTTCTGAGAAAAAATGTCTAATAATGTTATGACATATGGGGGAGGTGCTGGAACTGGCTGTGTCCACATTGGTTAATTTCACCTGTTCCTTCTTCATGTCTATCACTATCACTGCCCACCTATTGTTCTCTCGGCCCCCAGTAAACTGACCCAGCACCTGCCTCCACCTCCCTTCCTGATCCCATATGTAATTTGTCTTGGCATTTCTCCTGTCTAGTAATTCTGTTTATTTTGTACTGGATCCCACCATGTTTCTCTGTCTTTGTCTTGACTGTTTTCTGTAATTCCAGAGAATGTCAGACACCCAACAGTCCCAAAATCAGCCCATTCCCAGTACCCACCCAGGCCCTCCATCCTGTGCCAATCTAACAAACGCTTTGGAAATTCACAGTAAAATTTCCATTTTGCAGGATTTTGCACACAGCAGCCGTGGCCAGTTAAATTCTACGACAGACCTTTGATCCTGGATGTATTCCAGAACATTTCTGCAGATGTATAATTTATGGTTTCTTCCGTTTTATGTCTTCTGTAGAATGAAACGTGCATGGGTGTGCATTCAGACAAGGAAAGAATTAATGTAAAATCACACAAAGACATTGTGCTGAGCATAGCAGGGTTTGGTATTTAATATTATTACAGTTTAAAGTGTGTTCTGAGATACAGAAATGACCTCTTACAAAAAGGCACTTTTTCACTCCCATGGACTTTGCATGCAGCTTGACTGTTCTATTTTCCATTTCCTTCCATTTGTTACAGTTCAAGGTGAATGATGCCTTGCAAAAATCCTCTTCTTCACTGCTTTCCTTTTCAAAGTCCATCTCTCTGCTCTGCCATCAAATTAAGTGTTTATAGATATTTGCGGGACAGACTCAGCCAAGCGTGGCAATAGGTCAATACCCCCAAAAATGTGACGTGCTGCAGTGGAACCAAATGGGAAATAATAGCACATTATGTGGAGTGCGATGGAAATGTGCCAGGCTCTTCCTCAGTTCATCTCTCCTCTTCCTCAGCTATCATGCTCTACAGACTCTGCCTACTGCTCCATCTTATCTTATGCCGTCAAGCCGTCTTCGTTTCTAAAATCTCTCTCACCAAACGTGCCAGCAAACGCTCACATGGCTCTCTGCCGCTCTCCATCTCTGGACTCGACAACCCTTTTTTAATTACCCCAGTCCTCCCTTCTCCCTCCCCCCACCAGGATCTCCCCGGGGGTGAAGAGAAAGAGATTGAGGAAGAAAAAGGCTGGTGGGGGAGGGGCAAGGACAGCAATATAGGTGTAGGAGAACCAGATGTACCTTTTTTTCTACCTGCTTATGCAAGCCAGGGCACACACAGGGCTAATGTAAAAGGCCTTTTCGCTGCATGCTGGCTTTGATAAAACTGTGTGGAATTCATTAAGGGAAAAAAATTAAGGTGAACATTCATGCATTTGTAGGTTGAATGTGAAATATTTCAGCTATATTTTCATTCATTTATATTTATATATATTGTTTGTATTAAATGTCAGGTTATGAGGAGAATTCCTGTGACGTTCCGGGTTTGCGCTGGGTATGTGCGCAGCAGGATGGCTGCGTCTCAGGCTGTGCTACCTGCTCTGGAGCTGCACATGTGGATTATTAACCGTCCGCAGGAAACATCTGGGCCGGGCTGGGCTGCGTCCACGGGGAGGCGGCCGCTTTGCGGCACCATCAGTCAGCTCAGCTGCCCAGGGATTGAGGCACTACACGACAATTACACATTTATTTCACCATTCCTCCCTGCCCCCTCCCCCTCCCACACTCACCCTTTTCCTATGGACACACATCATGGTCCCCCCACTTCCGTGTGGCGCCCCCCCCCCCCCCCCCCCCCCCCCCCCCCCGCAGCCGGGGGCGGGGGCCGCCCCGCGGCGGGGCGGCGCAGCGAGAGAGGAGAAGGAGGAGGGG
>JAODKC010000107.1:12808169-12832805 GCA_026777985.1 Mormyrops attenuatus | reverse complement strand
TGTAAATGTAAAATGACTGTATCACAAAATGCGATTTAGGTTTACAACCTTGCGGTGTCAGATTACTCGTCTCTTTTCTTTCTCTCCTGCCGTGGGCTGACTTGGTGCTCTACGCGCGCCTCACGGCAGCGATGCGCATCCTTTGCACATTTGCAGAGAATGCATCCCGTTGCGGAAAATGGGGCCCCCATGGATAGTGGGGCCCTACGCACAGCGCGTGTTCTGCGTGTAGGGAGGGGCGGCACTGTGTACCAGTCATGTCAATCCCTGATTATATTCTCTAATTGTTATACAGTGTTGTATAATATTCCATATTTACATGTACTGAAACCTTTGTGTACCTTACGAGGAGTTAAAAACAATAGCAACAAGCTGCACTGAACACATGGGCTACTGAAATCTTTATTGTCTTGCTTAAGCCTACTTCCCTGACAAATGCAGTGATCGCCAGTTAGTCACTGCCAGATACCGACACCGGGTTACTTTTACGATATTGTCGATTACGGATACTATTGTCAAATCAAGTCAGTGAGGACATCTGGGTGAAGCTGTCACAGTATGAAGTTAATTTGTTCTCGTTGAGGTTCCTAAAGGTGCACAGCCTGTTGTAACTGAGTGAATATCGCTGGGGTTTGGCCTAGATAGGTGGCTTATAAAAGCAACACAGGGGATATTATAAGACCGTGTGGTTTATCCAGATCATCACCATCTTGGACAGGTACCTGGTACCCGAATGCCACAGGTGCACCATGCATATGCCCGGGTCCAATCCGCTGGGTCTGTCCCTCACTATCACTCTGAATTATCGTCCTGCACTTTATGCCGTATTCCAGTGTTTCCCACTCCGGTCCTTGGGGACCCACAGACAGTCCATGTTTTTGCTCCCTCCTAGAGCAAAAACAAGAGCAAAAACGTGGACCGACAGTGGATCCCCGAGGACCGGATTGGGAAACACTGCTGTATATTATATGGTTAATTTGACTGGGTGTTTCCAGTAGGTGGCAGAAAAGGAAGAGTAGTTGTAGCTATGGATGCTTTTCATAAGCACCTGTGTGAGGAGGTGTGGAGGTACCCAGCTACAGGGTCTGCGTACTGGTCCGTACTTGTGTTCTCATGTACCTGTTTGACGTCGTGTTCCAATATCAAAGACCAGTTCCCCTATTAAGAACAGAAGTACAGAGGACGGTTATAATCCTCAGATGTCGTTCTTGCTCCGCCCCAAATACCAAGGATACATGGGTAGCATCCTCGCCTAGGGAGACCAATCCCATGATTCATTGCACCCCAAGTTTGCTCTTGGGTGGCAAGTTAGCAAGATAGCTCTTGCCAAGACCACAAGTACAATCTCTGTGGTCTTGGCATTGAGAAACACCCCTGCAACTGGACAACTTCGTAATTAGTAATCAAATCATTTATATTTATCAGTGTTTGAAGAAAATGATCTATTTAGTAAGTAGCCGTGCAATATGCCTTAAAATTATACCGATGGTGACAAAGAGGACAAATTAGCCCCCCCCTTGACTCTGCGCTCAGCGGAGTCAGACTGAATGTTTGGCCACCCTAATATCCAGTACGGCACAGCAAATACATACAAACACAGGAGCAACTGGTGATTAAGGGCGGAGGGCCCAGCGGTGAAATTACTGCTGCTGAGCCAAAAGCCACCAAGAAAATTACTGACCATTGACGAAAGGCTATAAGTCACGTAGGGAAGTTTTCAGTCACTCAGTCTTTGGGAGTGACGACGTACAAGCCACTGTGCTGTACAGGCGCATAAAGGGACGGTCGCCCGAACAGGGACTTGAACCCTGGACCCTCAGATTAAAAGTCTGATGCTCTACCGACTGAGCTATCCGGGCTCTTGTCCGTAAATGAAAACCACATAATCAGGTCCTTGTGTTCACCTAATATGGGCATGTTGCATAACTTGGTGCAGGTTCTGTGAATGACTTAAAAACAAATACAGTGATATAAAAATAAGGGAGAACAGAAAGCTTCATTTTACTTGCGTTCCCATCCTTACGTTCACCAAAGGATGATAAGGTGGGGTCTGTATTACAATTCTTTTTTGTTTTGATGCAGTAAAGTTCCGATGATGGATGAAGAGACAGTTACACCGCCAATAGGATACGGCTGTCAGACTTAAGGAATTTAATGTTTTTGACAGTTTAGTCTGCAGCTGGAATATAAATGATCTTAAAATCCTGAAGACCAAATACAGACATTTTCTACTTATTCCGCAACGCCCTGTTGTCATGGTGCTTTAGATACGTTAATAAGTAAGTTATTTTAACTTTTACAAAAGGTCATTCTACAAAATCAATTAACCTTTGCCTTGAAAGATAAGGCTAGGCTAGGCTAAATGCTATGTGTAATGGTTACTTGATCTCTGGAGAAAATTCAAGGAAAGGGTACAGCAGTAATTTTCACGAGAGCCCAAAATGACTAGGAATTTAGTGCCCATTTAGGTTGGACATAGTGGTAATGATTTGTAGAATAATCTGATGCATGTGAAGCTCTTACTGAGATTCCTGAGCTGAATGCATATTCACATGCTTCAGTGTCTGACTGCCACTGCTGTGAATGACTTACTGCCCTGGCTCCCTTTACATACGTTATGTAAGAGCACTAGCAGAGCCAGCAGAACTCAAGACCTACCCTCATGCTGAGCATCCATAGCAAAATACATCATTCCAAGGACACCCCCCACCCCTCTCCCCCCACCATAAGATGAGACAAGTAAAGAGGCGATGAAACCGGATGGGGGCTTCATTAAAAGATAAAGGGGGCCTTTATTAAAAGCTAAAGGAAGGGGCGCTATATTAAAAGGTAAACAAAGGGGCCCTTTAATATAACATAAAGGAAGGGGCCCTTTATTAAAAGGTAAAGAAGGGCCCCTATTTTTAAAGCCAAAGGAAGGGCCCCTATTTTTAAAGCCAACGGAAGGGGCTCTTTATTAAAAGATGGTCGCCATGCCGTACCGTGAAGCATTATGGGTAAAGACAGAAAAACTGTGTGTGCACTGGGCACGTTCATAACGTTTCATACCCAATGCGATGCCAGCTTATGTCGTTATACTTCTAAGGGTTTGTGGAGGTGCTGTAACGTTCAAAGGTTTTCTGGTTAACGGGATTTATATGAGAACCCCTCCATGTCTGTCTCAGCCCAAGTGCTGGCGCTCAGATCTTGTTCCCTGACAGTCAGACGAGATAAACAGAGGGGAGCCGGGGAGAAGGTCACGGGGGACGCAGGGGCGACGAAACAGCATAGCAGTGGTGGATTTATTAGTGTTTTTTTTTAACTGCCAAACGTATAAAGTATTTTATGCACACATATAGCAGGCAGGGGGATAAATAAGAGGGCTGAAGGAATGTAGAGCAGGGTAGGTGGGCAGGATAATGATGTATTGATTTGGCACGGCCTCAGGATGTGGAGCTCTGACTGCATGGCGTGCACAAATGCCCTTTCCACTGGATGCCGTGTAGCACTGAGGACTGTTTCCCAGGAGCTACTCTCCAGCGCCCCCTGGCATCCCTCTGTACCGCTGATCAAAGAACTGAACGGAAACGTACACCTTAATCAAGCCACCAAATTACCATACGCACGCCGCATGCACCGCTATGTGCCATTTTAATGTGTATCGCTGTGCGGTTCCAGCTGGGTCCTGTGTGCGTTTGGGTGTTGACGCCTGTTTCCTTTGCTCATTTAGTTCTGCATTACCCACGCTTCCTTTATTCCTTCATCTACAAATGGAAATACCCTTGAGTTGTTAACATCTGACAGAGATGAGAAATTAATAAGCCAGGCACTTTGCCTAAACCACCTAATGCCGGCAGCACTCAAATCCTCTTCCGACAGTCCTATTAATTTTTCCATGGGTTTGAATCTATTCAGTCAGACTCTGAATATAAATACTTTACCAGCCTTTAATAAAATTAAATAGCACAGGATTTACAAATCGCCCTGCATCTCATGCCTGCTCACTTCTGCTCCTCTTTTCTCTCTTTCTTTGACAAATGATCTGCATTCCTCTCAATGGGACAAACTCCAGGATCCAGCATGAGTTATTCCTCACCCTGGGGCCAGTCTAAGGACAAAGCAAGTCGACGCTGCGGCACTGCACTGTATCTGCTCACGTTACTGTCATTTTCATTGTCTCACATGATTTAGAATAAGTATTACACACATATATAATGATATATTCATATTTACATAATATATTCCGAAAATGCTGTCAGACAGCAGCATGACACCATGTTATGAATTTCTGATTCTCATTATAATATTTTTGCAACTAAAATGCTCATATTCCATATTCGGCGAAATGCTCGCCTATTATCCAGCACCTATAAAGGGAACTGTACCTGAATCACTGTGTTGGAGAAATTTTCATATCTAAACCATATACTGACTCAATCCCCGTCTGAACTCCAGCCCGTGCTGAGCTGAAGTTTAACTTGTCCTCCAATGTTGATCTGATCTGTTCTCATACTTCACGGGCTGTGATTCTGGGTGAAATGAACTTCGACAGATAAACAGATTCAGCTTCTAGCTGGATCCTTGGATTCACACCACCACGTCACTATATTTGGACCGGCTCTGTGACGCATTACAGGATGAGTTTCAGCCAATTAACAGACACCTTGCTGAGGAGTCTGCTAAGTTGGGCTGCTGGCAGCTTGATTATCTTCCAAGATGTGGGGATTAACATGACAGACTTCCTTGTTTCAGTGAAAGTCCGGTCAGGTCAGTTTAGGGCATTAGTTCAAGCTGTCATTGTGAAGTACAGATGGGCTGCAGTCGTTTTGGCTTTGAATAAGCATCATCACTTCATTTAACCTCTGAAAGACCCCTGATCCGGGATACAGAACTGCATTAATTGTATATAAACATTCTATTCATTAGAATCATGGTCATTGGTGAAAGCCTAATATTAATGGTATGATAATCACCTGTGTTTATGCAGGGTTCCTCTGGGAATTGTGGTCACCTCTCCAAAGACATGAGCTTTAGTTGGTTTAGTGACTCTAAATTGCTATTTGTCTGCAGGTGACATATGGCACCCTGTTTGGGGGGGCGACCAGGCCTTATGCTGCACACCTCCTGGATTAAGGAGGCTCCGAATTAGGGCGATGCCGAGTATGAGCATGGTGACTTTGCACCATCGTGGAATGCCATCTTTATAACAAGTCAGTCTGCAAAATGTCTCTCCCGCTGAAGCTACCCTGGTCAATCACATGTGACGTGAGTGTGGAGTAAGTGACAGGCCACACAGTCCGCAGAATGAGAAATGCCATGTTGGACAGGCTGGTATCTACATACTTTTGGCCACAGAGTGTATATCACATGCTAGACATTACTCATTTGAGTACCTCCTCCAGGCACAGCTGCGGATGTCAGTTTCCGACACTAACGGTAACAGCCCTAGCCACACTAGCAGGAGGGCCCTTCCTGCCTGTAGTCAGTGTATGTCCTTTGTTTTTGCCTGATCCAAGTATGGTCTTCAAAGACCGACAAAACAATAGCAATTCTCTGTGGGAGAACGCAGTACTGAAAGTGCTGGTAGGGCTCCCACACAAAGGTTCTACTGCCATCAATGTACAAAATGTGACACGATCGCTGTTATTTGCTTTGGTTTCTCTCTGTCCTTATCAAGAACTACTTTCACTCTTTGTCTATTTTCTCTCTTCCCCTATAGTAAATCACCAATAAGTACATGAGCTCAGTGGGACTCTAATTAAGAGAATTTAGTCCAAAAGAAAATTTAATCTCACTCATATGCTTTGTTCTATCGCCCTTTTCTCAGGTTCTTATATTCCCTTTGTCCTTGACCGGTTTCATCCTCTCTGTCAGAACATATTGTATCTCTTTGTACGTTATCTCCCGTTTAGCTCAGAGACCAAATTCAATTCACGGGCAGGCACCCAGCTGTATTTCAGAAAACATAGGCTCAGTAACAACAGTAATCTCGAAGCAGCTATGGAGATTTCCAAAGAAGGAAGCACAATACAAGCAGAAAAATTTTAATATACATCTTAGTCTCATATTAATGATCCTGCTCTCTATCTAGTTTTGATTATCAGGACAATGAGGCCAAGGCTACATTATAATTTTTTCAATGTCACTGTGTTTCTGATCTTTCAAGTGGAACCGGAAATGAAGCAATGCTTCGATTGCCATTTGTACAAGCATGAGTACAGCGACACTGGAATGTTTTTGTTCACATACTCCACCTTGCTCTCCTTTTCGAGACATATACACTCATTCCAGTGAGAGCAAAGCTTGGGGTCTGAGTGCAGGGTCAGTCAATGTGCAGCGCCCCTGGAGCAGTAGGGAGGTTGAGGGTCTTGTTCAACGGCCAAACAGCCCTTGAGCAACAGCCTCGGGATTTGAACCGGTGACATGTACAGACTCCTAATCTGGGATGCTTTAATACACGGGTTTACCCAGGCTGAAGCCCAGGGGCCGCTGCTACAAAGGGGTCTGATCTTGTTTAAATTCCCAGATTGAAAAATAAAATGCAATTTGTCCTGTGTTTTCCCATCTGGATCAATCTCCCCGCAACCATTTTTTAAATTGTATTGTTGTGGAATCCCCCACCCCCAGGTCAACAAATACACCATCAATGAAAATAGTAGGGTGACCACTGACAACTCAAATAACCTAGGGACCTCTGACCATGGAAATGCACCAGCTGGACCACTCAGCCCCCCCAGCCCCGAAGTCCAGCCTTTATCCCCTTTCCCTCTTCCTGAACTCACCACTCCCTGTTTTTCTTGTGATCCAGTCACATCAGATACAGACATGCAGGATTATGGCTTGTTTTCTGTTTCTAATTAATCTGACAATAGGGACACGACAGTCAACTGTGTGTCACCAAGGGATTTACAGGGCTAACAACCAGTGACAATCTCACAAACTGTTCCTCAGCCCAACTTCCTGCAGTTCTGCCCCTGCCTTTATCCACAAATAAGGGGGAATGCAGCTGTTACGCAGTTGTTGTTATTACCTGTATAAATGACTGCTTATTCCACAGCATTTATGTATCATCTGCAGTTTGAAGAGACTAGTCTCTGAACCCACTAGCTTCTGATAGCAAGCTGCAGTTGCCAGTATGTGCAGATGAAATCTTCCATTAGTGTTACCTTTGAAATTGTTCATACTCGCTTGATAGCATCACAATATTCCACCGCTCATCTTGGCAAATACTCAGGAGAGAATTAAATAAATGGATCTTTTGAATAGTAAGATTTATAATATTGTCTGCTAAGCAGTGTATGAAATGTTAAAATAGAAAGGCATGCTTGTTTATTGACTTAAACTGCGCAGTGACTTTCTACTTACTGCCACTAACTGAACAAGTTTTTATTACGTCCATCCAAATATCTTGACTGGACAGTTTGGGGGGGGGGTGTTTAAACAGCTTCATTCAGTGGTGCTATGAATTCATAAGGACTTGGTCTCTGAGTGACTGTTACGTTTTGCTTTACTTATTATTTTTCGCTACATTAAGACATGACAAAGATGGCCAAAGCCTTCATTACATGCCTGCTTGAAAAAGGACCCACATCCTATCCTTTAGCCCAACCCCAAACCAATGGTCAATACATGTTGTGGGAAAAAGTCATGGAAAACAGTCTCAGTCAAGTAGATCCTCAGGCCCCTTTCTGTGCCATGCAGTGTTTGTCAGGATTGTAGGAGCCAAATGAAAGGATTTGCCTAAATCCATCCTCAGCTCACTGCAGACTACACTTGGGGGTAGTGAGTGGCTCAATGGGCTAAGTCTCTGTGCCCATGGTTGGAAGATCAGTGGTTTGAGCGCTGCCCTTGGCAGAATAGCCACATATTCATGGGAACTCGAGCAAGGCCCTTAAACTCCAGGGGCACTGTACGTTGGCTGACCCTGCGCTGTGACCTGCAAGTTGGGGTATGCAAAGAAACGAGTTCCAGTGTACCTGTACTCACAGGTGGCAAGGAAAGGTTTGTGATTAATTGTACTTCCACTCTCCATCATCGCAGACAATCAATACCAGTGCAAGTTTCCACAGGGTCGGAAATCTTACAATGGATCCCAACCAGTGTTAAAGAAACTGCAGGACAAACTTGCATGGCTGTCCAGATACTGGATGGACTTTTCTTATAGCGCTTAGCTACATACGTATTTAGACCATAGGTTCCTAAACTTTTCCGCCCAAGACCCCCAAAATAACAGTGCCAGAGCCAAATTACCCCATTTTACTGTCTGGGGGAGGGGAAAGTCCCCCTGGTAGATTTTTTTTGCCAACCAGGGCCCATATTCACAAAGCATCTAAAAGCTAAAAGTAGCTCTTAACTTGCCGATTTCGAAGAAACTCCTAAAAGTAATGGGCGTGTCAGTCCTAAATGTAGACTAAGAGCAATTCACAAAGCCCCTTATCGGTAAAAGTAGCACCTAAGCATGGGAGAACTAAAAAGCAGTCAAGAAGACTTCTAAGTCACTAAGACCAACTCACAAACAGTCGCAAAATGGCTGTTGTCAATCCTCGTTGCAATGTCTTGGAAACATTAAATGAATGCTGAATTACTTAAAGGATACTGCCTCAGTCAGGAGGTAATAATGACTGTTGTGGAGCTTTTGAGGGATGCAGTAACATCTCCAACAAACTGAAACAACCCAATCGGCGGAAACTGCTTATAGTGATCATCCATCCATTTTCTGAAACCACTTAATCCCAACTAGGGTCACCAGAGCCTATCCTGGGAACAACAGGCACAGGCAGGAACCAACCTTGGGCAGCTGCCAACATACCACAGGGTGCACACACACTCAGACAACTACAGGGCCAATTTAGACACACCAATCAACCTATCCTACACACTTTTGGACTGTGGGAGGAAACCAGAGCCGGTTTATCATAAGCTTTAATGAGTCTATATTTGTCATTGAGAGAAAATGACTTTCTTTTCCCTGTTATCTTTTCTGTGCACGCAGCATTAGCCTCAGGTAGCTAGCCAGAAGCAGATGGGTTTTGCAAGACAAAGTAGGGTGATCGAAGTAATGTAAAGTAAACAAAAAAACAAAATACTGTAGTTTTACTTTTTCCACATGTTGTCACGTTTAAAAATAACAAAAATTGACACTATAAGTGGACTACTTGTTTACTATAAGAAATTTTTTTAAACGGCATTTGTACAGTAATGATTCTGTCCCAAGCTTTGTGATCCATTAAGTGGTTGATCACTATAATCAAGATCACTATAAGTGGTTTCCACTGTATTTGTGTTTGTGAGATGTTGCATGTACTTTTTCACCAGCACACACTGGCCTCTTATCAACCAATCCCTGTAATTATTGCAGGCAAGCTCGTGCATGAGAACTGACATCAGCCATAGCGACGGAGTCTTACTCTTAGCTTAGGAGTTGGCTCTTTTCGTAAGTAAAAGCTGCTTTCAGCTACTTTTTGAATAGGTTTTAGGAAAAAAACTCTTAGCTAAAAACTTTTAGTGTGATTTAGGAGTACTCTTAATGATAAGATAAAATGCTTTGTGAATACGGGCCCAGGGATTTTACCAAACGGGGGGGTCCCCCTCAGTACACGTTGCCAGTACACAGCCATTTTCTGTAAATTATCTCGCAACCCCCCACCAGGGATCCCCACTTTGGGAAACTCTGATCTAGAGCACAGCGTGCATGGACAGATCCTACATAGCCTAGTGAATTCTAGAATAACTGAATTGTTAGGATAGAATTTGCTAGGAGCACAGTGGCGCAGTGAATAGCATTGTAGCTCTATGTGTGTGGAGTTTGCATGTTCTCCTCATGTCATCATCCAGTTTCCTCCAGGTGCTCCGGTTTCCCCCATAGTCCAGAAACATGCTAAGGTGAATCAGGGTTACTAAATCGCCCCTAGGTGTGAGTGTGCCTTGTGATGGTTTGGTGCCCCGTCCTGGGTTGATGCCTGCATGGCTACCATCGATTCCAGATCCCCACAACCCTGAATAGGACAAGTGGTTACAGAAAATGGGGGGATAGAATTTGCCAACATTGGCTAAATTCTCTGGAAAGTTTTACCTTCAGTAAAACAGCCAAACGTGACAGAATCTCTTTTCACACATGTCCAAACCTTAGCTATAGAGCAATAAACAGGATAGCATTCCACTCAAGGGTCTGCAGTTTTGGAGGAGATATTTGGGGAAAAGTCTATTACTGGGTCTAATGTCTAACACTGATATTAATGCTAACCCAAGCCCTGCATCAGTTTTGCATACCACTGTAATCCAGTATGAAGGGTCACAACCTAAAAATATTAATATAAAGGACTCCACAGCATTTTGTAAGTAACAGCAATGCCAGTCATTCATCCATACAGCTTCTAACCGCATATCCTGGTGAGGGTCGCAGGGGCCCGGGAGCCAATCCCAGGCAGTGTAGGGCACAAGGGAGTACCTGTGCAATAATAGCCCATAATAAATATTCAGATTGTGTAAGCCTACATTTCCTAACAAGAATGAAACAACAATTAAACCTAACAAGAAGCCAGAGAGTTACAACCATAGAATCTGTAAATGGTTCTCAGGGGGAAAGTTAGCAGAGGAGTTTTTCATGGCCTGGTTGTCTGAGAAGGGCAGATAATGCAGAGGGGTTCTAAGTGGTAGCCTGACGAAGCAGAGGAATATGGTGTCACCTTGCATCATATTTACAATGCAGATCATTGACATTAGGTCTGGTTATATTGGTAATTTACAGTTAGGTCCATAAGCATTTGGACATTGATGCAATTTTTGTAATTCTCCCTCTGAGTACCACCACGATACACTTGAAATTAAGCAATCAAGATGTGACGCAAGTATATGCTTTCAGCTTTAATTTAAGGTATTGCATTAACTTTAAGAGATTAGTGTTATGGCACAGGCAGGAAAGAAGTGAGGTGATGAACCACTGGCAGCTCCAAGACAAAACAGGGTTTATTAAAGAAAATGGAACACACTGGGGTAAAATACTAAACAAAAGGACCATGAGGGGTCAAAAAAACTGGAAGAAATAAGAATAAACTAAATAACAGCACTAAATAAGGAGCAGGACTAGAAAACGAAGCGGTGTTCGCAAGAAACAGTGACCAAGAACACACCAGGGGGGGGCAATCAATCAAGCAAACCAAAGGCAAGCACTTAAATACACCGGAGCACCAGGGCAAACAAGGAACAGGTGCATCAAATAATCAATTAACCAATCAAGAGATGAACAGGAACAATGAGAAACAGGTGGAAGCGGAAACACTAAATGAGCACAAAGACTAGGGAGCTATAACAATCATCAAGTCAGGGAAACACTAAAGACTAGGGAACATAACAAAGGGTTGACTACATTAGGAAATACTAAGAGGAAAAAAAATCTAAATCAAACGGACACAAGCAGGGTCAACCAAACAGGAAAGCAAAGAAGCGATACCAAACATTAGGAAAATCTGAAAACCAATAAAGAAACAAAACTGGTTGGTTTCTGGCCAGTCTTAAACTCACAATGGGAGCCTTGACAAATCTGAGCTGCATGCTCAACCCGGTGAGCTATGCAGTTGTCTGGGGGGGGTAGGGAGAACACACTATGGCTAAGAAGGTACATGACACGAGAGAGAACAGAATGAGCAGCCGCCTACTACTCAGAACAGAGAAGGAACATAAAGGGGATGGATGCTGACTCTGACAGTTACAACCATTTTCACAGAGTTTCTCCATTTGCAGAGGCTCAAAAGTAATTGGACATGTGACTGACAAGCAGTTTCATGGCCAGGTGCAGCCCCGTCCCTCATTATTCCATGACAATTTTTTTTTTGCAAATAAATGGTTATATGTAACATGTTCTTTGTTGAGTTGGTAACAGATATTTGCATAACCTGAATGGTACAGCAAACTGCAAACAGCCTTTCCCCAGAGTGGTATTCGGAGAGTGCGGCTCAGTTTGGGCCTGTCAGCATACAGCTCTGCTTCTGTTTGGTTCAAAGTAGCCACATTTCCCTTCCTCCTTTTGGCTGCAGGGGAATCCCAACTCAGGTTCCTTCAGACTCCTTGTGAAATGTTACATTCCGCTTTCACTGAGCCTTGCATTCCCGCTTGACTTTGGCCCTCACTCCAGTCGGCCATCTGGCACCATTTGACCCACGACTGTCCTGTCTGCTACAGGGGCCCTTCTTTGTTTAATTCAACACCCATCCCTGCCCCCTGTTTCTCCCAGGTGGATCTGCTCACTTTAAACATAGATTGTCATTGTTACAGCCACCGTGATCCCAATGTTCTCCACTGTTTCAACTCCCCGAAGCTCTACAGAGCTGATCTTTCCATCTGTTCTGTCTCTGATTTCTGTTGTTACTATCAGCTATAGCAGCCATAGCTGTTCTCTCACTCAACTTTCTGGAACATTCTACCCCTACTCCTCTTCCATAAGGTTCTTCCTGTTGGCCTTTCTCTTCTCTCTTATCTGGATCTCTTTTTGGTTTTCAGTATGACTCCTTTTGAAGTCAGCCTGCCATGTAGCCCTTTTTCTTTATAATATCCTTCTGCTTTTATTATTTTCTTGCCCGTTCCATTACCTCTAAGCAGGACAGTAATTTATGGGCAGTTTTCCAGTAATTTCCCCCATCCCTCACTCTGTGAACACCTTTCCTCCCCTGATGAGCTATACTTTGCTTCTCCGTCTTAGAGTAATGCCTCTATATTTTTCTTGTTTTACTCCTTCTTTTACAACTGTCAAAAACGAAGGGTCCCAGTGTTCTAATATTAGTGGGTATTGAGTGTGACAGCATACATCTCGCCCCCCGTGACAGTGCCGCTGAGTGCCATTGATCTCTAGAGACATCTCAGTTATTGCTAAGACTATTGATCCATTCCCTTACTGCAAAACACTCATTTACTGGGATGCAGCCCTCTGAGTAAAATTCAGTCACGCTTGTGACACACACAGTCACACACACGGTCAATCCCTTATACACCATTCAATCCAGGCTCACTTAAGAATCCACGCTGGATTGGTAGTTTGAGCTAAGTCTCTTATTTGTGATTCCACCCTCTATCCAAGCGGTAAATAAATAATGAGCACATTGTTAAAATTCTCCTTCGATCGTATTCGATCTCCCTTTCGCCTCTCATATGCGCTCATTCTCCATTCTTTATGAAAAATAATGCCCATTCATTGAAGAATACTCAGCTTTAAATGCCAGCACATGTATTGTGCAGCATTTATATCAGAGACTGGCATCAAATGAGGATAAATACCATGATGCCGTCTCTCACCGCTTCGACAGCCACGTCTCTCTCTCCATCCGTTTAATTTCCTGCACGTACGCAGATTTTCAATTACGATTTTCAAAGAGAAAAGAGGTTAAAGATCTAACTCATTTTGCCCCCACTGCAGCTCATCCCCCTCCTCCTCTGGTGTGTCTCTGTATTTTTTTTTTATATTGGCACATCATGAGAAACAGCCCCGGCTCCCCCACCAAGGTCAGCCTGCATTCTGGCTGAGTCTCTCTCTGCTGCGCTGAGGCCTGATTGGTATGCAGACACGTATGTCTCTAAACAAATATGTGACACTAAGTTTATAGCTGCATTCTAGTGCATTAGTGGAAACAAACAAACTGATTTGCCTGGAGATTTCCCTCATTACGTTTAGAAATAAAAGCCATTTCAGTGCAGGTATTCTGACCATTCAGCCAAACGAATCCGTATGTCTGGGGCCTGGGGCACCATTATTTTTAAATAAAAATGTACATTTACTGAAGTTCCACAAAACGATTTTCAAGTTCTGGTTGTTTCTTTTAATCTTCAGAGTGAAAATCATGAATGCTGCTTACAGTTTTGTCACAGTGAACCTTGTGAATTCTGTGTATGAGCAAGTCCAGGTGTATCCCAATCCCACATGCCTGTCTGTCTCTCTGCTTTTCTGCTTGCATGCCTGCATGTCTCTCTGCCTGCCTGTCTGCTTTTCTGTCTACCTCCCTGCCTGCCTCTCTGTCTGTCTGTCTCCCTACCTGGCTCTCTGTCTGTCTCCCTACCTGGCTCTCTGTCTGTCTCCCTGCCTGCCTATCTGTCTTTCTCCCTGTCAGTCTGTCTTTCTGCCTGTTTGTCTGTTTTTCTTTCTGTCTGTCTGCCTCCCTGTCTGCCTGTTCCCCTGTCTGTCTGTCTGCCTCCCTGTCTGCCTGTTCCCCTGCCTGTCTGTCTGCCTCCCTGTCTGCCTGTTCCCGTCTGTCTGTCTGCCTCCCTGTCTGCCTGTTCCCCTGTCTGTCTGTCTGCCTCCCTGTCTGCCTGTTCCCGTCTGTCTGTCTGCCTCCCTGTCTGCCTGTTCCCCTGTCTGCCTGTCTGTCTGTGTGCTCGTGTGGCTGCAGCTTGGCGCCCACACTCAGCTTGCTTCCACACATTTCCACAGTGCGAGCGTGTGTGAGGCGGCCGATCTGAGACTCGCTGTGAGAGCGCTGATATGGTCGTAAGCCAATTGAGTCAGCCGCTGATGCCATGTAATCCGGTTACCCACGGCATCCCACCGGGGGCCGGGGGGGCGGGAGGTGTCTGAGCCTCAGACGGGGTGCAGAGATGGCTGTGTGTGCACGTCCTGAGGTGGCCTTCTGCAGTTCCTTTCTCACACCATACCTGATGTTGCTTGATAGCAGGATTCAAACACATAAAGCATTTCCTGCCTCCCCTGGGTTATTTAATACTGCTCTGGGCTCAGGCAAGCGGGAGAGAGAGCAGCAGTGAACAACTAGGGTGGCATCTTCTTTACAAGAATAAGGATCCCATAATACACTTAGTATGTCCCTGTTCAGTTTTCCAGACATCAGCTAATGACTCTATTTACAAGAACTATTGTTCCTACAAAAAGTTATAGCCATTTAATATTGACAAAGTAGAAAATATTTTTAAGAAGCACTGTCAAAAACTGCACAGGAGCAGGGTGAATGCCAGGGTAAGACTGAAATAAAAAGGCAGTTACTGGGAACAATCAGAGACTGTTTCTGAGATCCACATGGCTTGTCCACCACCCCAAGAGATATACAATAAACACAGTTAGGCTGTGGAACACACAGATTGTTGACTTCTGATGGAAGGTGAGTTCCATTGAGTCCCTGAAGGATTTTATGGCGGCAATATCACAGAAGCCGGCTTACAAACATTCTCATGATGAGCATTTCCAGTTACGTATTGTTCCCACGGCTAGAAACAAAAACATTGATTTTTATGGCTGTTGAAACATAATCGGAAAGTCCTCCAGCGTTATTTTGCCGGCTGAACTATACAGAACAAGTGCTACTGGAGACATAAGGAGGAGACTGCGAGTGGCAGGAGACAGGCCGAGAGATGCAGCACATTAAATAAATTGATCTGGGTATGTTTTATGTATCTGGAGGTTCACCAAGAAATCCTTGGCCTCTCGTCTAACCCATAGCACTAATCTATCCCTTCTGCCATAAAGCTCTCTTAATCACCCAAATTCAACAGAAAGAAAGCCGGTCGGCTGGGAAATCTGCTCTATAGCTGCAGATCTGGTGAATGATTGATGACAGAGCCAGTGAACCTTTGTAATGAAGGCAGCCGTCATTCATCCCAGCTGTAAAATGCGACGTGATTGTTCCTCCCTCATATCTCCCTCAGTACTTTAGGGGAGCAGTTCACTCGCCGCCCTTTTCTCCTCAATTCACCGTCTCTGTCACTGACGGCAAGCAAAATGCTCCCATATTTACTTTCTCTGGAAGTAGGCTCATGTGAGGCTCTGACATCAGTATTCACAATATAATATATATTCTCTATTTTTCCCCATACATTATAATTCTACAAATTGTATCAGTAGTGTACCCAGTGATGCTGCAATGTTAATCTTGGAAGATTATGACAATAGATAGATAGATTGATAGACAGAACATCCAATGGCATATAATAAATAACTGTATAAATAAATAACTGTATTATTCATTTTATTTAATGGTTAATAATGCAGTTATACACCAATAATATGGATTTATAGGTGGGGTCAAGACATGCTAAGCATTGTGAGGGGTTTGGAGCGACTCCTGCTGTTCAGTCCTGTGATCACAGGTGACACGAATGAGTGTATGTTTTATACAGGGAAAGGAAGACTACTTATATAGGACAATGGAAAAGTGTGGTTCTTCATTATATTGAAGTTGGCCTTTTGACCACATGTGAAGTATTGCTCATAGGTTTTTCTCTGGTGGCTTGCACTCAGCTTCGATCTCTGATTTGTCAACCCCACCACTGAAACCTATGAACTCATCATGCAACTCGAAGTAACAGGACTACTCCGGTGTGTTATTACAGTATCACCGGAATGGCAGCAGCTGATCGGAGACCTTGGAGTCAGTACATTTTAAAGCCATGACCCACAGCGCCTCCCCTGTGGCTACCGCTTGCCTACGCCGAGCCCCACCTCTCTGACACGTTCAGACGTGACATCAAAACACAACCATGTCTTAAAATTTACCTACAAAGCCAAGCATGTGAAGGTCTATACCCACATAGCTGGAGAAAGAGAAGGGGGAGAGAGAGAGAGAGTAAAAATGGAGAGAGAGAGGGAGGAGGGGGAGTGGCATATGAGGAAATGGTAGAAAAAAAAATGTGGGCGGGCAAAACCCAAAGCCCACCAGAGAGAATAAAAAACCAGGGCTGGTGGATGTAGGTTTCTGTTGCATGCAGGAGAATCGAGGCAGGGAGCAGGCGAGATGCCGGGCCTGCATGGGCTGCCGGGGTTTCTGTGGGGAGATACGGCCGCACCGCCGCGCTTTGCCGCGCACGCAGGGACCCTGCTCCCCGTCTAGCCTGAGGGCTCTTACAGGATTTCCACCCTATTTCTTCTTGCTTTTCATCCTCATTTCTCATGAGCATCCTTTATCACAGTCGTAAGATTTCCCTGTACTTGACAAATTAACTGGATTTTTAATAACCTGACAGACCAAAAAAGCTATTTTTATGGGCAGTTTGGTGCTTTGATCATTTGTGATTTTCAGTGCTCTGCAAAGCAGGATTAATTAAACAGCCCTGTGAAGACTAATTTGCAATCATTAGGAGTGTGGACAGGAAGGAGAACAGGTGGTGCGTCCCTTTAAATACCTTTCAACCCTCCCTCCCTCTTCGCTGCTGGTACAGATGTGGGAAGGACATTTTTCTCCACTTATCTCCTTTGGATTTCATTGTCTTTTTGACGGGACTGGAGAAACAGAAGGGAAGAAGTGTTGAAGTCTGTTGCTCTGGTTTGCTGACTGACAGAGATATTTACTTCTCATTTCGTGTCTGTCTGCATACCTGCCTGTGGCATTTCCAAACCATCTCTTTCTTTCTGTCTCTTTTTTTGTCTCTTTGAGTACACAACCCATTTGCATTGCCTGCATGTTTCACATGAACTGTTAGTAGTGGTAAGGTGAGGGTTTGGTACTAACTCATCCTTTTCGGTTCAGCAGAAAGATAACAGTGGGTGAGAGGTGGGTAATTTTTTTGGTTTGTTTAGCGCTTGATATGTCTGACACATAAACACACATGCACACAACTGCACAATGCAGTTTTACTTCTGCAGTGACTGACAGTACACATTTTCTCAACCTTTTAATGTTTGTATGTATGAGAGGATTAAATCTAATAAAAGCAGTAGCGGATCGCTGAGTTTCACACTGAAGGAAAGACCTGAATAAGGTTTAATCCAGCACCTGTTTGCTTCGAAGGTGAAAAAGGAGATTGTTCTCACGGAATCCTGACTGTTAGGTATTTTTGAAGGATTAAGATTACACGCTCAGGTTCAGCTGCTGAGGCATTGCACAAGACAAACAGAGACATATACTTTATTTTACGTGGATTTAAATATAAATGCCAGTGGAGATTAGAAAGTTAAAACTGTGGTTTTGGAATAGATTTAAAATGAGGCATTGTGGGTAATAAATACATGAATCAAAAGGAAAATCAGAACAGACATATTGCACATAAACATAAATATTATCACTGGGTTAAATACAGATTTTACAGGTAAAAGAAACAGATCACAAAGGAAGCAAAATATAAATCTTTTTTTTGGTTTGTGTTATTCTGTGATTAGAAGCAGACACATAAACGGTTCTTTTAACATATTCTGTTAGTTCTTTCAGACAAGGGATTGTTTTAAGCCTCCTGGATAAATGTCATGACTTGGGTGTGTATTGTGTTTGCCTGTTAAGCAGAAATCAAGTGGCAGGCATTCCTATTTAGCCCGAGATAACGGATTTTACATCATGACAGCCACACGTAGCAAGTGCTTATTTTGTTATGACCATATATTTTCCTGGATTTCGATTTTGTCATTGACAGATTGAATAATTCATAGAGGTTCTAGCTGATGGGTTTTTGGCTGATTAAACTGACGCATACAAGCTACAAGTTAAATCGTGATTCAATTACAGTGAGGGCAATAAGTCACTGCTGTAATATGAAATGTACACTTCATCTGGAATATTGATTTGGAAAACATCAACTTAAACATATGTGAGCACTTGAGTAGAGGACTGAGTAGGTCCAACAGAGCACAGTAAATTGTAGTGGGACAGGCCTTAAATCCACACTAACGTTAAATAAAGTAAAAGCATTTCTGACTGTGATCATGTAAAGTGATGTTTAAATTCAAGAGCTATAAGGATTTTAACCATTGTACTGAGAGAAAAACGTATAGATGGTAAATAGCTATTGATTCACCTGATTAATTGGTCTAATTAAAGATTAAAAGGAGCCATAGCAACAGTGACTCCGGAACGTCAACACAAAAAAAACAATGTGAGATTTTATGAAAATGTTGTAGTATTTTTAGCAAATGAAGCAGCGGGTGAAGAACAAACATTTGACGGATTGTTTCTCTGTTGATTTACTCTTAATCCGACAGAGGAAATCCAAACACTGGCTGTCTGTTTGCAGAAAGCCATCACTAAGGTGCTAAATGAAAATATCACTCTGTCCTGCAAATTACTAGTGTATTCAGATAACAGGGGTACGGTCTACTGTAGAAAGCTCAGTGACATTATTATATGTAATTGTAAAGGGATGTGAATATTTTGCTTGGCAAATTGTAAGGGCCCGGATACCAAATGTATTTCATTAAAAAGTATATGAACGAGCATTGAAAGTCTTAAATGGTCACATCGGAATAAGTATATGACCTTTGGAATGGAGCAGGGACTGTGGGAAATTTAAATAAGTAAAGCTTTGCCTGATTTGTGATCCCACCTGTGTCTCAGTCTGAATCCACATCTCCCATAGCCTCACTCTTTTATTTTCGACCACTTTCTCATCCATAAATTTCTCCACAATTTTTTTCAAATCAAAGCCAGCAAACAGACCTCTAAAACAAATTAAACGCAGATCCACATGTGGGAAATGCAAGCAGTGTGTTGCTGTGTTTATCCCAGTAAAGGAAGTCGACTTTGCGCACATACACCATAATGATGCTGGAGCACCTCCCAGCTAAAGATGTGCTTCTCAGTAACTGCATCTGTCTCTCATATCTTGTATTTAGATAAGTATTTCTATTTAAATTTAAGCTCCATGACTAGTTAAGACACCAGGTAAGGGACTGGGAATCTAACAACACAGAATTACAGTTTCCAGTACGTTAATTAATACGCAGATTATGTGAACACTTTTCAAATCAATTTGAATTTGATGATTATTCTTCAGTAAGAAACAAGACATAAGTGGGTGTCAGAGGACAGCAGATGGACAAAAGTGGAGGACAATAACAAGGACAATAGCAAATCAGTTTTGGTGGGATATTGTTTGATCTTGGGGTGCAGATAAACTCACACATCACACCTCCGCAGTTGCAACCCGGCTTCCGGGAGAGATTTACAGTGCGCAACTGGATTACTTGCAGGCCTGGACATTTTATGGACTTTAATGAGTGCATTGGGGGACTCTTGTCCCTGTAGAGGAAGAAAGCAGAGGGTTCATATCTCTGGTCTGGACTGCACTGGCTTCAAGGCACAATGGGGTGCAACATGTGTGTGATGCAGAAGCCGGAGGAGCAGTACAGAGTCATGTTCCAGGTCAGTATTGCTTTCTGATTCGCCGTTCGGTTGGACCCCAGCCCCAGCCTACATGTGTCCCATTCTCTGCAACACTACATCTGTCCCTCCTTCCTCCCTGCTATTTACTTACCTCCTCACATGTTGGTCCTTTACCTTCTTAATGTTTTACTTGTTTGCTGTTAACAAGATTTGTCATAACCCTCTTTGTGCTCTCCGTTCTTACCCATGGGCTTACATAGACTATTGGCAAAAGTGTGTGAAACCAGCTTGTCCATCATCTCATTCTGAAACCATGGGTATTAATATGAAGTTGATTGGCCAGTTGCTGATATGATAGCCTGTACTCTTCTGGGAAGGCTTTCCATTAGAAGTTGGAACATTTCTGGTGGGATCTGCTGCCATTCTGGTTGGGTATTGATGGTAGGTTATCTGGTCCCTTTCTGTGTGCTTGTGTGGCCGACCACTTCAATCTGAACATGCTCCCAGACATTCTGACCTTCACTCATAATCACATCACTTGTGGTTGACCAGGACTGAAATGTGGTGACCCGACTTGTTGGAAAGATGGGGTCCTATGTTGATGCCAAGTGAAAAGTCACTAACCTCTTCTGTGTTTATTGCAGGAGATTGGGTGACTGTGCCTAATTATACACCTGTGTCAGCAATGGCCATGGCTTAATTAGGCAATTCCCCTAATTAGTAGGTGTGTTCACATACTTTTGCCCATATACAGTAGTATAATGTATACTGCATATATGTAGCAAATCAAGTATTCATACTCAAATCCGCTCTTCTGCGATGCATCTAATCATGCACAAATAAGTATGTTGTATCTCATAAATTATGCTTCATAATTTGAGTGTAAACAGAACAATGCAAATTCTATACTCCAAAATATGAAGGAAAGTCCATTCTACAATATCTAACTTTTTATTATGAAGATCACCATATTTCAAAAATATTTACACCTTAAATAATTTCAAGGATCAACAACATGCAGTGAACACACAACACAGCACAAATTCTGATTTGCTTGTCTTAGGATCTATGCCGTCGTTGTGATCAACCAATTAATTTTTTCTTGCGTCATCATTGACCGCATTGCTTCAGTGATGTCATAACAGCTTTGAAATCAATTTTTCTTTCATCTTGCATGAGCAATCATACAACGGAAATACAATGTCAATGATTCACTGAGATGCTAAAAGGTCTCTTCAGGGCAAACTAATACCACTGGATTAACCACCAAACACAGGCTCTTTAAAGGCTCCAAACAGCAACCCAAACCTCCAGTGTCCAGCTTAGAAGCACTGGGACTCCTTAATTACTTTCCTTAGCAGATGCCTTTATGAAAAGCAGCTTACTTGGTTTCATGTGTTACCTGCCAAAATGTTTCGGATGAATTTAGAATATGCGGCTTTCATATAGGTATCGCAGCAAGGCCAATCCTGCTAATCACAATGTCATAACAGTCACAGAATTAGACACAACAGCCTGTGACTGCATCCGAAATCACATACTTGTTTGCTATGTAGTAGGCATAATCTAGTATGCAAAGTGAGCAGTATGCCTGAATCCTCAGTATGGATGAGACGATTGGTACCTGAATGGCATATTACATTCTGCAAGATCTCAAAGTCAGCAACCAATGGTCAATGCGCTATCCCACAAGGCCACTGGAGCTGCAATCAGAGATGAAGTCACATGCTGAGATATTTTTGTCTAGATGATGGAGGAAGTGGTGTCCCTGTACAAATTTAAGTAGAAAACAATACCCAGTTACATAGGTTGATTGAATATGTATTTTTTCGTTGATAGTTTTTAACATATCTTAATTTTCATGGGGGTCAAGCTACATTATTGGTAAACATCTGGATTTGGTAATATGGCGACCACGATATGTCCAAGTGCATGCATACTATCCTCATGCATACAAACAGCATGCACTACATCGACAGTCAAGTACTGTAGTAGGCTTCTAACAATATTCAATATGTACTGTGTATACATGCAACTTCGGATGCATCCTATATTATTAACATCAGTCACTGATAAGTTATAGCCAATGAACTTTAATCTGGCTCAGAAAGACTAATAAAACATTCCTACAAGAAAAAGCAGTGTGGCATATGAGCTTCTCTGAGAATTACTGCACTGAAAATAACAAATCTCTACACTTTCATGCTATTTATAACCACAGACAGAGAGCTGGGCATGCAGTGTATCAAATTAACACAACAGACTTCTCTGTATTTCTTCAAAGTGTCTCAGATGAAAATGTCTAGTGCAGTCTGGTGGTGTCCAACCAGTTGTCCTAACACGTAAATAAAGTGCATGGATTAGTGAGCACAAATTAATCACCATAATTAAACCTATTTACAATAAGACTAATTATGATTTATTGTATGAAAGCTGCTTGCTGACAGTAACATACAAATTAAAAAGCCTAAAAAGCCATACATACCAGTAGATATATTACATACCAGGTAGCAAAAGAGGCTAAATCCTATGATTTTATCGCTATATTTTGTTGACAATGGATTCAGTATTGGTGTTGTCATTGTCATAATTACCACAAGCTCGTGCCCTTAAACAATCCCATTACATGCCCTGTATGTGTATTCAGTTCAGGGAATAGTCAGAGTGCTGATATCTCTTTATAAAATAAGGGTTGGGAGCTGCATGTGAAGTTAAATGTAGGTGCTGTTCAGAAGGGGTGTGGCTCTGTTTCCAGGGGCAACAAGCCCAATCAGGTCTGGACACAATGTGCAGCTTCCAGTACAGATACATGAAACACCCAAGGAGAACATGTCATCTTTCTGTGTGCATGCACCTATGAGTGGAGGAAAAATGTGTGCGCAACACAAGGACCTTTCAGAAATAGGCCTTAATTAGTTAGGGTTCATTAGCATACCAAGGCAAATATGCGACAACGCATGACTGGTATATAGGAGTCGATTAGAGGTTCCTGCTGATCTTTGTAGACAGGCATTCAAGTGTGGTGTAACAAAAAGTATCCGGAATCTGTCAGGTATAGTACGGCTGAGCTTCTTGTGAGTAGCTAGTGTGGCATTCAGGAAATACCTGTTGTGGTACAATCAAAGGTTATAGAATGATTAGGAAGTGGGAATGAGCAGTAGAGAGCAGACTTTCAAATTGCCCATATTTTACCTCTCTCTCCTTCCATTTGTCTGCGATGTAGTGGAGAGCAAGAGAGTTACGTTGCCACGGTTACAGGTCTAGCAGCAGATGCTAAGAGAAGGAAAAATTAGAATGTGCGTCTGCGTTTTAGTCGTTTTCGTCTTGAGGAAAACATTTCACAGATTATAGTCTGTGAACCACTGCTTGAGATACATGAATGTTTGCTGGCTGGCACTGTGTCTGTCCCTGTCTGTTCTCCTTTATCAGGTATAGTAATTGGAATTTGAATTGGTACCCCAGTATTCCAGCATGGGGGATGGGTGCTGGATGTAACCTAGCGCACAACACGTCTAAACTGTTTGTTCTTGATGTTCCTCAAGCGAGTCTACATATTCATGGAAGCGCACCTCCTCTGTGTTTGCCGGCGCACGAACCATCACAAAGCAAATGCAAAGAAAACGAAACAGTCCATAGTGTTTCCGCCGGCAACGGCTGATCACAGAGGTGCACTGAAAAGCCCACGGACGGGGGATGCCTTTTGGAGTACTCATTCCATCACAAAGGGAGTGTGTGTGTGTGGGGGGGGGCTCTGAGGCCCTCCCAGGGGAATCTCTGCACAGGCTATAGAAGAACTTGTGTCCATAACAAACAAGCAGAGCAGAGGAGCCTCTGTGCACAGAGTCCTTAACCACCTGCAAATGAACCTATGCAATACGGCAGATGTGTGTTTATAGCAGTAGTTCTCAATCCTGTTCTTGGCACCCCCCACCCCACCCCTCCAAATGTTTTCATCGTAACCCACACTGCTTTCAACCTGCCACATCCATTATCAGCCTATTAAGGACCACGTAAACTTGATTAAGGTAGAGTTGAAATGAAAACATTCTGGCAGGGAGGGGGGCCAGGAACAGGATTGAAAACCACTGATTTATAGAATCATGGTTATACTATACTGTGCTTAATCTTAGACTGTAGATCACCTGTGTTCCTTTACCAAGGGCAGTAGCATTCACAGAAATATTAATATATGATACATACTATATGACGGTATTATTGAGGTTTTAAATAGGCCAGCTATGGAAGGTGTCACTAATGAAAGTAGCCACAGCGGTTCACTTGCCTCTCACATTGTTGTTCAGAATTTTTTAATTTATCTTTCTGTCTGCCACATTCTTTCCTCTGCCTTCATCTGTCTGTGTTGTTATAGATGAGTTCACCACAGCAGACTCCTCAAGGTGAATTTCAGTGAGTCTGAGAAAGCGTGTAAATATCAACCTGCTCTTTATTAGAATTTCATTCCCACTTAAAGGAGACATTTTGGTGTTAAGCTACAGTTATACACTGAAATGTCTTGTTTGTGTCTGGGTACAGAATGAAAAAACAGATGTTCCCAATGACTGAATCATCCAGTGACACATGGGTGCCAAAGACCATCTGGTATGGGGGGGGGGGGGGGGGGGGGGGGGGGGGGGGGGGGGGG
>JAODKC010000107.1:12790331-12805762 GCA_026777985.1 Mormyrops attenuatus | reverse complement strand
CCCCCGCCATCTCTGCCCCCCCCCCCCTTTGAACAACTTACCTGCCTTTCATCCGGCCGTCTTCATCTCCCCTGCCTCTCCCACTGCTCTCTTGCTATGCAATTCTGAATATTAAAGTATGACAGAAATATTAAAATATGCCTGTCACCTCTTCCAAGGCCATACTTTCCATAAGGCTGCAGAACTTTGCAGCCTGTTAAGCACATTATATAGAGAATATCCTGTACTTTTGTTCAGCCGTGCTGGCAGTAATATTCAATATCTTACCACTGAGTCTGCTCTAAGATACAAGGGTGTACCTAAAACTCTGGGCCTCCTGACAAAATGTCAACATGCCCCACCCCCCGCTAAATTTTGCATTTAATTTTACATATTCTTAGGGGCCCTGTCAAGTGTTGGGCCCCCTGCATCTGCCAGGGTATCAATGCCCCTCTGAAACCTTTGCTATGATGCCCTGTAAAGCTGGTTACAACACATTACTAAGCATATTATGATAATGATTAGCCGTAGCTGTAACAACGAACACTCTCATATCTTATTACTGCTACTCCTGAGTGCAAAGTCATCATCACCTCTGTGATTGTATCTCAGTGCCTGTGTGAAGGGAGCAGCAGGGAATGGTACATGTGAGTGTCACGCAGTATCATGAGAGGACTGAGGGCCACAGTGTGGGTTACAGCATGTGAGCCTGAGACAGGTGACAGATTACACAGAGGGGCCGGTGCTTGTTCCGAATTTAATGCACGTTTGGTAGCTAGTTGTTTTATTTCAACATAATGTTCAGGCTAATTTGAAATTGAAAACGCGTTCGCAAATGATGTGACGAAGCAGAACCTCAGAAAGCACTGAGAAAACTGAAGTAGAGCAGTGTTTCTCAACCTGGTCCTCAGGGGCCCGCAGACGGTCCCTGTTTCTGCCTTCTACTGGAAGTCGTCTGTGTGTCCCAAGGACCAGATTGGGAAACACTGAGGTGGGGGACTAGAAATTCTAATATTTCCTGCCTTGGCCTACATGGAGTTCAGCGGACACAGGGCTCAGCAAAAGCACGATTTACCGATGCAAACCGCTTACGGCTCAAACCAAAGCAGTAATTATTCTCAGATACATGGCAGATGGACAGAAGCTGGGATTCGAAAAAACAGACTGTTATGGTGAAAAGATCAAGAGAAACAGCTGAAGTACAGAAATACTGCTGTATGGCAAGGTAACAAGGGGGAAATGGTGGGATCGCACGCTCTGCCCAGGCTGGGGGCAGATGGGGACACATGCTGTGTTATGAGAGGAGAAGAAGCACCACATCCTGTCCTCCTAGTCATTCACTCAGAAATGACTTGTTTTTACTTTCAAAACAATGGAAGAGCATGTATTAGCAGGGGGGTAAGAGCCATTCCAAAAGTAACAGTGGGGGTTGGGAGGGGGGCTTTGATTACGTTTGGTTCAATTACAATGAATTTAAAAAGCTAAAAAGCAGAGAATGGACTATTACAGGTCTATTAAAATCACATGGAAGTAAAGCTTGGGTCAGAAAGAGTCCGGAAACTTTTTAAAGCACTTGATTGTCATTGATACAAAGTGGGATGAAATCATGCAGCCAAACCTGTATGATTTTACAATAATTTGAGTAATTGTTCCCTAATTTAACAGTTTCTTACTCTAAATGTTACTCTGCTTAGGTGTGACATTTGTGCAGTTGCCTCTCGCTGCTTTGGTGAACAGCACACCCCCTTTGAAAAAGCTTTTGCACTGAGATGAAATTTAAACCAATCTATCTGTATTTCAGTCGAAATGTCAGCTTTGAAACCGAAGAAGATGGAAACAAAGACGGTGGCCAGAAGAAGCTGAAATCCATTTTTTTGGTCGACTGCACAGAAGAGTGTTAATTTAAAATTCAGTCATTTCAAAAGGCCAGTGGCAGGTGGAGGGGGACGTGCCATGGTCTGTGCTCTGAGATGATATAATTCCTCCTTGCTGTCATGCAGCTAACAAATGACTGGAGTATTGATATTACACATGCACTGTGTAATATAACAGTAGCTTATGAGCCCTGCATGCATGCACCCATGTATACATTTATGCACACCCCCATGTATACATTCATGCACACCCCCATGTATACATTCATGCACACCCCCATGCACACACCCATGTATACTTTCATGCCCACACTCATGCACACATCTATGCACACACTCATGCACACCCCCATGTATACATTCATGCACACCCCCATGTATACATTCATGCACAGCCCCATGTATACATTCCCCGCATGTATACATTCATGCACACCCCCATGCACGCACCCATGTATACTTTCATGCCCACACTCATGCACACATCTATGCACACACTAATGCACACACCCATGCACATGCCCACGCACACATACATGTGTACTTTCATGCACACACTCATGCACACACCCATGCACACGCCCACGCACACGTCCATGTGTACTTTCACGCACACACCCATGCACACACCTATGCACACGTCCATGTGTACTTTCATGCATACACTCATACACACACTCATGCACATGCCCATGCACACACTCATGCACACACCCACGCACACGTCCATGTGTACTTTCATGCACACACCCATGCACACGCCCATGCACACACTCATACATGGTCAGGCAGAAAGTATCTTGTTATTTTTAATCATCCCTTCCTCTGACAACCATTGTTTGCTGGTGCACAGGGTTAAAACAAAACAAAAAAATATTCAAAATATACAACGGCGAAATATGTGTTGCAATCATTTCTCCAATGCAATTGTTAAAACATAATAGGAATATTTGCCTGTCTAGGAACCTGTTATGTTTGCCGACCGCTTGTTGTATCTGAAAAGCAGGGTATGGATGCAGCTCTGGCTGGCATATACCTTGGATGATTTCTACTTATAATTATGAACTATCTCACAATTATGAATTATTTTATAATTATAATGTTTCACTGAGCATCTGAATAAGCCAGACTGTCTATCTCTTTCTCTGAGTGCTATGTGTGTGCATGTGTGTCAGACCATGTCAGTGTCTCCCGGCTGTTTTAATGAGATTGCTCAGGCAGACTAGCACTCACTAAATCCTTAATTAAAAAGCTTGCTTTTTGCTTCTTGTTCCATACAGACAGAAAAGGGGAGGGGGACAGATAGGATTTAGAAATATTAAAGATTAAAGGACGGGCGAGGGGAACAGTGACTTTAAAAGACGACTGAGGGGAACGGAGCCCTTAAAGTATGGATGAGGGGAATGCGAGCCTTAAAGGACAGGCAAATGGAACAGGGTCTTAAAGGACGGGCAAAGGGAAGGGGACCTTAAAGGATGGGCAAGGGGAACAGGGACTTTAAAGGATGGACGAGGGGAATAGAAGCCTTAAAGGACGGGCGAGGGGAACGGGGAGCATAAAGGACGGGCGAGGGGAACAGGAACCTTGCAGGACAGATGAGGGGAACAGGGACTATGCAGGATGGGCAAGGGGAACGGGGAGCTTAAAGGATGGACGAAGGGAATGGGGACTATGCAGGACAGACAAGGGGAATGGGGAGCTTAAAGGACGGACTAGGGGAACGGGGGCCTTACAGGACGGATGATGGGAATGGGGACCTTACAGGACAGGCGAGGGGAATGGAGCCCTTAAAGGATGGATGAGGGGAATAGGAGCCTTAAAGGATGGACGAGGGGAACAGGACCTTAAAGGACGGGCGAGGGGAACAGGAACCTAACAGGACAGGTGAGGGGAACAGGGACCTTAAAGGACAGGCAAGGGGAAGGGGAACCTTACAGGACAGGCAAGGGGAACAGGGACCTTAAGGGACGGGCGAAGGGAACAGGGACATTACAGGACAGGTGAGGGGAATGGGATCCTTACAGGACAGGCGAAGGGAATGGGGACCCTAAAGGGGTGAGAGGAACGGGGACCTTACAGGACAGGCAAGGAGAACGGGAACCTTACAGGACAGGCGAGGGGAACGGGAACCTTACAGGACAGGCGAGGGGAACGGGAACCTTACAGGACAGGCGAGGCAAACAGGGGCCATAAAGGACGGGCAAGGGGAACGGGGACCATAGAGAAGCAATAGCAAAAAATATCTCCTGACATTGTGACACTAATGCTGTAGACACATTCAGAGAGCATCAGATGCAGTTGGTCCATAGAGGAAAAGGAGGTAGTACCTCCACTAGTTTTTTAGATTAAGTTATGAAACAAGTAACAAGTAAGTGAAATAGCTTATCACTATAATTTTATTGTTATTTAAAAACATCTCTCTTTTTTAGGAAAAATTCACTATTGTAATGTTGAATTATCTTCTTGCATCCTCAATTTTTTACCTACCAGCCACCACTGGAGAGCACCGATGTTGTTTGCAAACCAATACAGTGCACTGGCATTATGACCAAACTAATACAGTGCACTGGCATTATGACCAAACCACACATCGCGTACAAACTTGTGAGCAGTACTTTGAGCCAGTCTTCTACTATGCTCACTTACAAAATAAATTTTACTTACTGAATGCCAGTGATATTTCAGACAGCTAACTACTGTTCCAAGGGGGCTCCTTGATAATAACAAAATAATTTCTTCCTCCCTAGTATTTCAACTTAGAAAACTAAACTCTGTTTATCACTCTGGCAGCCTGCAGTCCCAATCAGCAAATTATCTTGCAAACTTTTATCAGTTTTTTGTTTTCATCTCAGACATGAAGATTCATAGGAATTTGTAGTCTAGAAAAATGTGGACTCACAGTAAACAGTGACTAATTATAGATGGACAACAGATTTTAAAGAAAACTACCAGGGGAGCCAGGAAGCCGATTAGCTAAAATGACAAAATCATTTGGCAGTAACCGACTTCAGATACAAAACTTGTGCATACGGAGGGCGACAGTACAGCGATTAGCCATAACATGAAAACTACTGGCAGGTGAAGTGAATGACCCTGATTATCGTGTTACAGTGGCCACACGTCAAGGGTGACATTAGATATTAACCAAGTGAACAGTCAGTTCTTAAACCCGATGGACTGAAAGCAGGAAAAATGGGTAAGCATAAGGATCTAAGCAATTTTGACAAAAGCCAAATTGTGATGGCTAGATGACTGGGTCAATGCATCTCAAAAACTGCAGGTCTTGTGGGGTGTTCCCATTATATAGTGCTTAGTACCTACCCAAAATGGTCCAAGAAAGGCCAACCAGTGAACCAGTAGTGTCATGGGTACCTAAGGGTCATTGATACGCATGGGGTGCTGGGAACCTTAGGTCCTGCCATTCATGTGGATATTACTTTGACACGTACAATCTACCTAAACATTACTGCCGACCAAATATGCCCTTTCATGGCAACGGCACGTGGCCTCTTTCAGCAGGAAAATGCACCCTACCACAGTGCAAAGATTGTTCAGGAATGGTTTGAAGAACGTGAAAAAGAGATGTGTCGACTTAGCCTCCAAATTCCACAGATCTCAATGCAATCGAGCATATCTGGAATATGCTGGACAAACGTTTGATCCTCAGAGGCCCCACCTTGCAACTTACAGGACTTAAAGGATCTGCTGTGAACATCTTTGTGCCAGATACCACAGGACACCTTCAGAGGTCCTGAGAAGTCCACGCCTGGATATGTCATGAGGGGGACCTACACAGTATTATAATATCATGGCCGATCAGTGTATATATCTCTTTCAGAGCTTTCTGCTCCGTCTGTCCTTACAGGAAAGCCTCATGCTGAACGGAGGCTTTAGTGTGCCATTCAGGGCTTAACGAACTCTTAATGGACTATGGGAGAGCACTGGCATTGTCCTGATTAACAGGCCCAGAGTGCTGTTGATACTCTCTGGGCCCATCTCTGTGTGCATGGCCACTTCTCTCCCTTCCATCTCCATGGCGCGTGTGTAATTTTCTGCTCTTAGGATCGAGTAGTGCTTGTATGTGATAATGACCTCTTACTATAGTCTGCCTGTTTGCATTTCTTTTTCTTGTTGGCCCCGCCATGCTTTTTGGGTGCTCTTTATCTACTAACCACTATGTCCATTATTCCGTCTTTATTTTGGTACAGTGAATAATATTAACAAATGATAGTACCTCTTCTTTGTATTAGTGCTGCGCCTGATGTTTCTACAGCCCCTTACTCATCCTCCTTCTCCTTTCATTTGAATTTGCTGCCTAATATCAGTCATTTTACATCGTTTTGGATGTCCCTTTCTTCCCCATCCTTGTGTTGTTTTTTCGGTGCTGCTTCCATCTTCTTTTTCCTGCTCATATTTTCATGTTTTCCTCCATGGTAGGGTCTCCCCTCATGGAGCTGTCTTCTCTTCATGCACTACCTGCACCTTGTTACTCCTGCTGATTGTTCCATGATCCCGGTTGCCTCTTTACCTCCTCCCCTCTGTTCTCTTGCCCGGTTCTCCAACCATCTGCAGGTTAACGGGAAGGAGATGTCCCGGCTGTCTCAGGAGCGGCCCGCTGGGAGCCTACGTGCCATGCGGGACCCTCTCCTCATCCAGGTGGTACGCAGGGGGCCCAGGAGAAAAGGGGGCAGCGGGGGGCCGATGGCCACCACGGGGGCGGCGATGGTGAGCGACTGCGCGGACAGCAGCACCCAGACTGACATCAGCTTCCAGCACATGTTGAGTGTGGGCAGAGCAGGTCACTCCCGCGCTGGGCCCCCGCTGCCTTCTCCGTCTCCTCCACTCCTTCCTGTCCTGGAGCCGTACCTGCTGAATGAGCTGTACGTACGAATGCCAACATGAGTGTGCTGGTGTCAGCTTGGCCCTCCATCTGTAAGGGTGACAATACACTGGGCAACTTCTTGCACAGTGCATCCGGGCACTATTTTACTATTTGAAACTCCTATTTGAAAAACTGTGATCAGCAGCGGGCAACTTTTCACATTCATCCAGACACAGATGAGTTGCCCTTTGTCTCACCTGGCTGGCAATTGCCTGGCAACATTGCTCAAAAAGTTGCCCTATTTTTAATATCTCTTTTCCTTTCAGTCCCCCCCTACAGCAGGATTACTATGACCCGAATGACTACTTTGACAGCTCTCACCACGAGGTTGACAGACAGGATGAGTTTGAATATGAGGTTAGCTCTGTTCTCTCATTCGTATTCACATCGAGTGACTCCCTGTCATGTGTTACGGTTACTCTCATACCTCTCTCATTACCAGGAGGTAGAGCTGTACAAGTCCTGTCAACAGGACAAGCTGGGATTGACTGTCTGCTACCGCACTGACGATGAGGAGGATCTGGGGATATATGTTGGAGAGGTGAGAATCTAGAGGAGCTCCTCCTGGCCTGTCTGTACCAGCACTTGTAATGGTTTCCTTCTTCCTTGTTTGTACAGGTCAATCCCAATAGCATAGCTGCAAAGGACGGTCGTATCCGAGAAGGAGATCGAATACTGCAGGTATGGATCATAAAACTGAGGCATACCTGCCAGGCAAGGCCCCTTCTGCCACATGCTGCACGCCAGAGATTAGTAATAATTGCAAATCTTTCTGTCAATGACATTGTTGAAGTATAAGATGTGAACCAGGTCTGGCACAGACAGGTAAGTAAGCCACATGTTAGTGCAGACAGAGAGGAGTAGTATGGCCATTGTGCTTAAATGCTTAAATGAACTTTTAAAGTTACATTGACTAAATTAAGGAAAAAGGTACAAGCTATGTTTGTATCTAAATACAATGAAGGTCGAAGTAACAAAGATTACAGAGGACTATGGTGCTGGTATCTGGGTTTTTATTAACAGCTCTGAGAAATACTCTATGTGAGATTCAGCAGAAAAATCATCTGAGCGTACTTCATAATGAATATAACAGAAAAAACCCATCTGATGGAGCCGACAGCCAGCTGACAGAGTTAACATCATATAAAACACAAGAAATTACACAAACATTTAAAAAACTTGGAAGCACACAGAATTTCAAACACGAATCTCCTATTTTTGGTTGTTTCAGACTATAACTGAACCCTATTACAACGAAACCTTTAAAGTATCTGACAGAGTTGACATGTTACAGACAAAATTGTTATTTTATAATTTCACAGCATAGTTTTACTGAGTAGACATTTTTTGAAGTTGGTAAGAGTTCTCTTAATGCTTATCAAAAGATGCATTTTTAAACCATAATTTAAAATTAATTTTCATTTAGAAGGGCTACGTAGTTGACCTGTTATGAATGAGACATACCTGATTCAATATTATTTAATGAATTTATCAAAAAAAAACAGCGAGCTTACCAGATGCTTGAGTAGTATTCCCTCCTTTTTTGAAACTTCCTCAGGAAGTGAGGCAGGGATGCTTAGGATACAGCTGATCCTTTTCATCCCTGATTAAATTATGTTTTTGTAGAAATCTGACAGAGCTGACAAAAATCTGGGACACAACTTTAAAGGGGCGCCATTTTCTTAAAAAATATGCATGTTAAAACAAGGATGATTATAATAGTAAAAATGTATACCATTTTAAGCAGTAGGTGCTGTTAGTTTTAGATTCTGAAGGCTTTTACCATATTATTTAATTTAAAAAGATTTTATTTTATGGATTTCTTAAGCATTTCGTAAAATGTTCCATTAAGTTACTGATTATATAAAAATGTGATTTGAAATACTAAAAAAATAATTTAATTGATCTCAGATTCTATCACACTACTATTATTTTCTTAAAATATCTAAATTGATCTTTTTGATTGATTCTTTTCATACTGCCAACAGATTTCTGTCTTATTTCAGGCAGTTTCTCTCTTTAAATTTTAGTCTTTCAAGATGATAGAATGGCAAACAGGAAGGACAACTCCTAATTAGATGCCTTTCTGTGAGTTTGCTAATGTTGTTCGAACATAAAGGTGCTTTGTGTGTGTATGGAAAGCAATGCATATCCAGGGTCAGTATATTTACATTCCCAGCCGGTAAATTGAAATCGCCCTTTTTCCAAGGCCAGACTCAAGCTTGTCCAAAATGACTGGAAGCCCTGGGGGCTTTCTAGCTTCCTGATTCCAGCTATGCCCCCCAGATGAAGGGGAGCTTCTCAGCTATATCACTTGATTGTCTGAAAAGCCCAAGAGCTGGAGTTTTTTTAAGTGCTTGATTTTCTCCAAGTTCCAAGACGACTTTACCCAAGAGAATTCTGGGAGGTTGAGCAAGCTGCCATTTCGGCTACCAGTGTCTAGTATCTATTCTACCAGTTGTAGAACCTAATTAAGAATTTTGTCATGTATGTACTCAGTTGTATTCTCTCACAAACTTAAAATTATGCTCCCTCAGAAAAATCCTCATGCAAACCGGCTGTGAGTTAAATCCTTTTATCACCGTGTCTCCCTATTTTCCTAATCCTCCTTGTGACAGGCAGGTTTGACTCTGATCCTGTGATGCTGTTGTGGTTCCCACATTGTGCTGAGGTATCTAACATCAGCAAGTCCTGGTAAAAGCCCTTCCATCTTGCTTTTTGGTTTCTTGATCAGTGGCCACTTGTTCTGTGTTTTCATCTTTCAATGTCTTATCATTTCTGATGTATTTCTTGATTTCCTTCTTGCTCTGTTGGATGTTGCTCTCAGTTGACCTGTCTAATACCCTTAAATACTTCAGTATCTGGCCCTGAAAAAGTGCAGCAGTGGAAAGTTCAGGTCCATATAGTACAAATCCCGGCCAAGATTTTGTTGTTACCAGCAAGTTGAGAACACTGTGAATATGACTCTTTAAACTGATTGGTTGAAACAAAATCTTGGTCTGGATTTGTACATTCTGAACCTGAACTTTCCACCTCAGAAAAGTGTACTGTCATGAGTGTCTTCAGGAAGCATTTTAGTGAACAATCCCATGGCTTGATCAGTCATGTTCAAGTATTTGCTCCTGTTTTTGAGCTTTTGGATGGTTTAGGCCACACAACACGTTTGACAGTATTTGAAGTATATCCTGAGCCATTTTCTCAGTTGTGTTTTGTGATGGTTTATGATTTTCACCCCTTCTGAGCTATGAGAATACTACAGAATGTGAAACTCCTATACTTCTCCCAGCAGCACCATAATGGTTTCAAGTCAAGTAAGCACCTTCACTAGAAGTTCTGAGTCAACGCTTTAAGGTGCTGCCAGTGGGGGACAGTCCTTAGTGTTTTGTTTGCTGTCTGAGCTGTGTTGTTCTAGCACATATGATAACGTCTACAACAAATATGCTTGATATATTTTAGTAGTCATAACTGGTCTGATGAAATCTACCTGTGAGCATATTCTTGGTATTTGGTACCATGGTGTATAGTCCAGCTTCACTTTGACACCCACGGACATGACATCTCTTGTAAAAATGTGTGATACTTTGATCCATCTTGGGTCACCACCATCTGTGTCACTGTCACAGGCTTGGAGAATTTGTTTTCTTGCTCAGTTACATAATCTAAAAGTTTCTTGTTAGGAATTTATTTTGATCTAGCATTAGTAAGCAGATAGCCGATGTATCAGTACAATAATGTTTGATCTTTTTCCTGTTTGCTGTAATTACTTTTGTTTTGTGGGCTGCTTCACAGCTGTTGCCCAGAAGCACAATGACTGGGTGGACAAACCGTCCTTCCCAGGGGACAGACATCACAATTATATTGTCCTCCAGGCCTGTGTGATGCTTCACAGGTAGAATGACATTATGAATTCAGCAGTGGAGCCTCAAGCGGTTGGTGCTTTAGGGTGGTGATCTATTTCATCATGACTTCATCATCCCATTCCAATGGGGTTTGTACCTGACAGGTTACTTCCAGTCATGTGGTACATTTTGACATTGTGTTGAGCATTGTCAGGAATCGACACAAATTCATCAATCACAGCACATAGCTAGATAACATTGTTGGCCAAGGAAGGTATGGACTCAGTGTTGCATGAGCAATCATTTTTCCTCAGAAATGTATTGTCAAGTGTACATTCCAAAGTTTTCAGTTTTGGAAAATCGACTGTTCCATTTCCTGGGCCTTTATGTGTATCTCTGCTGGCCTGATATCTGTTACATACAGGTATACATCATGTATGGTATAATTCTCATCATCTAATCCCTAACCAAGGGTTTGAAGAACTGGAAGAGAAACATCTACTACATCGTGAAACACAATGCCTCTTCTTGTTTTGGTCTGCGTGGTAGATGGGTATGATATGGCCTGCATCCTAGGATGCACTTGACAAGTTGTGTCTAGTCAACCATAGATCATGTAAATTTGTCTAAGATTCATTTACAAAACCAATATGTTTTTGTGTGAAAAGTTTTCCTATTATGACTCTTTAACTGCCTGTTCTACCCTGTGATATATCAGGATGGTCTCCTGGGGCCATGAATGAGATACCTGCAACCTGTTCATCTGCTTCCTCTAAATGAAAATCATTCCCTACAGAGCTTCAACAATAAGCTAAAAATTACCTGTTTTGAGTTAAAATTGCAGACTAAAAAGAGTAAATGAAGGCAAACGCAAGTCTGAGAGCCAGGCTGGAGAGTGCTGGAGAACCCATGTGTAATGCTGGCACTGAATAGGCGGTGCAGCTGTCACCCCTTGAAGCAGCACATTTACATTTCAGTTTAATAATCACATCGTATGAAAGGAGTTTTTTACAAATCAACCATATTGTATGGCTTCAGACAAATTACGAACCTATATTTTGATAAAATGCAGCTTGCTTTTCATGGCTTTTGTTTTACTGAATTTACAGAGCATTTCCAAATGTGATGTGCCCTCAAGGTTTGCTGCATCAGCCCATACAGGACTGTCTGTGGCACAAGAAATATATTAAATCAATAAATTAAATGTATTCATTTGAACAGGGGTCATTACAGTATGATTTAAACACATGAAAATCCCATTCTCCAGTTTAGCAGCCATGCTAAAATTATACTTGGCAGCCAGACAAATTGCTGCTTTGCTTTATTAGTCACAGTTTGCACTCCTTCGAAATACGGTACTCATGCAAATTTAAAGCAAATATTTCAACCTAGGAAAGGACACGTAATTGCAATTCAGACATAAAGCACCAGAGTTCTGCACACTGCTGCCACATTTAACTGGCCCAGCTGATCTGACCGAAGGGGTGCAATCACATGACCACATTCATACGACACAGCAGTTAAAGAAAAGTGAAAGAAGGCTGTTAGCATTCTGTGGCGGCTACTATGACCGTCTGATCGTGAAAACAGCCTCGCTCCATCAGCATGTCTTATTGCAGAGGTGCTATTTATCAGGCTGCATTAATGGAGCACTTTGCACCCCCCCCCCCTGCAGATCAATGGAGTCGACATACAAAACAGGGAGGAGGCAGTAGCGATCTTGACCCGAGAGGACAGCACCAACATCTCACTGCTGCTCGCTCGGCCTGACATGGAGGTAACATCCAAAAAGAGCCCGTCGCTCATTAAGCCATACTGTGTTAAAAAAAGAAAAACAACAAAAACCAGTAAAAAAAAGAAAATTGAGACTGACACTGACCCACTTCTCCCGAACATATGTAAACCTACAGAAGGATGTAGTAAACAAAACAGTGACCAGATAATCCATGTCAGGAGGGACACTATGAGCTACTTCAGGTTTTACAAACTACTTCAAAGCTGAAAGGCCTCCTGTGTTTGGCTTAGTTCAGTTCTTCTTGTGCTTTGACTGGTGTTTCCATGATTGAAAGTGTCATCCAGCTGTTCCACAATAACATTAGTGATTAATGCGTGATTACAGGAGTTTGAGCAAGTGGCACACAGCAAGAATTCAGGTTCTTTTGATTGAAATGGTAGTTCACAGATCCTATCTTAACTCAAAGTATCCTCCCTGACATGGATTATCCGGCCACCCTCCAAAACAGCGCAATCCAGTCTGCTGCAGACAGACCAGCATGATTTTATCTGTTGACGGGTTACTTTGTATTTTCAAAGGAAGCACCAACATCCTCATTCCAGTCCCATCCTTTAGTCTGTCATTCGTCCCTCACGTTCAGTGGCCTGGGGTTTTTCGGAGGACAGACACAAGATAAATTGGACAGAATGGCGAGCAGTGACAGTGTTCAGGGACTTGTGCAAATCTCACACGCACTGGGATGATCACTGGCATCTGCCGTCCCCTTGATCAAGACCCAGCTTTATAGGAAGACTGCTGTTGGTAGCAGCAAATGTGTATGTGGAATGAGACAATGGATACGGTCATACTTTCAGGACACATGCGATGCAAAATAAACCATTTCTCTCACAGTGACAGTATAATAGTACAGATTTTGCTGACCAAAAAAAAAAAAAACAGACAAGGCCGAGAGCCAGCGATCATTCACTGTGAAGTTAATACATCATAGTGAAGGCAATCTGCGATTTCTGACAGCTTTACTGCTAGGGCTCCGTGTGGAAATGATAACGAATAGGTTATGCTGTACTGAGTCGTCTTTTTTTCTACATAGAAATATCAGGAGACGCTGGAGAGAGGAGCTTAACAGGAGTGAGAGAGAGGGGAAAGCAGGGGTGCAGTTAGGGAGAGAGGGTGGAGGGAGAGAGAGATGGACGGACGGATGGAGAGAGGAGAACGAGTGTGCCAGAACGCTGCGCTTTGTTCGCTCAAGGTCATGGCACAGTAATACCGCACACGACAACGGACAGCAGATTCAGCCGTGCGACACACAGGGATGCCTTACAATAGAGGGACACGGAAAGAGGCAATCAGGGAAACAATGCACAAACATGATAATATTTACGCAGACACAAAGAAATAGCTTATGGACATACATGGAAGTACCAGTCATGGATTCACTGGGTATACTGACAAGATCTGTGGAACTGCAGTTTAATAGCACGTGTTTGTTTGGAAAGGTCTCATTTTCTGTTGGTTTTCAAGATATTGCTTTCTGCCAATACATATAGTGTTGGGAAATGAGGTGTGGGGCGGGGAGGGGCGACAAATATCAGAAGAGAGACGACATAAAATGACAGGCAGACAAGCCAAGGTGCAAACAAAAGAAGAGAGTAAGGGAGAAAAGGTGGGAGCAAACAGGCTCAGTGCATCGCCTGGCAAAGAGTGGCGCACGGGGGAGAGGCTTTCTGGAATCCAGATGAGACGGAGACGATCAATGCGCTCCTGTGTGGGAACCTGAGAACAATCCCAATTAAGGGCCAATCAATGCGCCATGATGAATGAAGAGGCGCATAGGTGCATGCAGTTACGGGATGGGTGTCACTGGACGGGGTTCATAAGGAGGCCTGGAAGAGCAGCGTATGCATTTGGCTGGCATGTGGGCAGCTATTCAGCCACTCTGCCGCACGGATCACATGTATGGCAGCGGTTCAGGTGCCGGCACAGGGTTAGGGTGAGAAGCAGAGGGGTTTCAGCTGCTCTCTGGGTCTCCTGAGTTCTTCCCGCCTAGGTGCTTTATCATATACATATGAAAAGGTGCTCATGTACCATATGATGTTTGATTGACTGCTTCCGCTTTGAACACAATTTTTATAGTTATTTTATTAGGTAATGGAAATTCAGGGCCTGCCCATTACCACTGAATGATATGATGAATTTAAGTGTGTATCAGTTAAAAATAATTCATATTGCCTCTATATTTCTTTGTAAAGCATATACTGTGACCCATAGTGAAAATGTAGTTAATTTCATGCTGGGTTATGTCGCCATCTAGTGTTCATATAAAATCATCAACAGTGCTTTAGGTATCTAAGGTGTATACTAATATGAGACTGCGGAAACATAATCATATATATTTTTTTCTCTCCTTTTTGTCCTCGGATCATTAACAATTTACAACGTGTACGAAACTAACACCTCATAATTCTGGCGGAAAATCCAATTCAAATATTCAAATATTATTAAAACACCCAAACTGCAGAATGACAACCAGTTAGATCCAGATGAGCTGAACTTGGACAAGCAAGCTGCATTGAGCATGGAAGTCCAAGCCCTAGACAACACTGCCCACCTGGCCAGCCCTCAAAGACTGAGAAAAGCCGGAATGCACCGGGTCGGGGGGCAGCTGAGTCGGTGTGGTGAGGCGGTGGGGTGCAGCCAGAGCCCCTACAGGGAGACGCCAGTCCTGAGCCCCAATCCCCTCAGCAACAGCCAGGAGCTGGACAGCGGCGTTGGACGCACGGATGAGAGCACCAGGAATGAGGAGTCCTCAGAGCATGACCTCCTGGGTGACGACCACACCAGTGCCCCCAACACAAATGCCACCAACACGCCCGGAAGCATGCGCAAGTTTATTGGCGGCAGGGGGGACACCCCACCCCTGCTTCACTCTCGGGAGCTTCACTTCAGCACTGACTCGCTTCTGGGGCTGGAGGGCGGAGGTGGGGGAGGCTACAGCCACGATCCAGCACTGATGATGCCGGGGCTGACCGAGGAGGAGTGTGAGAGGTACCGTGAGCTCCTGGAGATCAAGTGTCACTATGAGAAGAACGGGAATGCGCTGCTGACGCTAGGTCGCGGGGTAG
>JAODKC010000107.1:12774527-12790231 GCA_026777985.1 Mormyrops attenuatus | reverse complement strand
GTAGGTGGGGGCGGTGCGGGGGTGGCGGGCAGGCTGGATGTCAACCGCAACGAGAGCCTGGTGCAGCACGAGATGGCTTTGCTGGAGGAGGAGCTGCGCCACCTAGAGTTCAAGTGCCGCAACATCCTGCGAGCGCAGAAGATGCAGCAGCTGCGCGAGAGGTGCATGAAGGCCTGGCTGCTGGAGGCAGCGGTAGCGGGCAGGGCCCACGGAGCCACTGAGTCAGGGGTCGCGGAGGACCCCTCACACCACGAGCTGTCCGACATCACGGAGGTGCCGGAACGGGAGCGTTCAGACAAAGACAGCAGCAGCGCATACAACACAGGGGGCGAGAGCTGCCGCAGCACGCCCTTAGCGAGCGAGCTGCTCACCCCCCACTGCACCCATGAGGACGAGCCCCGGGACCTTTCAGCCAGTGGCAGGCACACAGAGAGGACAGGCCAGGCCAGCAACCTTAACCATTCCTATTTGCTCAGCCTGAACAGCAAGAGGGCTATGCAGGAGGGTGACGAGAACATGGCCAAGTTCCGATCTCTGTCCCAGGATGACAGTGCTAGGAGGGGTACTGAAGTAGGACTGAGGAGGAGCCCCAAGGGCAGCAGGACGATGGACAGGCGGGGTGGGCGCAGCGCTGACAACAGCCCCTACTTCTCCCGGCGTCAGCATGTTGCCAAACCACCGGCACGCTATCAGAGCTGCGTGCAGCTGAGGTCCCCTTCGGCTCCCCTGGACCTCACAGTGGAGGCCGAGGAGGCCACAGCCGAGGAGGAACATGATGGCCAGCTCAACCCAAACCCACTGAGCACCAGCGCAGAAGCTGTGGAGGGCAGGTGGGCCCCACCGGCGTTAGCCCTGCCCCCTGTGTCCCCGCGCATGGAGTGGAAGGTGAAGGTGCGCAGCGACGGCTCGCGCTACGTGGCCAAGCGGCCTGTGAGGGACAGGTTGCTGAAGGCGCGGGCCATGAAGATCCGAGAGGAGCGCAGTGGCACCACGACGGATGACGACGCTGTCAGTGAGATGAAGATGGGCCGATACTGGAGCAAGGAGGAGCGTAAGCAGCAGCTGATGCGCGCCCGCGAGTACCGGCGCCGCCGCGAGTTCATGATGCAGAGCCGGCTGGAGTGCCTACGCGAGCAGCAGGGCGCTGCCTCCGCCGACAGAGGCAGCCAGCAGGGGGCTCCACAGGAGGCCAGCATTCTGGAGCTCAGTCAACGAAAGAGTATGAAGAAACGCAGCAGGAGGATCCTGGACAACTGGATCACCATCCAAGAGCTTCTAGCTCACGGCAGCCGCTCTGCGGACGGAAAGAAAGTGTACAACCCCCTCCTGTCGGTGACTACTGTGTAAGAAAGGAAGGAAATATGCAAAGAGACATGATAGATGAAAAACTACAAGGAGGACAGGCAATCTGTGTAAGGGATAGGTGCTGTGCTAAAGCAGACACGCTACTGGGGTTGAACAGACTGACCGTATGGTGGTGACCCATAAACAAGGACGTTTACTGGCCTTAAAAATTAAGCATTTGCTTACCACTGTGTTTTATCTGTTACCCGGGTAACCAATCAACCACTTACGGATACATTTATCCGAGGAGGTAACATAAAGTTCCAGAGGGGCTCGCGGAGGAGCTCAGTGATGTGTAGACACAGTGCGGAGGACCTAGGGACACAGCCTGAGCCCTATAAACATTGTAGCTGATTAACATGCATTGCAGGCTAAAAGCACAAACTGATCATATTTCCCGCAGAACGTCACATGTGAATTACCATTACCATCTTGCTATTAATATTGAAATGAAAGTCAAGCCTTCAGCAAGAAATTTAAATGATCACTAGAGCACACAGGGACTCTGGGGGCGTTACGGACTCCTGACAGTGACTTCTGATCTGATTAGGATTCTGTATCTGGCTGGATATCGATGTAGCTTAATGTCTTTACGGCAAGCTAACGGGTCAAATAGGCCGTTTCGTGAGAAAATAAACCAAACAGGAAGGAACGGGACCATGGTCCACTTCACGTAAGGAAGCAGGTGCTTAGACCTAAAACCTTTAAAGTTTACAATCATTTAAGACTGTGGAGAACTAAAGAAATATGATGATTCCAGGGTTAGAGATGTGTGTGACATTATATGAGCATTAAGTGAGACACTTAGTGCACTATATGTGTGTGATGTGTCGTCTCTAAATGTCCCAATTACTTAATGGTCGTATGATGTCACAAGGTGGTACACTTATCTGTGTTATCTAAGCGGATTATGACATCATCGTTAACTACAAATCTGAACTGTTTTTACATTTCATTCAGTCTTTTACCTGAAACTTTGTGCACAAAATTTAAGTGAAAGGTTTTGATATAGCACATGCGAGACCCCAATGTCCTGCTACTTTGTGCCTCTTTCTGTATATTAAAATAATTAGATCATTTACAACAAAATACTCAATCTGCCATGACAAAGTCACATACGTTTTTAAACCAGTTGGGACCTGCTGGTCTATCATCAAGCATCAAGCGCCTTAAAAATACTCCAAGTCAGTGTTTCCCAACCTGGTCCTTGGAGACCAAAAATTTGGTCTGTCTGGCAGGGAGCTGGAAGGCACAAAAAAAAACTTGGACTGTCTGGGGATCCCCGAGGACCAGGCTGGGAAGTCTATACTCAACTCATGAGAGCCCATCACCCTTCCAATTTATGACAATAACCATTTACCAGCTCGACTGGTAGCCAGGCAAAGACAGCGGAACGTGCTCCACAAAGTCAAGGCACAACAGTAGGTAGGTAAACACTCCGGGAGACACTGACGTAAAAGCACAGTGACCTTGGCCAGGGAAGCACACAACAGCTACTCACAGGAGAGACAAGCAGACAGACTCAGGGGGATGACAGCTTGTGTTGTCAGCAAATAGCAGGATAAAAGACCCCAAACATGCCAGGAGGATCACATTCAAATATCATTCATTTTGTTGCATTGCGAGAATAGCAGAAGTGTGCACCAGCATTTAGAACAAAAACACAAGAGAGAAAGAGTTCAATGTAGAAAAACTTCACTCTGTAAGTGACTTGCATGGTGTTAATGTTTAGCACAAAATAAGCTTGGGTGGGGGGGAAATGCGTTGTATATACTTTTTTCTGCCATGTGCTGCTGAGCAATTTGTGCATCGTCTATTTTGTCAGCGTTTGTGTGTACGACTGAACATCCCTTGTTTTATTTAGAAAAAGGAAAGTAGTATCAACGGTTGTTCAAAGTGCAAATATTAATCGTGATGTTGATAAATGTTCTGCTACAAGAAGCATTTTAAAATAAAGCCTTTTTATATGCATATATACATCCTGAATTGTCCTGAATGCTGTTCGGCTAACAGAATATTATTATTATTGGATCATAGCCTCTACAACAGCCGTCTATTCACCAAGAATAAGACACGGCACAGGGTAGTTCTTCCACGTGTACACTGCCTGTGCTTAACTTCGTTATTCATAGGGTGTGTCGAACACAGATCACCAGTTCTCAGGGAGCACACTGCTTTTGTTCAAATAATGTTTCAAAGGAACACACATCAATAAACGAGTATAAAGTTACAGCATCATGTTTTTGTTTCGTTCTAAGATCAAAGGTAGACAAAACGTTATAATGTGGATTGTACAGAGTGTGCATCTTCAGGAAGACAGACTCCATTATAGCAGGTTGTTCCCTTCCTGACTGCTACAGGAATTATTCACACGGGGAAAATATCTTGAATTCCAGCTGTAGACCTTGAAGTCATGGGGTCAGTGTATGACATTGTTCTGTAAAAATTTGAAGTTACAAGCCAAATGACTGAAAGCTATTATATATGCATAGCTGAAGACTAATTATTCAAGGCAACATAGAAAGATTAAAAACAATTTGAAGTTTTCAAAAGGCCAAACTACATCTATCAAAAGTAATATTCCTGCCTTAAGTTATTGGACAGCTAATCCAAACCAAAGCGACAGAAGAAAGCAGTTTGGCATTTACACAATTCACTATGGCTCATCAGTATTGGCATCAGAGTTAAGGGTTATATTGCTAATACTACAAAAAAAAATTACTAACCATGACACAAAAACAAATGTGTCACATACAAAAAAAAGGGGGGGGGGCAAAGCTATAGGGGGATACAAAGAAAAGATTACCTGTTTGGGGACAGGGAAGTAGCAGTGAAGGAACTCACAACTGTTTCCTTTTATACTGGGTCTGAATATCATACCAGAGTTAGTGATGTGTACAGACACAGCATCTCCTGATTTTTAAGGTTCACTTGTTTTTTACACCGTTACTTTGGTGAAATGAGTCTGCTACTCCGAGCAGACAGTAGTGACAGGAGTAAAATGAGGAGCCAATTTCCTAAAACAATATTGAACCTTTATTTTCCTAACAAGGAGAAAAGGGAACTAAAGGCAACATCAAAAAGAAACTTTATACACAAACACACAACCGCGTGTCTGCATTTTTATCAATACCATATTATCAATAATGACAATAACAAACTATCGGAACCCATAAGAAACCAAGGGTGTGGAGAAAATGTGAAGCTTACAACAACTTGAGCAAGTAAGAAAAGGAGGCAGAGAGTTACAAGGATGGGGGTTGGAAGGGATTAAACAAAAGATGACCTGTTTGGGGACAGTGAAGTAGCACCAAGGAACTTACAATTGTTTCCTTTTATTCTCAGTATGTCCTTCAGAAGCACAACCCATTACAAACTGCCCCTGTGAATAGGGGACCAGGTAGAAAATTAGCAAGTTGTGAACAAGGTATGTTTGGGATACTGTCCTTCAGAAAAAGAAAAAAAAAAAAAAGTATTCACAAAGTCAGAGAATGGGATGTGCTGTGCTCCAAGGGGTCTGATAGAAAACAATCCCACACTCGCACTGGCTCCGGATGCAAACCGGGATGTTGATTCCGGCAAAAGGTGAAGAGGAGTGCAGGACTGTGCCGTGAGACCAGTGGTAGATTTGACCGGGAGTCGCGGAGGTCTGACGGGCCAGGGGAGGACGACAGCGAGCTTGGAGAGGACGGACAGCGGGAGTGTACGAGTGAAAAACAAAAGCAGAAACACGTCAATGTAGTAGGACCGACAAACTCGGGATAATGCCAAGGTGTGTCCGGCCAGAGTCCTTCCATCATCTGCTGCCGTCCCATCCTCCCACCAAGTGTGACAGATCCTCCGTTGTGTCCTTCTGACTTTCCCCATCACCTACTCATCACAAGATCTGGGCAGGGAAAACAAATAAAACCTTGTTCATTACTTTAGAAAAACACATGGTCAAAAAAAGCTGGTTTCACCAGGTATATGTGTACATGTACGATTACCATATACAACAGTGGCTTGCTGGATACGTGAAACTTCACAATACAGAGCAGCAGTTTAAGATTCCACCGAAAGACCTTCAGCTCTGCTAATCTCCAGACAATATCTAATATATCGAAAACAAAACAGCTTTACATACACATCTGTATTTAATGGCATTTAATGGTTTTCTGGAAATATTCCTGACTGTTCCCCTTCAATTACGGCATTTCACTTCTTAAAACTTCAACATACAGATTATGTCATCATTAAAAGACAAAAAACCCAAGTGTATCCCCCAGCGTCTCCCTCCCTAACCCTTGGTACATTAATGGCAAGCAAAGCAGGAGGCAACATGCAAATTCATAATGGATTACATCCAAAAGAGAAGCAACAGCTGTGTGATAAACATCAGGAATAAGACTGAACCTTTATTAAACCCGAGCCCCCCAGTGAGCGCCACACCTCTGAGAGCGTCTGTGAAAGTGTCTGAGGGGCCTCCTGCTTCAGAGGACACGTTTTCTTAGACTCTGAGACATCTTGGGGGGTGGGGGTTCGCTCCGCCTCTCCCTCGCCCCTTTGGCTCTTCCTCTTCCTTTTAGAGTCTTTTGCCCGGCCTGCACGCCCGGCGCCGTCCTGCTCCTGCAACCGGATCTTCGACGGCAGAGGGGAGCAGGAACAGCCGCAGAACGGCATGTGAAAAAGAGAAGGGGGGACAACAGAGTTAATAAAATCTGGTTATATGTATGGCGTCATACTCCATAAGGCAGTGTTTTCCAATCTGGTCCTTGGGGACTCCCAGAAGGTCCACGTTTCTGCTCCCTCCCCCTCACCAGTATAAGACTGTGCAGCGTGTGGCGGGGGGGCTCAGACGCCGCTTGCAGGAGCCGGTGGATGACTTGCGTCTGGTCCAGGGTGACCTCCAGCATGTCGCCCTCAAGCTGCAGTTCCTCCAGCTGAGCTCGGATGGCAGAGGAGAGCTCTATGACGGGACCCTTCAAACAGGGAAGCAGGGCGAGCAGGGATTGGGTGCCTGGGAAGTCAAGGGAATACACAGTGAGGGCACTCACACAGAAAATCCGCTTCGGTCACCATTAAGGCCAGAACTAGCTAACAGCAGTAAACTACTGTCACCACCCGAGACTCACGCTATTTACGGAAATCACAGAAAACTTGTATGGGAAAGAGAAACTGTATACAGGCTCTGACCTTTGACCCCATTCGTGCCCCCTTTCCTGCTGTGTCCATTTTCACATTCAGCCTGTAAAGAGAACAGCCCATGAAAGCAGCCTGAAACACCATCACTCCCACTCAGAAAGGGAAAGATGAAACAAGAGCCTCTCACCCCCTTCCTGCGGGGGTCGTCATCCTCCGTCAAGTCTATCACCCCGTCCTCCCGGTCGCCCTTTTCCGCTCCATCAGAGTCCGATAGCACTATGACGTCGTCTTTGGTCCCGCCCCTGTCCTTGGCCCTGCCCCCGCAGTCGCCCATCCCCCGTAGCGTCTCCCGGAGCGCCCGCAGCGTCTGCAGTGCTGCCCTCAGCTCGGGGCTGTCAAGTGCTTGCCTAGCACGGCCCTGCCAACCGATGGCCCTCTCCGTCAGGCACTGCAGCGCCTCGCCCTCAGGGAGCCGCACTGGAAGCTTCTGCAGCGCCACCAGCAGCGCCAGGATGGTCTCCAGCCGCGGGCGGCGTGAACGCTGGCACAGTGGGCACAAAAAGCGCGTGTCCCAGTCCCACCAGCAGAGGGAATTGGCGGGGGGCGAGAGGGAGGGAAAGGGGACACAGCCGCCATGGAACCAGTCCTGGCAGAGGTGGCAGCGGAGGATTGGGGGTCGGGGGGGCTGCCCACACACGCAGACCTCAGGGGCGTCCGAAGGTAGCGCCGGCGGCTGCTCAGGAGTCTCCGTCAGGTCGATAACTGCTTCGTCCTTTCCGGAGTCCGCCGAGGGGCTGCAGGCATCCCGCTCCACGCTACCCTCCCTCCCCCTCCGCCATGCCTCACTGTCGCCATTCGTGAGTCCCGGCTTGGCCAAGTTGACCTCCTGGAGCCACTGTACAGCCTCCTTCTCCCTCCTTTCTCCTTCTTTGAAGGCAGACACCTGACAGGGGGGTGCCATATAGCAGAGGAGCAGGAGGAGAAACACCATCAGATAAGAGCAGAGGAGCAGGAGGAGCAGAAACGCATTACGATGGAGGAGCGGACGTTCCAGTAAGTGGGTGATGCTGCCATGTGAATGACATTCATTACCAGAGACATGAGCTGCATTCAGTTCTGACAGTAATTCCACTCATCCTTATACACACAAATAAGGGGCAGCCTTCTACACAAAACCACCCCTTGATGACCAACCCCACTGCCGACGGTCTAAGTCAGAAGCAGCAACATGCACATGTGTGCAAACACTCACGATGGCAGCTGGATCCCGCAGGTCCTGCGCCGTGAGACCCAGACTGTCCGAGTCGGCTTTGGACACTCTCCCGTCGCGCCGCTGCCGCTTCCTGTCCACACAGGGACACAGCACCTGCAGCATACAGCAGCCTGGCTCAGAGACGCACAGGCAGAGCGAGCTGCGTTCTCACAGCCGGCTGCCCCGGCCCCACCCCCACCAGCCTCCCCTTGCCCCCACCTCCAGCAGGCTCTGCTGCGAGTTCTTCTTTAGGAAGGTCTTGCTGGCCTTCTCTCTCCATGAATGGGCGCTGGCCACCTGCAGCTCCAGCTGCCTGAGCTCCTCCATGTGCACGGGTAAGTCCCTGCCGATGGCCACCAGCCCCTCCAGGTCATCCAGGCAGGGGTAGTGCTCCCCGTTCTGCGGGTGGGAGCAGAGAAACCGCAGCAGTTCAGTGGCACGAGCGACTGCAGGCACGGCCAGAAGGAGCCAGGACGTTCCGGCATACCTGGATCTCCTCCAAGTCGGTGACCCAGGCCCGAGCCCGGCTCAGGCAGCTCTGCAGGGACAGGATGTTGGGCAGCTGCACGGGGATCATTGTAGCTTCGTTGACAATGGCCTCCAGTGTGGAGAGCGGGTGCTTCTGCCTGCAGGCACCAGAGGAAAAGGCTGTAGTTACAGCTGTAGCACAGGCTGCTTCTGTCAGGTCAAAGGGCCGGTCTCCCCTCCGCAGTGCTACACGAGCGCCCCGGAGAGAGGCTTCACCTGTGCTCCAAGCAGATCTGCGCCTTCTCCTCCCAGCGCTCGGCGATGGTGAGCAGCTCTTGCAGCTCGGCCATGGCCGTCTCCACGGCGCTGCTCTGTGGCACATTACAGCCGGCCTCCATCAGGTTACGCAGGACGCTCAGTGTGACTGACGCTGGTGCCTCGCCTCCCTGCCGGCCCAGTGCCAGCTGCACCTCCCCCAGCCAGTGACCCTGTTCCCGCAGGCCCCGCAGCAGCCCCAGGGCGGGCGGCTCGGAGGCCAGCCTCTCCCCATGCTCCAGCAAGGACTGCAGCTGCTCCGAGGGGGGTGGGGCCCGGCTGCAGTTGCAGCTGTCCAGGAAGGCCTGGGCCCGGCTCTGGAACTGCTCAACTGATAGGAGCAAAGCCTGGGAAGGCAATAGTGACCGGCACACAGACTCAGCGGGTCAGGGACCCTCCACGACCTGACCGAGGCCCTTTCTGCATACGGCAATGCTAACTTAGCAAAACCTGCTAAATCTCACAAAGGCGGAGGTATCATTAGTGTTAACCTGGGTGTTAATATCTAACATCTCAAGCCGATAAAGATAGGAATCGCCTCATTTAGATCAGTTGTGCAGGTTGTGTTAGGTTCTGACACACGCTGCAGTAAGCCTGAGGCACATGGCTACAAACATACTATCAAGATGTCAGCCGTGTGGGAATTTTTTAAATTGGAAACTCAAAGTAGTAATAACTGATACTTATTGACCCCTGTGGGGAAATTGTCTTCATGCCTCCGCCAACTTGTTCTCTGTAGGTGAGCGCAAGCTGGTTGCAAAGGGTTGTTTAATACAACAGAGTTAATTAGGCACTTGCAGAAACACCATATGGAAGAATACGATGAAATCACAAGTCTTACTCAGATGAAGAATTCACAACCGTGTGTGTGTGTGTGTGTGTGTGTGTGTGTGTGCGTGTAAAATATGGATTGGGACGTCCCTATTAATATCACCGTTAAATTAGCTCATCTGGGAAGGAGAAATTACATGAAGTCACCCTTACAGCTTTGACTGTGTAAATCCATACATTAAATCATGATGAAAGCCTCCAGGACATTCTCATGAGCTACATAACCCAAATGAAAAGAATGTCACACAGGCGGCGGCGCCCATGCCGAGCCCAGTGACGGACATGCGGGGATTCGTTGATGTGTGGGCGGACTCACCTGCACCTGCTCCAGAGGGCTGAACAGGCAGGGCAGACTGCTCATCTTCTCCACCAGAGCCCTGAAGTCGGCCAGGGTCATCCCCCTGTGTGCACACACGGTTAGCCCCACGACCAACACGCACTCACCAGAGACGGCTGCTCAGACCCAGTTACCTGCCGTGTGAGCTGCTCAGGAGCTCGGCGCTGACGCTCTTGCAGTGCTGAAAGTCACTCAACGCGACGTTTAGCCGCTGGAGAAGGTCGTTGTTGGGGAATTTCTTCTCAGTGGCTTCCATCTTCAGTGTTTCCAGCTCTTCCACGTCTGCTGGGGAAGAAGCAAAGAGCTTGAGAAAGGAACAGAATGAAGGTATGAGCATCCAGCGTGTGAGCTCCCCCATGGGCCATCTGATCCAAAGGCCCTCTCAGAAACCCTGCGGCTCAACAAGTAAAGCATTATGCCAACAGCAGAAAGGTTGTGGGTTCGAATCTCAGAAAACGCACATAAATTGTAACCCTTGCATGGGAAAGAAAAATGCACACAGTCTATACACAGCTTTAAGTGTTAGATAAATAGTGTTTAAAAAAAAAAAAAAAAAAAAAAAAGGAAGAAAAAAAGTTGTGGCCCCCTCACCTTTTTTCGCACCCCCCTCATTCTCCAGTGCCTCCTTCACTTTGTTCGCCCAGGAATCAAAGGATTCCGCCCGCACCTTGAGGCGGTGCAGCATGGACAGCAGCTCGTCCAGAGTGTACCTGTACCTGCCAAGGCAAAGAGAGCACCCCTTTATAGCGCGCCATCCCCCGGGTTTGGGCCAGGGACGCCAGCTCGGGTTCGGGTCTGGCCACTACCTGAGGTAGTGTTTGTTGGTGGGGCAGCCGCAGAGGTCCTGCGTGTGGTAGAGGCAGACCAGGCGCTGGGGGCAGTTATAGCAGGCCAGAGCAGACAGGAAGCAGGTCGTCTTGCATTTGTCACACTGCCTCTCGTCGTCAGGGAGGAGCTCAAAGGCCTCGCGCTCTGCCTCCGTGATGCCCTGCCCACACAGACACACAGAGACAGACAGGTAATGTCAGCAAGCTTGTGTTACTGGCATAGAAAGTGGCACACAGCCTGACAGAAGAGGCTGACTGCTGCCCCCTCCCAGCAGTGTCACCTCTGGTTAATCCAGTGGTTCCCAACCCAGTCCTCAGGGACCCCAGACAGTCCATATTTTTGCTCCCTCCCAGCTCCTAACATCTGTACCAGGTATTTGGCGTTCTTGATTGGTTGGGAGCTGGGAGGGAGCAAAAATGTGGACTGTGTGGGGTCCCTGAGGACTGAGTTGGGAACCACTGAGTTAATCCAACCACGCTGTCTACCAGGAACCCCGTCACTTCTGAGGGGAGCAGGGGGAGCTCGCGGCCGGGCTCACATCCGCTCTGGCAGGAGTAGCCGGGGATGTAACTTGTCTAAACGCTGTCATTAAAGCGGCCTCTCCCTCCCCAGCTGCATTACTCAGGCTAATCCCCACCTGCTATTGCTCAGTATCAAAGCCCAAGGGCAGTGGAGGAGGAAGAGAAACCCAAAGATCATCCTGAGTGGTACGGAGGGGACCTGCTTACCCTCCAGTTTCCTGTGGTGTAATCAGTGACAAAACAGAGCCTAGAAAGAGCAGCTGTGCTGTTTTCACCATAACCTGCTGTGAGGCTCCAGTACAACCGGTTTTATTTTGATTCGCTCCATTTACAACATCTATATATAAACATTTTTTTGTTGTTAAAACGGTATGCAGAACAGGTCCCAGGTACCATTTTACGTAATTAACAAAATCATTATGACACTAAATGTAACAGCAGGTACAAAATAAATTAAGTCTTTCAAAATGGCATGTGCACATTATAAGCTATTAAACTAGGCACCTGGAGAGCAACTATTAAAAACAAAGGCTAAGCATTATGTGCAAGTGCACCTCGAATCCTTAAACCAACTCGAATAACCTCCGTCTCACCCACTCTTCATATTTTTTTTTTTTTTTTTAGGAGCAGAGCGATGAGTTTCAGTAAAATGTCATATTATACAGAACAGTGTAATAAAACTTACAGGGGCTATGGAAAAGCACATGACGGGATAAAAGCTAAGCTAACCAAACCATTACGCTAAAAACTTGTAGGAACAAGCTTCTCTTCAACGGTTAAAGCTTTTCTGCTACATTCATCTGAAGTTTCACTTCACACTTCTTTTACCCTTGTTCATGCATATTAAAGACGACGGAGCAGATTTCATAAAAAGTGGTTTGTGTTTGTATCTCAGAAAAAGATGATATACATCTAAATATATAGTCTGTAGCATGAAACAAAAAATACAGATAGACAAGTAACTCCTTACGACTCCATACAGATCAACTCTGCTGTGACTGGAAATGTTTTAGATCAATTTAAAATGCAATTAGTTGTTCTACAAATGCTCAAAATGTTTCTTTTTTCCTCAAAATGAGTCACTATATTTATTTTGTTCTGCAAAACCCCTGGAGTGGATCATAACCTGAGAAAATATTACAGTAATATGGAGTGACAGTGATGTGACTGGTGTGTCGATTTGTTATGCTTTTATTGGTTTTTGTCTGATTTCCTTATAAATTAGTGGGAATGAATGTCCTGAATCACAGACAACTGAACCAGATTTCTGCTCCGAATCAGTTTGTTACACCCCTAAAATCAGCACCTCCCTATCACAGCACCAGGGTTAGCTGGCTGACTATGGGGCGTTCCTCCCTGGACCGGCACGTCGAGGCGTGTTACTCTGCTATGCAACAATAAACATGCGGAAAACGCATGAGCCGACGAGAGATACGGGTCATGCAGGCATCTCTGTCTATTTCCCAATCTTGTTCTGGAGACACATGTAATGTAACAGCAGAACTGCCAGAACCTTTTCCCCTGCAGCTGTGTGTTGCTGAAAAGTACTTTAAACACATTTTAAAAACACCCCAAAACACTGGTTGCTTTGCAGTGTCAGTCGTCACCCATCATGCTTCAGGCTCACGTCGGCTACTGGTAAAGAAGATACCAGCCCGCGGCTTCTGTACTTCACTGAATTGTACATACAGATCCCGTCATCATGCCAGAACCTCTTGCATGGAAGAAGCTGGAGGCCTGACTGACTCTTCCAAAGGGCAGCTGCGAACTGCAAGGCAGTGGCGGCGGGGGAGGAACTTTGGGGATGCACCTGGGCAACACCGCCCCTCAGGCTCTCGGCCAATCACAATGCGGTACAACTGGCTCGTGGGAGTTTTACTTAAGCAAGAAATCTTATGAGGGCAGAACAACAAATGATCGGTTCAGAGAGATAATCAGATTGTAGAAGAGGTCTAAGAAGGGGTCTAAGCAACTGGAGGAGGCAGGACCAACCACTCGTCTAGTTGCTTAGACCCACCTCCTTTACAAATTGATTGGTCTCTCTGAACCAATCATTTTTCGTTTTGCCCTCAGAACATTTTTGTCTAAGTAAAACTCCCACAAGAGCTGAAGAGCCGCCATAGCCTGAGGCAACAACAGACTGAACCTTCCTGTACTGTATCCATAGGATTGCTTTGTTATAGCAGTTGTGCCTGAAAATGGGTACTTAACAGGGAAAATGTGAAACTCCTCTCTCCACTGTTTTGTGTGTGCACGTTAAAAAAAAAAAAAAAAAAAAAACACAAAAGGCTTCACTTTCAAGGCTGCTGCTTGGTCCTTGCTGACGTGATCAGGCTCCTCCCCTTGTGTTGTATATCAGCTCTGCTCTCTTACCCTCTCCAGCAGCTTTTTGCGTAGCTGCCTCTCCTCCTGCACGATGCTGAATATCTCCCTGTGAGTAGCAGCAGCCAGGTTCAGGTCCAGCCTCTCTGCGCAGGCGGCCATCTTGCAAGCGAGCTCCTCATGCGAAAACACGCAGTACCTGCGCAGGCGGCGGTAGTGCTCGATGCAGGAGCGTCCTGCTGGCAGCTGGAAGAAAGGCCACTGGTTATGACGGGCAGAGGGGCTTTAACAAGGCAGTGTGGTGTAGGGTCATCACTAGGAGCCAGTACAGATATGTTATAATAAACCAGTTCAGGGAACCTTAACACAGCTACCTCCACGTGGACTGTACAGAGTAAACTTACCCAATCGGCCGTGCAGAAGTTGACAGCCTCTGCAAAGTTGTACCCCTGGTTAAAGCCAGCATGGTACGCCCGGGGGAAGGTAATCACAAACTCCCCTGCGCACTGGTTGGTACGGACCACCTAAAAGCAGGCGCAGCAAAAAAGCCGAGTTACAGCATGGTCTCCGCCAATTGTGCCCAAGACCTTATGGTTTGGTTGTCATGTGAACTGCATAAAAATGGCAGCAGGCAGGATGACGGCGCACTGACCGGCACCCCGTGAGCCATGAGGATGTTGGGGTTCATGATGGTGACCAGCTGGTGCAGCAGGTCGGGCTGGAACTCGAACAGCTCAGGGGTGATTTTCTTCATCACCTCCTCCAGCGACTCGGCCGCCGATCTGGGAACCCCATACCACGTCTTGGGCTCCCCCCTAGGGAGGGCCACAGAGGCAGTGCTGTGACTGGGAGAAGACCAGTGCCAGAAGACCGGTGCCTACAGCCACATGGCTGAACGCGGATGCCGCAGGGGAAATTACCAGTGCAGATAGTTGATGGAGTAACTCCAGTGGTCCTCGATGTGCCAGCAGAAGGCGGAGAAGACCATTCCCACATACAGCCAGGGCACCTTCATGCCCGAGATGTCGGCGTTGATGTGGCACAGGACAGACTGCTCCAACACGGGCATGACGTTCAGGTTCCACCCGCTGCGGGCATACTCCTGGGGCAAGCGAGGGCAGCGGTGCCGGGTTACTACACACTACACGCACAAGTATCAGAGCTGTGGCGAGAAGCAGGATGTATAAAAGCCAAGTAGCAGGGTGAGACCGTGCCAGGGTGGAATGGCTACTGTGACACTAAAAGAGCACAGGGCCAATGGCATGAATGTGACTGTGTGGAGCACGCGGGGTGGCTGGCCTCACCTGCTCCTCCACCGTCAGCTGCCGCTTGCCGTTGTTCATCGGGAATCCACTGCCGAACTCCTTGGAGTGGATGTCAGCCCCGTACTCTACGGTGACGTCCTCCTCTATGCTGCTGACCAGTCTCCAGAACTCCCGCTCCACCAGCTCCGTGGGCACCATCTGCAGCGTACACATATCACTCGGGCCGCTGCCACGTGGGCCAATGGGAGGCGCCGCTGCTCTCCTTCCTCGTCCCATTCCTCGGGTGCACAGACACTCCACGAATACGGCGTCATCACTCACGTGGACGGGCATGTTGAAGTAGTCGGCCTTGAAGGTGTCGGCCATCTCCCCGAAGCTCTGCAGGGTGTACTCCCGAGTGGCCTGCTCAAAGCCAAAGGCCTCTGACGGCCTCTTGCACTCCTGACCGAGAGGACAGCAGTCAGACTGGCGGCGTGGTTCCACGCGGCCGCGCCCAGGCCCTGCTCCGGAACCTTACCTCCGCCACACACTTGGGGCAGCGCCAGTCACCCTTGGGCGGCTCGCTGAGTGGGGGCAGCAGGCAGAAGGTGTGGTAGTTGTCATCGCAGCTGTCACAGAGCAGCAGCTTCTCGTCCTCGTCGCCCCGGCCACACATCCGACACACGAAGGAGTCCACCTGCGGGCAGACGGGCCGCTGTCTCGCTTGGGGCTCCCTCCTGTCCTCCCGCCCTCGGCTCCCGTACGTTCCCACACTCACGAACTGCGTGTTGCTCATGTTGCGCCTCAGCCTCATGGTCATCTTCGTGCACGGCTCCTCCCTGTCGCCATCATAGTTGTCCCTAGGCTCCTCCTTCGCTGTCCTGTCTGGGGGTGCCAGGGGCATTTTGCCCTCCCCCCTGTCCTCTCCAGGTTCATCTTTAACCACAACACTGTCCCGCACGATCACTGTCTGCGGCAGTTCATCTGGGGGGGCGTCCGAGGGAGCCGCAAGGGGGAGGCGATGTGGGGGCTCGTTGGGGGGGGCGGGGGTGGGGGGGGGGGGGGGGGGGGGGTGTGGAGGAGGGGGTGGTGGGGCAGTCAAGAGTAGGGGGGGTGTGGTG
>JAODKC010000107.1:12758651-12774427 GCA_026777985.1 Mormyrops attenuatus | reverse complement strand
CCCCCCCCCCCCCCCCCCGCCCCCCCCCCCCCCCCCCCCCCGCCCCCCCCCCCGCCCGCGGCCGCCGCGCCGCGGGGGGGGCGCCCCCCCCGGAGAAGCAACAAAGGCCGTTATGCCCATAGCCCATTCCCCATCAAAATGAAGCAGGGCCCCCGGGTCGCAGGGCCCCCCTACCTTTCCTTCGGTTCCCCTTGTCCCTTGCCATCAGGCCCAGGCCCATCATCTTGGGTCCGGCGCCGTAGATCTGTAGCTTCTTGAGCTCAGGATTTTTTTCTATGTCTTCTTCAGTGGGCTCCGGCTGGGGTGGGGGGGTGACAGAGGGTGTAAGTTCACGTGACAAGACCTGTACCAGCACTAGAAAACTCCCTGAGCTCAACACAAAACGCATGGTCTTTTTATGAGATGTGACTTATTTATTTATTTTTAAACGACCTTCCACGGGTAGCGAAAGGCCAACCCAATGGCTAACGACTGCTGACCATGAGACAAGCAGATGGAGGCTGAAGATGAGCAGCCATGCTGAGACATAGAGGGATGGCTGGCAGTCTGTCCAAAGAGGAGCGCAGGTGGGCAAAGCAGGATGCCACAGACGAGCAGGTACTGCCAATGAGAGACAGCAGGGCCGCACTGCCATTGGCCTCCGTCCCTGCAGCCCGTTAGCTTGGGCTGTTTAACAGGTGTGTGTCTGTATTGTGCTCTTTCTCTGTTTTTATAGCACTGATCCTGGCACTGTCTTAATCTTTCATTAGATGGTAGCACCAAAAAAAAAAATATTAAATCTAAAACATAATTTAGTCCCCCCCAAGTCGGACTAAAATGCTGCATATTATAACGCTTGCTAATACTGACAAACGGTTCAGTAGAACATTTGTAGGAAGCATATGTGACTCTTGAGAAAACTGGTTTCTGAACTGCCCTTCTCCAATCCTGCTTCGGGGATAGAGGGGGACCAGATAACCTGCGAGAGCCTGGGTGAGTGCGCTCAGCGTATGCAGTCAAGAGACACACTGAACAGGGCCCACAAACAAGCAGCCTCAAAGGGGGACAGGCAGCCAAAGCCCCAGAACATCAATAAGCACACAGATCCCGGCTGGCCGGGAGAGAGGAGGAGGGAGGAACAGCGGCAGGGAGACTGTGAGGGTTCCTAAAGGCACCCGGAAAGCCGTGATGGAGATAGAAAATGGAGACGGCGTGCGAGGGGAGAGGAGGACCACGGGAGAGAGGCAATACCGAAGTGTGTCGGGAGCCGGCAGAGAGAGTGTGGGAGGACAAGTCATCGGGACCCTGCATGGGGAGACAACAACAGCAACAATGGACTGAGGGAGGCGGGGCTCAGACAGGAGGGACACAGCAATGGAACAGATGGGTGAACAGAAGGAGCATGAGAATGGCAAAATGGCGGCGGACAGGGGTAAAGACGGACTGGTGAGGGGTCAGGTAAAAGGAGGCAAGGAAAACTAACTGAAGTTGGGTTGCAAATGGAGATTTGTCATCATGTACCAGTCACTAAGAATCAAGACTGAAGCCCACTGATTTCAGAAGCAAAAAATGTTTGTTTTCAGAATTCACATGGAACTTGATGCATTAATCACAATTATTCCCAATATGTCACTGCGACATAAAAGACTAGAAGTTAGTACATTATGAAATGAACACTGGCTTGAACATCTACTTCTTGCAATAAAAAACTTAATAAAAAAGTTATTACGTAAGCCAGAACATACATCAAAAAGTTACATAAAGCAGGAAGCCACATACTTCTGTAAGATGTCAATCTGCTCTAATTACGTTTTGGCACATAAAATAAGTGTAAAGAAGCTATATGTATCATATGCTAACAACTAATTATTTAACTAATCAGCAGGGTAGCCACTTAAAGAGCTAGTGGATCCAAAAATTTCATTCCTGAGTTCGTTCCTATAGTTGTATATCTAGGAACTACAGTTAACTTTGGATAACTTCAGCAATTCAATACAATAAACTAAAAGGGAAGAATAGAGAACAGCACATTGTTCATAAATAAAAACTGAAAGCAGAACTGTCTAAAACAAAAAGCATATCAGTTTGTCAGTGTCATTTTTAATTGGCTCATTTGTGCTTCACGCCCATCTCTCCAAAGCTGAGCAAAGGCAAAGAATACAAAATAGACATGTAAAAGATGGAGGACACATGGAGGAACAGCGTGGAAGAGGAGGAGGTCCGCATCCTGACGGAACTGCAGCACATTGTTCATTAGGATAAACAGCGATCAGGTAGCATAATCAGCAGCAGGTGACAGGCATCTGACTTGGCAGCCACATCAGGTCTCATACCAAACTGTGTAGATGCCCTGTTTTCTTCCTAAGTGATGATCTCAGCCACCAACAATCAACTCGCTTCCCGGGCAGAGTAAAACCCACTACAATTCTCCACACCAAGTGAGGAGACTGTGAACAAAGATGGAAAATGAAGGTCTGTTATATCATCACAACACTGCTTAAGGGAACAACTGCGAAAACATGTCAACTCCAATCAGCATTTTTGATGGGCTAGCTTTATTTAAAAATGTATAATTTGATCTCAACTTCAACTAGCTTGGGAGCAGGCCCCAGTGAGAGAGGAAGCAAGGTTTAATGATTAGCTTAAACACCTGCTTGTACTTAGGGGTATGGATTTAATACATACTTCAAGCGCATTTCAAACAGAATGACTATAACAGAAAAAAAAAAATGTGATATTCACAAATTATTTTGTTTTCTTAAGAGGCTTTAGTCCAAGCAGAGGTTATACTGCTGAATTCACATCAATAATGCCCAAATTCTGTAGATACAAGTTCAATATTGGTGAAATCAAAAAAACCCCAATTAGAAGCGGTTAGCGTGCCTTGTAAGGCAGTGTGAGGGGTGGTGCAGTGGCGAGGTGGACTGAGAACCACCCACTGACAACTGCAAACCGCGTTCCTGTAAAACGCAAGGAGCACTCCCTGCTGCAAAGCTCAAGCCACATCTTTTTGACGGAGGACAAAGCTATCATATATGTGCTTAAGAACACTGCCACAGCACCCACATAGGCAAATGACTTGGATAATACATGAAATAAGAAGTTTTAATCTCTGTAGCATATACCAGCATAACATGAATCTACAAGGCTCGAAAATCAGCCAGCTGACCCTTTTCATGCCTCTGGTATACCGGTCATCCCCCTTTGATGCACTATTTCATCAGACCATGAAAAAAAAAAATCTACAAATGCCGCTACCTGCCCTACATTTCCAAACAGCATGCAGTCTGATATTTTTCTGAAGGCAGCCTGCACACTATTGTTCGGTGTTTTATTGCCCTGGCAGGCAGACAATTTCAACACCCAGAGAAGACCGAAAGGAGGAAAAACTGGTTTACCACATTCCATCTCTTAATAGCTGCTTCGTCATGTTTATTACAAGAAAAACAAAACCAAAAAAGCATGCTTTGAAATACAAGGGCAGTGCAATCTACACAGTATAACACAGAAAATTGATTTTTTGCAATCGTTTACAATAAACAGTCAGTTGAAAGAGCCCAGAAATGCCCAGATATCCAGAATAAAAACAGCAGTCAGACAGCAGTGCTAGCTGAAAGGATTAGCCCTTACAAAGGCTTAAGTACAGTGTGCTGCAGATGAGATGCAATGGGCAACAGCAGGGCACATCAAATACAGGATCACTCACATCTGGCTGTAAGCGATTGGCTCGGCGCCCATAGCTGCTGGTCTTGGAGGGCTGGACTGACTGGCGGAGAGGGATGGAGTGGGGCTTATACTCCTTATCCACCTCTTCACTGTCATATGGCCTCGGTTTGCACTGCTAAAGGGGAGAGGAGAATGATGTTAGCCACCATGACAAACAGCATAGGACACTCATATGGGAGTAACTGGGCTCCTCTGGTTTACACAGACTAGCATGGAGAGCCATAGTGGACTTGCCAGGCTGGATGTTTCTATCATTTAAAGGCCATCAGGACACTGATAATTTTGTAGACTGAAAAAAAGAATAGTAGAAGATTATAGGACCTTCAGTGGCAAAATGGCGCCTGACTGGAACACCTCAAAGGGGTATATGATCCTCTCATAGTGAGAGCGCAGCAGAGAGCCGATGTTCTTCCCGGGTGGGTACCCCAACTTCTGGGCCACACGAGCCCATCGCCTCTCCTTACTGACAGACTCAAAGCCTCCTTCTTCAGCCACAATCTGTAACATACCATAACTGCAGTTAATACTGATCAGTACCAGGTGACCAAGAGATTCTATCCCACTTTCGAGCATACAAAGTGTGACCTGCTCCGTGACCATCAGGAAAAAGGCTAAACGTGTTACGTCTGCCATGACATAGTTATCTAAATTGTAAAAAGGTTTGCTCTACTTGAATAAGGACCATCATTTAGTTTTTACTCTTATGAAGTCATTTAATATCGGCATCATAATGGGACACTAAAATCAGGATGCTTTTGTGGAAGCTTATGGTGGAAAAACGGCACACACAAGGAATGGATATTTGGCTCACAAGAACTTCAGCAGACTTTCAGTAAAAACATGCCAACATTTCTAACAAAGCCTGTTGATGCAATGCTTATAGTGGGTGCAATAACACACATCTCACCCTGTGAAATTACAGCTCAGACAAACAGTTGTCAACACTGATTTGTGTGTGTGTGTGTGTGTGTGTCTGTCTGTCTCCAGACCTTGGACAAGCTAAAGAGGTCCAATATCCGTCTCTCGATGTTGGGAATTTTTAAGGAGGAGCCCTGGATCTCCCAGAACTTGGCAATGCGATCCAGATAGTTTAACTTCACACGGGTCTCCGCCTAAACACGGAAATGGAAATTTCAGCACAAAAAAGCAATCAATGATGAGGAAGGACTCCTAGTCCTAGAATAAATCTGGTCAAACTACTCACACTATAAACTAAACACAGAATATGACACTACATAACACATTCCAACTAAATTGCACAGACCTCCAACTCATTGAGCCTCTGGATTCTGGGGGTGAAGTGGAAGTTATCCACCTCAACAGCAAATGGGGGCTGCCAGTCCTGAGGGATAAAAAAAAAAACAAATTAATAAAATTAATAAAAATTAATTAAAAAAAAAAATGAAAGGAGGAAAGTGCATTGAGAAACAAGGCAAAATATATAAACGTGGGTTACTGACATTATTTTGAAATACATTCTGAACTTAGTAACACATGCACTTTGTAAAAAGTATATAAATGAAAAATAGAGTGCTATGAATTAGTCGTGCATCACTCGTATCAGCAGATACAACAAACATATACTGAAGGAAAACTTGAATAAAACCTGATCTAACAATGTTTAACTGCTGTACTCAACTGCATATAGGCAACATTTAAGGGTACCACCACAGAAAGCTCACTTTATGAACTGTAAAAGTAAATGACTGATACATGCATTTCTATATACAACCAAACCTCCCTTATCCGGACCTCCAATATACGGGCACCTCCCTCTACCAGGGAGCTCTAGGCCCACGCACGCGAAAATTAATCTTACACAACCAGCAGCTGTGCAAAATCCCTGGCTTCAAAAAGGAAGCGTAGCATCATGTCCTTCCAAAAGAAGCTAAGTCTACATCCATCCATCTTCTGAAACTGCTTAATCCCAACTGGGGTCGCGGAGGGAACCGGAGCCTATCCCAGGAACGATGGGTGCAGGCAGTCGCCAAAACACCGCAGGGTGCACACACTCACACAACTACAGGGCCAATTTAGATACACCAATCAACCTATCCTGCACGCTTTTGGACTGTGGGAGGAAACCGGAGCACCAGGCAAAAACCCAGATGAACACGGGGAGAGCGAGAGAACTCCAAACAGAAAGAACCCAGGACCTCCATGCTGGGAGGCAGCATCACTAACCGCTGCACCACCGTGCCGCCCGCTAAGTCTACAGCAGGCGATATTTGAAAAATCGAGAAGCATGTGACAACTAGCGCTAACCCTGCATTAGCCAAGAAGCATTGTTTTGTTAGAGATTCACATTTCCAAAAGCTGGACGAAGCTTGTTACCTGTGCTAAATATCATGTAGTTTGTATGTGTACATGTATTTCTAAGTTACGGGCATTTCTTACGGGCACCCTTCGGTCCCATTTTGCCCGGATGAGGGAGGTTTGACTGTACTCCATAAAGCCCACTGTAGAAACTACATAAGCTTACACAAATAGTATCCTGAATGAAAGAGAACTCAAATACTATAAACAAACATTAAGCTAATGCTGGTAAAGGACATCAAATAAATAATCTTAGGCTAACCAGGTTTTTAATACTCAGGCTACCATCCTTCCCCAGCTACATTAAAGTGTGTATTTACATGCCTTTCCTATTCCAGGAAAACTAATTAATGTACATGGTATTGCTGTAATATGTAAAGAAGCAACATGCCAATTAATATCTTCCTCCAAAGCTCTGCACTCAGGTTTTCAAAGATGCTATTCTGTGCCAAGACAACCGGGATAAAATGCATTCCACTTCATTATTAAATGCACTTCAAACCAAAAAGGCACACTGGAACAGGAAGGTCATTCTACACACCAAAACAAGGCCGAAAGGTTTTTGTCTTAAAAGCCATAGGATGACAATAGACACCAAGCTATTACAAAGCCATTCCAAAATGAATCAGTGTTACAAAAAACAAATTCATACTGCACTGGCTACTTCCTGTTGCTCATTTGCCACAGTCTGTAGATCAAGACACAACAACAGGTGAAGAAACATGCAATAACAACAAGTAAGTTAAAAGAATGGAATTAAAAATAAAGATATTTAAAAATACAGTAAATAAAATAGAAATAGAACGTGTGCTGGAAAGTGACTGACAAATCTGACGTTTGCAATATCATCATTGACATTGTCACAGCCGGTAAGGTTGTTAACCGTATCAGAATTGTTAATCCATAAAGTTAATTTTGAAATACAGCACTGCCATCATGAACACACTTTCCACAGCTGCCCTTACAATTACTCTGAACAATAGGACTGCGGCATCATCAAAGGCACCAAAGGACCTTGACACGACACTCAGTGACAGCTTTGGTCTCAACCAGCCCACAGCACTGACGCAATTTCCGCAGATGCTTTGTGCATAATATCTGGGGAACCTGGCCCTGGTTCACAGTGCTGTATAGCAGATGCTGGCATGGTCTATCATCCCTGTATCACATTACCGCAGCCATCATTAGACCACTGGGCTCATTCAAAATGACACTGCATGTCTTGGTGTTTGACCTTCTGAATTATTTGCATTTTATCCTTCCTCGCCTTAACCCATCAACTGCGAGTTAAAACCATTTACCAAGGTCAAACCCATGGTATCAGCATTCAGGGCTGCCAAGCAACCAGCACATCTACATCTTCTGAACTTCACTTATTGTCAGACCCAGGTCTAGGTCATCATGCTCCACGGCACCAGCATGTGCACCCAACCACTTCATGAAATGTCTAAAATCAAGCTTGCATCTCCTTCTGGCCTCTGCTGATGTTGTTAAGGATGACGGAGAAAATGCGGCTTTTCAAACCACACTTCGGGCCAGATGCACTGTAGGCTTCCAGCTGGAATTCAGCTAAACATGAGCATTCCATTTTAATAATTTAGTATGCTCTCTGAAAATGTAAAATGGTATTATACCACTGCTATTGTCTGTGACTTTTAAAATTACTTCTCATAAAAGTTTCAGAAAATTTATACATCAGTAACTAGATGACTTTTCTACAACTCCAGCCAGCACACCTAAATGTAAACTGAATATCAAGTTTTAATTCATTTGTATCTTTTATAAAATCTAACCAACTGAGGTCTATCCAGTACAAAATAGACATGCCCTGTTCAATCTGAACAAAGTTATAATACACCATAAAGGTTGCAAAAGCAATACAATATTTTGCTGCACTTTACCCATGTGAACTAATGAAATACACTCTAACTACCTGTATCTTAGCTGATGTCATCCAGACAATAAGCACCACTGAGTCTACACACAAATTCTGATTGCATGACTTAAATAATCACTACACATAAGAATCTTCCTTACACCACGGCTGCCGCAAAGAATGTCATTACATTCAAGTGAACTCTTTACGACATAAAGTAAAATTTCATTTATCAAATTTCATTTAATAAGTTACCATTTAAGCATCACACAAATAAGAAAATAAAACACTATATTTTTGACTTGTTTCCCGAAGCAAATAACTTACATAAAACTAAACTGAGAAGCATTTCTCACAGGGTTGATTCTACTAGATTTCATTATATAAACCATCATCGTGAAAAAGACACAGAAAGGCACATCTCCAGTAAAACGGTACCACTTCTTACCGGAGGAGGGCGGATCTTGCAAATTCCGGATTTCTCAGCGATGGGACGGATTTTAGCTATGTAACCCATTGGATCTGCGAACTCCTCCCACGACGGTTCAAAAACGGGGCATTCAGGCGGTGGCACAAAATCCTCCCCGTCCATTTCTATAAAGAAATAAGGAGACCAAAGCGTCAGCACGTTGGCACAATGCAAACTTGCATCACATTTCGTAACTGTAATGAGATGGATCTGCTGTACAGATGTGAGCCCCAACGACTTTTAATGTGTCAATTCACACATCGGCATTTACAATGTCGGTTCACATACCTAAACAGAACCAGTATGTTTAACTGCATCAAAACGTAAGACCATTAAGATGGAGACGAGGTATGCTCGCTCACGCACGTACACAAACCATTTCCGTTTGGCCTCTAGTCGCCGTGCTCTACAAGCTCACAGATTTCTAGGATAGCCGACGAACACTGGCACTGGCGACAAAAAGGAAGCCTTATCACACTGCTAGTCACACCGGAGGCTTAAGCAAATGCTCTTTAATAAACACGCGTGTGTGAGCATGACTGGTGACCGGCAGGTTCAACGTCCGTAACATCAACGACGACGATCAAACACATCGAGGTGCTTAAACGACCACACCAAAAACAATGCAGGCCCACCTCTGTCCTCGGCTCAGGCTAAGTGAGCCAGACCAAATACTCCTTCTTGCAATGCAGCAACAACCAGATTCCACCACCACTCGAAGTAAAATATGTATATGTACTAATCCATTACCAACACAGTTACATACAAGACAACAAATGCACCAACCACAATGTAACCCCTTTAGTCCCTACTCTTTCTCCCAGTCCCAGTGTGGAACCACTGTAATATTCCGTTCCACGCAGGCCTCCCTAGCGCCTCCTCTCGGATCACAGAAAAGGAAGCATGGGAGGCGTAAATGCATCACACCCTCGGCGACTGATCCGAAGTCAGTTTGGCCCATTTATTGTGTGATTTTTGAAAAGAATATGCGTGGGATCCGTCTGATCCAAAATCGGCAGCAAGTAGCATTAAGTAATAAGGGGTGGTCTGGGAAGTCTATTTTATGTCCAGTCTTTCCTGCTGCTATCGTTGGTACCCCTACCCGCCTCCTCCAAGAAATGTGAAATTACGTTTATACTGTTGATTAACAAAAATAGGTTAAGTGTAATACTTACCTAGCAACATCCATAAGGTGTATTTACGGACAGTAGAGAAGTGAACTTTTCGGCGTTTATGTCGGTCATGAAACTTTATTCGACAAATAGTTGATTTTATTGAATGACTGGCTAAAGTAACTAGTACTTCAATAAAAAAATGTCGCTGTCTGAATAAACCCTGCGGCCGCTTAAGGTAGCCATCGCTACGTTACTTCTGCACCTGGCTGTTTAAGGCACTAACCGTGTTAAGCGGACCTAAATTAAAACTCTCATAGACCTATACAATTGTTTTATTACGTTAAAGGTAAGTTGCCAGCAGATAGCTATGTTGTAAGGATTTCAGCTAGCAACGTACTTCGTGATGCATCGTTTTAGCAACGTTATAACGCTACAGCAAATACTAACTGCTAGTGTAAATCGTGTAAATGATTTGCTTGCTAACAATGGATACAATGGTAAACTAAAATAAGACTCACATACAATACGTTAGCGGATATAAATCATCTTTTTGCACATGCTAGCGAGAGAGCTAGACAGTTACAAACAATGGCCTCCCTTTGGTGTCAAACACTGAAGTATGTTCTGATGCCTTTGGTGAACGGCTAATATTTATTTATAATATTCACTTACTTTCCTGTAAATGTGTAACCTCTAGTCCAACGAGCCGTTCTTATAAGTTTCTGCTAGCTTTTAAGTAGCCAGCAGACTAGCACTTTGGACGTTTTCAGTTGCGTGTAAACGCTATAGATCGGCGGCTAACTCGCTAATAAACACGCTCTGAGATGGTTTCATCTATATCCTCTTATGCCGCGCCGGACAATTTAATGACCAGTCCGAGGAGTTTGGCTGTTTTCGACTGTCAGTTAAAAGGAATGGAGTCTTCTGGGCCCAGGCTGGTAACACCACTCGTCTGTTGTCTGGACTGGGTTTGTCCTTCTGCGTGTAGAAACGGCAGTCCGGCCTCCATTTCTCAGCCCATCCTAACGTGTCCGGTGCAGGCGCTACAGCAAACGGCGCTCTGTGGGATTCCTCCTACTTCATCGCTTTTAACTCCTATAACGCATTCGTCAACGTGTAGTTTCCTCAGAGTCCGAAGCCGCTGCAGACGACACGCTGACATCTCCTTGCCCTTCGCCGCTGGCTGGTGCCACACAGTCCTCGTTTCTTTAGCTGCTTAGCGATCTCGCTGGGTGTCTATCGGCTTTTCGGTTGTCATACAGTGCCCCCCATACGGCGCTTCCCAAAAAGTTATAGTCGACTAATAGTTTTTTGCTTTCTAGGATGTTCTTTCTGTATTGGTTCTGGACACATAAGTTCATATCTCGCACAAGTAATTTACTTGGACCATACGCCATACTACTGGTATATACGCCTGAGAACATTATCTAATCGGGCATGTTTACATCACTGAATATTTGCTGTGTAACACATTCTGTGGTCCACTTATATGTACATTTATTTTATGTTTTGAACGGCTGATTTACACGTGTAGCTCAGTAGAAATTCTCTTTTAAAAAGAATACATTCGTATAGGTGTATATATGAAATTATTTAATACACTCCACGAGTATGTGACATTAGTGCGCACACCTACCGCTGTGAATCGAGCCACGTTTTCATTGGTTCATAAAACACGAAATGGCATTATCATTGGTTCATGGTACGTAAGGGGCGGGTTTATCGAAATATATTTACTTACCTGCATGGTTTGCCGTAGGTGAATGACGTCTTGGGTTTTGGTCTATTTACACGGGAAAAGGCAAATGTAGCCCGCTAGTTGCAGACACGCAGCGTAAATGGGGGGGGGGGGGGGGGAGGCAACTTTACTACTGCAGCATGTGGAAGGTTAACTGGATAGTGCGTAGAAAATCGGGGATATATCGAAAAAACCCTGACCACACAGTCTGGTCCCTTAATATTTAAATGAGATTTTCTTCTTTACATTTTACAATTCATATGAAGGCTTATATGAAGTATTGTGTTGTGATTTGTGCTATCATGCTGTGGTAAGAAATATGCACAACTTGTTCCGTCCTGCTTATCAGTTCTACTACAATTAACAAGTAAACAGTACAAGTCAAGTAATTCGTAAATCTACTTTAAAAATAAAGACTAAGGAACTCACGACGTTTTCCACAGCAAGAACGTTTTATAGTATTAGAAGCAATAAATATTCACATGTAATTTCTCTGTATTTCTTCAGTTAAAACCTCATATATATACAAATAAAATTCCATATATATTTCTGGTCTGTTTAAAATAATATGAAGACCTCTGACACACACATACTAATACTTTACAGTTACGTTTTTCCCTCATTCCCAACCCAGATAAAAACAATATTAATTCTGCCAAATCCCCTGAATTACAGAAACATGGTACAATCCATTCCATAGTCAATGTTGATTATTTATATAAGATAATATGTACATTCAGGTCTGTACAGCTTCATTCAGTAAGTGCAGATACACATGCAACATGAATCACAATGGGAAGACACTGGCAGTTCTGACTGGGGTCAGTGATAGCCAATACACAAAGCCAAAGACATCAGAGGCCCTCCTCTCTCTTTCCCATATTCCCTATAAGTCAGCACTGTGCTCCAGACTCTCCTTCCTCACTGGTCAAGTCTGTTAGGCTTGTTTCATTATTCAGCTTTCATTCGAGGAGACACGCAATCCTTGGTATAGGAGGGCTCAAATTTTTATAAAAGAGAGAGAGAAAAGAGGGCAAACGCAGTATCTTTGATGCATAAAAGTAAACAAGAGAGGCTAGGCTATCTGTTAATCGATGGGTACCCCAGCTGACATTAATGCCAATAATGTTGTACAGCTCAGTCAATTCCGAAGCAGCACGAACAGGCACGTTACAGTGCAGTAGAGCTCCATCAGCCAATAAGTGCATCTTTCACCCGCTCCCTTCTGTTAACGTGATATAGTACGTAGTAGAATACAGCCAAGTCCAAGGCAGCGTGAAGCACACTTAACAAGCTGAGAAAGAGGTGGTACTAGGGAAACGGGGACGGAAGAAGAGGCCAGGGTGGTGGCAAGAGGGATGGGGCTCAACAGTGTACTCACTGTGTGCAAAACTACAAAAATGTGTTCAAAAAGCGGCACCATAACACTGTGATGCTGTTAAAATAAACAATGTTGATTTGCTGTTTCTGTGTATGCACAGATAAAGTGACATGCTATATTTTTCCATGAATATAATTATGCACCTGTAGATACAGTATCCTCTGCAATGTGTGTAATTTAATATAACAATATAGGTCAGATGTCATGGCGAGTTTTTTTATGATGCAACTGTAATAAAACAACTCGTATCACTTTCTTAAAATGAATCAAATGATTGCTCCTATAAATTTAGTGTTTCAGATGCGCGCAAACACACAAGCATATCGTGTGACTCCTTTAGAAGACAATATAAAAATTATAGAAAAACTGTTCTGCTAGAAACAATAATTATATCAATAATAGCAGTTACACCATTAACAACAATTTCAACAATATTAGTAATAAGTGACATTATAATAACTCAACCTCAAACACACACAGCATCAGGCTCTCCTGTACAATCAAAGTCTGAGAGGGATTTCCATAGCTAGAGTATTTATAACATATTTTTCTTGCTCGTTCTTCATTGGACTGCAATTGTTAGTAAAAATTAGTATTTCTACAAAGAGCATTTTCATAATAGGAATGATCAATTTAACACTGATACCAGCAAAAATAGACTAAAGTTTGCAAATAAAAATTAGTAATAACAGTAATGTAAAAATACTTGAAGGGAAATGCATATAAATCCCAACAGATTGAGCAGATCATCTCCCTTCTGTCTGTCCATTGGTCTCTCTGCTTTACCTCAGTCACAATGGCAGCACCTATCAGCTTATTTGGGTCTTTTAAATGCCACATTTCTCATGTTATGGAATGTTACTGATACATACTTCTATGTATGTTAAACATTCTTTTGGTACTGGAAAAAATGGTGGTCTGATAACTCTGATAAAACTAAATAACAAACCCTTTCCAGAGCTTATTCAGATCTAGTTGTTTTTGAAGTGGCTTCTTCACACATGGATGGATATGCGAGGAATTACAAATTTGAATGCGAAGTATGTAAACTCTAATTGAAACATCTGCAGGGTTCCACTTTGGTTCACAACTACTTTGCTGGCTTATTCCCAGAAGAAAAAGAAGAAAAAAAACGGATTAAAAGTATTATGGCTATTCACTGACTGCCTGAAAAATAAAAGTGAAAAACCTAAATGGTTCAGATTGTCCTTTTCTCTGCAGGTTTTAAATAATATCTAAAAAGAAGTTGTCGCAAGACTCTCATATGCCCAGGATAACAGATACAATAGAATGAAAATGGAATGACATTGATCTGTCTACATTTTTTTGCCTATACAGCAGATCAAATAGGATAACCCACCATCTCCACCATCCGGAATAGTAGTGAGTTTTGGAATGTACAAATAGGATGGTAAAGTTAAACATCTTTTAGTTTCACTTAGACTGCAATATAGTTTACAGATGACAAATCCACCGATTTCAAATAGAAAAATAGTAACATGAAGATACTTTTATCAGTGAATGAGTACAGTGAATGAGTCCTCTGTTTTTTCAGATGCAGAGATCTAAGGAGGCAGGAAGGTAATTGGCATTGATTCAGCATGGGGGGGATGATTTTGAGCCAGCAGGACTTGCCACAGACTAGTCAGGACCCCACAGAGACTGTCTTTAGCTGCCTGTTTGCTGTCATGTGACCTGCAGTATGTTTAAAAAAAAAGCCATTGGCTTGACAGGGAGTGTTTCAGAGGAGAGTATATTCTGCCCCACAGGCTTCTGGAACTATCCAAAATGGCATTTCTATATTTGGATGGATAATGGATATAAATGGTATATACATATTTAAAAGAAAAACTTATGAAATGCTGTTATGAAAATGTATGTCGACTTTAAACAAGAACACTTTCTGGATGCTGGTTTGGCTGGATCATCACTGATAAGCCAAATCACGAAGGCATCACTGAATAATGTTTCCAGTCATATTGCCTAGTTCCCTCTGAAACCCTTCAGGTTAAGCTTTGTAAATTTGTCCATCTGGCAGCTGTCTGAAGCAGTCAGCGGTTTGACCAGGCTGCACTCATCCAAAGAGTCACTGGACCTCAGGCTTTGCGTTTGCCGCTGTTCATAGCATATCTAGCTTTCCCTAATGGGTGAATACAGCAGCACATAGGCTGGCTAAGTCTGTCACTGTTTGACCTTCCGCCCATGAGTGTATATATACAGGACTGCAGACACGTGCTTCTGTTATCCTAAATAACACCATCAGAGTGTGTGTGCCGACTCAACGCCCAGCTGTCCTATGGATCATCCCCAGCATCCCAGACATCGCTCTACTGAAACCTGAGCACCTGTATAACGTCTTCCTTATCTTCCTTTATCGTTATTTTGTCACTTAGCTTACTTTTTCAGTCCTTCCACTTTCTTTCAGCTGAGCTTAATCAAAGGCATCTGTTCATTCTCTGACAGATATGAAATTCGTCCGCCGAGTCGCTGTGAAATGGAGCAAAATGGAACCTTAATGCTGTCAATCCCTGACTAGAAGTTTGGCACCCCAATTAGTGAATCCTGTGTTTGACAGCTGCATGCAGTTCGTGTAACTTCTGTTACAATCAGGAAACAGAAGCCCTTTATTTGCGAAGCACAAATATTCACTTCTGAGAAGCAACCTGCCTGTCCCTGTATGCCCCTGCCGTCGCCTCAAACGCACAGCCGCCCTTGCCGGACTCCCAGTAAATGTCAGGTTTGAGGAATGTGGAAGAGGCGGTGCGCGTGAGCGTGAGTGCCAGGCCGTTTCCGCAGTGCACGCATCTTGCTCGCTCGCTCGCTACACGCGCGGGAAGCGGATATGAAAGTAGCAGAGGCGGAGCAGGCTGCGCTTTTTGCGGCGGCCGGCCCTCCGACGTCGCCTCCGACTCTGCCTCCTGCGGACCCGGCTCGCCTCTGCCGGCCTCGACCACGGCACCCCCCGGGCTCCCCTGGTTCTGCGGCCCCAGCTTTGCGCCCCTCTCATACCACAGTACTGATACGGTTGATAGGCTTGGACTTGGAGCTGCCTGCCGTGCCGGTGCCGCCGCTCCCGGCCCCTCCGGCGTGGCCGCCCTGCTGGCCCGACTGTTGCGGCTGCCCGGGGTGCTGGGGGGGGTGAGGGGAGAGAGGTGTAAGCGGGGTAAGGGGGGATG
>JAODKC010000107.1:12736958-12758551 GCA_026777985.1 Mormyrops attenuatus | reverse complement strand
GGGGGCCCCGCCGGGGGCGGGGGGGGGGGGGCCGGGGGGGGGGGGGGGGGCGGCGGGGGGTCCTGGCCGGCCGGGGGGGCGGGGGGTGAGGGGGGGGGGGGCGGGGGGTGGGGGGGTGGGGCGGGGGGTATTGAGGAGAGAGGAGGGTACTGGGGCAGATACTGGGCGCCCTGGGGCAGGTGGCGGGCGGTGATGGGGCCGGGCGGTGGCGGAGGTGGAGTGGCGAACACGAAGTGAGGCTGATGCCCGGGGTGGCCGGTAGATGGGTGGGGGCTGTGGGCGAGGCCTGGGTGCGTGTGCGTGTGCGAGTGGGGCAGCATGTGAGCATGGGGGTGGGAGTGAGTGAGCATGAGGGGCAGCTTGCCTGGGCCGGCGCCCCCCCGGACAGAGTGTGTGGGCTGCACGTGATACAGCGGGTACGGGGAGATTGGCGAGTGTGGGGACGGGGGCGGCACGCAGCCCACGGCCATGCCCATGTTGGCATAGCGGCCTGGCAGGCCATGCTGGGGCATGGGGCCGAGCTGCGAGAGCTGCTGTAGCTGGGCGTGGGAGGCTGCGGGCGGAGGGCGGCGGGGCAGGGAGCCTCTCTGCAGGGTGTGCAGGGCTGAGACCTGGCCGCCGGATGTCTGCCCAGGTGGCGGGATGGTCTGCACGTGGTAGCGATGATGGTGGTGGTATGGGGGGGGCGGCTGCCCCCCAGCGCCGCCGCTGTGGCAGTACTGTGCGTGCAGGGCTTGGATCTTGGAGGGCCCCCCCACCTCGGACTGGCTTAGAGAAGAAGGGGAGTGTGGTGGGGGGCCGCCGCTGGTGGGGGGGGGCACGGGCGCTGGGTAATGTGGCCCCGGGGGGATAATGGGCCCCGGGGCCTTGGATCGCTTGCTGCCAAACAGGGAGCCGAGAAAGGAGCCAGAGCTGCTCCCCCCGCTGCCGCTCCCGAGCCCTCCTCTCTCGCTGCTGCTGGACACTCCTCCACCTCCACTCACTCCCGTCGTCCCAGCAGCGGTATGTTGTTGCCCCGGCCCACCCCCCACCCCCACTCCGGGGCTCAGGATGGGGCGGTGAGGCCGGTAATCTTCCAGGCCATAGCAGCTGGGCACCACGCCTGCCATGGGGAGGCGCTGATGTGGTCGAGGGCTGCTAATGATGGAACCCTTCGACGTAGGACAGGCCGGGGGGGGGGGGTTGGGGGCAAGAGCAAGGAAACAGGTTGGAGGTGCAGAGGAACAGAGGAAAGGAAGGGGGGAAATAAGAAGGTTAATGAGAATGTGGACTCTTACTGCTTATACAACACGCCAATGAGGTAAGTCAGAAAAAAAAACAATGACAGTAATAGCATGCCAGTGAACAAAACGAATCGAAACACAAATGAGGAAAGTTTATGGGTTCAAATCCTGGGGAGCTCATGTAAATTGTAACCCTTCCCTCTACTGTAAATCACTTTGGATAAAAATGCCCATGAAATGAATGAGCATTCAGTCATGCTCTGTCAGCAGCTTATATCCATTAAAAATGCTCTGCCGCCCTGAGCACCCAATAGAGACGGTGCCCCTTGGCATTATGTGTTTCCCAGACTCAGACCCACGTTCATTCCTTCAGTAAGGAAACGCTGCCTTATCGATATGTTTCATGCTCGGAGACAGATGGAGCACAGATGGACCAGATCTAAGGCACAGATTCTCCACTCTGCTTGCTTTCTGATTTACCCGTGAGAGCCAATCCACCTTTTGATGTGACTTAATGGTGAATTAGAGCAGTGTCTCTCAACCCAGTTCTCAGGGACCCCCAGACAGTCCACATTTTTTCTCCCTGCAAGCTCCTAGGGAGCAAAAATGTGGACTGTCTGGCAAGGAGCTGCGAGGGAGCAAAAACACAGACCATCTGGTGTCCCAGACCGGGTTACAATACACTGAATCAGAGGGTACCAGTAACCCTGCAGATTGATTTTTGCCTATATAACTATCCTTTTTCTAATAAACATTACGCAAACTGAGCATCACATATGTTAATATGTCCTCCGGTGAAGGTGGGGTGACTGGCCATTTGCAGGGAGTTTGCTCGTTTTATACAGTGGAAACACAGAAACACGTCAGCAATGGCATTCCAGTGCAACATACCACAGTAAAACAGGATAAACAACATCCAGAAACAAATTCCAAAATGACGGGTGGGAACACGGACATGCAAAGTCACTCCAATCCCTCGACAGTGATGGGGCATGCAGGACCACTGGGCACAAACAATAGACCCACTCTCTGCCCAGTGGTTTTGCTGAAGAGGGGTGTACAAGCACCCGTTGCTTTTGTAATGCACCCCCACTTACTTCAATGGTACTGTCCAGGGAACCCACGCTGTTTCTGCGACCGCGTTTCCCTGCACCCAACCGGGGAGAGTCAGGTTAGGAGTTGGTGTCCACTGTGATTGTGTGCTTGATACCTGGCTTGATACCTTGATACCTGCGTCACTTTACACCCATGTCCTCACTGCAGTTTCACATAGACAGTGACAGTGAAACTAAACAAGGCTACCCACTGGGACTGGTCTGGTGAAGGGCCCAAAATGACCGTGCCTGTGTCTGTCAAGATGAAGATTCATTTCAGTTCTGGGATAAGCATCCATAGCTCTTTAAGAGAACTGCAGCTAAGGTTTGTAGTGAGTTAACAGGGTCTCTCTAGTGATATCGGCTATAGATGCTCATGAGTAAATGGGAAGTCATGTCATTATCATGGAAGTCAGAATGATCATATTTGTCTGCAAGTACCCAAACATTTTTTTGCCTGTGTTCAAACAACATGTGACACAGAGCAGATTCTCTTAAATGTTCAGCACAACCTTAAAACTGATGCTATATCACAGCTGATATACCAATTTTAGATGAGATAATCAACAATAATAATTTTATAATGTGGTTCATTCACAGAAAAAAAAAAAGAAAATCAAACTTTGAGAGTCTCTACAGCACTTTTTTTTTATAATATTACTGTCAGTCCCTGACTAGAAGTTTGACAACCCAATAGTTAATCCCGTGTTTGTAACTAAAGTGTCTTACTTAACTGTTATGAGAACTCATTGTTTAATACAGTGAGATGTCATTTTCATCTATTTAGGGACTGTAGAAAAAGATATCATACAGACAAAGGTAAATGTAGAATTTGTATTCATTGCAGTTCTCTTAACACACAGCAGATGGAGCCAAAGAAGAGGCCAATGCCCAATTTAGAGGAGCAGTTGGAATTCCATGCTCAACTATGTCTAAAATGTCCAAGGCTCAGGAAGTAAAAGTAATTTTGCATCTGACTGTGCACCAAAGAATAATTCGGTTATTTAGCATAATGCTAGATGTCTATAAAAAATACTTTGTGAAAAGGTTTGAACCCATCCAACGGGGTCCTTAGATACTGAACTACTGTACAATAATAACAGGATACCTAACACTGAGTCTTAGTTACTGGATGATGGATTTGAAGAAATCCAGAGTGTGTGTTGGCCTTAATTACGATATTCTGTTTGAGATGTTTCAATTTGTTTGTCTTTCAACACTTTTTTTCTAAGCATTTTTTTTGCCTTTTCAACTGTGCCATGAGGTATAGCCAGTCCACTCACTGCCTTACAGAGTTCATGTTCAGGCCCAGCAGCTTATTAAGGAACACGAGATGCCACTGCATTGTAGCCCAGGCCCGGCAGCAGGTGTACTGCCCAGCTCTCTGCCTTGAGGGTTTCTGTTAGGAAGCAGTCAGGCTCAGGTTCATGGAAGGGAGAAAGTTGTTTTTGTTTGAGGTCGTCAGGCATCATATCCATTCTGAGCCTCACCTGTCTCAGAAAGGTCCCTCAGTGAAGAGCTGAGCGCAGTCCGCTTCAGTCCCTCCCCGGCTGCGTAGCTGTCATCCAGGCTAGGCCTTCCCAGCGTCCCATTCACAGCCTCGCTCTTCACGCTGCCCCCCACGCTGCTGCCACCACCCCCAACCCCCCCTCCACCCAGCAGACTGGGCCGCATCACCCCTTTCTGCTTCTCCAGCTCCGCTGTGGAAAGATGGGGGGGAGGGGTAGGAAGCATTAGCTTATGGCTGATGAGACTGCACCACCCTCAGTCCCCAGTGGAAGCTGGAGCCAGGGGTGCCATTTGATATTTTGGACTCCCCACCCAGACCCATCCAATTACATTCCAAATTTAAGGGCCTCTGTCATTTCCCCCCTTTCATGACGCCCATGGGAAGGACACTCACACTCCACCCTGTACTTCTCCATCTCCTGCACCTCAGCGATGCTCTCCCGCAGGTCGCTGGTGAAGCGCGTGCGGTCCTGCTGGCTGGGAGCCGTGAACACGATCAGAACCTTCCTCTCCCCTCCCGGGATGGCCGACGTCAGCCGGATGCCGTGGGGGTAGTCTGCAGCATGGGTGATACACATACGTGCTATACCTCTGTGACGTTTCATAATAAGCCTGTGTGGGCCACACTTACTCTGACGAGGTCATTATAGCAAACAAAACAAACACAGAGCCTTCAAGAGCTTGTACAACATACTCAGTCTTCCTCTTATCCAAGACTTGTTTAATGTTCTTGAAGGGTGTCCTTATATCATATTTGTAGCGCTTCGCATAAATTAAACTAAGCACAGAAAGGTTTTTTTCATTTGGTCTCTTTGGACTCTACTGGCAAAATCAGACTGGGGGGGCTGCTCAAGATCGTACTTGTGGTGTTGGCAAGAGTGGTCTTACTAACTTGCCTTACTGAACTTGGGAAGCAATGAATCATGGTATTTTTCTCATTTGGCGAGGATGCAATTGATGCATCCTTGATATTTGGGGTGGAGCGAGAACGACATCCGGGGATTTTTACCGTCCTCTGTACTCCTGCTGTTAGTATTGGAACTGGTCTTTGGCAATGGAAGATGACTTATAACAAGCATACACGAACTCAAGTATGGTCAAAGACAGATATTGAGAAACACCCTGACTTTGGCTGCAAAGATGGAGTCTTACAGGAGTTTTGGAACAGGTGGACCTGCATCTCCACCAGTGGGAAAGACTGCCTGAAGCTGTACGTGACTGACGTCTTCTTCTTTTGGAAGATCTTCGTCACCTGAAAATATCAAGGGACATGAGAGACGGCATAGACCGGCGAGACTCCATCTGAATAGATGCCGGATCATTCCAGTATGGTTTCTGGGCATGTGCCTGGCACATGGTCTGGCCACACAAAAAATGCTCCCACCTGTCATGACACGCACGTGCACGTGCACACACACACACACACACACACACAGTGGCAGGTAGCCTCACCACCAGTAGGTCGTTGAAGAGGAAGACCTCCCTCTGGTGGACACCGCTCCTCTGGGGCCGGTTGGGGTCAGGTACCTCATACAGCTGGCAGCAACACACTAGCCTGCGGTGGGGCAGCGACAACACCTGTACACGCCACACGGGGGAAGAGGTTGAGGCACGGCACGGGGAAGAGCATCAGCAGCTAGCTGCAGCTCCATTTTCGGCCGTCGCCATGACAGCAGGATGGCTTTTTGCCGTTTCTCCCCGCAAGCTGCTCAGCATCAGATACTTTCCGTTTCCAAATTCATGGACAATCCTCAAGTTCACTTCCGAAATCAGACTTGCCACGTTTTACTCACGTGGCCGAGAGATCATTTCAGTTCAAAGACTGAGCATTCTTTACTGTGTTTCACAAAACCACTCTCTGAAACAAATTCAAATGCTATTCAATCTACCGATTACATATTTGGCACTGTCCATGTGAGAGTTTACAGGCACTGTTGAGCTGTAAATTAACATTTTCAGCCCTGTCTGGATCTGCCAAAACAATTTTCACTATCTGTGAAAAATCATTATCATTCATGCATGTATGACAGGGACGGCATAAAATTGCTGCTCACCATTGTTTTGCAGGTGATACTTTTAGCACAGTTAACCCAAAACGACAAACTGGGCTTGTTGCAGGCCAATCAAAACATTTGTTAATATACATCCATGCTTGCATGCCATATTCTTAGTTGTGTATACAATGCATGTGTATTAAAAAAGGTCCCATGCAAAAGTACACCAGATGTATCCCTGGTAGGGATATAGACAGCAGTTTTCCAGTAAGTTCTGTGCTGTAACTTGCTGCCAGTATAATGTCTGCTATTATAGTAAAAAACAATTAAGCATAAAAACTTCATAATGGGGGAATTGTAAGAAAAGCCCACTGTGTAAAAGTGAATCTGCATATCCTCTGAGATGTCGAAGGCAAACCCAGGAGCTGCTGATGCTGTATGTTGAAGCACGTTATATCCATCTGTTGTTCCTCTTTATCTACGGAATGGCTGTCAAAGCAGCCTCAATTAAACTGACTACTGCGTGCTCTCCTGAAATTAACCGAAATGAGGTCATTAGAGTCGACGGGTAGATAGAAGGCAGAACCTACAGGCTTCTTCCCCACGATGACTCTCTCCACGGCCTGCACTTGGGACACGTGGTCGTCATTGGTCCTCAGCTCCCATTTCTGGATGCGCTGGTAGATGCCTACCAGCATGTCTCTCGGGATGTCCTGACCGTTGTCCACCCCTGAGAAACAAAGAAAGAAAGAGAGGGATTGAAGGTATGGACAACGAGAGAGAGAAGGGACAAAATGAGAGGAAGGGAAGGGGATAAAGGGGAATTGTGGGAATGCAGATAAAAGTAACAGCCAGCAGGGGGCAGCGATGGGATGAAAGCCCCAGATGAAGGGCAAAACACTGCATTGTGGGAGAGATGGGGGGCCAGGGCCACCATGGGGTGGGGGGGAAGGACATGGAAGAGGGACAGAGGCATGGCGAGGGCAGGCGGTGTGTAAAGGACAGCAAGCGAGAGACACAAGGGGAGAGAAGACCGGAGTCATCTTTACCTCGTAGGTTCTTTATAAAGTCCTCCAGCTTCATTTTCCTCTCAGGCTTGACGTTGGGGCTGTACATGTCGGTGTTGAGGAGGATGATGGCAAACGCCAGGATGAAGATGGTGTCCGGGTTCTGGAACTGGCGGACCAGCCCCGGGTTACAGACACAGTACCTCTGACTGGGGGGTGGTGGTGAAGAGAAAAGGGGTGTGTGAGGCGTAAGCCAGGGCAAAGGAAATCTGAGGCAGAAATTAAACAGCTTCAAATGCTGAAAAAGAACGGTTCCTTTTAAACACCTGTTGAAGTTACACTGCCAGCCTGAAAGCAAGGCAAAAATCCCACGGTTAAATTTAATTAGGCAAAGCACCAGAAAAAGTATGTGTAGCTAAAAAATACAGCTCTGGAAAAAAATAAGAGACCACTCTATTTTTAAACAAGCATTTTTAAATCCTGGTTTAATTGTGGCAGAAGGCTGCACAGCGAGGCAGGCTGATTCCAGACTCAAAGTTTCTAAGGCAGCAGTACACAAGAACAAGGTGAAGCAGGAGATACTGGGAACGACCAGAAACCAGCCAGGTAAAGGGCAGAAGCAACTTTCTAATGCCAGAGATTAACAGATAATTATCTGACAGTGACTCATAAGGAGGATGACCTCAAGTGCCCTTCTAAAAGAATGGGAAACAGTCAGTGTAGGTGACAATTCATAATAGATTCTCAGAAGCAGGACTGAAGACACATAAAAGGTAGGAAGAAGCCCTTCATTAATGAGGAGCAGGGAAGAGCCAGGCTGGAGTTTGCAAAAAATCTATTTTACACACGTGCATACCCATAAATTGAGAAATTAGTGAAACTGAAAATTTTGCTGTGGTCTCAAATTTTTTCAGAACTGTATCTCTTTATTTAGTTGAAACCCACTGACCTAAATGGAAATAATAAAACATATCTTAATATCATAATTTTAGGAGTGTAACAACCACTTGGCATTAACCTAATCATTTTGTCAACACAACAGAGAATATTAGGTTATCTGAGAGAATGCGTTTGTCTATCGAAGAGAACAGCAACTTCGTCTATAGATCAGCGAGAAGAGCAGCCTTGTCTACAGATCAAGGAGAAGGACAGGTTTGTCCATAGTTTATTCACTGTGCACACGGAGTGTGTACAGAGTGTCTGTACAGCTTGGCAACACTATGTCAGTATGGCTGCAGTTTAACAATATTTTGTAAAAGACATTTTATGTACCATGTGTAAACCGGACACAATGCACACGATGTGTGCTGAAACGAACAGCTAATTAAAGTTAAAAACCCTTGTGACTGTGCACCTAAACTCAGATATGCATTATGGGCATGTGTAAGGTACCGAGCCTGCAGGGAGAGGCACACGTTTCCAGGGTAGCCCTGCTGTTTTGGCTTTGAAATACATTTAATTCATATGGCTTAAAATGCTCACGTGAGATAACCCTTAGGGATTTACACTATATTTAGGGGCACAATTGTGTACAATTATACTTCAGGGCACAATTGTGAGTAATGGCTGTAACATACAGAGAATGGCAGGGGGCTGTAGGTAAGAATAGCTCAGGACCCCCTAGGGACTCTCAGAATAGGAATGTGAGGCATCTATCCCGAGGCTGTGGAACACAAAAAACACGCATCTCTGGTACCTGAAAGCCTCCACGAGGCGTTCCACCTTCTGGGCCTCCCCCTGAACCTTGATCTGGGCCTGGAATTTCCTCAGAGCATCGTCCAGGTCCATCCCTGAGAAGTCCATCTCATCCAACACGCAGCTGAGGTGCAAGGGAGCCAACAGTGAGAGGTAAAGGCACTGCTTCTCTATGCACATGTCCCGAGCCTCGAAGCGGCATGGTTAATACTGCAATATCACTGTTCGGTAAGAAATCGCCACATGGTCACTGGATAAAGAAACTCAACACCCACCCCCTATTTGAAGACCACTGATCAGTGCCTTGGTCTGCATGGTAGAGCTCACACAGAGTAGTGGCTACCATCTAATAAGGCATCTGCTCTAACCTTTTGGCAGCATTCTTCTCTCTGTTGACTATAGCCCTTCATTTTTGCTTCTCTCTCCCCCATTTTACTCACTCCAACACATCTTTGTTGAACTGCTTCTGCCTGTTCCCCAGGAACTCCCCGATCATCTGCCGGCTCAGCCCCTTCCTCTCGAGGATGAAGCGGGCGATGCCAACTGGAGTATCTGACACAAAGCCTCTCTCTATCAGGTACTGAATGCCCTTCTCTGGCTTCCTGTACCGAGACAAGTGGAATTGTAGAATATTGCAAGACCACAAAGAGACAGGTAACAGAACCTCTTAACAGAAAAATGGGAGCAAAATGGTAAGTTTGGGACTCTCGTTCTCCATCCGTCGCCCTTGCTCACTTGTTGAAGAGGTTGAGGCCGATGCGGTACTGCCTCCGCTGCACCACATCATTGTTGAAGGCCGGCGAGTCCCAGCTGTGGCGGCTCTCTCGCTGGTAGGTCTGCTTGCCCAGTGGGGGCAGCGGCTCCCGCAGGCTGTCGCGGGACGATGAGCCCGAGCTGCAATTGATGGTCTCATTGGAGTTGGTGGTGGAGTTGAGCGAGTCATTGTCGCCGTCCGAACAGCACGGCTGCTCAAGGCTGCTGGGGGCCATGGGAGCGGAGGAGGACGACGACAGGGGAGTGGTGGGGGGCTGCTGCTGGGGAGAGGCGGAGGAGGGTGGTGTGTCGGGGTACTGGTGGTGGTGTAGTGGATGGTGGTGGTGAATGTGGTGGTGGTGATGGTGGGTGGCGACGTGGTGGGGCAGTTGGGCAGGGAGGACAGTGGGGTGAGGCCTGACTGGGGTACGGGTCTGGCCTTGGGCGGTGGAGACGGTGCGGGCGCTGGGGCTGTGCTTGAGAGTGCCCTGGGGTGAGCCTGCCCCCCCACCCGGCTCCTGCTCATAGATGAGCTGCCGGCTGAGGGAGCCGCGGTCGGAGCGGTCACTCATGTCCACCGAGCTGTCGCTGGGTGGCTCGATGGTCAGCAGTGGCAGGTGGGCCCCCCGCAGCCGGTAGTCACGGCACTCCGTGCAGGGGGTGCTGCGGCGACTGTTGCTGCTACCACCGCCCTCGGTGTCGCGGCTGTCCTCACGCCCCCCAACCCCACCCCCCATGCCCCAGAACTCAGTGTCCGTGCTGCTGGGAGCCCTATCCAGCGAGAGCGGTGACGACGGCAGCCCATCGTCCATGTAGAGCGTGACGTCACTGTAGGACGTGGCCGTGCTGTCCTCGTGCATGCTCAGGCCCCCACCGCCACCCCGCTCCCGCTCAGTGTGTCCCCGGCGAGACAAGGGGTTGCTGCTGTTGCTCCACACGCACTCCCCAAAATCGTCACCCTCCACCCCACCTATTCCTTCGCCTTCCCTGCTGCCCTCCTGTGAGTCCTCTCGTCCCGACTGGCACGTCAGCGCATCGTCGATGGAGTCTGCCAGGGATTTCACCTGAAGGGCAGATGGAGACGAATCAGCCTCGCGTGAGGGAGCGGAGGCGGAGCAGACCAGCTTGGAGATGTATCCCACATTTCTCCTCGTGCCCAGAACAAAGTGAAGAGCCACTGTGGCAAATTACAGTAAGAGGGAGTAAATAGTGTCGCTGATATCGTCATCGGTCACACTCATGCGACAGCCCTGTAGGGGGCCTGACGAGTAGGCAGGAACTCCAAGTGTGGCTCCTCATGGTACATTAAGGGGCCAGCTAAGTGACTGTTATAGAGAGAAGTGACACTGGAGCCTGGAACCTGTAAAGGCATCCCTGCAGGATTGAGAGACCTGGGAAGCCTGGGTACCAGGATGGAAATAGAGCCATTTCAGGATGGAGACTCTGGGCTTAGGCCCTGTTTAATGGCCCAGAGTTTGGCATGAGCGTGATGAGCTGGGCTACAGTGGTGAGCAGATAGGTGTTCATGCCTTGGGTTCAGTGCCACTCGGTGCAGAGGGCTTCCCGTGGCCTCACCTGCTTGGAGAAGGAGTCCTCCAGGTGAGTGTACTCAGGCCGGTCAGCAGAGCCACGGGGCGGGGAGCCGCCGGCCATATCAGGGGCTCCGGCCTGGGCGAGCGGTCGGCCACCAGCACCGGCGTATCGCTGCTGTGCCTGGGGCTGCCGCTCGTCAAAGGAGTACTGCAGGCGCATGTTTGAGAGGACAATGCGGCGCGTCATGCGGCTCTCTGAGGCTGAGCTGCGCAGCCGCTCAAAGTTCTTGTTCATGCGGTACTGGCGGAAGGCCGTCTGGATGGTACGCGCGGCCCGCCGGCTCAGGAAGTAACCGCCGTACTTCCTCTCCAGCATCTCCACCTGCCGGCAAAGATGGCGTCAGCATAGCGGATGCAGAGATAGCACCCGTGCACACAAGGGCACCCTCTTTCTGCCTGCCATCCTAGGGCGGTAATTGCAGACATTTTGCCCCTCCTCCACCCCCAAAACGTACCTTCTTGTCCTGGAGGTCTGTAGAGAGCTCATAACTGTCAGAAAGCGCCTTGCACCGCTTGTTCTCCTCTTCCTCCTGCTTGCGGAGAGCCAGGCTGGCAGGCTGGTGTCGGCTCCGCTGTGCCCAGGCCAGGCTAGCAGGGCTTGGCGGGGCCGCCGGAGGTCCCTGGGTACTGGGTAGCCCGCCACCGTCGCTGTATCGATCGGCACCACGCAGATACGGGGCCTGGCTGCACTGGGGGTCTGAGAAATTGCCCACTTCAGAGCTCGGGGGGTCCCCTTCCACACTGGACAGAGAAAGAGGGGAGAATCATGCATGGGAGTAGGTGTGCCAATGGGGGGTGGGGGGGAAAGGAAGCAGCAGTCGACGGGACAGAGGGGGTGGGGTGCAGGGCGATGATGCTTGTGCTGATGCTGAGGAGGCATAGACCACCTGACCAGCCAACCGCTGCAGTCACAGCCAGGCGTATTTTTATCACCACACAATTTTTGCAGAAACAGCTCCCCACTCTTCCCAAGGGAGGGTGAGAAGGAAGACGAGGACAGGGCGGCGGGTGCCGCAGCGCTGCTCCTCGCCAGAGCCAGACGCCGCGGACAGTGACAGCTTTGCTGGACCAGGTCACATGCCGATGAGTCATCGGTGAAATCAGCACAGCCAGCAGGACGCGTGCAGTGGGACGCGTGCAATAGTCCGCCGCGGCCGCATTCAGCTTGGCGCCACTGCGAAGCCACAACGGTGGGCATGATGTGTCTCGGGATGTGACGGCCCCGCGCTCACTCTGCTAGGTTTCTGCTTCATGTTGTTTTATGGATTATATATCTCCTTGCCTCCCTCCAGCTTCCTCTCTTTCTCTGTTGTTCATCTTCTCACTTAATCTGTTCTGACGCCTCCCCCTCCCTAAATGATCTCCAGGTGGACAGTGAGGAAGGTGAGGCTACTATATGTCTTAAAGAGATGACGGGGCGGGGGGGGGGCAATGGGTAACACACACACACAAAAAACATTTCAGACAGAGGCACACAAATAGACACATACAGACACGCACTTCTGCCCTGGTGCACAAGCGGACAGGCAGACTCCACTCAGCCGCTTTACATCACGAGTTTACATCCCCGTCCATACAGGGTAGATCACATGACACGTGGCGCAGGACTAATGCCACAGCGGGACGGGCACGAGCGCATGACAATATGTTGTGGGCAGCGAGCCAAGCTCTGCATAATCCCTCTCTGCATCACTGTGTTACTTACTCTCAAGCTCTGCACAATCCCTCTCTGCTTCACTGTACTGCTTACTCTCAAGCTCTGTATAATCTCTCTCTGCTTCACTGTACTGCTTACTCTCAAGCTCTGCATAATCTCTCTCTGCTTCACTGTACTGCTTACTCTCAAGCTCTGCATAATCCCTCTCTGCTTCACTATGCTGCTTGCTCTCAAACTCTGCATAATCCCTCTGTACTGTTTACTCTCAAAACTCTGCATAATCCCTCTGTGCTTCACTGTGCTGCTTACTCTCAAGATCTGAATTATTGAATCTGTACGCGTGAGTGTGGCACGACGTAAAGCAGCCTGTGCTTGGCCAGGTCACTCAGCCAACACCCCCCCCCCCCCATTAACATTATGGTACAAGGGTAATGCACTGTGGCGCAGTCCTATGCCCCCCATCTCTACTCCGGCAAGGCACAGGAAGCTGGAAGTGGAGAGCTGGAGACGATGCAGTGGATGCTGGTGGGTGTGACGACCACCAAGAATCAGGGGTCGACCATCAATGCAACTAGGCTTTCCCGCTCCTCAACAGCGACACTGAGGAGCTTTTTACATTGTGACAGAAATTATTATCGTTATTAATATTAATCATATAAACAAAAAACAACGCTGACAAGAGGAGCGGTAGCTTCTGCTGGAACAGCATGACTGGCACAGGATGTACAGAAACAACAGCTGGTATGTAAAGTATATTTAGGTAAAGAGCCACACTCTCAGCAAAAACAAATGCAGATTCCCAACCCCGTACACACACACACACACAGCCCACCCTTTTATTGTACAAGCGGACACCACCCTTTTCCACAGAAGCCAAATGCCCTCCAGCCCAACTCTTTATTCCTTCTGCAGGACAACGTGGCGTAGGGGGGGGCAGGAGTGTGTGGGCAGGCCATGAGGAGCAGAGCGGGCAACTCTGAGAGCACCTGGTCAGCCCAGCTGGGGGTTCACGTCAAGGGACACCTCATCCATCAGGGACTGCCGGGGGAATGAGTGTCACCTCAGGGCAGGAATGGGAAAAGCAGTCAACACACAGGCAGAACAGAGGCTAAAGCCAGCCAGGAAAATGTGGGCCTAAGTCAGCCCGGCTAGGCCCAGACCAGGCTGTGTGAACACTATGTCACTATGCCATTTAGCAGGGAAATGATTCCTCACTCCCCTTCCGGCAACCAAGAAATTCCTCCCATTCCAGCTTGAAGATGTCCCAAGAGGTCAGCTGCTCGTTTGAGCGCTTATGCCCACACGCTGGCATTTCCCCTCAGAGTTGGGGACAGATTGCTCAGGAGCATCGTTTACAGATGTCCACCTAGATTTTAATAGGCCTCGGTGTCCCATCATCCCCCTCAGCTAAATAACATGCCGCACAAAGCTGCAAGTAAGACAACATGTGGAACACTCTAGGAGATCTCCGACGACCACGTGCTGCTTCACCGACAGTGCTCTCCCATGTAACCCCAGCCCGATCCTGCCACTGGGCATTTACTCATCCTCTCTGCTCCTCTTCCCCTGCCTTTCCCCATTCCTTTCGTCCAGTGTGATTTCCTGCAATTTCCACAGGAAATTGCACTAATAGCACAGATAAGGACAGGAAGAAGAGTAAAAGAAGAAAGCAGAGAGCAAGGCTGATGCGGAGATGAATGGCAGAGGGCAGCAGGGCGAGTCGCGGCGAGCACGTTAAGGCAGGCTTGCTCAACTCCTGCTGCAGCATGTGAAAACAACACAGACACACAGACTGATGTCACATTTTATGCCACAATGCCCCCCCCATCTCAGTGTGATGTTTTGCTGCGTGATACCCAGATTAGAGGATGTTAAACTGGGTCACAAGTCGAAGCGTGTGCTAGTGCTGGGGGCGATCCGCAAGGACATGAGGGTCAGTGATTGATGTCAGTAATAAATCAGTGTAATTAACCCGAATGGTTGTTTATTAAAAGGCTGGGACCTTGTCAGTCGAGCCGTCTGGCAGGAACATCACAGCAGCACTGATTCACTGGGGGCTTTGGACAGGGATAATGTAAAGTGCTTTGAGACAATAATGTCGTGCAAAAGTACTATACAAATAGAACTGAATAGTACTGGAGTTACATACCGTTCTTAATTCTAATAACAGCCTCTCATGTTTCTCTGTATTTAAGCTTCTGTCTTCATACTAGTGAAGAATGGATGAAAGCCTGATTTGAGATGACACTCAAACTAATGACGCAGCAAAAGGAAACCGCAGAACTCATGGCGGGAGAAGGACGGAAAATCATTCCGTGTCTAGCAAGAGAAGCGAGAGAGAATAACAAAGTAAGGACTCTTTCTGTGATTATCCAGCAGCACCTGTCGATTGTTCCTCTGATGATCACACCATGAGCCAGTTACTCCACAAACAGCAGGAAAGGCACATAAACACAAACACACAAAATCACCACCAGCGCCGAGTATTCAAAGGGAGCACAAAGTCAGCCCCAATCTAATACCACAAAACGAGGGGGACTAAGTAAAGGGACTAATAGTTAACCACCTCCAAGAGGATGAAATACACACAGATACCACAGTAAAGCATTGCGTGACACTTAGCAAACTGCAACGTCTGTATCGGAAAAATGAATGCTTGTTTCTTGACTTGACAGGTGTGGTGTTCCCAGGGTAGATATGCAGTTTACTAGTTGGAGAGAGAATCTCCTCTATATGGGAAGGAAAAAAAAAACCAAGCCAGACTTACTTATCTGTTTGCTTAACTCATATTACTTTGAGGCAAAACTATTCAGTGCAGAGCCACAGTTTTCATGCGTCGATGTTCCCTGCTATGTGAAATGGCAACACTTTGGTGCAGCACAGTGGCTGAGGGTTAATATTCCCTATGAAAAAGTGGCTGATTGTATTTCCAATGACCTAATAGCATATTCCAGATTCATTATCATCCCTGTCGACTGGTACAGACACATGCCAATCTGCTGGCCCAAGGAGCTGGGGAAAGTGTGCATCATGGTGGAAACTCAGGCGGAAGCCTCGGGACAGCCACAGACTTCCATTCTCAGGTATTCAAGGAATAAAAGGCCAAGCGCAGATCATTTATTCATCTTCCGGGAAAGGTAAGCGTAGAGGAAAGGAGGTGACAAGCGGACAGAGGTGGCAAACGGTGCCGGCCCGTTTCCGCTGAGTAGGGGACACTGGGAGATGTAGTGCTGAGGCTGCGGAGGAGTGAGCAGCGCAGTCTCAGGCTGGCACCCGTGCCTCAGGAAGTACGGAAAACTAGCTGGCTTGATAAACCTGTAAAAACTGACACAGACCCCCCCCCCAAGGGATGAACAGCCTAAATATTTTCAGTAACCCAAAGAGCTGCTTGCCTGGTCGCATCAAACACTGATGCCAATGGCCTGTTAATCCTTTTTACCAAACTGCTAAATGCTTTTAAAAAAAACCTTTCTTGTTTTTGTTTAGAGAAACACTATTTTGAAAAGTCTTGATTAGCATATTTAAATGAGTTGGATGCTTCTGCAGAAATTATCACATTTTCTAAATATCTAACTTTTTTTTCCTTAGCTGAAAAAAAGCCACCAACACAAATTAAAACCATCCTACACAAAACCAAACACACACATAACTACCATGGCAATGACAGACAAGGGCACCCCAGCATAGAGGCCTGTATCTCCACAATGGATTTCATGCTTAGCCAGATAACTAGTCAGATTTAACGTAGTCTGTGCTGAATGTAAGGGAATGAAGATCATGTCCATTTAAGCCTAACTTTTCAAAAAGCAAGAAATTCTGCTTGGTGATACAGGCCACAGGCTGATAACCACAGATTCATACACCTGCTCTGGTCAGGGTCACAGGGGGGCCTGGAACTGGTCCCAGGCACCGTAGAGCACAAGGCTGAGCAGCACCCTGGATGGGATGCCAGTCCATCGCAAGGTACATACACAAAATCATACTCCTTAACAGCACATCTCTGAAGGCCAGATAGCATGTGACATCTGTGTTAACTCCAAACACACACACACACTCTTCAAACCTGGGGCTGTGAGGCAACAGTGCTACCCACAGAGCCACCACACAAACATAAATAACTTTGGGCTAAAAATTACTAGGAACTGCAGCACTGCATAAAAATTAAATGGCAAATTTTGAGGACCAACAGAGATCGCAAGGCTGTATTGTAATTACCACATAGCTCAGGTCCTGTTGCAAGAAAACCTAACGGCACATTGCAAGAGGAAGGCAAGTATGCATGAGCAGAAATGTAATACTAACAGGTAACAAGAGCTCTGAAGCATTTCCATTCCTTGCTTGCCTTTTTAACGGAAAAGGTAAAAAATTTAAGTAATGAACTACTTATATAACATATGGCGGCATGAACACCTAATTGTACACAGCACTTCACACGATTGCTTCGGTGGACTTCAGTCCGCATGGCACGATCGGACTGTCTCAGCTCCGTCGCTCTCAAAATAATAATAAAACCACATATAAATCCAAAGAAACTGAATCATTTCCCCCATCGTCCACAGCACAGTTTGGCAGTGGAAATCCCCGCTTTTGCCCACACGATCCCCCTTGTGCATCACAGCAGTTTATTTCTGCGGACGCATTAACAAATTAACCAAGTCTTTTGGTTGGTCTAGCGCAGCGCTCCGGCTGGCTGAAGCACTTCTCCCTAGTAGGATAGCTGATTACACTGTCACCGAAACAACATGTTTCGCTGCCTCACGAAATGTAACATTCCGCACTGATGTTAGTTAAATTTTACATGAATAAGTAATAGTGTGTCCGACTATTAATAAATAACCACATTACTCATAAAATCGTTAATAATTCATGGTCCCACGCATGCCAACAAAGCAATATGCTTCAAACCATTTAACATGACTAACCAGTTAAATAACATGTTAGATGCCGTTAAGAGATAACTGATCGTCACAGCTAATTATTGTGAGCAAAGAAACATAAAGAAGGGAAAAGCTGCCTTACCAGTATACCAGCTTGTTGTGCAGGATAGCTGGAGTCTTTTCCGAGGCGCAATTAATACACCACATTGTTGACAAAACACTTCTCTCGCTAGATGCCTGTTACTGCTACCGCCTTTGCCTTATTAGTTAGTAAGTGAGACAGGTTCAGCTGGGGGCTTGTGCCACGCTCATTTTATCCCATATGATTCGCGATAGCATCTATTACTAATCAGCTGTCCGGTCGCGAATAACAGCAAGAGAGATATTTCGAGGACGCGGCGCCTTCTCATCCTTTCCCGTCCCTATGTCATTCTCTCCATCCTCCCTCCCTCTTTCTGTTGGATCTCAAAGAGCAGATATTTTTTTCCTTCAAGCTGCCGGAGCCAGCGTGACACAGCAGTCACGGCAACAACAACAACCGCGATCTCCCCTCTGATTAACCCTCTAACGCCAAGTCGGTACTCATAGTTAGTCTGCTGTTAAACTCAGCCTGAGCGAGCACGTCTCAGCGAATCCGTGTTTTGAATGGAACCTGGGAAGGGCGCCGTCCCGGCACTTTACATACTGAGGAAGCGCCATTCTAAATTACCTCTCACGAGGTCAGACTGCAGAGAATTACTCAGACATCTGATGTCGAGCAGGTTGTCTTTAATTTAGAGATCGGCTTTTTAAGCGAAGGGATTACCGAGACAGAATGACATGTAAAGTAATAAAGGGGGGGGGGGGGTTCAGTAGAACATCTTAGAAGAGATGCAAGGCAAAGGATCATGAGTGCAGATGGCAAGAGGAAAAATAAACAACCAAAACACAAGCACACACATACACACACACACACACACACACTCATACACACATACATACTACATACGTAAATATATTCTTCCATAGTGGACAGTACGCGTCAAACAGTGGAGAGTGTCCCATGTGTATAGGTGTATAGTCACTGAGAGCACAGACTGAGACACCCACTTGGGAACTGCATCTCTCTCTTGTCCTTCTGTGCACTTCAAACGGACTTGGAAAAGTTCTATGAGGGACAGCATCACAATAAAGCGAGCATTCCCACTGCTCGCGATGATCACTCCCTCATCTCCGATGTCCCTGCTTTCCAAAGCATTCCCCTTCATACACGTGCCCTCTCTCACACTTAGCGCACCTATTCTCATCTCATTTCATCTTATTTATTGAGGGGTCATCTCATGAATATACATATATAATGAAAATAATATTTTTATTAAATGAACTTTGGAAGAATGTCATATATAGACAGATACTAAATTAAACCTAAAGAAATTGCAGGTTTACAGTAGCAAAACATATTTAGACAGTAATAAACAGTAACAATAAACAAGAGTAACAGGGCAAAGAATGTCAGAATATATATGTGCATATATATACATATATATTTATATACAGTAGAGTCTCGCTTATCCGACATAAATCCGGCAGAATGTCGGATAAGCGGAAATGTCGGATAATGGGAGGTGTTAAGACAAAGCCTATTAAACGTCAAACTATGTTATAATTTTACACATCGCGAACCTAAGAATCATGTTTTAGTGTAGACGGGTGCGCCACTGTGCAGTCGGGGTAACTAATTAGCTGCAGTACAGTCAGGAGCAACAAAAAATAGACTACGCTCATGCTCACAACTTGCAGTTGTCGTTGCCGATTGATGCATTTTTTTTTGTTTTGCGGTGGGACGTCGGATAATAAGGAATGTCAGATAAGCGAGACTCTACTGTATATTCATATATATATATATATATATATATATATAAATATAAATATATATATGTGTGTAGTGTACTGTATATTTGCTGTTAACAAAATTGTGTCTATCATGTAATTAAATGACCTTAATTAATAAAAGGCGCATTTCATATGCCATCTGGAACTGGTATAGGACACTGGTCCCTGGAGGTCACAAGTTCAAGTCTTTGAAAGGTAAAGGGCTCTTAATCTGAGCTGCAGACTAATAACAATGGCATTAAAATGCAAAAGCACTTCATTTGAATGTTATGCTGACCAAAGAATGGGGACAGTGTGGTACTGTCTTATGCGAATGCGTAAACTAAAATGACAGATGCACCTGTTCAGCTATACTTTGTTTGATTAGCTTGACAGCAGCCGGGCTAAAGCCATGTATACAGACGGCAAATCATCATGCCACATAATCAGTGAAGCTGGGTCACATTTCCATCCAGTTCCACAGACCGTATAGTTATCTAGTTTGTGTTACGAAGGGGATAATCTCTGTCGTCCTGTTTCTGTGTTCTGACATTTAAACATTATATTGTTCATAACGAAGGGCTCATAAAAATAGGAGGGTCGTCACATCATATGACAAAATTAATCCGTGACACTGATATGCCTGGTCACTGATGAATGAATGTTGCATTTATATAGTGCCTACAGTATCAAGGCACCGAAAGTGCTTTACAGAAGCAATGGGGAGCCATTTCAACCACCATCACTGTGTAGCACCTGCCTGGATGATGTGACGGCAGCCATTCTGAACCAGCATGCTTTTTGCACAGTAGCTAAGGTGATGAAGGGGCAGGAGAGATTTCACCACTGCTTAGATATAGGGGATGATTAGGAGGCCAGATCTGATAAAGCCACAGAGGACAATTTTAGCCTGGGCATCAGGGTACGACCCCTACTCCTTTGAAGGATGCCCAGGGATCTTTTATGACCTCAGAGAGTCAGAACCTGTCTCATCTGAAGGACGGCGCCATTTTTTATAGCATAGTGTTCCCATCACTGCACCGGGATCCACAGGACAGGCTAACCTGTTGACAACCCCAACACCTCTTTCAGCAGCAACCCAGCTGGTTTCCCATCCAAATCCCAACCAAGCCCAAACCTGCTTAGCTTCAGGTGGATTACCTAGTCTGAACTGCAGGTGGTGTAGCTACTCATGGCTAAATCAGTCATATTACTGAGATTCCATTACAGCTCTCTGTCCTTAATTTACCCTCTTGGCAAGATAACCTCCTTTCTTGTTTGTTTACTCATCAATACCAAAGCAAAACATGTTAATATGTGAGACTGTCACCCAGGATTATTAGCCAAGGAAGCCCTATAAATACTCTTTAAAAAATGGCTCCTGTAGCTGCCTTTCCGGCACAAACTCGATTCTTGCACACATTCTGTTTGACAGGGGCGGGGGTTCCACACGGACAGTAGCTGTCTGGCCTGAGCTAATAAGCAGAGATGGATGTTTTGGACGAGCCCCCTTAAGCAAGGGCACCTTGATGTCTGGGCACCGCATCTCTCAACCGTACAGCCAAGGTGAGGGCAATAACAGCATCGCCCGACAGTCTCCTTTAGTGCAGTTAAAAAGAAGTTAGAAGAAGTTAGGAAGACCTGTGTTTTTATAAAGCTGAAAGACATGACATTTTTAGTCCCCCGAGTGTTTGTGCATGTTGTACATAGATACACAGTATTTAACTAAAGATAGTATTTAATTAAAGAAACATTTCCTAGCTGATGGGGAAATGACAGTCATTCATATGTGGCATAGAAGAAGCAGCAAAAAACTGATGTGTGAGCCTAGCAAAAGCACACAGTCTCTTTCCAAAATGAAACTCAGGAAGTGAAGAAGCCTTGCGGTGCAGGCGGGCGCAGGGAGCTGACGGCCATCTGTACGCCGGCTGCCAGGTATGACGGGCACCACTCGCAGGTCTCGCAAAGGTGGCGACACTCTGGGGCAATGCGGGTGCAGGACCAGTCAATGCAAGTGAGGCCACTCAAGGCAGAGAACTGTGCCCAAAACACTCATTTACAGGGAGAGACACAAAATGCAGATCATAAATAATGGAAAGAAAATCTCCTTTTCTTCTCCTGACTATCCCATTGTTTCCAAGCATTTATTATTCATCCTACAGCATTTCTCTCCTTCTTCAAATGGCTTTAATCCAATGCAGTGTAATTCTTACTTCAGCATCTTTACTCCTTCATGCACCCCATCTCCTTATTTCTCACACCCTTTTTCTTGTCATTTATGTGGGGGGGGGGGGGGGGGGGGGGGGGGGGGGGGGGGGGGGGGGGGGGGGGGGGGGGGGGG
>JAODKC010000107.1:12713821-12734695 GCA_026777985.1 Mormyrops attenuatus | reverse complement strand
ATCCTCCCGCACACCTTCACAACACTTTTCCCTATACTCTTTCGATCCTCCCGCACACCTTCACAACACTTTTCCCTATACTCTTTCGATCCTCCCGCACACCTTCACAACACTTTTCCCTGTACTCTTTGGGGTATTACACAAGTTGTGACCATAAAAGTAAAAGCTCACAGTTAATATAGGTTGTCACCCAATTGATTATTCAGGAATAAATGATACTGTCAATGCAGCATACATTTCCTGGAATATAATGTTATCCTGCACATATGGAACTTTATCATATTTATTCATATATCAGGTATGTCAAGTTATACGGGATTTAAAGATTTCAACACAATATCTCACTCCCAATCAATGATTTTCATGCAGAACTTCTATACTGCTATATTACACACAACAGACCACTTCTCCATTAGCACACATAATAAGAATAAAATATACAGCCTGATCACTTTCTTAACTGAGCTATAGAACTAGCATAGTGAATTCCACTCTTAAAAACTTGTTTTCTTATATGCTGCTTAGTCTGAGCTGCCGGTTCAGGGCCAAAGTATGTGGGCACAGGCAAGAAAAACCAAGGTACAGGATACAAAAGCAGCCACTAAAGATTTCCTTTCATGAAGAACAGGCTCCTCTGTGAAGATGACCCAGCGAAACAGCAATAATATGCTCAGATGCGCCTGACAATCATTCTGTATCAGATAACGACAAATTGTAATGAAGTTCATCTATCTACTGATCCATTTTCTATAACCACTAATCCAGCACAGCGTTACAGTGGGCTGTAGTGAAGTACTGTATCACAAATAGTGCTGATGCCTGCAACATGTTTGTTTGGTGTACAAGTGTTTCCATAACAGTTTTATAGCTTTATATTGCAGCACAAAATGCATTTAAGGGGCCGCAGTTCATGGCTCATTTATCAAGGTGAAACATGTAAGAGGTGTGAGCTGTCAGCCACTTAAGTGAGCAGCATGAGGCATAACTGCAAAAGAGTCATTATAGACACCACTGAAATGTTCATTCAAAACTTTGCATCTCCATGTTCCTCATTCTACTAGAATATTGACGAGCACAGCATGCTCTTATGCTTCTCAGCATAGCCTATGTGTTTTTTGACAGGGGATTAAACAATGCATACATTTACCCATTTAAGAGTTGAAATGTTTCAAAAACAAGATTATCAGCATATCTCACAGGCACGATTCTGGGAATGCACTGATCTGACTGCTAGTTTCAAGTCGACCCTATACTGCAAGGAAATATATCATTCCACTGTGCACTGAAGATTGTCATCTAAATATGCATGTATAAGCAGTATGTCAAGTTTATTTTCTAAGAGGATCTTCAGCCTTCATTAGTTCCAGTACAGACAACGCCAGAGGTCTGCTTGAGAAAGCAGAGACATAAACAGCTCATTCTTGCCAACGGAGCAAAGGAGATGGTGTATTAAGCACTGGGACAGGCACTAGAGCGAATGAGTAGGCCTGGCTGCTGGTGTAGGTCAGCATTTCCCAACTCAGTCCATGGGGACCCCCAGACAGTCCATGTTTTAATGTCCATTGGGAGCTGGGAGGGAGCAAAAATGTGGCCTGTCTGGCAGGGAGCTGGAAGGGAGCAAAAACCATGTCTGGGAGTCGCAGAGAACCGGTGGGGAAACACTGGTGTATTTGATATGGAGACATGGTGGTATGGAGTCCTGGGGGGTACCACTCCCCTGTCACTGTTAGTCTACAGAAATACCCCTCTACTTACTGATTGACCTGGTAGGTGTTACTGTGTAACCGGCTGCAAGGAAACTTAACGTGTCTAGACCATAGCATGCAAATATACATTATTCTATAACTTTGAAGCTTAAATGGAAAGCTCGCCTTGCTCATAATTCCAGAAAATCTGGTGATTACAGCATTTCAGAAACTATTCCAATAATGATATTGATGTATTTACACTAACACTTTCCACCTGGATACAAATGTGTATATACACCAAAACAAAGGCAAAGACACAAAATACCGGCATATTCACCTCTAGTCCCTGCAAATGCCAACCGACTTATCCAATCAGATCAAAGAGGAACTTGTGAACGTTGTTAAAATCTTGCACACAGGCACAATACTTTTACCACTAGGAGATGAGGTCATAGTTACCTTAAGAGTGAAAGCTTTCGTAGCAAGGCCCACAGGAAGTGACAGCTGCAGCCAAATTTGCGAAAAAAAGCCAAGAATCCAACCATTCTTCAGTGAATATCAAGTAGTCTTTCCTTCTTCCCAAGCCCTCTCCCCTGCTTTCCTCACCTCGTTTCTCCTTTCAATTCTCACACCTTTTCCCCTCTAATTCTTCTTATTCATTCTTATTTTTCCTGTGCCCTCTCTTCCCTTTCTTTCCCAGTCACACACTATACAATTCTAACTGTGGGCACCTGTATCTCTCCATATTAATTTGCGCCCCTCGCCTATCGCGCTGTCCTTCCTGAGCATCCCTCCCTTGATCCCCTCCCTCTGCCATGTGCATTACAGCACAGCTGCCGGCGACTGGCTGGATATTCCTGAGCTGCATGTGCACTCGTTTGTCTGTGAAACCTTTTTTCTCTTCACCTCTCACTCCCTTCTCTTCTGCCATCCATCTTTCCCTCTAGATCTCCATTCTACACCACCTTCCTCTTACCTACATCTACCCAGTTTGCTGCATTAGGCACCTGTTCATAATACACCTCTGTGTGTGCTGTACCCCCCGCTGTGCACTAGCCCCTCCCATCTGCATAACCTGCCACAAAATCCCTTACCACAGTCTTTGCTTTACCTCTCTTTCCCATCCTTGCTACTTCCCTGTGACTTTAATGTATATGCAGATCTCTCGCTCTCTTTTTCACCCTCTTTCAGAGACCCCACCCCCCTCTCCCCAGGGAGGCAACGTCCTGTCAGTCATCGCAAGAAGGCTGGTGTTATCTCAGCAAGCGTTCATACACCAGGGTTCTACCACTGCTCCCAGTGGTCCCAGTTCCACCACTGATGACTCCCATCAAAGGTCTTCACCTCCCCTATCACTGATTACAAAACAATGTTCATGAAAACACACCCAGAGCTTCACTGGAGGCTCCAGTGACTGCTGCTAAATAATTCATAATCGAAAAACCAAGGCAGCTGGATAATAGCAGCATTTGGTGGATCCAGGTTTGTTTCTTAAACCAGCATTTCTACCCACTATGTAACTGTATATGCAAACTGGAAAAATAGGCCAAAGGAGGCAATTGTCTGGTAACTGTACAATCTACTAACTGTAGAATCAGACGGCAAAGAAAAAAGGTAGCACCAGGTGAGTCTGGTAAGAGGAGGAAGAATCAATGAGGGGCAACCCATAAAACCAAACACCCTGACTTACACACACCCACACACGCAGAACACGAGGTGTTGCAATCAGACTCAGCGGACAGCAGGGAATGCAGCAGAGTTCCCCAGCCGCTCGTGAGAGAGATGAAGGACTGAGCGGGAGTGTAAAACATCAGACCCTTACCGTGGTGCTGGGTGAGGAGAGCCTTAGCAGATTGCTGTGGCCTGATAGGAAACACACATCTCTCTCTCTCATTTAGTCCCGCCCACCTCAGAGTGGAACGGCTACATTCTTCGAAAACCTTCCCCATTAGGTCCTCTGATTCATTGCTGCCGCACGCACTAGATTCACGCACAAAAACACACAAACGCAATGTCACCTATTGCTCCCGTCAGTGTGGCACACCCAAGTGCGCTGAGGGCTCACGTATTTGGTGTCATACAGAGGTACGGGGATATTTCCCCCCTCATTGGTTCCTGTTTTCCAAACAAACCGTCAGGCCACTTTCCGAAGTTGAAAGTTGGCCGCTACTGAATGCAGTGGTATTGGGTGTCAGAGTGGGCGTGCCAGGCAGGATGGGAGAAGATGGACACCAGACTCCATACAGCTATGCTCCGCACAGCTGAGAGGAAGCGGTGCTCAAAGACGCCTTCATCTGTCTACCCATGGGTGCTTCTCCTCAGATATCCCACACAAACAGGCAGGCAGAGGGCCTTAATGTGGTCCGCAGACTGTCGACTGAATCCTTTCAAAGCTCGGGGGAGGCTGTAGAATTCAGCTAGATGGAGCAGCTTAACAAGGGGATGGCGACACCAAAACTGAGTCAGACAAACATCAGAGCTGGCACCTCGGATCTCAGTGCTGCAGGCGTGACCGTGTGGGATGACAATATAGGCGTGACTCTGTGTAGGATGATGCCTTAGACAAATTATGCGTGGTATGATGCCATAAGCCTACCTGCGTGTAGGACGGTGTCATGGGCAAAACCGATAAAGTTTACATACCGAAATCTCCAAAGCATCTACAAGGCGGAGAGAACCATCATCAAAAATATACTCAATTACGTCTCCAAGCCCGGTATGCATCATTATCATTTTTGCACTTATTTAATACCCGGAGGAATAACTCATACTATTGGGCACTGCCGTTAAAATGCAATGCTGAAGGATGAAGGTTCTCAAAGAGCTATTTTCGACACAGCGCCCTGGCATGCTGCAGCGTGCATAGCAAGCCTTCCGACTCCGCCGCACGACAAACGCTCCCGAGGCCAGAGCAACCGAGCCTCGGCTCCGGGGCCGGGCCGCTCCCCCATCCCCGCCGACCCCGCCCCTCCCGTTCCAGCCCTAAAGGGATTCGCTGCCAGGACAATAATAGCACGGTGCTGCCAAAGCCAGCAGAAAGCATGCTGAGCTTTCTCCCAATCTGTCTCACAGCGAGCACGGTGGCCGCGGCCCAAGGGCAGCACTGACGTTCGGGGCCATGTGCGGGAGACACCGTCGGCGGCCCCGCCGTCGCTCACGCGGCCGTGAATACCAACATGCGCAAACAGCCCACCCCCAGGTGCGCTTCCATCCGCGGGCCGACAGACGCGCTCCGCCGCCGTTCACAGACATGCCGTCACCCGCAACTTGCTTCGTACGCCACTGGTAGCGTGACTTTCAGCTGTGGGGGGCCCTGTGCTTTTAGAGAAGTTTCATGGTTAAATTGAGCCCCCACCCCCATTCCCAGGAGTGTTTCCATGCCTACCTGCTGCACCACGAAGCTGAAGACAGGAGAGATGGCTAAGCAGGCACGATTATTCATGACGCCATCATCATGCGGCAAACACTCCCGCTCCTCTTGAGAAAGTGGAGGCCAAGCTGTGGCTCAGAAGGAGACGAGGGGGGAGAAAAGCGGCCGCAGGCCTCTTGAGGAAGCCCTGTGGTGGAGGCTCAGGTGTGGGTGCCTGCAGAATGCCACAGGTCAGACCTGACCGGTGGCGTCGGCTGAAGTGTTTCAGGTTTTGGGCCTTGGCTGTTTTGTCTGCTGGACCAGATTCTCCAGCAGGCAGGGCTGGGCACTTTGCACTCTTCTGCAGTACAACATTCCATACACCAGTACCTGACCCCTGTCACCCAGAGATGGGCTCAACGTATTTTACAGAGACGAGACTGACGGACATAGAACTGGATCTCTGAAACATTCTCCCTTGCTGAATATATAAATAAGATTCACTGTTTTCGTGTGTAAGTCTGAAAACCGTGCTGTGCTTGTGTTAAATGTGTATGCTTCTTTACAGTTGATCACTCAGTTCAGGACTGATAATTCCTATTCAAGTTTCCACAATCTGATCATTACTGCAATCTAAGCACAAATTATATTCATAAAAACATTAAATGCAAATGACACAATCACAGAGGCACATCCAGGAAATGAACAACACCATACTACACTAGTGTGTTACAGAGCTCCTGCTTCAAAACTGCACGTTTCTGTAGAACACGGGACAAGCATGGCTCACCTGCAGATCCACTGCATGTCTTTGCACTGTATGCAACGCACTGTATGCGACCCTGCAGCCTCTATCCCTATGGATGAGCGACCTTGGTTCCTCAAACCGCATGCTCTTCTGTGGAGCTCTAGCACTGTGTAACAGGTCAAATCTGGGGAATGCAGCATAAAAACTCCTGCAGCCACGTGCCATCAAAAGTAAGACTAAGAAATTATAAAATAAAACCGGAGTTGTAAATAGGTGAGTTTCAGCTGGTGATTTATGTCTCATCAGACTCCTCAGCTGCAATACAGGACAAACTCCACTTCCTGTCAATCTGCCCTCCCCCTTCTTCCTGTTGGTCATCTCCTCTCTCCCATCACTTACACTTTAATCTAATTAGCTCCTTCTGTGACCTTCTCCTTTAGTGAAGCAGGCAGCACTTGCAAATCCACACGCACAACACAGAGACATGCATTACTGATCCGTAGTCCTATAAAACATTCTAAAGTCAATCTACTAATTGCTCTGCTTTGTCTTCCCTCTCCTCAATAACATGACCCATTTACATTGCAAACTTCAACTTATTTCTTATGGAAAGAGAGAAACTAAACCCAGCTCTGCAAGTAACAGGACATTCTCTTCCCATGTCAAAAAATATGATGCCTATAAAACTGGACTGTTTGAATGGAATACACATTTATTATCAGTACAGTATGAGTGTTCACATATCCTGCTTAATTCAGTGCGCATGGATGCTACCCCCTCCTCTCACCCTTCTCTCTCTCTCTCTCTCTCTCTCTCACACACACACACACACACAGTTATGGCTTTGTGAGGAGTCTTCATTCATTTCTAATCACAACATGACGACCTTAACCCCTACCCAGCCCTAATCTTAACCATAAGTAGCCAAACAAAATGCGAGACTTTTGGCATTTTTACTTTTGTGATTGTATTCACAGATCTTTGTGGGGACCCGGTTTTTTTTTAACATTGTGGGGGATATTTTGGGCCCCACGAAGTAATATAAACCTAATCCACACACAGCTGGGTTCTGGTGTATAGTGAAGAAAAACATAGGATCATTAATACGATTCACAAACGAACATTACGTCTGATCAGGATCTTTTTTCATTTATTTGTCTTCGTTACCATCGTCATCATTACACGTAACATTCTTATTATACTTCTTAAATCATACGCTTAATCTCACACATCTGTATAATTTCCACTTTATTTCCCTTCTTACGTACAGCACGCGTGCTAACTGCCATGGCGCTCCTCGTCAAGCGGTGAATCGCTTTTGGCCACCTCTCTCCCAATGACTTAAAACACTTTAGGCGTACAATTCCAGTTTACAGTCTCGAATTGCGATTACAGCCTTTCTATCAGTCTCACATTTTGGAGTCGCCCGTTGCGCATGTTTGCACTGCGACGATTCCAAGCAGATACCCTGTGAGTCGTAGCTTCGGTCCAGAAAGTAGCCTCTGCTTGTCACAGATGCACAGAAGAGCATCAGTAAACCGCAGAACTATGTTTGGCCCTTACTGACTGACTCACTTTGCCACCGGGTGCCATTGTCGCGTATACAAGTACTACGTACCCCAGAGATTCCGTATACACCGATATATGACTTGTACTTTAGCTGTCATAGAACACTGTCATTGGAGAGTTGCTACATAGAAAAACAATCGTTTCTTTATGTAAATAATATTATATACACATACATATGTATGTATATGTATATTTACAGCATTTTTATAAAATGAGTTGCAGCGCTAACAGCCATAGCATGAGTAAAATTCCGCGTAGACTTCGCTCACTGCACAGACAGATCAATACCGTTGCATCTGTTACAACTTCCAAATTTCGCGACTGGTCTTGACATCCAAAATGTGAGACAAACAATCCCCACGAGCATCTTTTTCAAAAAACAGATAATTACAATGAAACGGAAGATGACCATGGCAGGGCAGCAGCAGTAAACAGGTTTCTTAAGCATGCAGCGGAGCTTCGGTTAATCTGCTGTTTAAATTTCATGTCACTTTCATACACGGGATTTGTGTGCATCTATGAGGACATTCTGCTTATTATTATTGTTATGGGCCAACCAATATCCAGGGCCAGGCCCACGTGTACACTGTTCATCGATTTGAAAACATTTAATTACTCTAAATAATGCAAGTTAATATGCGACACTAACCATTCCAAAAACAAAATACTACTGTGTTGTTACTAACAATAATAATCTAAGACAATTATGCTTTAATTGCCCATCGCCTTGACAGACACTTGAAATACCGTTTTCCATTTAGCACCCACTGAGAAACACGTTATTCTTTGTCATCATGTCCGAAATACCGAACCTTGCACTGACGCGGCTTGCACGAAACACAAGGTCATCTTACGAATAAATGCACACCTGCAAGTTTCTTTTTGAAAATTACGATCAGATAAGCAGAACATATAAAGTGATTTTACAGAAAAGAACCCCAGGTGCAGATGGTTAATGTACCTTATCTCCGCTCTGACAACATTCGCCGTTTCACAACTACACAGATATCATTAGCCACTGGATATTTTGTTACTACACAAAAACGTTGAACACACAAACCCCGCTGTCCCCAATGAAAATAGTTTTTTTTTTCTCTTAAATTCACACTTTCTTTTTTTCCTTTTAATGTCATAATAATGTGTCTTGAATATATAATTATTATTATTATTATTACTATACTAAATTTGAATACTTCTCATAATAGTACTACTTAATTACAGTAGTACTACTTCTTCTTAATAGTAGTAGTGTACTGTAGTAGTAGTAGTAGTAGTAATAATAATAATAATAATAACAATAATAATTATAATAATGACAATAATACTAGCAGCAATAATAAAAGCCAAAGAAAGCAGTAAGACTTGAAATGAAACAGTGCAGTAACAAAGGGTCTATTCAGGTAGACATGACTAATTCAAGTTGTCCTGTGCAATGACGTTTCCTCACTCTACCCATGAGGCAAAAAAAAAATCTGAGGTGAGGATAAGCCTGGAGCAAAAGGGAAGGCTTCTGAAGAATAGTCTGAAAATGAAAAAGGACAGCTCTGTTTTTACTACATATGTAGCCCGGATAACATAACAACATACCGACATGATTCTTAACACCATCATTAATGGTATTCAGCATGATTTTGGACAACCGTTCAAAAATAAAAGTGCTGTTAACATACTGGAACTTCATTGAAACGGGAGGTAGAGGATATTGATTTTCTGCTCACAGAAAGTGGCAGAAAAAGGTAAAGACTTTATTTCAGCGAGGGAGACAGGAGAGAGACTACCAGCGATGGGGTTCAGAACACAAAAGCACAATTAAAAAAACGGGGGAGTCATGACACTTTCCCCTTGTTCATATTAACCTGGCACCGCTTTCCCCCCCACTGCCCCTCCCCTGACTGCCACTCCCCTCTTTTTTGGGATGTTCTATATTCCACTTATGCTCTCATAGCAAGAGTTCACAGTCAAAGATTTTTAAACCTCACAAAAAAGAATTTGCATCATCCATTTGGAACAGAAAAGCGAGGCTGCAGTCGACATGCTAATACAAAGACATGTGCAGTCAGGACCAAAAAAGATCCGTGTCCATCTCAGCCTTCCAGTATATCTGAGCACTTGTCCAGTCAAGTTATTCAGTGACAGCATTTGTTTCTCCAGATGGTAGCTGTTGCCAAAAGTGTCCCCGCTGGTGCAGTGTAGGAGGGACATGACACAGGGGGCCACCTGATCTGCAGGTTACCTAGAAGAGGGGCTACTGCACTCAGAGGCGGGGCAACAGAACTGATGGGCGATGTCATCATCTTCCACTTCTCTGAGAGAGATACAGGGATGGGTAGAGAGAGACAGGTAGGAAGTGTGTGAGACAGGAATACAGGGTGGATAAGAGATAACAGGGGAACAGAGAGAAAGAAATAGGATGAGGTGAAGGTAATGAAGGTACAGGGAAGTAAGATGAGGGACATAAGATTTGCCGGAGAGTATTTTGAGTTGTTAAGGCATCATAGGGCCTTGTGTAATGTGTTCCTGGTATACCCTTAAACTCAATGCTAATTAAATTTCATGGCAACAAATTTTAAATGGTATTTTAATTGTGAAGGCCTATTCTTATTACTTTGTTGAAAACTCTAAAATATATACCTTTAAATTAATAATGAAACATTTCGAGGTAAAGGCCAAATTTTGAGATTTCTGTAGCTTTGATTATACGAGTAACAAGATTGCATTAATCTGAAGGCGGCTCAAAGTATTAAACTTCAAATTAAAAAAAAAATGTATTACACTAACTGTCCACCAGATGTCAGGCTTGGAATATGAGGTAGAGACTTAAAATGTGAAACAATGATACTTCATCGTTTTATTGGACGATCTCTTAACATTTTTAAAAGAAAAAAGAGCTTTTAAAAAGATAATAATAATAATATATAAATAATAATAATAATAATAATAATATCACTGCATATTATGTAAAATTATCTACATTATATATTATATCTGAATACCCAAATATATCAGCTTTTATATATAAATATATATGAATTTTAAGTCAAGACCAGATTCCATGACATACCTTTAGTACTTCAATGAATAAAACTAAAACTCAAAAGATGCATGGTGACATGCTGGGTAGGGGCTTCCTGGGATTTGAACATTATGTATTTCCTTATTTAAAAATATATTTCACCTGGGTGCACAACTGATGATGTATGTGAGTGCTAGTTGGTGTACAAGAGACAGAGAAGAACAAAAAAGGAAAAAATGACAAATATTGACAGCAGCAGAGAACTGAACAGGAACTTAAAAAGAACTGAGTGAAAAGAGGCAGCATCTGCAAGGGTTTAGTGTCCAGTATTCAGACACATGTATGCACATGGGCTGATGCTCTGTGTATCTCATCACTAGAGTGGGTGTGTAGCAGGTCAATATGTATGGGGTGGGGCTTAGCTCAGCAGTTTCGGTAGCAGTGTGTTTGTCCGGAAGTTTGTGGGTTTAAGTCCTGTAGCTGACAGTCACATCACTGGGGAGCCCCTGGGTAAGGTCCTTAACCCAAACTGCTCCAAAGGAAGCTCATTGTGCCCATGCTTTCCTCATAGCACTAAATATGTAAATGAGTGTGTGAACATATGACTTGTTGAAGTTTGTCTGGGTCACCCTGTACAGTGCAGTGTTTCAAGCTGCAGAGAGGGGATAACTGGACTGGCTGCTGTGGCGCCACTCAGGTGGACAGCAATCTGTGGCCTGTGTGGGTGTGCAGCATCACTGGGCGCAGTGTAAATCACATGGGGGCCTCGGTTACACAAAGCAGTGCCTGTGTTGGTGTGCAGCATCACTGGGCGCAGTGCGAATCACATGGGGGCCTCGGTTACACAAAGCAGTGCCTGTGTGGGTGTGCAGAATCACTGGGCGCAGTGCAAATCACATGGGGGTCTTGGTTACACAAAGCAGTGCCTGTGTGGGTGTGCAGCATCACTGGGCGTAGTGCAAATCACATGGGGGCCTCAGTTACAAAAAACAGTGCCTGTGTGTGTGTGCAGTATCACTGGGCACAGTGCAAATCACATGGGGGCCTTAGTTACGCAAAGCAGTGCCTGTGTGGGGGACAAACGAGCCCTTGGCTCAAGGGCACATCACAGAGGATGGAGGAGCTGTAATTATACCCACAGCTTCAGCTCTGCAGCTACAATGACAGCCCTATTCCTTTGTCAGGTAGTATAAATAACCCTGTGCTGAGAGGAAACATCTGACTAAGAGATAACAGGATAATCCTGTGACAAGCAGAATGACTAGCTCTGTATTATCAATAGTCAGAGTGACAGTGGGTGACTGAGGTTTGGCATGCTGATGAGAGATGTGCTTTCCGCCATGGTTCTGCACAACCACAGGGGCCCATAGGAGATCACAGAGGCCGGGTCATAAAACCTCACAGCAAATACAAGCCATGATTCTCTCTGGAGGCTGGTTCAGGATCCATCCCTTCTGGGATGGAGCAGGAATGGGCCACCAAGCACCTTAAGTCTTCTACTGTGGATTGTATAGTTGCTTTGGTTCAGGATGGGGGGGGGTGTCCAGGAGGGTAAGAACAGTGGTTGGGGGCCAGGTAGTCATAGGCAAGCTGGGAAGGAGGGAGCCAAGTCAGTGATCAGATGAAACTGATATTATGATCCATGTTTGGTGTAAATTGGCACCAGGTACAGGGGCCTCTGGGTTAATGACAAGTAGAGCAGCGTTACCCGGATTCTGAGAAGCCCGGACAGAGCAGGCAGTAAGTCTGGCTGTCCTGGGCCCTGTCTCCTGGAGCAACCAGATGGAAGGTGGGGGGGGAGTGGCCTAGCTCCACAAAGGGGGCAGTGAAACATGGGGGTGACTGTGTGACTTGGAAGGAGTGACGAGAGCAGGGGGTTGGAGTGGGGGACTGAGGGTCTGGTGGAGAACTATGGCCCTTACCTTGCCTGATCCGAGTGCCTGGCAGGGGGGAGGGCGCAGGGCTGGGGCAGGAGCAGCCGGGAAGGGCAGCAGTACTGATGGTGAGTCGAGTGGCTGTTAGCTGTCAGACTGGTGTGGAAGGAGGTAGTAGAAGAAGGAGCAGTAGTAGTTGTGGTGGTACTACGATTGGTACGAGTAGTAGAAGTAGTAGAAGAGGTGGAATTAGGAGGTGACCTGACACAGAGAAAGAGAGAGAGAGATAGAGATAGAGATAGAGAGAGAGAAAAAAATAAAGTCAAGAAAAAAAAACGAAAAAAGGAGCAGACGACAAATACAAGCTAGGCACATACGGACACGCATCATCAGCAGCATGGCTCATAACAGCAGCAGGGAAAGAAAGCGCAGATGGGGTACAGCGACACCTACAGGACACAGAGGAAATGGTGCTGGTGTCCTCACGCCAGCAGAGCCTTTAGCACCCCCACACCGGCCCACATTAAAGCTCTTATCATGCTGACCTGTGGGCTGCACATCTCCCGCATTAAGTACAACAATACACTGGGATGACTCAACGCTACAGGTATTAACAGTATTACCAGATTTAGAAGAGGCATAAACTGCATCATACCAGCATTGGGAAGATACAGAAAGAATAACGAGGGTGATGCTTATTAACAAGAGTGTCTTGAGGAATTCAGGCAGTCTACTGAAACCTTACAAATGCTATATATTTACAATGCAGCATAAAATTCCTTTCCTATTTATCCCAAATGTTACTAATCAGCATAAAAATCTAAATGCCTTCTTTAAAAGCCTCCACCAAGGCACAAGTAGCCCCGAGTTTTCCTATGATTTAGCTGTAACTAAATTTTACAGCCGTGTACATTATTAACAAGACCCATACACGCTTACCAGTGCATGAGTTATTTTAAAGGAAACAGCCCGATTCCTCAGGTTGTTGTTTTTCTCCCGAAGGTTATTTTTTTCGTCGTGACGATAGAGGCAGCCACACCTGCTGCTATGGTTAAAAAGAGGCGTTTGCTTTTAGTCTGTCTGCCTCTGTTTACGGGCAGCTCTGCACTTGCACCACCCTCAGCCTGTGTGATCGGCTGCTCTCACTTCCTATGAGGTCTCATAGGAAGTATTAGAGTTTCAGATCCATTGTAGAAGAACGCCAGCCCCTCTGGGTTATGTCACGTACCTTATAATGCTGGAGTTGTCTGAACGAACTCCTGCTTAACAGGGTAACAAAATTGCAAAAGAGGCCCAAAAACCAGGCCCCCCCTCCTTCTGCACTCCCACCTCCCTCTAATCATTCTCAGAGCATGTCATGCTCTCTGTGGGTACATATGGTCACCTTAATTTAGATTTGTATCTGATTTCAGCCTTTTGAGTCAGGCGCCCTATGGGGACGTAACAGCACACAGACTGAAAATACCCCGACACACACTGATGCAGCGCGAGAGTCTGCATGCTGTCGCCGTGGCGTCCAGTGGGCCCTCTGGCGAGCCTCTCTCAGACTCCTAAGCTGACGGCTACCCCCTCACCCATCCTCTACCTTTGCAACTTAACACCTCCTGTGGCAGACGCTAGCTGGCTTCATGTTATATTAATCATCTCTCAAATTCGCGAACCGAGAAGACCGTTAAATGCACAAGCGTTATGTGGTGCTTGGCATAATGTCTATGACAATTGCTTTTTAACACAAGTGCCAAAAAGACAATATTCATCACATATATACATATATATAACCAGTCCTCTCAGAACAGATGAAGATATTCCCATACAGTAACAGTGACCTCTAGTGTTTACTGACCGGCACTGCCTGTCCCTGATCATCCAGGCCAGCTTTGCCAGCAACCGAGAATACACATTCTCCAGAGAAAAGCCTGAATAGTATAGATTGCATCCCTATATGGTAAAATATACCAACTACTGCAGTGCTACATTTATCAACTAAGATCACAGCTTTATAACCTCCAGTATACAGCGTACAGTAGTAATACATCAAGAAAAATGCCTTACATATATGACAATACTTCTGCAAAGATAAAGAACAGATTAGTCACTCTTTCTGCCCTATAAACCAGCATGTACCAGATAAAAACCCATAAGGCTCATGATAGCCACACGTAAGACATGCAAGCAGAGGAGCAACAGAGAGCACAGCAGAAGAAAAGGGAAGAAAGGCCAGAGAGACGTGGCAAGGACAAACACAAAGGTAAAACAGCATGGCCTGTGATTTACGGGCTTAATGGAGACCATGGGCGAGAGCGAGCAGCAGGACAGAGACTGCAGACACTGGAAAAACAAGGAGAAGAACAGAGAAGGCAACAGCTTAAAGCAAGGAGGGAGAGGAGAAGGAGGGACAGATTTTAGCATAATGAAAGAGGGTGGAGAAGGACAGACAGACCCTAACAATATGAGGGCGGAGATGGAGAGACAGATTCTAGCATAATAAAAGGGGGTGGAGAAAGAGAGACAGACCCTAAAGAATATAAGAGGGCAGAGATGGAGAGACAGACCCTAACAATATGAGGGCGGAGATGGAGAGACAAATCCTAACAATATAAGAGGGCGGAGAAGGAGAGACAGACCCTAACAATACAAGAGGGTGGAAATGGAGAGACAGATACTAGCATAATAAAGGGGTGGAGAAGGAGAGACAAGTCCTAACAATATAAGAAGGTGTAGAAGGAGAGGCAGATTGTAATATAATAAAGCAGGATGGAGAAGGAGAGACATATACTAAAAAAAAGGAGAGGATGTACAACTGAGACAGATCCTAATTCAAAGCAAGACGAGGGTGGAAATGGCAAGAAAGACAGGATAGAGATGGAAAGGGGTGTGTGCAGGTGTGAGCTGCAAGAAGAGAGTCAGGGTCCCAGAAGTTGTTCTTCAAGCTGACTGAAGATTTGGAGAGGGTATGGCAGTGTGTCAGAAAGCAGCTGAGTCTTTCCTCGTGTGTGGACATGCTTTCAAGACAGTGCGAGATCAAGACTGTTGGAGTTGTTGTTCTGAAGTTTAAAAAAAAATAAATCTGGAAAAATATTCCGTCCAGGCTTTCTAACATTCTCTGATGTCTTTCCCGGTGTGACAGCATCCTTATTAGAAAGCGGCGCTACATGAAGGACAGTGAAACAGTGTAACACACAATAAACAAAAACAGCTATTCCAGAATGTAAGGCTGCCCCAAGTAAGAAAAACCAAACAAACCCACCAACTCTCTCTCCATTAAGGAATTCAGACCATGACCAGCACCGAAACACATCGTCAGATCATCCGTCTTTCCTACTTTCACAGTGGCTTTCAAAGCAAATTTTCCTTTTCAGCACATTCTTTTCCACCCCTTCACTGTATATCCTGGGGTCCCACACTGAACAGTGCCCATTTCAGTTGACTGCTGAATCTTACTTTCTTTAATAACACTTGTTTTTTCTACGCACGTTCCTATAATTTATTCAAACCAACAGTTAGAAAGGTGTGAACTTTCTTTCTGTGTAGGTACTGATCCGTGTCGATCGCTACACCCAGAGCAGAAGGTCATGCCGGCCCTCATATTTTCTTGGAAAGCAGGTACATTTCACACCTTCCTACACAGCCTGCCAGTGCCCCCTTCATCAGCTACTCTGACCTGTTTCAGTCTGGAGCAGCTACTGTACAGGCCATTTTGGCTTCTCTCATATTTGGGCACAGTTTGGAAAGTCTATGGCCTGGTGCCACTTAAGCTTGTTAGCAGAGTAACATTTTCCCCCACATGTTGGTGTTATTTTCACTTTAATGATAATAATAAAAAATAATTTGAGACCAACAAACTGTTTATTGAAACCAATGTGAGCCAGCAATCATTAGTGAGCTGCATTTCAGGGAAACACAGGTATACTGTATGAGCAGCATATAATGTAATATCAATCTTACTGTTAATGTCTGTAATTCTGATGCATCATAAAATGTGCATGAACGATTCAGTGAAATGTTTAAAATTACATTTTTATTGATTGGCTTCAAATTATTTTCAGTCAAAATGTTTAACATAAATCCATCCTCATCCACTGCAAGGTTTTGGCGTGGGGAGCCACGTGCATAGGCAGGGAGCACACAGGACTGGATGTCAGACTGGAAAATAAAATGAAAACAAACTTATTGCACATGTGAGAGTCTTTCAGAAGCGGACCCAGTGTTGTCCAGCCCTGTGCCTTCTCGTCCTGATGCTAGCACCTCTGAAGCCATGCTGTCCCGTTAAACAGGACACTGGCTCTTCCTTAAGAGCATGTTGCCATGGTGTCACTCTGTAACACACGAGCAGCTCAGTGGTTCTATTATCTCCTGCCGATGTGGTCATTTACCCCCCCCCCCCCCCACACCACGCACTGCATCTGTCAGACCCTGTCCTCCGCCGACTTATTTCATTGGCCACACAGCTGCTGCGTCACTCCCGTGTCACCGTCACTTGGCCCAGCACCAGCACCGTCTCCTTCGTTCCAGCTCTCACCCTCTCTTTACACTCCCTCCCACACCTCTTTCTTTGTCATTTTGTCCATCATCTGATCCCTCTCTCCCTCCCTCTCTCGCTGTCTTCTTGCATCTCTCTCCATTCCCCTCTTCCTCACGACTCTCTTCTTCTCCTCTCGCCCCCACACTGTTCCTCGCATGAGCACTTGCGATAATTTACGCCGTTTCCAGGGCAACCGCTCCGCTGAGCGACTCACGCGCGGCTAGCGTGCATGTGCGAGTATCTGCGCATTTCACTGGATCACTGCGATACGGGGGGGGGGGGGTGCCCTCAGCTGTGCCCGACCTTGTGCTTGTGTACCGCAGAGGTGACCTGAAGAGTACGGCCTAGTACAGTCCAGTAAACTGCTGTCCCATCTGTGCTAGAGCAGCACACAAGAATAAACTGGGCACAGCAGCTCATGGGATTAGAGGGTGGTGCTATCAGCAATCAGGACAATATGGAACAGCGTAGCACAGTCGAAGCTACAGCTCTGCCCTTTCCCCCTTTATCTGACTGTGTCATACGAATTATGTAACAAACTGTATTCCCTTCCAATAACAGAGAGCAGAGCAGGTTATTGTAATGATGCACTAGTGAGAGCACTCACATTAACCCACCGTACAGCCACAAGGTTCCATCAATCTCATCTCATTTCAGCTCTGCGTTTGCCGCAGTTGATCAGCACGAACATGGCAGCCTAAGGTCTGTGGTGGCAGGGCCTCTCAAACGACACGGAGGAGCGCGTGACCGCAGCGGCACGCGGCCCGAAATGCGCACTACACCAGCTGAGGCCCTCCGCATGAGGAGCTAATGGGTTTGCCTGCACAGCCTCATTTGCAAATGACCCTGGCGTGTTTTCACAGCAGAGACGCACTTGCCATCATCGAGGCAGTTTTTCCATTAACACACTGGTACATTCCGTAGGCGAGGGAGCTGGCCGTCTGGTCAACTAGCACCAACTGGACTGTAACTTGCATTATGATGGCGAGTTGCCTGTACGGGAAGGCTTCCCTCACAGGCAGTTTCTCAGCAAAACAAAAAAAGGTGCCACTTGCTATCAATCCACCCATCTTCTTCCACTTGTTCTGCTTAGAGCCGGGGTCTGGATCTCAGGCAGCACAGGGCATAAGGCTTAGGTACACCCAGGACTGCATGCTAGTCCGTCATAGGACACACAAACACACACACAATCATACTCTACAGGCAAATTAGAGATGCCAATTAGTGTGACCATATGTCTTTGCACTACAAAAGAAAAGCAAAGTCTCCAGAGGAAAGCCACACAATATGGGATCTAGGCTCTGGCCTGTAACGACGACACTTCGAATAATTTTATGAGGATCTATTTGGGCTATGCCTGCATGATATATCTTTTCAGAATCGTCATCATATTGCAGGACGTGCAATAGTAAGGCGAATTGAATCAAACACATCGTGCTACAACTGTTTTGTAGCTCGATATAAAACTTGCACGGTTCTAATTTTCCATGACTAATCTATAAGAGAAGTCTGTCTGATAAAACATAATTTACTCCGGTTTCAGGGTTTTTGTAAATCACCAATCACAATTAGGGCTGGGCGATGTGCAATATTAATACTGACATCGCATGTTATGCACATTCAATTCTCACATTGCAAGCACCATGATAGCTGGGTTGAGATCAGGCTTTAAATTTTTTATTCTGTCATAGGAAACAGAACCTATCAAGCTTTACAATTGTAATGATTGTTTCTTTGCTTTTCGAAATAATTATCACAAAAAAAATCATATTGCAATATCTGAAATGATCCAATTTCATGTAGCCCTAATTTGAGGACAAGTCTGGTCCCACTAACTACTAAAGAGATACCATGAGTTACATAACAGCAGACTGATATGTGATGAGCTGCAAGCAGCGAGCAGTGAAGAACGCAGGACAATGTAGCCTCAAAACAAAACCCAACACACATGATTTCACAATTGGTTAATATTTCTGAACTAAGGGCAGCTCTCTGAGTTACGGCCACAGTGTGGATGCTCCAACCACAAACAGTGCCCCTTGTGGATACAGCCATAAATTAACCAATCTGGGAGGTTCTAGTGGTCAGGCTGTCAGTTTGGCTAGGAACCTGAGGACAGTTGCTCTGCATGAGCTACAGTGAATGCAAATGGAGAAAGAGATGAAAAAGGCCCACAGTAAGCGACCCGCAGCAAGCCAAGTATGCCCCTTCTGTTCTGTTCTCATTAGATCAACTTCCTACAAAAAGATGAATGGTTTTCCCCGGCCTATGTGTAGGAAAGGGGCAGCAATCGGACCTGAAACACACATGGGACTTCAACGCTATTTTAAGAGAGTTTCAGCTACACAGGGTTAATTCAGCAGCAGCTCACATGGAAACCTGAGAGGCTGAGGGCAAAAGCAAAGAGCTCAAACACGTCAAAGCAAATACACGGCAAGTCAAGCTTAATCCATGTGGTAATGTTAAAAGCATTAAAATTACATGCCAAACAGCTTCGCAAGGTGACCACAGAATGGCTTTCTTTTGTATTTTTGTTTGCCCCCCATCCTCCAGTGTCCATTTACAGATGACCTGAGGCCGATTGTTTTAAATCGAACCAAGTGTGAGAAGCTTCTGGAGGTGCAAGGTTCTCCAGGCATCCATCTTATCCCACTGCACAGCAACCCAGGGCTCAACGCTTACAGGCATTATGTTGCTAAGGGTAACATTAGCAAATGAAGTAAGCGGTTTCCACAGTAACAGAAGCTTTCACTGTTATTAAACGGATGCTTTTGGCCCAGCTCAAAAGGTTAGAAGAACTGCTTAGCAGTATGTAATATCTGCCTATATCTGCACTGCTTAATGTATAAAACTGAACACAGGCACAAAATAATATGCAAAGCTACACAAATGCAGAAACACAGGTACTCTATGCCATAACCCAAGGGAATTCTGGGTTCTCCCGCTCGCATTTCCAATTGGAGCAACTACAGTACTTAATCAACACACCAGTGCTGTCAAACGGCACGATAAAAATCGCCCTCATTTATTCCCGTATCAGGGAGCAGAATGAGCCGCGAGTGGGTCAGCCGGCACTTTGCTCCAGTACAACGTCCTGTGTGAATTGAACTCTTGGCCTTCAGGGACTCTAAAGGCTGTGAGGTTAGTGAAGTCCAGCTAATGTGCCTGTTTGAGGCCACGGCCCTCTTTCTCCTCTCCACTTTCTACCTCCTCAACCTCGGTGTGCCTCAGAGCCCGCTCTAGGGGCCCACGTAATCTTCGACAGCTTCCTTTGCTTATTCTAATTACAACACCTCCATTCGTTTTACAGAGCTCGACTGAATTGGGACATCTTGGAAGACTAAAAGAGGATGTTCCATGCCTCCTTTGAGTACGTGGAGAAGCAAAAGGGTGAAGTACGTGAAGTACGGAGTTGCAGGTACGACACGGGTACCTAAAACATTAAAATTCAGCCTCAGTGTGATGAGCAAGATCCACATCTCAGGGCTGCTGGAAATAGTTCAACCCAGCGATTTGAGAACTCGGGCTGACTCAAATTTCATTTAACTCCTGCTATATTGATAATGGGGGCGTGTGGAAAAGCCTGCAACAGCCAACCTGAGGGTGAGTGAATGTGGGAAGCGAGGGGGCGGCTAATGATGCGAAACAGCCAACGGAAGCTTTTCGATTGCTATGACAACCAATGTCCATTCTTCCCTGTGCTAATTTTCACTGTGGTCCAGACAGCTAATACTTTGTGGATAACCAAATGAAGAAGGCAAAGAGGCTCATTCCAGGGAAGGGAAGTTTCTCTTCAGCGCAGAGCGACGTGAGCTTCCCTAGTGTCATGGCAGGCCACACCTATGGAGCTCTATCAGCCATGCGGGGGAGGGGCGGCTCGCTCCTGGCCAGTGAGCTCTCAGGGCACAACATGAAAGGCTGCCCAGTACGTCAGCGGCTGTCACCTCCCTGGGGATTCGCTATTTTTTAGCCAACCACAAGCCCATCCGACACCTCAGGCCATTACTGTACAGCAGAGGTATCCAAACTGTGGGGCGTGGCCCAAGGAAATGGCTGGTAGGTGGGGGTGATTGGTTATCTCTCTGAACCAGTCATTTTTCCTTTGTCCCTC
>JAODKC010000107.1:12674116-12702461 GCA_026777985.1 Mormyrops attenuatus | reverse complement strand
TGATGGGAAAATAAACAAGATTTTGAAGTTTAAGCTTATGTATATTGATTCATTCATCAACCAAACTTAAATTTCTTCAAACACTGAAATGTGATTAAAAGGTGATTAATTTCGATTAATTAATTACAAAGCTTCTAATTAATTAGATATATTTTTTTTGATCGAGTCCCACCTCTAGTTTTTTTATTTCCACTATTGACGCTAATAAATATGAATGCTGGTTTGCTGTTCATTTCCTACAACAATACCTCAACATCAGAACTACTGTAGTTTATCTTACACTTACCATCTTTAGATTTTCATTTGGGCATTATTGACTTCTGTCAACTTTTCTGCTTAATTTCTATTTGTATTTTCTGTGTGTGCGCACTTCTATGCAGTCTCCCGCCCTTTTATGGGGATTGGCAGGGCTTTTTCCTGTGTTGCATTTACATGTACATTTACAGTTACATTTCCGGCATTTGGCGGACACAACTTACGTAAGTGCTTAGAAGTCTCGTCAGTGAATACATTCTGATACTGGTTCAACAGAACCTGGCTAAGAATACTGTCACTCTAAAAAACTCTGTTAGCAGCAAGTACAATTTTTTAAAAATAGGTGTATAATACTGGAAGTGCTAATCCAAGTACTTCCAAAAGCGGTAAGTTTTTAGTCCTCCAAACGAACTTGGGTGAGGGCGAAGACTGTCGCTACAGAACTGAACAATATAACCTTGATAAGGTTGAAAATGAGTTAGGCATCTCCATTCGGATCAGTTGCAGAGGACAAATGGTGTTCAGAGGCAGATCTGCTAGGAGTGCTAGGAAACAAATGGACAAACCCTTCTGATGTTGAACAGGAGAAATTGACATGAGCGGGAAAGATTAGCAATGTCAGAGGAAAAGGACAGGTGTTTGTCCATGGTTACCCCAAAGTTACAAGCAGTGTCCTAAGGACAAATCAGAGAGTTGTCCAGGGAGATCACAAGATCCTGGTGTGGAGATGGATCACCTAGGATGAATAGCAGTTCAGTGTTGCTGGGGTTGAGTTGCAACTGATGAGCTGTCATCCATGATGAGATGTCTATCAGACATGCAGAGAGTTGAGTGGAGACTTGAGTGTCTGAAGGAGGAAAGAGAGGATAAGTTGAGTGTCATCTGCATAGTAGTGATATGAGAACCCACGCGAGGATAGGACCTTACCAAGAAGTATAGAGGGAGAACAGAAGAGGACCAAGAACTGAGCAATGAAGGACACCAGTGTAGAGTCAGCCTGGAGCAGATGTGGATCCCTTCCACATCACTTCTAGAGAGGAAGCAAACCATTGCCATGCTGAGCCATGAATTCCAAGACTCATAAGGATGGACAAGAGAGTATCGTGGTTGACTGTTTCGAGAGCTGCTGAAAGGTTAAGGAGGATGAGGACAGATGACAGTTTGGCTGCTCTGGCAGCATGTGGCTTCTCAGTGACAGCCAAGAGGGCAGTCATCATGGAGTCATCAGTTAGGATCATGGAGGTTATTCTGAGAGAGATAGAGAGACAGCTGATTTCTTCCAAGAGAAAAGTGATACTGGTCGGTAGTCAATGCTATGCTAGTTATGCTAATTCATTATGCCAATTAAGAACAACTGACGTGCACTTTCGATTTATGAGGACAAGAACACATTTGTGAACAATTCTGCAGTTTAAGAACATATTGTGAATCTGACATAGTGTTTTCTTAGAACCTTCTTAGGGGCTTTTTCAGGAACAAATTTAAGAAAAAACTTAGGATGATAGTCATGAATGAGGCCCAGTGTTCTTCTGGACCTGCATGTCTGAGAATTAATAGTAGCTAATAATAGCTATTATACAGTGCATAATGCACACTAAGTTGTACGTATGTGCAAGTCATTGCTAGTTGCATAGGCTGTAAGTCGGAGACAGTCTGTATAGAACATTAATAAATTAATTTGTTTCTTTTGTATTTTCTGAAACCGATTGTCGTATTCAGGGTTGCAGGGGGTTTGGATCCAATCCCAGAGGCTACATAGCGAACAACGCAGGATGAGGCACCAACCCATTGCAGGACACATTCACACACCATTCACACACACATGCATCTAATTCATTTCTTGTGCAACTTATTTTAATTTACATTTACCACAGCATTATCAGTCTATTACAGACCGAAAAAATAAAGAGTCTGACACATTCTTCAAATGTTTTCTCTAACTGTTCTGGGTCCCTTGAAAAAGCTGAAGACATAGAACTCTTGTGACATGTAATCCTATAAATTGCCTTTAATCTTTTACTAGGTACTTGTGATAGACTGTTGGACCCAACCTTAAGTTCCTGAAATAGCCATCAGTGCGATTAAGGCAACCCTGACAGCAAACTGAATGTCTTACATTGGAGGAATGGATGTTTCAAGAGTGTGAAATACATAAGGAATTGATTCATCTGACAGAACTGCAGAACAACTGAAAAATGAAATGTCGCCTTCCTCTATAACATATTGGCAACTAAATGTCAAGCATTCGATTGGAAACAGGTAGGACCTGTGTGCTCACCAGACTCCTGAAGGATTTTCCTAATACCTGTTTAAGCAACATAAAAATCATGATAAACATGATAAAAAATACCAGTATGCTACAATGTATGGTAAAAAAATGTGTTTAATTGGCCAGTCACAATGAGCGAATCTGCTTTGGCTCACGTATTCTTTCAATTATGAATAGTAGGCATATATAACAATCAAGAATATAACCCCAGTGGTGTTCCCAAACAACAGCTCTTTGGGCAGCTAATAAACCAAAAGAAAATAGCGGGAGCTCAGGAAAGTGATATTGCTCTAAAGGCCTGGGTGTATTATTTATGAATGGACGTATTTTATGCATGTAAAATGTGTATGGAATGCACTGTTTTACCTCCCATTACAATGAAAAATTACAATATTACTTCATGCCCAAGAGTCAGGGTGTGTCAAATATTTATCAGTGATTATAAGTAATAAAGAGTGAAATACCCGAATTAAGTTGCATCAATAGCGGCTTACCCAAAGATGTCACCGTCATGGCAGTAGGATGAGCACAGCATCGCTCACAAGATGTGTGGAGTGGTTACAGAGGCTTATCTGGCTCATCCAACTGCAGTCCTCAGACAATACTGTAAGTATGCTTCTGTTCCTCCTTGGGGAGAAACAGGGGCTTCTCTTTCCCCACAGCCCAGGTCCCCTCATCAGACTTTGGTCATTTATCGCAATCGATCGTTCGTAGATAAAGTTACAATGATTTCTTTCTGGTTTATGAACTTTTATATACATAGTCTGGCAAACCATGTCGTAAATCACCCCAGCATATATATATATAAGGCTAGCTGTCCAAAGACTGCACCGATAAATAAGAAATACAGTACATACTTTTCATAGCGAGGCGTCATAGGCACCCAACAGCTTACTAACCTCCAGCAGACCGAAAAAAAATTCAATCAGTGTTTCCTGCTACGATAGATAATTCAGTTAAAAACCTGACTGGGAAACTGCAAATTCAAAAAAACACTATCAGGATACATACCCTCATACTGTTTGACTTATATTATAGGAGATCAAGGAAACGGTGTAAATATTTTTCTTACTAGCTTATGCAACAATGAAGGGTATGAGGTATCCATGGCTGTTCATCTTAATTCCTTTAATGTTTGAATCGAATATTTCCTTCATTCAGTATTGAGCCTGCTGTCTAACCCTGTTGGCTGAATGTGATTTGGACTTGGTGTGCATATTGTTCTGGACTGGATTCTGAACTTGGCTTTAGTTTTGACCTTGATTCTTGAATTACATTTTGGCACCGGTTACAAATCACTAAACGTGCATGCTCTGCACTTGCATCTTGGAACTCTTTCACTACAGTCTGATTTCAACTGAATGTTTAAGTATTGTTCATATTGTTTTGTTCCATGAGATATTATATAATATGACAAAAGACTTGAGAAAATGAAAGATTCTATTTAATTAAAAATATCTTGTGCTGCTCTGCAGGAATTCTTTTGAGGATGATGGAGGAATTTGCTATGCTGTTTTGGAGAAATCCCAGAGACTAGTAAAGATAAAGCTGAATGGTACTCGGATAGTCAATGAGAATGGAATCCCGTCCCCCTTAAGTCAGATTAGAAAAACGTAGTAACAGCACCTGTGGTCGAAAAACAACCTCTATGTGTGTATATATACCTCCACTTATGAATTACATTCCGAATGGCCATCGTAACTTGAAATGTTCGTAAGTCATTATTCAACGTCATTTTAAGGGCATACGCAAGTACAAAGAACTAGGATGCTGAGAGTACGCGTGCTACGCTGCTGAGCGGCAGGAGTACCGGCCAGAAGTCGTACTAGGTGGAATTGGTGGACAGAAGAAAAAATTGATGTTGCGGACAGGAAACAGGAGCCCAAGGAACAGTTTAGACTTACAGTCCTCTTCATTTATGTGTCTGAAAATTCGTAAGTTGAACATTCGTAAGTAGAGGACCGTCTGAGTGTATATATATGTATATATATATATACTGGCCAGTGTTATACTGCACTGAAAAGAGTAGTTACCATTTCTGTAAATGACAAGCCTTTAATCTTTTCTGTTCATATCATGTGATGTGAAGATGATGAAACGTGACTGCTGGTCAGTTTAGGTAACAATTAGCTTTGGTTCCGTGGGTGAATTAGTAGGATGATGCATAACAGGTGACCATCATAGCTTAAAACCAATAGAAAATTCTTCATAATGTCAAGATACAAGCAAAATCCATGTTAACCACATTAGACAACTGCCTAACAAAACAGGCACCAAAACAATTATTGCAATGACATTATAATAGCAAACATAGTTAAATGCCTCATAAGATGTTTTTAAATGAAGACTTTCTCATGGTCATGTGCTTATTATGTATAAATGTCCCAAAACATTTTTTCACATTTTAAAATGAACTTCACTGAATTTCATTTGTTTTCTGTAGCCCGATATACTTGCATTCCCCGTCCTTTGCTGTGCCAGCAAACTTATTCTGCATTGGCGTCTGTGGACAGATTCATTACAAGACTAAATATCACAGTTTGCTTGTATTTTTGAGTTTGGCTTCATGTCCATGGATTTTGACCTAGATATTCTCTCATTATGCAGTTTAAGTTTAACTACCAACTGGTCAAACGACCAAATTCACTTTGACGTGTGGTGCTCTCCTTACACTCCTGAAAAAAAATATTACCAAAACTTAAAATTAAATTAAATTAAATCTGACTCAGAATCTAATTTTGGTGCTTATTTATAGACATGTATGATTACTGTGTAATTTATGGTTATTCTGATTAATTCTAGACTTTTTTTAATATACACGTTCATTCACACAGGATTCACTCGGGCTGATTAAGGAATCCATAGACACAATATAAAACCAGTGGCAACACTTTACTTGAACCTGTCAATTATCATGCATTATATGGTTGGTATAAGAATTAATAAAGCATTACAGCATCTTCTATTAACAGTCATCATACTTCATAAGCTCCAATGAAGTTCTCATGTATAATGAATGAATGAATGCATTATGGATACCTTCATAATGCATTATAATGGTTGGTATAAGAATTAAGGATACTTTGTACTTCATTATGAAGGTATCTATAGTGCATTATACATGAGAGGTTCATAAAGCATTAATAATGCATAACGAACATGGCTATAATGTGCTGTCCTTTTTATAAATATTTATAACCATGCTTTATAAATGCATTATGATGTGTTATGAATGTGTTCATAGATTCTTATAGACGTAGCATTCACAGAAGGTATTACCGAACCAGTTTAGCACTGCAGGACAGCTCCAAGCTGACACACTGATTGACATCCTCTCAGCATGTCTGATTGATTCTACTCAGAGGCTGCAGCGTGTTCGATCAATTCACTAGCAGTTCAATGTAATTCAATGATTGACTCTAAGCCAGGGCTACATGGCAGATTATCGCTTTAAAATATTACACAGCTATTCACTCCCAGTTTAATTGACTTTTTTAATGCCCTGAGATTCCCAAAAAAGCCAATGCTACGAGGCCAGCGCTCTAGTGTGAACTAAACAGGGCCAGGAATTGCAGTAAAGCCACTGCCAAGAAACTACCAAGAAGCAAAACTTAATATAGTTGCTGGACAGAAATATCACAAGTAATCACAACTCAATGCAGAGATTTACATAATGTGGTCACTAGACTTTTTGACTATACCAGGCATGTAAAACAATACAAATATGAGTCGGGGTAATAAACACCCAGCAGAACAGGCACACAATAGGCCAGGAGAGATTTCGGATGCTAAAAAAAAACTGACAGACTAAAGCAGCAAATTTGATGAAGTCCAGAGAAGGAAAAGGTTATAGGTACTCACACAAAACTGACAGAGGACAGTTAAAGGAAAGGCGTTTGTTTATAAACTCACAAATCAACACCACAATTTTAAAAGCTGAGCCAAAAGACTTAAGGTATCATATCTCAAGGTCAGTCTCACCAGATCATTGAGGGAAAGACTAACACCAGCCCTTAGAGAGAAATTAGGAAAAAGGTTTCACAGTTACTCACAGAAATCCAATAGAAGCCACGAATCCTGCCAAGGCATTTGTTTTTGTATTCTGACCAATTTCACACTTGTTCCAAAGGAGCCATTATAAAAGATCAGTCAAAAGAACTGGGGCATCATATCTCAACAAGGTCAGTCTCACTTGATCCCTGATCTCAGAAACGATCACCGACTCTCAGTCAGCAAATGTGATGCAGGCCAGAGAGACAAGGAAAAAAGTTTTGCCAGTTATTTCCAGAAAACTGAGAGTGAATACACCTAAAGTGCCCAACCTTAACTCGGTCCAGCTTCACAATTGCTCCAACATGAGCTGAAGAACAGGGGTGACATATCTGTGTCCCTTTCACTTGATCTTTGACGACTAAGATGATTATAGACTCCCAGCCAGCAATGTAGACCAGAGAAAGAAGAGGAAGAAAGATTCTGCAGTTATTTGCCCAAAATGCACAGAGAACACGCTTAAAGCCGTGGCACTTATTTATAAACTCTGCCAATCTTCACAATTGTTCCAATATAGTCGTTAGATGAGCCAAATGATATGGACTGTGATATCTCAGTTTCACTCTCACCAATTCTTTGACCTCCTAGATCAGGGCTGGGGAACCTGATCCATGGAGGGCCGGTGTGGGTGCGGGATTTTGGGATGGGCTCTCAGTCAGCCAATAATAAAACAGTAGTTCTCAACTCTGGTCAGTGGGGAAACCCACTGTCATTGGCTGATTGAGAAGCCATCCCGAAAACCCGCACCCACACCGGCCCTCCACGGATCAAGTTCCCCACCCCTGATCTAGATGATCATAGACTCTCAGCCAATGTATGACCAAGGCCAAGAAAGCGGAGGAAAGGTTTGGCAGTTACTGAAACTAAACTGTCAGGTAACACGTTTCATCACCAAGGTATTCCTCTAAAAATCCTGCCGGATTTCCCAAGACAGACCAGCACAACTGAAGAGCCAAAAGACTTGGGGTGTGATATCTCAGGGTCAGCCTCACCTGATCCTTATCTGCCAAGGATCAGGAGACAAATTACACTTTCTCTCAGATGCATTCATGTCAAATATCAGCTTACTGCAGGTGCAGTGAAAACAGTGAGCTGAGTGATTAAAAAAAACAGTGCCAATGGTAAAATGTCAAAGTTCTGAATGGAGAGCAATGCGGAATGTTGGGAGGGGGTGGCCGCAGCAGTTTGCTAGGTTGGCCCTGCCTCACAAGATGCTGTCCTGGGCAATTGCCCGTCTTGGCCTTGCCAGGATCCGCCCCTGATCACTAACTCTCGGCCAGCAAATGTGATACAAGCCAGGTAAAGAAGAGGATAAAAGATTAGGCAGTTGATCGCTCAAAACTGACAGAGAATACACTTAAAGCCTTGGTGTTTACTTATAAACTCTCTTTCCAGAACAGCGCAAAGAGTTTTTGTTGCACTGAGAAGGACAAAGGTCCGGGTTTATTATGATTTTAAATATTTTTATTAACTTTAAAGAGATACAGATACTCCTATATCTGTGGCCATGAAGCATAGCTGTGAAGTAAATCAGCTTCTACCAGGTTACATTTGTCACACGTTGCAGAAACCTCTGGAAAATGTATCTTAACCTCTGAGTAATGCAACCATATCACCATCCCTAGTTCCTTCTCCCATTCTTTAAAATGATATGTTTAGTTGTCCTATATTCACAGTTCCACGCAAGTATCCACTTTATCTGGCCCAGAAATTTCAAAATTATGAAGGTGACTGCTAAGATAGCCCATTTGCTGGAGATTTGTGCAGAAATCAGTCTTTGGCAGCCCATGACTCTTCTGAAGCTGCTGAAATGTTGCAAATGCACCATTAATATATATGTCCATAATTTTACACAAGCCGCATCCATAGTAAAGGGAACAAAAAAGCCATTTGCAGATATAGGAGGTATAAAGGATGTGTCTGCCAATTAATAGTGATTTGTGGTAACATGTAATGCAGTCGCACAACAATATTTCTTACAATTTTTAATGAACTGATTCTACAAATGGCATTTTATAAAACAGCATTTAGTACATTTTAATGATACAAATAAAAACTTTTATTTTAAACCATCGTAAGTGGGGGGAGGGGGCGCTGATTACAGCGCGTTGCCACACCCACCTCAGGGATGAGAACCTGAGTGCAGCCATGTGGCAGGTCATACCTCAGCACCACACTAGTCCGAATAGACCAGCGTGAGTTTTTCCCAGTGGCTGGAGTGCCAATTCTGCCACCAACCCCCTAATTTTTCCCTGTAAGTTGGAGGACCTCCTTATAGAGCTGGATGTAGATTAACGTCATACCCAGGACGAAGCAATTGCAGGTTAAGGGCATTGCTCAAGGGCCCAACAGAGTAGGATCACTGCTGGAATTCACAGGATTCAAACCAGCGACCTTCCGACTGCACAGATCCCTACCTTCAGAGCCACCACTCTGCCTGGTAACCATGGTAATGAAATATTTCTAAAATATACTATTTCCATCACATTCTGCAGAGATACATAAAGGTGACCAGTACATTTTAGGCAGGGTTAATTCAGAATCAGAGAGGAGGGGAGCCGTGTTAGGTATGGGGGGGTGAAAAAGACGATCTGTACATTAGTTTATTGGTCATTCCATGTATTAATGATTACAGTCTTAAAGATGGCGTATGTTCATTTGTTGGTGTGTCGCTTACCACTGAGAAATACAAAATTAACTAAAAAATATCAAAAAGTTGTTTTTATTTGATATGTGTATTGTACATATCACGTTGTTAAGTTGTACTTGAATTTTTTGAAACATAACATGTAAATGATGCATCACAATAACTTATTGCTACAAGTAAGGTTCTTGTTTATTCATTCATACTGCCCCCATGACACATCATATGATTCAGTATAGAGCTACTAATGAAGATTAACACTAAAGCTGATTGATAAAACATTGTTTTTAGCACAAAACTGACCTTTCATGAAACCGTTCACTTTGAGAAAGGTTAATGTTGAAGTTGGCAAAGCTGTACTCCTGCAAAGTCCACTTTGGACATCAGGAGCTCCATCTGTATTTAAACCCTGATTTTTGGTTAGATTTATACCTAGACTGCAATAATTATATTTTACTTTAATCTCTTTTTTATATGTAGGCCTCATGCTCGTTTCAGGAGTACTTGTCTCACTGTACCTGCTAAATGAGGATCCTATAGGTCTGCATGTGATTTATAATGTTTTTCTCCATTAGTGATTAGCTGATTGGAACAGCTCAGCAGTGCTTGGACACAAATAATGATGTTTTTTAGGAAATTGGGACAAACTATCATTAACTAACATTTTATATCCAAGAGAAACAATTATGCTAAAATTGTCATCATGCAGGTTATTGCAGGTTATGCGGGGTCTGGAGCCTATGCGGGTGCTGGAGCCTATGCGGGTTCTGGAGCCTATCCTGGAGGCTACAGAAACCAAGCAGGGAACAACCCAAGATGAGTCCACTCACGCACCATTTACTCACACCTATGGGTAATTTGGTAACTCCAATTAACCTCAGCATGGGGGAGAGGGACCCAGAGGAAACCCCACGACAACATGGGGAAAACATGCAAACTCCACACACATAGAACCATGGCGAAGACTCAAACGCTGGTCTCAGAGGTGTGAGGCAGCAGAGCTAACCAGCGTGTCACCCCCAGTTGAGAACCTCATTGTCATATCATTCATTATTATCCCACAATCACTAACAGACTTGTCAGTGAGTATTGTCACAATAGTGGATTTCTACAGTAAAGATATGAGTCAGTTGCAGAAAGTTTTTGATTGACGACATTCTACTGGCACCTTTTTTCTTACTCAACAAGCCCTGCGTGATCCCATAATACAGGTATCCCCTGCTTTATGAACGTTCACTTTGTGGCACTTCTCTTTTACGAAAGACCTACATTAGCACCTGTTTTGACTAACCAAAACAAATCTGAAGAGGATTTTGGCTTTTACGGAAAAAGGAGAAAAGCAAAAATACCATTTAGCATTTGATTATCAGCAAGCCAATTACAGATATATAGTCATGCGAAGCGTAGCGTTTTGGTCAATGATGGGCCGCATATACAACAGTGGTTTCATAAGATTATAACAGAGCTGAAAAATTGCTAATGCCTAGTGACATCGTAGCACTACGCATTACTCATGTTTGGAAAAGTATAGCACACGTAATTATGTACAGTACATACTTGATAATGATAATAACTCTGTTACTGGCTTTTGTATTTACTACATTGTACTTTTTATCTTTTTTTTAGGCCACAGCATATAGCCACGGTGTGTACTAGGCTGTACCATCAGGGTTTGTGTGAGTAAACTCTGTGATGTTCTCACAATCACAAATTCGCCTCACTGCTCATTTTTCAGAATGTATCCCTGTAGATAAGCACCGCATGACTATACTGATTCTGGCTGAGGTGGAGATTTCAGGTCCAGAAAGTACAAATCCAGACCAAGATTTTGTTTTAACCAATCAGTTGAGCATTCTGTGTGTGACTGCGACTCTTTATACTCAACTGGTTGGTTGAAACAAAATCTTGGTTTGGATTTGTACTCTCTGGACCTGAAATCCCCACCTCTGGACTCTGGTAAACGAAACTAAACTGTACATATATTATTTCTAGTTTATATAGGCAGTATGTCTATCATATAATTCCTGTTTTTACTATATATTAGTGATAGTCGGTATGGATATTTTTTAGGTTGTATTCATCCCAGTGGGGAAGTTGTGTGTTTCATAGACGGCAAGATAGGATGGACAAAATCCCAGACACATACAGAGAACAAGTTTTTGGGTCAGAGCACAGGGTTGGCCAGCATCATGAGACAAGATGAGCCAAAACAACTGGTATATCACCTATTCAGTTTCACCTTTTCCTCAATCACCAAGACAATCAGAGGCTCTCAGCCAGCAAATGCAACTCAGTAAAAAATGTTCTACAGTGACTCAAAAAAACCTGACAGATAACACCCATTGCGACTAAGGCATTTCTTTATAAACTCTGCCAATCGTCACTCTCAGCCCAACACAACTACTTTAAAAGATAAGTCAGATTTTGGATGTGATACCTCGGGATCAGTCTCACCTGACCCTTGACCGCAGAAAGGATCCCAGATTCTTAGCCAACGAATGTGATGCAGGCCAGAGACAAAGGAGGAAAAAGGTTAGATAGTTATTCACACTAAACCAATACAGACTATGCTTTTAGCCATAGCATTTGTGTTCAAACTTTTCCAGTACTCTTCACACTTGTTTCAACACAGCCATTACATAAGATGAGCCAAACGATACAGACTGAGTTCTCAGTGTCACTCTCACCTATTCGTTTACCACCAAGACAATTACAGACTCTCAGGCAGCAAATAAAACTGAGGCCAGAGAAAGGGGAGGAAAAAAAGAGTTCCGCCTTACTCAAACTAAACCGATAGCTGGGATGCTTTACAACCAAGGCATTTGTCTTTAAACGGTGCCATTCTTTACTCGCAAAGCAATACAATGAGGGAGAGAGATATCTCAGGCCCAGTTTACATTTGGTTTTAAAATGTGTCCTGGGCAATTGGATCATAAGTAGACAGCCGAGACACATTGGCGTTTAAACCTGAGTCTATCATGCATCTCAAGGTGTCCAGCTGACCACCTGTGTTCAGATCTCTGCTAAAAGGTCAAACGGCCCTACAGATAGTTATTCTGATGTCCTTGTCAGCATCAAGAAGCCCTAGCATTCACGCTACAAAAGATATGCGGTCAAACGCATCTCAGACCACCTCGGCAAGTGGTTTGAGTGATCAGATCTCAATGCATCTTGGTGGCTGTTTACACTTGTACTTAGCACTGTCCACTTGTGATCTGATCGTCCAAGAATGCATTTTAAAACCAATTATAAACAGGGCTTCAATTTCACTCTCTCAGCCTTCAGCCCATGAGGATGATGCAGACCAGTGGCAGAGGAGAAAAAATGAGTCTGCATGAATTTCTAGAAAATGGACAGAGAATAGGTATAAAGTCATGCCAATTGTCTATAAGCTCTGCTAATATTCACACATGTTCCAACATAGCCAATAGATAAGATTAGCTAAATGATTTCAGGTGTGATATTTCGAAGTTAGCCTCACCTGACCGCCAAGAGGATCAGCAAGAGAAAGAGGCATAGGCCAGAGACAAAGTTGATGCTAACTTAAGAAGACTAGTTATAATTCTACAAACTGTGCTTAGTAGATCAACTCTATAGTTTTAGTGCTATATGAGAGATTATAATAAGTAATTTCTTGGACATTTATTCCCAGGTATTTCTAAACAAAAAAAAGTGATGTTACTGGAATAGTAATGGATAGGTGAAGCTATTGTCAGGGAAAAATTCTTCATATTTAATTGAGTTGTTAAATTTTAAGAAGCAAATATAAATATGGTTTTAGACACTATTATGGATTACTGAACGCTGTTTGTGGTACTGCTTCCAAATCTGGTCCTCTGGGACCCGCACTCCCGCACTCCCTGGGAGGGAGCAAAAATGTGAACTACCTGGCAGGGAGCTTGGAGGGAGCAAAAACATGGACCGTCTGTGGGTCGCTGTGGATCGGGATGGGAAACACTCTTCCACACTGTTGCGTGCTGGGGCAGCAAAGTGAAGATGGTGAATACCAACAAACTCAACAAGCTGATCAGAAAGGCTGGGCCAGCACTAGGGCAGGAGCTGGACTCTATCAACAGTATGGCAGAGAGGAGGATGCTGTCCAGACTTCAGTCAATTATGGAGAATGCCGCTCACCCGCTTCACAGCGCTGTGGTTGGACAGAAGGGCAGATTCAACCGCAGATTTCTCAACATTAACTGCTCTAGTCAGCACCTCAGGAAATCATTATGATGGCCATCAGACTGTACAACCTGTCAGTCACACAGGGCACATGTGCAATATTCTCTTCTCAATATCTGTCTATTTGTTTATCTTTCTAATGCAATATTTCTGTACTCATTCTCATATTGACCAACTATTTATCACCATCACTATATGTTATGCAATAATCGTGTATCGATATCTGTCTGTTTGTTGGAAAACACTGCCTTACATAAAGCAAGGCACTTGTATGGATCGGGTACGGACTGGGATAAAAAATTGCCCCAGCAAGTATAGATACCCATGATAAATTTTGGGAGGGTAGTGGTGTTGATGCTTTGTGGTTCTATGCCGGAAGGCCAGTCCAGGCCTTAACATAAGTTAAAATATAGCTTATATGAATCTCACTTGCATAGGATTAAAGAAAATATGTAAGGTACAGTATAATTAAATGTTACTTTGGACTGGTTTCGTGCGATATGAAGACATGTCTATTTAACATTCCAGAATGGTACTCTCACTGTTATGCAAAAAGTAACATTGTCTACTACTCTTTGTTGGGAAATCGTTGGGGAACGCATTTAAACTTCAGGTGCAGCCCTCGTCTTTGCATTGTACTGGATCATATCCAAATACCACCAAGCAGGTTGCTGGGTGATGAAAAATATTGATTCTTGATTGTTCAGTCTACTCGCGCCTTTCTGTTAGTTAATCATATTGGAGAGACATACGTAAAATAACTTAATCATGAAGAGCTGGCAACAGTATTGAAATAGCTGAATGCTAATAGAATAAAAATTATTATGTGAGATCAAATAAATAGCAGAGGTAACCATTCAGGACACAGGCATGGTTCTGGATCAAAGGGAACTCCAATGTGCACCGCAGACCCCATTCATTTCCAACACCCCTTGTTTTTGCAATTAAATTATCATCAATCATTCCAGACAATATTTTTTTCTGTTGCTTATTGTGAATGATGACACTGCTATCTCTCTACTTTTGGCCTAACTCTTTAGGGGTTTATATGCTCTCTCAAAAACCATCTTTATCTAATTTATTAATAATCTGTTGTCACACTCGCATCTGATCAGCTCTGATCCCACCCACCTTCACCTCCGCCACCATGCCACCTCCAACGGTTGTCATCCCCAGAGTTCTGAAAAGCTGCATCACACCGTCAGTTATCAGTTACTTGATTTAAGCCCAGCACTGGCCTAGTTCCTTACCCAGTGATCCCTATTGCTGTTACAGCCTTTCCCTGTATTTCTCAGCATTTCTGATTTCCTGGACTCGTGATTCTTGCCTGTGTGATTCCTGGTTTTGGTTGCCTCGCCAATTGCCTTCTTGTTACTGACCCATTGCCCATACCTGCATTCTCCCCATAAAATTAAGTCTTGGCATTGTTTTGCTTCTCTTCCTTACTGGTTTTGACCCTGCCTGTCTCTGGCATCGAGTTGAACTCCTGAATTAAACATCCAAACCGCTTGGACCCTTTTTGTCTGATCAGTACATCTGTGTAATATTGGGCTAAATATTTGATGAATGAACCTTTTATAGCAGGCATTTATAGATCTGTTAAGTCAACTGATATAATGCAAGTATCACCGAAGCCAAGCTATATAAGAACAAGTTAGGATAACCTGAGTTTTTGATACCACAGAAAATGAACTAAACACACCTCAGGCCCCCAGAACCCAAGGGTGCAAAACAACCTTGGTAACACTTTACTTCAAGCTGTCATCCATAATGCATTATAGATCTATACCATTATAATGGTCAGTATAAGAATTAATAAAGCATTACAGCTATGGAAGAAAAGTTCCAGTAGGGCTGGGGAGAGGTGCATAGTGGGATTGTTGTCAGGGTCTTAGACCTTAGGCAAGTAGAATGTGTATGTGTGTGTGTCTTGGGCTGACCGTGAAACCGGGCGCTAAAACTGCCTATTTGTGAAGATTATCAGAACCTCTTTTGCTGAAAGAATGGGACGTACTACGTAGGCTGCTCAATGCTGCAGAGGAAGATAACAGGAAAACAGTCGGAAATATTGAATGGAGACAAACAGGATTATGTTCTTATGTGTTTGCTCTATTTATTTCGAGGATCATATTCTCTAATGGATGTGTTGTAATTAACAACACAGATTAATGGACCAAATATATGATGAGACATGGGAAGTTTGATTTGCTTGATTGCATAGTATTGTTTAACATGGGGACATGATGGGGGACAAACTGGTGGCAACTGGCTGACTGGCCATGAGCCTAAAGGGATGCACGAGGTGCATGAGGTCAGCACCTCTGAGGTCATCATGTACTCTGCCAGTGAACAAGAGCCCCTGGCTTAACCAATGGGGTAGAAGATTGCCTTTTAAGGGGAGTTGCAGAAATCTATAAAACCTGAGTATTTTCTTTGTTTGGGGGTTTACTTCTTTGGACAGGGATAGTCTGTTTATTTGCTGTCAATTACAGAGTGTCCTGCCTTAATAAAAGAAATTTTATCTTACTCATGTTATGTCAGGTAAATTTACTTAATGTCTGGGAATAAGCAGAATTTAGAGAAAGGAAAGTCTAGCTTTTTTTTACTTCCACACAGCATCTTCTGTTGACAGTCATTATAATGTTGATTGTAATACTTTATAAGTTGCAGTGGAGCTCTCATCTATAATGCATTATAGGTACCTTCATAATGCATTATAATGGTCAGTATAAGAATTACAGATGCTTTGTACTGCATTATGAAGCTATCTGTAGTGCATTATAGATGAGAGCTTCATAAAACATTCATAATGCATAATAAACATGTCTGTAATGTGTTATGCACTTTTATAAATATTTATAGCCATGTTAATAATGCTTTATTAATGCATTATAATGCATTATGAATGTGTTCATAGATTGTTATAGGCATGGTATTCATAGAAAGTGTTATCCTCTTTTTTAACCTGAAAACCAATATATATTTAAGAAGTAATTTTATAAGAAAGAATCTGAGAATAGAAAAGGGGGAGATTATTGTAAGACAGATGGGTCCATTTGTCTCCCCTATTTATTTGATAGGCTCCTGGCTTTATATTGCTTAGAATGTTTATGCTGATTGACTGGAATCTACAATTGCACTGAATATTTGGGATCATGCTCATGGACAGTGTCAGCTCTGAACTAAAGTGGTTTTGTGTCCATCTTTTTATAAGCAGTAAGGGTCCTTGGGATGGAGTGATGGCTCTGAGGCTAGGGATCTATACTAACAACTGGAAGGTTGCCGGTTTAAATCCCATGAATGCCCAGAGTATTTACGCTCCATTGGGCCCTTAACCTGCAATCGTTTTGTCTTGGGTATGATGTTAGTCTACATCCAGCCCTGTAAGGAGGTCCTCCACCTCCTTACAAGGCTGGAAAAGCTTGGGGGTTGGTGGCAGGATTGGCACTCCAGTGACAGAGAGGTATCACCTGCCACGTGGAAGCACTCAGGTTCTCATCCCTGACGTAGTTTGTTGTGTGGTGGGTGTGTCAACGCACCGTAATCAGTTCAGGGTCGTTTGTTTTGTTGTGGTAGTGTATACAGTGTGAATCATTTTATACTTAGTCAGCCCACATACCAGTACAAGCATTTTTTTTATTATGATTATTATTTTTAAAGAAAAAAACAGCATGTTAATATCAGTGGACAGGATAGAAGCCTGAATAAAATTTTTCAATTATCTTCAACTTCTTTTTCAAGTACTTGTGAAAATGGAAAATTGGATCTAAGATTAGTTTCTTAAGCAGAAGCCTGAGAACTGTTGGATTTGAGAAGACCTGATAATAGGGATGTGTTAATTATTTTTAAGGCTGGGACCTATCAGTACTGCCATGGAGTCTTTAATTGATTTAACAGAAATGGGATTTAGTGGGCAGGTTAGTGGAATTATTTTCAGAATAAATTTTTCAGTTCATGACTTTGGTGAAAGTTGCTGAACCTGTGCTCATGTTCTATTGTACCACCAAGCTTCCTTCGGAGTTAATAGCTGGTGGCTGAATTTGAAGTCTAGTGTGATCAACTCTTCTATTAAAGATGCCACTAAAATCATACCCTGAGCTAGATGTATTCTGTGAAAGTCTGCTATGTATTTCCACAAAAATCTAGCCAACGGTTTAAAGAGTGTACATTATCACATCTTACATCTTCACTATATAGTAATGGACCTGGGCTGCTTGCCACACAGGCTTGCCCCCCCCCCCCCCCCAGGTACCCATGGATGCTCTATTCACAAACACAGTTCACCAGTGTTTGAACCACCCACAGTATTCAACTAGTCATTCAACAGAATGATACTTTGTGCTTGTTTGCTGATACCCGATATTACTGTCAATGTGCCTATTTCTAAAATGGGCTCAATGGTTTTTATTGATGACTTAATTGATGATGGCAGCAGTTGGATGAATTTAGGAGTTTGGGTCTGCAAATGTATTATTGATTTATAGGGTGGCAATTCACTATGCACCAAGAGGATGGTCCAAAACATTCTGCAGGCTTAAGAAATTCATTATACAGAAAAACTGGGCAATGTTAAACTGGCCAGGGCAACTACCAGAACAGAATTCTATTAAGCATCATGTTGAATGTGCTCTGCACTTCGGTGCAGTGGGTAGTACCAAACCCCCATCCCTTTAGGGCTGGCGGTTTGTATCCCACCTTGGGTCTGTGTGGAGTTCACATACACAGGGAGAACATGCATACATCTGCTCTGCCTACTTTGGTTTTCTCCCACAGTCCACAACACTGCAGGAGAGACAGCATCTCTAAATTTACCACAGTGCTCATGTCACTGGCAATGGACTAGAACCATCCAGGGTGTCCCCAGCCTTTGGCCAATGCTAGGCTGCAGGGTTGGGCCCATTCTGGAATGCAGTCATCAATTCCAATCCAAATCAGAAAATGGAACTTGAGTTGGAATTTAAATCTCCCTGAAATTCGAATTCACTTCCAAATCTGTTCCCCATAGTATTTTTTTCCAATGCCAAATCCAGTTCCATTTCCTAATTTGGACTGGAATTGATGAATGCATTCCGGAATGGCCCCAACCCTGCCTAAAAGCACTGCCATGCTGGTTATACACCTCAGCTTCCAAAATGTACTAATGCATTTGAAAGGAAAACTTTACATGTGGCAGCTTGGACTGATGTGTTACAAACTTAATAAATAAAATTGCGTTATGCATACACACTACTGCGTAAAAATCTAAGAAAAGAAAATGTTTAAAGCTATTTTATGTGGGAGGTAAAATTTAACACTAAAATGTATACAAGTTAAGAGTACTAGAATAAAATGTAACATGCATTTCTTCTGTTCAAAAGTCACTGATATTTTGCAGGATGACTAGAAGAACAATACTTTAGTTCCTTAGCGCTTTAGTTCCCCAGCCATTCCCCAGCCATTCTTCATTCCCCATTTCCCAACCATTCCCCAGCCATTCCTCATTCCCCAGCCATTTCCCATTCCGCATTCCCCAGCCATTCCCCAGCAATTCCTCACTCCCCAGCCATTCCCCAGCCATTCCCCAGCAATTCCTATTCCCCAGCCTTTCCCCATTCCTCAATCCCCAGCCATTCCCCAGCTATTCCCCTTTCCCTAGCCATTCCTCATTCCCCAGCCATTCTCCACTCCTCATGCCCCAGTCATTCCCCAGCCATTCCTCATTCCCCAGCCATTCCCTATTCCTCAATCTCCAGCCATTCCTCAGCAATTCCTCATTCCCTAGCCATTCCCCATTCCTCAATCCCCAGCCATTCCCCATTCCTCAATCCCCAGCCATTCCCCATTCCTCATTCCCCAGCCATTACACTTTCCCCAGCCATTCCTCAGCTATTCCCCATTCCTTAGCCATTCCCCATTCCCCAGCCATTCCTCATTCCCCAGCCATTCCCCAGCCAATCCTCATTCCCCAGCCATTCCCCATTCCCCAGCCATCCCCTAGCCATTCCTCATTCCCCAGCCATTCCCCAGCCGTTCCTCATTCCCCAGCCATTCCCCAGACATTCCATGTATTTATTACATTTTACCACCAGCTCACTTCATTAATTCATTGAACTAGTTAAAAAAAAAACAATGAAAGACTGATTAGCCATATGAGTCATGCTAGTGGTTGGGTCAAAAATTACATGGGTCTGTTGGATAGTTCCTGGAAATATTGGGGTGATTTTAGGAGGGGTTTGTAAATGGTTAAGCTGACAACAGTCATAATATTATAGTGCTACACCAACATGAACATTATTCAAGCATCATTTTCTTTGCCTAAGACTTTTGAAAGGTACCATATGTACATATTTATAACCATACAGTACCAGTCAGGTTATTAACACTATTCCATTTATTTCATAAACTGCAGATTTTTTATTCTTGTTAAGCACTGGAAAGTTGAGTGAACTATAAATGAAAATAGAATGAAAAGTTAAATAAAACAAGTTTCCTTTATAACATGAAAAGAGTATGTAACAGTGCCTGTCTGACATCCTGTTAACTGGTTGTGTGATGATAGCACAGACAAATTTTAGGCTGTCCTTTAAATGCACTAGTTAACTGTTGCATCCCATGAAATAGAGCAGTACTTAATGTCCCTTGTACAAAGAATGCCTCAAAATTTCTCTGCTGTTATACCGCTAGACGAGCTTTCTTTGATGAATCACACATATAACATTTTCTTGCTAATAAAGGTACTCGGATGATGAATATACTGTAAATTTATTTGTTAAACAGCTTTTCTGTTCGGATTTCCATCGTAAATCCAAATGAAAGCCACTTCCACAGCAGTAAAACACCTCTGATTAAATTGAATTTACATACAGAGAGATACGGACCAGCTACAGAACCCAGGGCACTGATGGCAGGCCCTGGTGTCAGAGCAGTGTGGTACTCGTGGGGCGGCCTGGAAACCGCCATATGAGCCCGGCTCACTCCGAGTGAAAGGGGCTCTCTCGACATCTCGTGGCATCATTGTAATGTGACTGTCTCATTCCATACACCAAAAGATGTAAATGAAGGCCGAGAATGGCCGTTGTTTACATTGTGTCACTTATTATGTATGCGTCAGCCTACGAGCTGGCACACATGATGAATGCACATATTTTAAGAAATATTGCTTAGGAAAGCAGGGGACAGGAGTCAATTACTAATTGGTGATCTACCAGGCAAACAAGGAGACGTGCACAGCCCTTATTGCATCACATAAGTCCCGACTTCTGCGTGGGTAATTGCTCTCCTGAAACATTACAGGCCTCCTGCACATTATGTCTCATTAACCAGAGCCACAGTGTGAAGCTAGAATTATTACCTACAAATGATCTGCCATAGAATGCAAGCCTCCACAGTTTCACCATTCTTTTTGCCAATACGGTGTGGTGCTGATGAAAACTTAGGTTAGTGAGTCTACTAGGCAACTTAGTAATGTGCACATAGCCATCTTGGTTCACTAATATATCCTTTTAACAGTGCGATCCCTCTCCTACCGTCCGATTAGGAAATTAATTATCAGTGTTATGTTTCAGGCGAGCCTGATCACATGACCATGTTTAGCTCAGCATTTAGTCTCCCACAGAGATAACTTAAAGTGAATTATCTTTCACCCAACATCACTTATCAGCATCACTGAGTTTCCAAGGTCAGGGCATAGCAGGGGTCGGTCTGAGGTCACTTCCTGGCCTCCTGAGTTGTTATATTAGACGCTCCAGTAGCTACAACAGTTAGTCTGGGACAGATACTGAGTGCACTGCTCAGCAGATCATGTGCACAGCAGTGAGTGCCACCTATGGGGAGGAGTGTAATTAAACTCAGGTCACACTAATTAATCCTGCTGGTAGCACTCATACACTCCTTTCCCTCTATTCCTCCCACACACAAACACACATACACTTACATATCTATCATATAGACTTTCTACATGCTCTGCTGTTGTGCTTCACGTTCAAACCAGTAACCAATCTTTCCAAGTTTACTTCTTAATGGTAGAAAAGAAGCGCTGAGAGGATGAAGAGCAAAGGAGCCCTCAGCCATTCGGCTGCAGGGCTCCACACCCGCAGCAAAAACATTCACCAGACGCCACACGACCCCGGCGTTGGGGATGTTAAAAACATGGCAGACGCTGACTGCTGTCAGATGCCACTGTGACAAACTGAGACAGGCCTTTCTGCACGTCCTCTCTATATTTTCTGTGCGTCTGGACGCTGCGATGACAGGCTAGTCCCGTGCTGCATATGTGGCGAGGGTGGGGTGTGCCAGGCGAGCAGGAGACAGCCTGCAGGATACCCCTTAAGTACCGGCACAAAGGGCTGGCGTAGCTTGCACGTGTATTGCTGCCCTAACACACCAGCGAGGGGGGAAACTCTCCTTCTTTATGAAGGACTTGTTTCTCCGCCTTGACTTCAAACAGTTGCGGTGTTTCATCCACCAGGTCTGCATTACCGAAGCAGCTAGTAGGAGAGAGGCAAGCAGCGCACTGTGTGCCCCCTGTCAGAAAGGGGGTGGCGGGAGGTAGCAGTACAATCAGAAGAGCATTGCCCTGTTTGGTGGCTCTAGTGGGATGCTGGGATGCAGCCTCGGAATGAGTGTGAGCTGATTTATGGGATGGATGATGTCAGGGATGTGATGGAAGGGGGAGAACTGGGAGGGGACAAGGACACAGAAAACACTGTGACGCGTACATACTCGCACGCACACACACACACACACAGGCTAGTCTAACTCAACTACAGTTATACTACTGTTACTATAAACGCACACATACAAGTCTAGGAAAAGCGATGGTATAACCGATCCCCATGACTCAAAAAGATAAAAAAAATATCCACAGGATCATTTAGCGATGCACCATCTGCCGGCACAGCACGGGGGAGGGCAAAGGGGGCGGAGCAACGGTGATGGAGGGAGTGGGGAAGAGGGAGAAGCAACGAAGAAGAGAGATTTTGGGGACAGAGGAGGCTGGGAGGACGGGGAATACACAGTCAGCCGACCTGGAGCGGAGGAGAACGGGGGTGGTTAGCAGAAGGAAGGGAGGAAGGCGAAGGAGGACGAGAGAGAGAGAGACCGTGTAGCAGGCAGGGGGTCAGATTGTCAGCATGCAAGAATAAGCTGTGCTGCTACGGCAACATCTCAGTATGGTAATCTGGAACATAGACACCCCTTTCATACACATTTTAGATATTTGATGTTTATGAAACACTTTTAGTACAAAGAATTACATGTCGATTATGTTAAAATGTGGCTATTTCAACACAATTCCTGAATCTAACATCTGAATGCGTTGAATTTACATTTATTTAGCAGCTGCTTTTGTCCAAAGTGACCTACGAGCGAGGCCCGCCAACTTGTGCAGACAGGCCCTGCTTCGAATGTTTAGTAAGAGCCGTCAGCATAAAACACATGCACACACACACACACACACACACACAAATCCAAAGCAATCGATCATCATAAACAGTGAACTCAAACGTCTCCACAGGCAAAGAACTGGGAGGTAAAGGCAGCACATGGGAAAAAACGGATAATAAATACCTGAGTGAGTTAAGCCGAAAGAGCCAAGCCGGGAACAGGCACGACAGCCCCCCCAGCGGGAGGGCCGGCCCCGGCCTCATTACTCATTTATCGCTGCATTTAATGCCCATATTGATGGCCGGTGCATATCATTTATTAATAGGTGTCACTGACGGACAGGGAGCAGAGGTTCCTTAGAGACCAGCGCAGAAACAGCCTTCATTACCCAGGAGAGCCTAGCCGGTCTGGCCAGAGGGGGAGCAGAGCATCGCTTCCCAGGCGCTGCACACTGCTTTTGTTTGGTTATTACTGCAAAGGACAAAGGGAATATAAACTTAGTTTTAAAGGCTAAATAAAGTACAAGGGTGCAGATACCAGACTGGGAGCACAGAAATAAATCCTTCAAAAGTTTTTTGTTACCTGGGTTGATTTCAGAGGTCTGGATCAGACCTGTGCTCTAATGTCAGCAATCCCATTTCTGGGGGATTAAGGACCTGACCGAATGTAAGAGTTCAGAGAACACCAAGTTTTACTTCAGTAGCTTGGAAAGTGTATCTTCCCTGTCTTGATCCACTATTCCTTGGAACCTCTGGACCTGCCGTGTCCCGGCCTTGGGAGATTGCATGGGGTTATTTAGAGTACTAGCCTATGTATCAGTCTGCACACTATCCAAAAGTACAGACAACTTAGCACTGCTTTGCTGTCAGTCAGGTCAAGGTACAGGGCTGCCTGTCACCTCAACAGAAGCACGTGAACCAAAAAAGAAATACATCCACAAGCACATGGCCATTGTTTTCTACACCTGAATCATTTCCTTTGCTGCCCTGGCAAATCCATGGCCACTCTAAATGGATACTTCTGCTGCTCTTGCCGCCAGAAGAGGTCCAGATGCTCATCATCCTTTTGGCTCGTCTAGGGGGAAAATGTCTGCCCAGGTGCATGTATGGCCCCTGGAGCTCCAGCCTGCTGTATCGCCCGCAGCTTTCCAGCCCAGACGGGCTGGCATTTTGAGCCCAGGCTTTGGCTCAGACCCATCTCTCTGTGCTGCTGATCTCCGTCTCGGCCGCCCACTCCCCCAAACCTCCCCCCCCCCACCGTTCTGCTTGATCGTTCTGCATTTCTTTTGGCTTTGTAACTCCACTTCTTCTCTGCTATATATGCCAATAAAGTTGTCCTCCTTTAATACTGCTTAACTTACTACAGATATTTCCTTCTTCCACATGCTACCCCTCATCCCAAGTATCTTAACCCAACTCCCATAAACACATAATAAATTTGTCCGGCTGTACCCCAGCAGCCCCAGAGGGATTCTCCGCCCTTCCCGCCCCGACACCCCACACATGCGGGTCACTAGGCACAGCTGTGCTGTGGGGGGAGGGGCAAGGGGCCAGACCCTCCGCTTGTATCCAAAGTGTCAGAGAAATGCATTTGGCTGTGAAATCTGGGTATGCACTGCCCCCTACACCCGACCGCCGCCCACGGCGTGCTGGCCGGCATGGCCCACCGCGCTCCAAAATGGAATGTCTTTTTCCAAACAGCCGTTCCCCTGCAAACGGTCGCTAATGTGCAGCCGCCCGCATTTAGCGTATCTCAGTGTAATCAGCAGCAATTCAAAAATCAAGGTCCTTTTCTGAATGTCCCCACTGATTTAATAAAACTCCACTCACCATGCTCTCATTCTTCAGAAAGAAAGAGCTCTGATATCGAAAGACGGGAGACCTAAACGGTATAAGGGCTCAGTGCAGTCGAAGGCAGCATGTACAGTCATTTTCACTGCCTCCGCCCTGGGTCATGCCTGACATTATCCGTCTCTGTCATTAATCCTACGCAGCATCTGCACTTCAGGCGTATCCACAAATAACTGAGCAGTCTGATTTTTGACACCCTCCGGTCTTTTTCAGTAGAATTGCCTTTTAAATTACTTTAATGGGAAGTTTTGAGGTTCATCGACAGGTGACAAATGCAAAATAGCTTGTGGTGACAGTTTAGGAGCGATGAGCACTGAACGATAGAAGGAAGCAGAGGCACATATTCAGCTGCCCGAAAGTAAAGTACACAGCGGCTATGCAATACCTACACGTAACAGGCTTAGGCTACAGATTCGACCAGGGCTGCGTGGCTAAACGGAACAGGGAGTTGTACTGCAGCACAATGCATCTGGTATCCTTCCACCACAAGGGCGAGGGTGTAAAATGGATTGGCATGTAGACCGGATGCTGCAGGGGTGATTAATAAAGAGATCAGTCACCTTTAAAAGTGACGCACCACTCAGAAAGCAGAGCTTGCTGGCCTGACCTGCGAGGTGTAAAGTAGGTAGCCAACGTGAAAAGGAAAGCTGCATTATCATAGGCTTCAATAAACCGCTGCAAACTACAGAGCGCGTCCCCCAGCTGCCTTGTGTGGATCTGTTAACAGACAGCTTTCACTTAAGAACACAATTTGAAGAGCTAACAAAATGCATCTCAGTTTCTCCTGCGTTTAAAATCACAGAAGAGCAGACAGTGAGTTTTTACCTCTGTATCTTTGAATTTCAAAAGAAGCCAAAACAGTTACAAGCAGAACATGTTTGACTCACAGGGTCTCTCTCTCTCTTAGGTGCTACCATAATACTCACCCACACAGAAGCACGCACACAAAAACGCACTCAACTTACAAGGAGGGGACATCATTCTCCTACACAAAATGAGCCGCAGTCATATCCCCTACACACATCAATCCTTACATTAGCCAAGTGCACATGCACTCACACGCAGCCCTGGTTAAAATAAGAGACTCTCTGTCTGCATGATTGACTTAGCTGCAACAGTAAAGCCTGACTGCCCAAACCCTGACATTTAATGCAGATAGCTGGCCCAATTCTATTTATGAAAGCTCTGCTTACAACACACACACACACACACACACAAACACACACTTGTATTCATACCTTTGTGGGGACCATCCATTTATTTCTATGAGCAAAACCCTAATCCCAACTATGACAACCTTTAACCCCTACCCAGCCCTAACCTTAACCATAATTAACCAAACAATTTTTAGTTTTTTGATTGCAGTTACAGTTTTTTTATAAAATTGAGTTTCCCTTGTGGGGAATGAAGAAATTGTCCCCACAGCATCCAAATAACAGGGTTTTACCACATCATGGGACATGTGGTTCCCACAATGCAATATATACATGACCCACACACACAGACACACTTCAAAATCATGTCTCAAACAGCCCACACAAATGATGCACCCCAACTGAACAAGAAAGAAGTCACCACTTCATGCCTCGTAGCTCCTGGTCGGATATGCGTATTCTCTATTAGCGAAAATACACCAAATGCTCGGTAAAATGAGTATTATATGAGTATTTACAGCCACATTTCCCCATAACAGAGAATGAGATCGGATGAGATAGACATGAATCTCTGGGATATGGCTGTGATCACAGAGGGGTTTTATGGACGGTGCCAAGTTACTGGAAGAAAGGTCAGTCTACATGCAGGTGATCTTCACATGTGTGTGCACACACACATACACAAACACACACAATTATGTGAAGCTCAGCTGCTGTATGTCATCTCACATGCACTGTTCACCCAAAAAAGCATGTAATACAGGCTACAAATGCCTCTAATGCACTTTCTCACACTGCTATGTCCAAACATACACACAGAGAGGACCAATCAGAAAAACACCCTAACAGATGCTGATTTCTCCACGTCTGCTCTTTTTGTTTACTGCCGGCAAAGCCAAATGGACTCTGCCGCTCCGCTTCACGTGCTGTAGGGAACAGAGAACCCAGCAAGGCAAGCTCTGTTAACGGCAGACTCTGGAAGCCAATAGCCATTAATCAGTGCAGTACCAGCCATGCCATAGGGGCTTCCTGGAAGGGGAACAGGGACCACAGTGGCCAAAGAACGAAGCTCTGTCGCTACAGCACCCTCCAGCTTCAGCTGTTGATTCTGTTAGCTTCTCCATTCTGTCATTATACTTAAATCTGCAGAAATTGTAACATGCTTAGTTGTGACAGGGTCTGTTACAGCTTATCCTCTCTCGAAACATATAGGTCGCTGGATAATCGTTAGTTTGCTCTGGCATGTGACACAGCCAACTGCAGTCAAACACTGCTTTCCGCTTCATTATTGCCAACAGCCAACCGTAATAAAAATAAGACAACACAGCACACAGATCATATCCATCCTACCCTTCTGAAATCCCACAGCTCCTAGCGGGGGATCAACAAACTATAAATGTCATTTATGCAACTAAAAAAAAAATCAGTTCTAAGTATTCAGGTGCCAACAAATATACCTGTGCATTTAAGCACCACTATTTATTTTATTGATATGTACTGTTGTGTATCATCCAGTATAGAAACAGGCCTTGGTGCTTCAGTAGCGAGCATGAGAATGTAAGGCAATGTATACAGTGCAAGGAATGGAGGAAGACTCACTGTCTGTGCAGGGTGGTGGCTGGGCTGGTGCTGGAGCTGTCCGTCCGGTCCAATCTCTCCCTGTCTTTCTCCCTGTCCACTGGGGCCGATCCACAGGAGAGTCCGCGTGAGAGCCTGGTGTGCACACGCCGGTCCCGGGCCGGCACCGGGGGAGGGGGAGGCGGGCCAGTGCTGGCGTTGCTGTTGTGGGAGTGGGCCGTGTGGCTGGGCGTGGAGGCTGCAGGGTTCTGGTGGACCGACCTGCTGGGCTCTGATGCGCGGGGCTGGCGGTCTAAGCGGAGATCCTTGTTTTCTTGGCTCAGCCGGTCCAGCTGGACCTCCAGCTCCTCAATCCGCCGCCTCTGAGTTTCCAGGAGCTTCTGCTGGCTCTCAATGATGTTGTTGAGCTCAAGAAGGTACTCAACAGCCCTGTTGGGGCTCTCCGGGCTGCCCTGACCTGCGTCCATGGTCAGGGGCCTCACACCTGGCTAATCGCAGAAGCAATTACCCAGGATTGCTCTGAGAACGTGTCCCCCCCCCCACTGAGAGCAAGTGGGGGGGAGAGGACTATCAATGAATGGTCTGACAAAGGTGGGTCACCGATCTGTTTTTCACGCTTCTCTCCCTATGAGTTATGGTGGAATAGAAAACATCCAGTTTACACTGTCTTAACTTTTGGACTGTTAAGAATTAAATGTTCTTGTTGAGATAGAATCCATAAAGAAAGGAATTCTACGTGTGTGTGTTTCTGTGTGAGGGAGTTGGCGTGGTTCTTTCACATGTAACCTGCATGTAACCAAAAATGAGGTCCAGTGAAGTGAATCGTCGATTTTTCAGGAGGATGAAGACAACAGTGTTGTGAGGAATGACATCATAACCTGTCAAAGTCTATTACTTTTGAAATATACTATGTATTTTTTTTTTGGGGGGGGGGGGATAATGGGATTACTGTATGTCAGGAGGGGAAGAGACAGGCGCTTGTAAACCGTCACTGTCTTCTAGT
>JAODKC010000107.1:12649553-12674106 GCA_026777985.1 Mormyrops attenuatus | reverse complement strand
CCCCCCCCCCCCCCCCCCCCCCCCCCCCCCCCCCCCCCCCCCCCCCCCCCCACCACCCCCCCCCCCCCCCCCCGGGGACTCCGGTATGTCAGGAGGGGAAAAGACAGGAGCTTGTAACCCTTCACTTGCTTCTCTTCTACTCCCCAAAATTTATTTCATTGGCCATATTTTCAAAAGGTCACCAACACGGGCAAGGTCAACAAAATCAATTCACGAGAAACTGGCTCCAAGTATCTGAGTGAGCGTAAGTAATCCAGATAGAGGTGAGATTTATTTCCGTCTATAGGTGGCTCTGCAGTATCTGTTCATGCAGTTACTCCCGAGTGGCTGCTCCTTTAAAAAGTAAAACTGTGGTTTTTATGTTTGGCTAATCAATGCCAATCAATGAATCCGCTGAAAAAAAAAAAATCTAAAGCAAATACTAAGCCTTCCATCCCATGGGGGGGGGACCGAGAATAAGGAATATGAAAGAAGAAATGCTTAAAAAAAAATTAAATCGGAGAGAATGCAAGCTACATATGTCCATAGTAACAAATGGCTGAGCATCCCAAACTTCATCTCCATCAGAGTAAAGCCATCTTCTTCTACATCCATCGCTTGTGCAAATTCGCCACCCCGCTCAGCATCTGCACACGTCCTCCTGTAGTGTCCCCCCTCTGCAGCTGACCACAAAGTGCTCCCCTTAACCGCTACTCACTTCAGTTTTCTAATCTGCAAGGCACGCACGCACGCACTCACACACACACACACGCTCTCACTTTCTCACACACATACACACACTCACACACACACACACACTCAACTCCCCCCAGAATCACTCATTGCCTTATTTCTTGGACACACAGACTCGTCATCTCCCTTATGTTGACTCACAAAAAAAAATTATTTGTTCGCAGTACACATCGCTTACTCTCTGGTTTTCATAACACTAGGCTCTGAAAAGGTCCCATTTCTCTCCTTTCTCTTCGAACGACTCATCAACATTCCTTGAATCCTCCGGTTGATTCTTTTTCCTTACCTATATCTATTAATTCCGTATATGCTTAAATAGTAGAACACTGATCAGATGCCCAAAAATAAATGAAAAATAATATGTTTAGATGAAGCAACGATATCTTTTCCAGTCCCCCTCGTTTGCTCCTCCGTGTAACACCTGCTTCCACCCTGGCTGGCGCTGCGGAGATGGAGAAACGGCGAATAGGTGGGCAATAAGGATGAACAACAGACCAGAAATTCTTTAACTGCTGTCAAGATGTCTTGTATAAATTTTCTTCTCGGTCGTTCCAGAGCAGTCTTCTTAACTCTTCTGCTGGTATCCACTTCAAACGTCAGTTTTTATCGGGATATCCCCGCTCCGACGGCCGAATGCGGCTCTCGGACGGTGATTCAGCTCGAGGAAACGCCAGCTATTGAACGGCGAAGGCGAAGCAGCGCTGTAGTCCGTTCTCTTCAAATGCATGCAGATTAAACAAAAATACATATGAAAATATATATATATATTTATATAATTAAGCTGTCATTACAGAATCCCAAACAGACTTGGGTCGTTTCCCCATAATTATTACGGACTAATTATAAAACTGTTCTTGCAGATTCAATTTATTTTCCATTAAGGAGGTAATTGGGTAAATCATTTATGCATTAATAATATTAATACATATATGCTCCGGTTAATCATGCTGTCTTTACAAATGATGCATCGTTTCTAAGTATATATTTCAGTATATTCATCATATGATATTCACTTCTTTCTTTGCGCCAGTATTTCTTCATGCGTATTTCCGCGACGCTCTATCCGAACGAGATGAAAGTCAAAGCCGTCCCACAGTCGCTAAAGGTATCGGATCCATACTCGGGGAAAGCGGAATTGCGAGGCAGATTCCCATCCCCGCCCGTCGGCTCCTACTGCTGCACCTGCCGCCCCCCTCCGCCATTCCATTCCGCTGCGCCGCAGAGCGCGCGAACGCGCGTCAGTCAGTCAGTCGCTTGAGCTGGCTCGCGGTTCCGCCGTGAGCGTGTCTGACTGGAGCGCGGGAGACGCGCCGGCAGATCCTACGCTGGTCTCTGACTCGGCGGAGAAGCGCTGCTTCCTCTTATCCGGCGATATGACGTTAAATGGCGAAGCAGCTATAACTGGATATTGCTAGGAAACCAAGCAGCCGCATCGGCCATTTTGGACCTAACGACGGAGGACTTTTAATTGAACGGACAGCTCCGGACTGAGCCAAAATGGCCAGTGCGGGTCGTTTATCTTTCTGTCTCCCCGCCACCCGCCTGCCCAAAACTTTCCAATTGAAATTTAAAAATTCATGACACTTAGTATTATTTAGTATTAATGTTTGAAAAGTACTGAAGTTTCCTGAAAATTAGTACATGTTTTTAATTTAAATCTTTTTAGATAAAATCTATTGGCTATTTGATAGGCTTCCTCCATATTTTTTTTTTAAATTAAAACCATATTAATTAAATGTGTGCCAGTATAGAATATGTTTTGCTGCCGGCGCTATTGTGCATCTTTTCTCATCTGTGTTAGACATACAAAGCTCATTGACTGACCATTTAAATTTCAAATGTAGTTTCACTCCATGGAGATCTGGGAGCCACTAAGGCAGTGTGGTACTCCCTTTAGTTACCTAACCGGTTTCTGTGTGTGATTCAGTTTAACTTGTTTTACTGGACAAATTTGCACTACCTAAGCATTTAATACACAATATTCAAAACAAACGTCAATAAAAGTCCATGTCATGTTTTTGTTCTACATGAAACTGTGCACAATGTTTAAATGTTTCAAATTAAAATGTTTTAAAGTGTTTTTTTTCTGGGTAGTATGTGTACACAATACAACATAAGTATGTATATAAAATATAAACTAATAGGAATTTCTTCTGTTCTGCAAAAACTTCCTGATACCTTGTTGGATGGCTTAGAAGAACACTGTTTCAGTTCCCAAACCTGTCCTCAGGAGCACCCAAGACATACCATAAATTCATAAAAACAGTGAGGTATTGATTAGCCATACATTTAAAATCACCCCTGTATTTTCAGCAAGCATTAAAGCAACCATGTGTTTCTTAACTCAACCACTAGTACACCTTGTATAGCTAATCAATAATAAAGTGACTTTAAAAAACAAACTAAATTAATTAATTAATTGAGCTGGTGAAGAAATTTTGAAAAATCATGGAATGTCTGGGGTGCCACTGAGGAGAGGTTTGGGAACTGAAGCAGTGCTCATCTAGTCGTCCAACAAGATATCAGTAAATTTCTGGAGAACTGAAGAAATTCTTATGAGTTTTTATTGCATTATTCTTAATTTGCATATGTTATAATGCTAAATTGTGTTTTTTGCTCTAAGCAAAAGAGTACTTACTACCCAGATAAATAGCTTTAAACATTTCGTTTGACTGCCTAAGACTTCTGCACAGTACTGCGTGTGTGTGTGTGTGTGTGTATATATATATATTTGTCTAGGTATGGAATTCAGTAGGAACCAGCACAATCCCTCCCTTGAATCACAGTTTGTATTGTTAGCAGGTTTGGTTTTGAGGAAAAGTACTGTGTTCTACACTCCCTGTATCTGTCATTCCTTAAAGGAAAGCATGGTTCCCCATCAGCCTTTTTATCTACTGCGACATGAGCACAACCTCTGGCAGCCAGGAGTTCTTCTGTCAGCAAGTTCCATTCCCCATCCTTTGCTCACAGATCCTGCATGTGGTCATCATTTCAGTTTGCTTACCATTTTTCACTATGCATGAGTTGGCATTTGTAGATGGAAAACACTAGCATTTCATTTGGTTTTCTTGTGTGAGTTCCTTTTAGTCATGGTGTGTTTGTGATTAAAGTGAAGGTACTAATTGTGTGATGTGTGCTAGTAGGTCACTGTTAGTACTCTTGACTCTTGCTGGAGTTCAGCTCCTGATATTGCACAACTTTATGAAGGTATAAGTATATGTTTTTCTGTCTCTTTCTGTTTTCTGAATAATGATAACTCAGACTGTAACTGTTTACAGCAATAAATTAGGGTTTTTCCTGCCCATATAGATTTATTTGTATTTTTTAAGGAAAACTAAGCACATATATAGGAATCTCTACCCACAATCCTTGTGCAAACCTTTAGTCTTCTCATGAACTCCTGTAGGAAGTAAAAATATGGCACCCAAGTATCTAGCTGCCTGGCACAACCTCAGGGATAGTAAAAGTTATGGTTTAATAAAAACATTTTTATTATTTTTAGCTGATGCATCAATATTTTCTGTCTCTCTGCACACCCACTAGTCCTTATGCATTGCAAATCCAGAGTAGTTTTGCAGTGAATGTCATGTCTTCCAGCAGCTTTACGGTGCATACTTAGTGCAACGCTTCCTCACTGTGAGGGCCACCATCTGGTTTCTCTTCAGCAGTGGTCCCAAATCATCTTCTATTGAGGTGGCAAAATTGGGATGGAAATGAGCTTGCATTGCAAGGGCACTCAGGCCCTTCAAATGTACAGGGTGTTGGCGCCGCAGGCCACCTTGGTGCTGACACGCTGAGCCAGCATGCTAGGCCGCTGCTTCTTGGAGCTTGCTACTCCTGCTCTAAATGTGTTCAAAGACAGTGACAGCTTCCATTCAGTCTACTTGCTATGTATCTGTCAAGATAAAGATATAAGAAAGGATATCAGTCTGCCATGGGCTAGTCTCCCATTTAGGGGCAGCGTTTCCTAATCTGGTCTTCAGAGACCCCCGTAACCATTGTTAGACCACCTCCTGGGGGTGGGAGGGGGCAAAAACATGGACTGTCCGGGGGTCCCCAAGAATCAGATAGGGAAACACTGATCTAAGGTATTGCCCTGCTTGTGCCCTGTGCCAACTCTGGCTAGGACAAGGAGTCAGAAGACAGATGGATGGTCAACATATCACAATAACAGTCCACTTATCTCCAAACATTGCAGGGCAGTGGGAGCCCACAATATGCATACAACCAAGGGCTTTTCAGAGATACCAATTGTCTTTGGCCTGTTGGAGGAAACCTATGCAACAGTGGGAGAAAATGTGAACTCCACACACAGAACATGGGGGACAAAATCCCAACCCTAGAAGTTTTAGGCAACAGTTCTACCCACCAAGCCAAATGACAAGCAAATTATATATTTGTGAAAGAAGAACTGATGCATTAGGTTTGCATCTCCTGTTCATCCCCCCCCCCTTCCCCACCCCCCAGGATTTCACCATCTTGTTGTCCAGATCTGTGCTACCCACCAGCACACTGCATTCTGCTCTGCACTGATCCAGCGTCCTTCTCTACCTCCCACATATTGTCCCCTCTGGTCACCTCCACCACCGTGGTTTGAGGTTGACAACACACACAGCCGGGCTGATGCAGGAGAGAGAAAGAAAGAGAGAGAGAGAAAGAGAGAGAGAGAGAAAGAAGTGAAAGAGAAGAGTGAAGAACTGTCTGAAATTACTATCTCTTTTGCTGTTTGTTTATGAGAAGTTAAAAAAACACTGTCATAATACACTACATATTATTTACTAAATATTCAACTAAACTCCATACTGCATATTCGATTGAATTGTAATATCATATGTGCCAGCATAGGATAAAACAATTTGCTTTTCAGTACTACCTGTGCATATGGCTCAGCGATTCATTCACCTCCACTACTCTCAGCTGGATCCCTACTAACAATGGACAGACTGGTACTTAAAAATGTTTCGTGTGTTTCTGAGTCCAAATGCTTTCTTTGTGAGAGTCGCCTCAGTCTCAGGTACAGAGGGCAACTGCGTTCAAAACTGGTGAAGCAACAGGAAAAATCTCACAATGTAGGAGAGCCTGTGTTGCCATTGTTTGTGCACAGCAAGGCATACTGTAGTGCTCCACTTCCTAATGCAGAAGCCAAGACAGACAGGGAAAGGATGTAAAATGGCAAAAATAGGGGAGTGAAAAGCAAGAAGGAGATGTGAATTCTGGTTCTCCCACACAGCAGTCTTAATTATTCAGCTGCAAAAAGTGATTCACTCCCGTTCATTCTCTCTATCATTCTTTCAGCTTAGTGGCCGCAATGTGGAACATTTTTTCTGGCAGCATTTTCTGTTCTTATAAAAGTCAGAAGCATTCGTGAACTACTTTGATTATTTACACTCTCATCCAAAGTCTGCTGGCTTTCCTTCTTGCTATAAACAGAAATATGAAGAACCATGAATTATTGCATGGTTTCCTCAACATGAGGTCTCACTGGCAAGCTGACTGGGCACAAGACATTTTGGTGCCATGAATTTCTCAAGTGTTTTCTTCATGGTGTGGTGGCTTATCTGGCTTCGGAGGGAATCTGGGTCCCCACACATTACCTTCTAGAGTTGCCTTCAATTTATCCATCTCCCACTGGGAAGGATGTCAGAGGGGAGGCCACATGCTGGTATTTCAGGTAGCCTTGGCAGTAGGCAGTAGGCACAGCGTCGTCACCTAGGCCTTCCGGCTTGCCCCTGTCGCACAGTCTCAGGGTCTGCTCTGCTGAGGCAATTCATAGTCTACCATGATGTCACTGGGGCTCATAGCAATCTGCCTCCTTAAGAGATGAATAGCTGTTCATGGTAGACCATGGTATCACATCAATATCCAAATGGATTATGTAATCATTTCTAACACCTCCCCCCTGCTCCCAGTGCAGTCGTTCCCGTGACTCCAAATGTCCATGCTGCTCGTCTGAGGTTAGTGAAGGGATTTGCCTTCCCCACAGCACCCGCATGCCGTTTCTTGCGCCTGTTCCCAATGATGCTTTTTATGTCAGGATTGAGTCCAGTTCTATCTGTCAGCCTCCTGTCTGTAATTACGAGGCCACAGGCCGCATTAGGTATGCAGGAATTTGCCTTCCAAAAGCGCTCTCATGTTTGGAGCCCTCCTGCATCAATTCTCCTCACTTTTTTCCCAACGGTGGGGGGGCCTTGTCCTGAATGTCCTTCCCCTCCTGCTGTTCATGTCATAAATGTTGGACACAGTGCCCCATCCCCCCACCCATACATGTTCACTTGTATCTGCCTTGCAAGCATACTGTGATGCACAAGCATACAAGTTACCATGGGATTCGGAAGCGGGGAGGGGTTTTCGAGGAATAAGACCACAGAGAAACTGAATTTAGTGCACAACAAAGCGGGTTTAGAAGGACCGACTTGTCAGTCACAGGGGAGATTTACACTACTGCGTCTGCAGCCAGCAAATGAAAAAGCGCTTTAGAGGCAGTCGGGGAAGACAGCAGAAAATGAATACAGTTTGGCTCAGAGTGATCCTGCAAACCTTCCGGAGCTCCGTCACCTCAGCAACAAGATGCGCATGCCATTCAAATGCGCAGGAGTTTCCCTTTTTATCTCACATTTACTAATTAATTTGAAATGCATCCACTATGGCTGTGGGTGTGTGTTGGTCAAGCAGCGTATATGTGGATCGGGTGGGGGGGTGCTGCGGCTCAGACACACTGCAGGGAGATGGGGGGGGGGAGCCTTACAGCAGCACAAGGGAAGAGTGGGGGACTCAGGTTGCAAATTCGGGCTGCTTGGATGCTGCTCCAGACTGGCCCAGAAGCTGCCATCACCTCCCTCATTCACCTGGGGGCTGGTTGGGTGACCTAGAGCAGATGGAGGGGGATGATGGAGGGAAGAGTAGAAGAGGCAGCAGAGAAGAGGCCTGGGGCCTAGAAGAACTGCAGGTTCTGATTCATCTCCTATCTCTTCAGAATCCAGCTACGTCAGCCTGTCCAGGGCAGGTCTGCCAGCCTCCATCATAATCTCAGAGCAACAGGCATATCTAATAAAAGTTCACGGTAACTCAGGTTGGATTCCTCCCCCCACTCTGTGTCTGAGGAGTTCACATGTTCTCCCAGTGTCACATAGATGTCCTTCAGGCACTCCATGCTTCCAAGACGTGGAATCAGGTGTTTTGACATTTCTAAATTGCCTGAGGAGTTGGATTGTGAATGTGAGGGTGAGCCCTGCAATGGCCTGGCATCCTGGTGGGGTGTACCCCTGTCTCGTGCCCAGTGCTGCCTGCAATGTGCTGCAAAGTCACTAGGGTGTTCTCCATGTCACCATACCATCCATCTTGGATGGATAAAAATGGATTCGTACATTTTTTGAAATACTAAGTCTATATTTAAATAGAAGATTTAAATAGTTTATTGTCATGGCAGTAGATGGCGCTGCCAAAAAATGCAAACACAAGAACTGAGAAGTCAACTGAAAAGTGCCAAAATTATCACCTTAATAATAAAACAACCTTCTAACCAGTTTTACGATTTGTGTATACGTGCATGACCACCGCAGTAGTTTTTATTGATTCTTACATTCATATGGACATTGGATTGTGAGTGCCTGGGGGGGGCACATTCCCAGCTTGTCAGTTTTTCCTGGTAAGCCTGGGATGTTTGTAGCTCAGTAGGAGAATATGGCCTGGGATTAGGGTCCCACATTGTAGGGAGGACGTTACCCTGTCTTCTGAGCAGCACAACAGGCAGTTTGTTTCTGTCCTGACTCCCTTGCAACATCATGCTACGTGTATGATCACTGTAGATGTTGTAACCCTGGAAATTCTAAGAATTGTCGCCCCGATCTGAGGGCATTCTGCCAGGGCTTCATTCTGTACGCTTTTGTAGCCGGTCTGATGTTTCCTGTGGCACTGTCTACCCTCCACGGCAGTGAAACCCGCTACACTGTTCCACAGACATGCCAGCAGGCTTTAAGTGCTAATGGTTCATTTTCCAGAGGTCTGGCGTTTCCTCCTCTACTGTCTTTCACACTTTACTTGTTCCAGTTTACTTTTTGCAAACGTAAGATGACGCTATTTGTCATTTCTAAGTGTATACTGACTGACAAGGCATCTGAGGCTCTGAAGGCCCAGAAGTGAGATGAGGAAATACCTCATTACGAGGACAGCGGTGTCCCCCCCTCCCCCACAGCTGAGCTCACTGTACTGTGCCATATATCCAGCACAGTGCACTGTCTGTACTTTCCTGCATCACTCCCCTGAAGAGCCTCCCACTCCAGCAGCGACTTGTCTTAGCAAAGAGTAATTAGCGGGAGCAGCTAGCAGTAGGAAAAGGAGATACAAATCTGCAGCCGTCACTGGAAGATAGAGGCTCCAGCAGCGGCCTACATGGGGGCGTCGCTTCCTTTCACACGTTTTGAGGAATATGTACCAGGTACCGATGGGGGGGCAAACAGGAGGAACGGCCGATAGCAACACTGAGCTGAGTTTTGACTTAATGCCGTGGTGTTTCCACGGCAATACTGTGTGGGCGCCGCACTTTGAAACCCGGAGGTCTGCACCACTGTGTCTACTCCGGCTTTCTGCAGACCGCACACGCTCCTACAAAAGCTGGGAAAATATGAACCCCTCAGAAACGTTAAGGGGGTCTAGTGCAGACAACGATGACAAAGTCAGCTTTCAGTGCCCAGCCTGGGGGACAGACCACAAAAACACCCGCCCTCCGGGAATGGAGAGAAAGACCCACCTATCAGCAAGGCCTGGTGTGTCTCTTTGTTGGGGTTTGCTTTGTCTGAAATCGGCTGCAAGTGGTGATGTGGCGTGCCTGCCTGTGTAAATGGACATGCTCCAAGCAGCTCGAGAAGTTGTGTGTGTGGGCACACATGTGGTTTGCGTGTGGATATTGGATGCTGTTGTTTAAACTCACTCATGCACGTTCGTATCGTTGGAGAGAGTTGTGTTCTCCTGATGGCCTGTAAATCAACACATGCGATCGTGAGAGTGAGTGGGCACATTTGTGTGGGCGTGTGCTTGTTATATCATCCACGATCGCTGCTTTTATTGTATATGTATATTACATACATACATGACTGTGTGAGTTATTTTCAGCTCAAGTTACCCTTTTCATGACATGTAATTACTTTATTTTACAAACATCCATAAATTAATTCCTTTATTGTCTAACCTCTCTACATATCTTCCTGCGGTGCCTACATGACATAGTGTAAAACAAATTATTTAGCAGCAGCGAGCTTTAACATAATGAGGATTTGTCATGGTTGCGGAGATTTATGAGGTGTTATTGAGGGCTATACTGCAAACCGATCTGTTTATCCATTATACATGAGCGAGTCCATTACATCTCCAGAGCAGATAAGTGAAGCAGAAAGAGGAGAATGTAGAGGAGTAAGGAAGACATACAGGCGAAGACACTAAAGGGAAATATGAATTTCAAGAAAAGGGGTATGGAAAGAGAGCAAGGAGAGACAAATGAAGCAGCGCATCAAAGTGTGGGCTGTATTATTTCCAGGTGAATGTTTTGGTGATAACTTTTTCATCGATACTACAGAAGATCAAACAATTTATAGACATCGCACATTTGCCACTGACGTCCCCTTCCTCTTGTGCAGGATGTTCCCCCCCGTGAGACATCTCAGCATGTCATCCATAAAAATAGAGTGTCGAGTGTGATAATTGTGAACGTGTGGGTGACGCATTTTGTCATACGTAGCATTTATGGGTTCTGACTCCTCACAAAGGTTTGTTTTTGGGTAACCGAATAAATGGACAATAAATCTGCGTTGACTTTTCCCCGTAATAAATAGAGTGAGACAGTTCAATATCTCATTTTATTGTTGCAAGATCTGCTGACTGTATGATAATTTTTGCTGGAGGGCGAGAATCAGGACGCGGGGATAAGGACACAAGGGGCAGTACATTAAACAGAAATACCACAGTGGCTTAAAGTCCACATCACATAAATGTTAAAACATTCTCTAAAGAGACACTTCTTTAGTCTTCTGACAAAATAAACAGCAACAGTTAATCTTCCAATTATATACTTTTCTAGCCTGAAAACTGGGCTGCCTGAGCCTCAGAGGATCATTAAGTGTTATTTAGACAGCTGTCAGCAGTTATCCCAAAAAAGCAGTGCAATCTGGAATTCACTGCATGGTCTGAGACTGTGAAACAGCAACATCCACATTTCTCTGTGTAACACTCCCACATAAATTAATTAAATGCACTTGACAGTCAGGGCATACTGCTAAATGGTTTTTCTAGGACCATCTGAAAAGGTACATTTGGATAAAATTATGCTGCTATGTATCTACTGCAGCATTAGTTGGGTTTATCAGTCAACATACAATGTTCGGTAACTCCAATCGGCATGGGGGGGCATACCTAGAGGAAACCCCATCATAACGTGAAGAGGACCCAGGTGGCGACTCGAACCCTGGACCCAGCCATGTGAGGCAACAGTGCTGACCACCACTGGTTCCTATAATGTAAAATTGTAAAATAATTGAATAATAGAGTAATGGTAAAATTCAATTAATTTTCAATTCGGAGAACATTATTAAAGCCAATTAAACCCTTGCAAACAATTACACTGGAGAAGTTAAGCGAGTGTGAAAAGCATGCAAAACAGAACCAAAGTGTTTGGTGTTTTGCGTCTCCTGGCAACATATTCAGTCACTCAGACTCTTACATCACCTACCTGGGACGTATTTATATAACTTTAACTGGATTTCTGCATCCCCCAAATTCGATCAGAACTTCTGCAGCATTTGAGAAAACATTCAAGATAATGAGAAAAGAATTTTTATCTAATTTTATTTCATATGTTAACCACCAACAGCCTAAAAAACAAATAGATGTTAGAAGTCAGCATCTGCAGATAAGATGTAGGTGGACAATTTACTGTAATTATACCCCGAGCGATACACAAAGGACTTACTAAGTGCCTTTTACAGATAAATAGAAATCTTCTGACAGTGGGATATAAAGCTCATCCAAACATAATTGTTACTGATTGTATGCTGTGTGCAGTACCTTCAAAAACAGGGCTGTACCCAAGAGGGTGCCAGTTCCACCTGAAGCACTTCAGCTCAGTTCATATCTTTTTCTGGTCCCCAGAGTACACTTAAAATCTTGAGACCATTTTTGGTCATTTTTGCTACCTCAAGAAACAGCTTTAGATCTAAAATGTTATTTGTTGGAAAGGGAAACAGGGAAATGTAAATATATTTCTACAAGGTTGCAGTCTTTTGCAGTCCATTAGGCTCCCACATACATATAGTGAGGTCCAGGGGCATCAGAAATGAGGGGGTGGGGGGGGACCCAATATTGGCAGTCACCCCTCCCCCAACTGTCTCACTCAGTTAAAATCATGTTTTGTTCTGAAGGGTTATCAGAGAACGCTTGATTGTTCATAAACTCGCTGTTTTACTCAGTTATAATTTAAGTTAAACATAATTCTCTGTGACTTTATAGATCTTAATAATCCCCAGCACACGTTGCTACTGGCAGGTATTTTTAGATGGAAAAGGTAGGCCAGCCCCCCCCACACCTGTTTATATTGCTCCTGTCTTGTTCTAGTTTGAATGGTAGAATATTTAAAAGCAGGCAGGTCCTCTTCTGGACATTGGCCAGTCCCGGTGGATAGAGCAGCATTTTGATCCAAGTCCAATTTATCATAATCACTGAGACCCACAGCTCAGCATTGCACTGCACAGCCCCAAAACAATCCACAAATCCAAATGCAGATGGATGTGGTAGTGGTTGGGTGCAGGGGCCTGACTGTCCATCGTGTCTCAGATTAAGACATTCTGGGCCAAAATGTGGAGATGTCTATGGTTCTGAAGTTGCTGCAGTTGGAGATGGTGCTATCCAGCTGCACTGTGTTAGCAAAGTCCCTTGTGATCTTCAGAAAACATCTTGAGTCCTGTCTCAGGGATAACATGCTGATGGCCCTTCCTGGTCTCTCCGCCTTCATTGACTGTTTCAGTAAAATGGTTTAATTTGCCGCTAGTGGATGATCTTGTTTTTTGCGCTTAGCCTGATTCCTATCAAATATTTTTGTGGTATTTGAATAGCTTTCTGGTTTTAGGTTATAGCAATGCTTTGTATAGCTTTTTTTTCCCCTTAATACTATTTTAAACTAAATACTATTTAGTGGTGTCAGGGTCAGCGCCCATCCAACCCAGTCCTATGTGTTCGGTCCCCCTTTGGCCAGCAGGTGTTGCTGGCCGTCCTGTTCCCTCTGTCTTTCTGTCTTCATACTACTCCCTAGTGTGTTTTCCCTCTTCCCAGGCCTGCTGCATAGCTCACTGGGCTGAGCCTGTAGCACCAAGGCTCTAACCTTGCAGTCATGGGATTGAGGTCAGTCTCACTTGTTTTGTTTACTGGTTTTCTGTTTTCTAGTGTTTCAGTTTTGTTTATCCTATTTGTGTCCAGTTTAATTCTGTTCTGCTTGTGTTTGTGTTAGTGTGTAGTTCCCAGTATGTAGTTAATGTTTCCTAGTTTTGGTATTAAAGTTCCCTAGTTGCTGTGCTTGGTAATTGTTAGTGAAGTTTCTCCACCTGTGGCCTATTTCCCTGTACTGTGCTCATTGGATAATTGTTTTGATGATTCACCCCTGCCTTTTGTTAGTCCTTGTTATTTGTGTACTTAAGTGCCTGTCTTTGTCCTGCACCTCAGTCTGCCATTATGAAATGTCATGGTGTAATGTTGCCCTGTGTTTGGTCCTGGTTCTGCACCCCGTGCTGCCCTGTGTTTGGTCCTGGTTCTGCTCCCCGTGCTGCCCTGTGTTTGGTCCTGGTTCTGCTCCTCGTGCTGCCCTGTGTTTGCTCCTGGTTCTGCTCCCTGGTTGTGTTCTCTTATGGTTTTTGTAGCTTAATTTAGTATTAAGTTCTGTTATAGTTTTCTGACCCCTTGTGGTCCTTTATTTTGTGTGATTTCCAGTGTTCTCTACTTCCCTTAAATAAATCCTTTTTGTTTTGGAGCTGCAAGTGGATCGTCACATCTTTATCTGCTTGCACTATGCCCCGAGTCTGTAACAAGTGGTCACTCAGTGGAAGCTCAGCTTAGCGGCACTTGTATCTAAGCTGGCTCCTTCACAGATGTATGCTTATGATGTATTAACTGCATGACTTTGACAAAAGATTCTGCTAAATAAATGCAAATGTGCTGAATGGATAATGACCTTCTCAATGAACTTTCATGTGGCCACCACAGTAAGTTTTAACAGTAATATCAGAGAATGAGAAACATATCAGTAGATTGAAACAATCCAGCTATGAGAAACATTGATGAAAAATGTCCATTGGTGTGAATGTGGAGTTTGTATGTCCTCCCGGTGTCATACAGTCATTTTAGATACTGAAATTCCTTCCAGCAGGCAAAAGACATACACTAATTAGTGTCTGTAAATTTCCAGTAATGTAATGTATTCTACCTTGTGCCCTATGTTAACTGCTATAGATTCCAGTCATCCCCCCCAACGTCCCACCCACACGACCAAGTATAGGATAAGCTGCTAGAAGACAAATGGGGTGAGTCTACCTACTCAACACCATTAACCATGTGCAAATGAACATGCTAAAAAGGTGTCTAGAGTGATCACTGTTAGTCCAAAGAACATTATTGTATGTGGGGAATACATTCCAATATTTTCTCTAGTATTTGATATTTGCTCTTTTTCCCGTTGGCACATTATAAAAAATGCATTTGTGTTTATTATAAAAACATAACATTTCTCCCTCCTCTCCTGCACCTTATTTTCAAGGCAAATTCCGTCATCTTTCCCCATTTGTCATTGTAATTATTGGCCAGGGTCCAATATACCCTCCGCCACTCTAGGTATGGGCTAAATATCAAGAATGCAGATTCAGAGGCTGATCACCCCTCATCAATCCCAGTCATTAGTCTCTGTCTTCATTCCTCTCCTGTACTGATGACAAGAGCATCTCTCTTCTAAGACCCCATGAGCTGCATATTATCTATAGCTGCTAGATTAATGCATTAGTATGTTCATAAATCAGGACCTGAAGTTTAATTTGTACAGCAGGGGATAGAATATGCATGTCAAAGTATGGATTAAGTTAAACATATTAAGTGCTTCTCACCAAACTTGCGGTAGCATCCCACAGTAACATGTCAACAGTGCCAGAGTAAGAATGACACAAATGTAGCAAGGACAGAGTACGCCCTCTGCTGGATGGTGGTGAACTTTTCTTCCTTTCCACAGACCACCCTGCAAAGGTCTTAGGAAGACCTTTCCACTACCAATGGCTTTTTGATAGATGACGAACATGCAATAAACTAACCCACTTTAAGCTCAACATTAAGTAAACATTTAAAATAAAATGAAATAGGCTGACCCTGGAAAGGAGGATATAAAATTCAGATAAAGGAATAGTAGATTTTTTTAAAAAAAGGTACTTAGACTTAATTTGTTGTTGTAAGGGACAAACCACCACTGTTACAAGCCCAAGTGTAAAGGCACATTCCAGCCTAGACACAGGTCATAAAAACACAAACACCGACTGTTTTAACTATTTTATTTCAGCAATTGCATTTATCTTGTCAGTTTTCAAAATTCCCTGTATATGCATTCAGAAACATAACAATAATAATATAACAAGTATACTCATAGAACAAAACTGTACACCTGTATTTATAGTGATATTTATATATACATACAGCCATAGACACCAATGTCAATGTGACCACCGGCTCAAATACAAGGTCAAACCTGTACAGAAATAACTCTAGAGGAGAGAATTCCCCAATTCTTCGCTGGGAAACATAACAGTCACATAACTCTCTTCACTTATGAGCCAAACGCAATTAAACCTGCGTGCAAAGTTGGTGCTTCACTTCTTAATACCAAGTGAGAGTGCATTCTTTCTTAAAAACTCAGGTGCGATTTTTCATTAGCTTTCTGCTTGACTTGCCAAGCAATAAACAGATTTCAATACTTTCAGGGCATTAGTATGTGATTAAAATATTAGGTGTTAGTTTTGACGTAATTTCCCCCCCCCATAAAATTCATAAAAGGAGAGAAATTTGTTCACAGTGAATAGCATTAACTAATAATAATCATTCTTATTATTAGTCAGCAGATAGAGGAGAATAGTGACTAGCCATAGCCGGAACCTTGGACTACGGTTGGGTGTCATTAAAGTCAGGCTCTATTTCCAGCTTAAACAATAGCGGGGCAGGGCCGCTGAGGCCTGAATCGGCCCAGCCATGAACATGGACTTTGGAAGCATGCATGTCATCCCACTAGTGCTTTGGGGGTAAAGGGACGCTCCTGCCAAGCAGGGGCTCCACAGCTACAAGAAGTTCCATCAGCAGCTTTCCTCATCAGGCAGGCAAACCTTTAGCAGCTCTCCATTCCACTCATAGGGTCTGTGAGACAGGTAGCATGAGGTATATATATATACATATATACTGTGTATATGCGTAGCTGTAGAGAACAAAAGCAAGGCTACTTTCGATGCACCTTTTTTTGGCTGTAATAATATCTAAATGAATATCAAAGCCAGGGTATGTACATGAACAAGACACAGACTGATTTGCATGCACCTAAACACTGACGTGGGTTTGACGCTCAAAGTGTGCAATTTACGGACCAGATCGATGACGGGCTGCACCGTGCAACATTACAATATGCAATAGCAATGATGTTATGGGGATGTGTGTTTGTGTGTGTGTGCATGTGTGTGCGCGTGCACTGTATTGTGCAAAGTGCTTGAGCAGGACATTTGAGGAATCAGAGAAATATGCCTTTTGCAAATATCACCATTCCTCACATGCCCCATTGTGCAGTGCTTGTATTTTATATCAAGTACAGCTCAGTATCACTATTCTGGGCACATCTGGTTGATGAGTATGTTCCTGAACTAGCACTGTGCCATTTCTATGAACTGCATCCACTGTTAACAGGTTGGCTAGAGCACAGAGACAAGTATCCAGCATGAATCTGATGTTACACTAGTGACCATCCACTGCAAGTTCCTGTCACAGCAAGACCGGCAGTGTTAATATATTGCAGAGCATGTCGATTCCACACTGCCAGTTTTGCTGTGAGAATGAGAGTTCATACAAAAATCCTTGTTACTGAAAGTGACACTCCTCCGGGACAGCTTACCTGCTGCATTTCTGTAAGACACGGTAGTTTTGGTAACACTTTACTTGAGGGGCATAAATAATGTAGTAGTACACTCTTACTTAATGTATTAATTAACCAGAAACTAAGTGTTATTTATGTTTGATCCCATGTTTGTTCATCATTAATCAATCATAATAGTTCATGTATTCCATGCAGTAACCATGTTTGTTCATGATTGGTACTTGAGTAGTAACTGAGTTACTAAGTTACTTGCACCGCCTTGAGTAAAGCATTACCATTGTTTTTTTCTGTTGTTGTTTGAACAAATTATTAGGTCAACAGTCTGGGAATGTGAAGGACACATCACCAGGAAGAAGAAATCTAATGGTGCCAGAAAGAGTAATCCTTCCATTACATGCAGGTCCTGAAATGATGTGACCGTCAACACATCATAAATACAAGTGACCTCCACTCTGCCACCACAGCATCAGCTTGAAGGTGGGGTCATGTTTGAACAAGTGTATTAGTGACCAAAGGTTGCCCAGTCATTTCCCAGGATAGTTCCTACTACAGGAACCTTAAACAGAAGACTTAGTTTGAACTAATTCAGCAGATTTCTAGCTCTTTACTGTAAATGGGAAGTGTGTAGACCTCTGGGTTTATAGGTAGCCTTGGGCTGATCCCTCTGTTGAGCAAATGGTTAGAAACAGAGATCTGGAAAGCATGGCATCTACTGATATTTGTATGAATCCCTGAACATCCTTTTTTCACCAACAGTATAAAAATCAGATGAGCCCATTTCCCTTTACAGTTTTACACAAATGTTCAGATTAAAAATACACACATACCGACTTTCAGAATGATGGCGCTCACTAGGAAATTAACCACTGATCCATATTAACGAGCAGAGAGGGCTTACGTGGAGTGCACACATCCTAGTGGTGGTTAATGGCTTCTTATTGCTCGTAGGAGTGAGGTAAACACGGGATGCATATTCATGTACAGTACAACACCTTCTCATCTGTATTTACCCAGCACTCTGTTACTCTGCCCGCTAGGGAGGGACTGCATTTCATCCTTCGCCCAAACGCAACCAGAAATCAAAACCAGCGAATCCTCAAAAATGCATAGAAGACCAGCCAAAAATGCTCTGTTGTCCCCTGAATACGAAAAAGCTCAAGTCGAACAATGTGATTTTGGGGAGAAAAGACTGGGCCAAGAAGGAAAGGGCAGAAGGAAGACATTTAGTGACTGAGATTGGCATCGTAATACCGTGGTCGTTTCACGTTATGAAATAAATTGAAGTGTTTATACAACAAAACCAATGATACAAATGTAGAGGCGAGTCTATAAATCCTAAGAAAACGACAACGAGATGTTTAAATGTAAAAAGAAAAAATGTGTGGACAATCAATATGATGTGAGATTCACTGCGACTCATGGATGTACGTATGGAACAGACAATGGGACAATGATATTCTACGCTGAAGACACCTGCAGTTATCTTATACAGACGCCACTGCCTGCTTGAAAATAAGAATGAGGCACTTCATATTACTTGCATTTTCTTTAGCAATAAATAAAATTTAATTTCTCTTCGGACATCAGGGTGACGATGGCCAACAGCGATCTGATGGAGGTGTCTGCAGAGGTGTGATTTTGTGCAGTATAAATACTTTTTGGTTGAACTTTAGTTTCAGGAAGAAAAAGGCACAAGGCAAAGTGAGAGACCGATTTATCCCTTGTTGGTAGAACATACTTTTCATGCTACTTTCCAGAACGGCAACTCAACACTGACCTTTACTTGACTCCTGCCCCGACCATTAATGAAGACTGTGTCCGCTCCTCACCATATGTTACAGGACAGACCTTAATTGTCAAAAGAGACGCATCTAGTTTGCTGTAGGATCTGGTGACTGGAGGTGTTTCTAAATTGGTCCCAGAGCTCTTTACATGTCCAGCTTTAAATGTAAATAAATCTCAATATAAAAAGATAGAAAGCCAGGGTTAAAATAGGAACAAACATATCAAGTGGTGCTCTAACACTAGCGGGTAGCATTGCTGGTGCAACCAAAGGAAAACCGCGCTCCAGTTTCTGCTATGTGGTTTAGTGTCCTCTAGATGGCACTAGGAGTCAGTTTTACAGGTGGTAAATCAGTCATGCAGGAGGACCAGTGTGGAAATGGGAAAAGGCGTAATCATGACAGGTCGGACGCAAGGAGGACTCGCGTGTGTTCCACTCCGTCTCTGTCTGCTGCCTGGATGTCTGCTCTGCCAGCCTGCTGCCAGTCAGCATCAGAGTCCTCCATCCCCTCTCAGTATCTGAGAAAGCTTCTGCTGACTCGGTCGGAGCCAGGGGCCGGGGGACAGGGAAGCGGGGGAAGGCTGGGGGCCCCAGGGGGCGGCTGGCTCTCTTGGCACCCCGGTGTCTGAGAGAGAGAACCCCGATATACTCGCCCCGGACACGCTGGTCCCGGACAGACTGGCCCCTGACTCAGACTCAGTGTCTCTGTCCAGAGACATGAGGAAGGAGAAGGGAGCTGTATCAGGTGCAGCGCCGCCCTCCGTCTCGGCCGAGGGCTGCGGATGCTCCCTGCTGTGGTCCCCTGTGATCCTCTCTGCTCTGGGCTGGGGTAGTCTCCCGCTGACCGAGGGGAGGTGTGTTTTTCTCTCCTTCGACTCCCCCGTGCTCATTTTCTCCTCCCTGTTGTCCCTCTCCTTGCCCGCAGCCTGCCGCCCCCTCTCTCGCTTCTTCTCCTTCACCTTCCCTCTGTCCCCTGCTCCCTCCATAACCTCCGCATCCTTGCTGCCTCCCCAGTCGCCCAGCTCATCCTGAGGCGAACTATGGGCGCCCTTCCCCTTTCTTCTGTTCCCCAAAGACTGTGACCTCTGACCCCGAAGGTGACTTAGCCTTTCACTCCTCTCCTCACACTCCAGATCACTGTCGGGTGTCCTCTTCCCTCCCTTTTCACCTCTCCTTCTTCCCTGGCTCCCACTTTTTTTGTGTTGTCCCTTCCTCACCCCCCCCCTCTTGTCTGCCTTCGACCTTTGACCCCACCTGAGAAGAGTGTCAGGGTCCTCAATGGCAGTCACTCCCGGGTCCTCCTGGTAAAGTGAGGAGGACGGGGAGGCTGCTCTGGTCTTACGGCCTGGAGACACAAAGGAGACAGAGCAGAGAAACACCAGGGTTATGGCTGCGGCAGGTGACCTGCTTCCTAACGTACGTCTCCCGCTGACTTACGAACACATGAGTTGTCACAGTGACATAATGTAAATGAAATGAGGTGAACTGAACCGTCTGTCTCACTGAGGAGGAGGAGGGGGAGGAGGAAGAAGAGGACATCGCACACTATATGTGTCATGGAACAAGATGTCCAAGATCCAGGAGAACGGTAGCCAGACCAGGATGCCTTGGGGCTTCTACCTGCTGGACCAGAGGCGGCTTAGGAGGTCAGTGATAAAAGCACTGACCGCCTACACTGGACTCCCCATCCTCCTAAGCTTTACGAACGCTGCTTTTGTCCTGAGCTAGCTCTTAAGCCGAGCAGGCCTGCTGATTGAGCGACGACAGTGCTCTGACCTGTCAGACAGATTGTTCAGGCTTACATAATAATGAAACAATGCTGGTTTTGTCTGGCCCATTTGTGCTGAAAATGAATTAATGTAAATGTGTTTTTAATTTAGGGCTGCGTATCAGTTAAGTGAATGAATGATTCATAGCAATTTCACAGTAAATCTGTACGGGCTTCAACAAACTGCAAAATTCACTAAATTAAGAGGCATTATCTTACTTTCTTAATAGCAGAACAGACCTGTTGTGTTCATCTTCTAATAGAGCTACCATTCACTATATGGCCAAAAGTATGTGGACACACCTATTAATTAGAGGAATTGCCTAATTAAGCCACGCCCGCTGCTGACACCATAATTAGACACACAGTCACGCAAACTCCTGCCGAAAACATTAGTAGCAAAATGGGTGGCTGTACAGGAGGGGTTAGTGACTTTCCACTTGGCATTGTAGGACACTTGCTTTCCAAACTCAGTTTCCACATTTCTGCCCTGCTACTAGTGCTTGGATATTCCATACGGCTAGGAATCGAGAGTTAACTCCTAAGCATTGGGGTCAGCTCCAGCTCAGGAATTTTTTTCAGTTTTGAGTTTGAGCACTGGTCAAAAAATGAAATGCAGCGGAAGCAACATATCAAATGTTGAAATTTTATTGTTTCATGACAAATATATGCTCGATTTGAATTTGATGCCACCAACACAGTTCAAAAAGTTGGGACGGGACAACAAAAGCCTGGAAAAGTTGGGTAATGCTAAAACACCTGGTTGAATATCTCAAACAGGTCAGTAAGATGATTGGGTATAAAAAGAGTCTATGTGCAGTGAAGATGGGGAGAGGCTCACCACTCTGTAAAAGACTGTGTGGGTAAACAACTTGAGAACAATGTTCCTCAATTTTATGGTGGAAATCACTGCATGGGCTCAGAAACACTTCTGAAAACCACTGTCTGTAAACACGATTTCCACAAATGCATGAGGAAATTCTGCCATGCAAACAAGAAACCATATCTAAACATGATCCAGAAATGCCACTGACTTCTCTGGGCCCGAGCTTATTTAAGATGGACTGAGGCAAAGTGGAAAACTGTCCTGTGGTCTGACAAATCAAAATTTCAAATTCTTTTTGAAAACCATGAACGCCACGCCTTCCGGGCTAAAGAGAAGAAGGACCAGCTTGTTATCAGTGGACAGCTCAAAAGCCAGCATCCGTGATGGTATGGGGGTGCGTTAGTGCCCATGGCTTGGGTAGCTTGCACATCTGGGAAGGCACCGTTAATGCCGAATGATATGTAGGTTTTGGAACAACATACGCTGCCATCCAAGCAATGTCTTTCTCAGAGAAGGCTTGATATATTTCAGCAAGACTGCATTCTGCACGTATAACAGCAGCATGGCTCCGTAGTAGAAAACTCTGGGTGCTAGACTCTCCTGCCTGCAGTCCAGACCCGTCACCCATTTAAAACATTTGGCACATCATGAAACTAAAAACACGACAAAGGAGACCCTGAACTTTTGAGCAGCTGAAATCCTATATCAGGAAAGAATGGGACAACATTTCACTTTCAAAACTGCACCAATTGGTCTCCCCAGCTCCCAAAGGTTTACACAGTGTTGCTAAAAGAAGAGGTGATGCAACACAGTGGTAAACATGCCCCTGTCCCAACCGTTTTTGGAACAAAAGCATATATTTGTCATAATACAATATAATTTCTCAGTTTCAACATCTGATATGTTGTCTTTGTTCTATTTTCTATTAAATGTGGGTTTATGTCATTCACAAATCATTGCATTCTGCTTTTATTTTTATTTTACAGTGTCCCAACTTTTTTAGAAACAGGGTTGTACTTGACACCCTCATTGGACTGGATTATTTCTATCCAATCAGAGTGATCTGTTCTTGGTCACAGTTTAATGATCAGCGTATTGTTAAATGTACAAATGAAGAACGCTGATTATGTGATTAGAAGAGTGAGGTGAAAGAAGCGAGTTCATTTATATTTCGCTGTCATTTAGAAATACCACCATCAATGCAACATTCAATAGTTTGGTGATACTTTATTTTAAATAAGGCACTAAATAAAGTACAGTATTTGTATTAAAATGCTGGCATTTGATAAAAGAGTGTTGTCTATGATAAAACTTCTGAAGAGTATCCATCCCAAGGAGCTGACAGAGGAGAGTCAGCTACAGGTTTAGCCCTCATTAACCAGCTGAATTATTCCCCCCCCCAAGCTACTGTACATATTTCATTATTAAACTACACATATAAATTGTAATATATATGTGCCAATATATTTATTTAATAATCTCAATCATATTTATCATTAATACTGGCATTCTGCTAAGACTACTATGTTGTAATAAAATACACCGCTTGGGGTCCTCTGGGAGTTGGGCAATAAAGTGAATTGTAAGTGTAGACGTAAGGTAGAAAATAAAATCCTATTAGTGAGAAAATAAATCCTATGAATAAAATAGCCACCCTATCATTTTATTTTTGTATGAGCTGTGCAAACAAGACATAAATGATGCAATATACCATTATGCATACAGGTTTAAGAGGTATACTTCCATTTCATAAAATTAACTGGAAAGTTTCGAGATCCCTTGTCATTCATACTACTCTGTCTTGTTCTCTTTACGAGACCTTTTTCCTGCCATATTTTAAGTCTCTGGAATCAAAAATCAGGAAACTCCCGTCTGGAATTGATTCCCAATTCTTGGAATCAAAATCAGACAGAACTCAAACAAAATTTTTCGAATTGAACAGCCCTACCTGCCACAGCTGCCCTGGTCAAAGCCAAGAGATTGTCAGGGAGCAAGTTCAGCTGTGAAGTTGGGGCCACACAGGAAGGGACCCGATCACCCACCATCAATACCCAACCTGACTGGCAACAAACCCCAACTTCTAATGGAACTCTTTCCCAGAAAATAATTTCAATTACAGCAAAAAAAGGTGGCGCAACTTCATATTAATAGCCGTGTTTTCAGAATGAGATGCTGAACAGGTGGCAGGTCCCACATACTTTTGCCCATTTACTATATGTTTGCCGCATCTCAGTCCCGGCCAATTAATCAGGAATATGACTGGAGCAGAATCTACTTATGCAATGGGCCAGGATTCAGGAATGCTGGTTTACATAGCCCTCTGCAATTTATTCACTTATTTTTATTTATTTTTATTTAACAACACAATGATGCAAAACAGGAAGATAATGCAGTGTAAACATGTTAAATCCATCTACTGGTACTGAACAAATGGCAGGAATGTGAAGGAATGAAGGCAGACAGTCACATGACAAGCTGTAAGTGATGGGGAAGCAGGCTGGTGGAGGCCAGCCGGGGGGAAACGGCAACGCAAAGGCCAGGTGACCCGAGCCACTACCAACCGCGTGCTCTCCGTCCGGCCGATGACATAGAAACAGGGCTCGCCCAGCTTGGAGTTGGTCATACAGAGAGACAAGCTGGACAGCTCCACTGGGAGACAGAGAGAGGAAGAGAGAAGGAGAGAGTGAGGGGGTAGAGGGGAAAAGTGGAGAGAGGCCATCCAAAAAGAAACAGCAGTACGGCTGCAAAGGAAGAGTGAGAGAGACCCCCAAAAATGGCAAGGAAAAGCAAAAACCCGAAAAAGGCGGGGGAACGAGGAACATTTAGCGATAAAGAAGACATCAGCAAGAAACTAACATTCAGAGGGGCGAGCCGAATCCCTCCCAGCGCACAACAAGGCAGCCGCCAGTAAGTAAAAGGGGTACGTAATCCTCGCTTCTCTCTCCCCCCATGTGTCCATCCCGGCCCCCTCCTCACCATAGTCGGGCACGTATCCATCCCCCTTCTTCAGCACCAGGTGGATGCGGTGCCCCCCCCGCCGGATCTGCTCCACGGCCTGGCTGTGGGTCATGCCTGCCGTGCTGCTGCCATTGATCTCCACCAGCTGGTCGCTCACCTGCATGGGTGCAGGACACAGGGGCGCATGCCTTCATGCAAACAGCACAGACACACACACAGATATGTGCAAGCACATGTTCTAAAGGGTCACTGGAATTTTGCTGAATGTGGGGGGGGGGGGGACTGAAATGCGACAATGTATCCATCCATCCATCCATTTTCTATACCTGCTTATCCTATGTAGGGTCG
>JAODKC010000107.1:12639214-12649397 GCA_026777985.1 Mormyrops attenuatus | reverse complement strand
GCCAGAAAAAGCATTTCACTGTATGTTGTAGCAGCTATAACTACATGTGACAAATAAAGAATCTACATCTACATCTAACTTAGCTAAAAGCAAGGATGTGAGGCGGCTCCATGCCCAGTGTCTGAAATACAGTGCAAGTGTCAGGCAGCATGTGCCGTCAGCATGCCGGCTAAACACAGAGGCTGCTGCTGTCAGACACAGACCACGAGCACGGACTGTGCACATGGGCCTCACCTGCATCTTATGGCTGCGGGACGCGGGTCCTCCCTCCATGAGCCCCAGCACATACAGGCCCATGTTGTACTCGCTGCCCCCACGCAGGCTGAACCCAAAGCCTGTGGGACCCCTCTCCAGATCCACACTGTAGTACCTGGAGTCCAGCTGGAGGTGGGACAACAGGCATCAGGTCAGACAGGGTGCCGGTGCATGTGCTAGGAACAAGATGAATGCATGTCTCCATATCTCTACACAGCTCTTAATTAGACAGCAAACACATTCACAGGCACACAAACAAACATACACACACATACAAGACACATGTTCTAACCTTACCTTAGGCGGTGCTCTCTGGGTTTTTCTTGTCCTGTAATCTATGTCAAATTCTGTGGGTTCTGGGGCATCTGAGAATGACAGTTTGGGGTCAGTGACACTTTACACGCTGTGAATCACATACAAAGCTCACTTAACAACTTCAGACTGACAGCTGTATTGTGTGATTATCCCAAGAGATACAGGCCCTCACACACACAATGCAGGAAGCTAAACTGCTGGGAGAGGCCAAAATGAGCAGCGAGCCAGGTGAGAGAATAGAGGCGTTAAGGGAAGGAGCCAATAGGGAGAACAGAGAGCAGGAGGTGAGAGGGCACAGCAGGGTGAGCAGACAGGGGACTGAGCAGACCAAGGAGCGAGAAGCAGGGGAGTGACCATTCAGTGGGGTGAGCAGACAGAAGGGACAGAGGGGTGAGGAGACAGAGGGGTGATCAGGCAGGAGACTGAGGAGGCAGAGGTGTGGGGAGACAGGGGAGTGAGCAGGCAGAGAAGAAAGGAGATAGAGGGGTGATCAGGCAGAGAAGTGAGGAGACAGAGGGGTGAGCAGACAGGGGAGTGAGAAGACAGAGGGGTGAGCAGACAGGGGAGTGAGGAGGCAGAGGGGTGAGCAGACGGGAGTGAGGAGACAGAGGGGTGAGGAGACAGAGGGGTGAGCAGACAGAGGGGTGAGCAGACAGAAGGGTGAGTAGACAGGGGAGTGAGAAGACAGAGGGGTGAGCAGACAGGGGAGTGAGGAGACAGAGGGGTGAGGAGACAGGTGAGTGGGGAGACAGAGGGGTGATCAGGCAGGAGATTGAGGAGGCAGAGGTGTGAGGAGATAGAGGAGAGAGGAGACAGAGGAGTGATCAGACAGGGGAGTGAGAAGACAGAGGGGTGAGTAGACAGGGGAGTGAGGAGACAGAGGGGTGATCAGGCAGGAGATTGAGGAGGCAGAGGTGTGAGTAGACAGAGGAGGGAGCAGGGAGAGGAGACAGAGGGGTGATCAGGCAGGAGATTGAGGAAGCAGAGGTGTGAGGAGACAGAGGAGTGAGCAGGCAGAGGAGAGAGGAGACAGAGGAGTGATCAGGCAGGGGAGTGAGAAGACAGAGGGGTGAGCAGACAGGGGAGTGAGGAGACAGAGGGGTGAGTAGACAGGGGAGTAGGAAGACAGAGGGGTGAGCAGACAGGGAAGTGAGGAGGCAGAGGGGTGAGCAGACGGAAGTGAGGAGAGAGAGGGGTGAATAGACAGGGCAGTGGGGAGACAGAGGGGTGATCAGGCAGGAGATTGAGGAGGCAGAGGTGTGAGGAGACAGAGGGTTTAGCTGGCAGAGAAGAGTGGAGACAGAGGGGTGATCAGGCAGAGGAGAGAGGAAACAGAGGGATGATCAGGCAGGGGAGTGAGAAGACAGAGGGGTGAGTAGACAGGTGAATGAGAAGACAGAGGGGTGAGCAGACAGGGGAGTATACAGGATACAAGCAGGAGGCCTTACTGTTGCTGGTGCGTGGGATTATGGTGAGGCGCAGCGTGTTGCCAGCACGCCGCAGGATCTGGGCAAGGTCTCGATGGGGCAGGCCCACCACTGAACGGCCGTCCACCGCCTCCAGCTGGTCCCCAGGCCGGATCTGGCCACTGCGGGCCGCGGGGCTGCCTCTCCGCACCGTCACAAATCGGTGAGGCAGCAGAGAGGAGGCTGAGAACAGAGAGAGACAAACTGGATCCCTCAGGTGCTCTTCCTGAAGAGGACAGACAGCTCCCAAGCTACCACATCCATCCATCTCGCACAAATTTATTAAATCAACAAAATCCATGTGAACATACAAACAAACCCCCACAGATCCCAGAGAGACTAAAATCTGAAATTTTCTGATTCAAAATCTACCTCCTTGGCCACTTAGCATACTGTGGCCTTTTACCACATTTTACTGCATCATGAAAATGCCACTAAGGTGGTGAGGGAATGGAAGCTATTGGTCGGGAGTCAAGCACCTTCCTATCGATTAGAGATGACGGTGGCAGAGGAAGGCAGAGAGTGGTAGGGTCACCCAGGGGACCAGAGTGACCCTCTCCACTGGCCTTCCTGGCACTGGCTGATACACACATGTCCTCAGTATCACAGGGGGCGCTCTGGTGCTATAAGTCACACAGGTGGCAAAATCTTATCTTCTATGCGATGAATGATGATATAGCAACTCTAGGCTGTTCCTCCAGGGGCCGCAAGGTGAGAGATCGTAACCAGTCATTCATTACAGGATACGGTAAACAGAGCTAAACATGTAAATTTGTATAAAAAATATTAAGCACATTTACAATAAATAAATACACATTGATATGACCACCACAAGCTTTACAATACAATAAAATTTTCTTATGACCAGTAGGGGGTATAATTTCACCTCCAGCACCCTCAGCCTAAGGACCCGAAAGGTTCCATCGACACACGGGACTCAAAAGGATCCCTCAGCTTAAAGGACCCGAAAGGTCCATCAGCCCACGGGACCCAAAAGGATCCCACAGCCTAAAGGACCCGAAAGGTTCCATCAACCCACGGGACACAAAAGGATCCCTCAGCCTAAAGGACCCGAAAGGTCCATCAGCCCACGCGACCCAAAAGGATCCCACAGCCTAAAGGACCTGAAAGGTTCCATCAGCCCATGGAACCCAAAAAGGATCCCACAGCCTAAAGGACCCAAAAGGTTCCATCAACCCACGAAACCCAAAAGGTTCCTTCATGTCATTCTAGAATGAATGATTACAGCTTGGTTTTTGGAAAACCAGGCACAGAACTTGCCAGATGTTTTGGCCAGCATGGTTCTCATGTGTTACCATGAAGAGTCTGCATCTGTAAGGTGAGTGCACCCTGAGAACACCCTGAGTGCACCCTGAGTACACCTGCCCAGCTTACTCTGTGAGAAGGAACCTGTCCCTTTCCTTTCCTGTGCACCAGCCTGCACATGGGTCCCTGTGCCTATCTTCTCATCAGCATCCTTTCTGTCTGTCAGCTGACAGCTGTCAGTCACTCTGCCCACCATCCTGCCCGCAATGAGGACAGGCAGCCCAGGTCTGAGCATGGTAAGCAGGGAAGCTCCATAAGAAACAGACTGACAGGGAGAATCAGAACTGTAAGCAATACATTCTTTGTGTTCACCAAAGGTCACAATCGGCCACAAAGAGTGCTAATAGGACATGGTCAGTGGCCCCAAGCGGGACACGAGGCCGTGTTCACCAGCGCAGCTGAAAGCCCACTGCCCAGGGAGAGCCTGGAGGAAGACTCCGCCGTGGGGATGGCTGCACCGTCATCAGCTGGCCTGTTTGGGGGAGAAGAGACGCTTCCTCTCCAATCAGTGACCATATCCTGCATATATAATTACCTGTATTTCCTGAATAATTCTCACCCTTCCAGGGGTTTTTAGTTGTACCTGCGTCCCTCTGTGCCTCCTTACCCACTATAACATATTAAATACGCTCAAAGACAAAAACAATTCAAAATAACCTCCAATTTGGTTAAAAAAAAATCTCCCGTGGCTCTAAGCTATTTGTACACACAGGCACTACTGCCCTCAGTTCTCCTCACTCAGAAAAGCATCTTATTTAGTTTTTCCAGCATAATCACAGCCAACCTTTTACTGCACACCACTACTAGCTAACAGGTTCACAAAGCAGACTTGTCTTTTATGACACCTTTACATTAGCATATAGTAAATTATATAAAGCATTTATTCATTTTTATTATGGCAGATCATAGTTTGTTTGGTGAGCAGGTCCATTTTTAATGTGGTAACTATACCTAAAACGGCATTCATTAAAAATTACTCATGGTTACTGTAACTACACTCATGCCCTGCATCCTGGAACCGTGTCCTGAACTTCAGTGTTATTTTGATCTGTCTGGCCCACTGGAGATAAAGCTCACTGTGTGTGTGTCTCCTGAGATGGAGATTTTCAGCTCTGCTGCTGTTTTTCTGAACACTGGAGCGCTAAAAAGAAAAAAACACCAGAAAAAAGGTTTTATTTGCACATTCATACACAACCATTACTGGTGAGACAGAGAGGCTTTTGAATAATTTAAAAAATAAGCTTCTGTCATTAATTCACAGAGAATGACACACACAGACTCTTATTCTTTGTTACTCAGAGGGGCTTCTCTGTTGGTGAGGGACAGAACTTCATGTGACAACATCTCTGTGTATGACACTGGCAAAGTCACTGTTTTCCTTGCAGGAAATTATAAACTGTGAATATGCATGTAATTCTTTTAGCATTCTTAGTATGCTTTAGCTCTCTCTGGAATGCACACAGCCACGCACATTCACACAGCTGTCCAGGCAAACACTGTGCCTGCGGTGCTCTCCTTGCCTTTCCTCCTTGATCCACCTGTCTACCCCCTCCCCTGCCGTGCCTCCCCTCTCACCCCCCTCCAGTGTACTTGCCCTCTGCAATCAGCCCCTGATCCAGCCCTAAAGTCAATATTAGCACTTACATTTGATCCCAGTGTTACTGCACTCGCCGTCCAACATGTGACCCACCTGCACAATGAGCCTTTCATTCCGGAATTTGTACGTATCTACGCTCTCCTGTGTTAATGCTGAGTCCTCACTCTCTCTCAAGTAGCACAGAACAGGTTTTAACTCCAGAACGACAGCTCTGAGCTGATGGCTTGCAAGCCCTTTTTGCAAGACAGTGACTCCACCGGACTGTGAGTCCACTGGACAGCGACTCCCCAGAGTGATATGGGCCTCAGGGGCCAGAAAAGCCCCGGAGCCTGGAGAAAACACTCAGCGATGGTCTGCAGTGACGTGGGGGCCTGCAGGGTTTGCTCTCACTAGGAGACACCTGTGGTTGGCGCAGCTGAAAATCTGCTCACTGTGCTGTGAAAATCGCCCGCAACGGAACATCACGCTTCCCTGCCGCATTAAAAAGTCTGCGTGCATCCCTGCGTGTAGAATTTTGTGTTCACAGATATGTGCGTATTTGTTCCTGTGTCTGTGCTTTTAGTGGATCAGTTTCTCCGTGTGTTTGTGTGTTTCTCTGTATATGTGTGGCCGGGGGGGCCCAAGCACTGGGCAGAATGCCCAGGAACGGCAAGCAGGAAAGCCTCTATGTTGCCGAGAAAAGCCAACACAGTCTCCCGCAGAGCCAATTAAACACATACTATCTTACATAAACCACACAAGCAGGGTATTTTTAATGTAGGCTGACTTATGAACGATCTGTCGCTATTATGTCATGAATAGCGTCAGTGACGCGGCGAGGATGTCGTGACACTGAGAGAGTGCAGCACACTGTAACCGGGACACAGAGCACATTGTGCCACTAAACGCCCAAATGCCCGGGCCCCCCCCCCCCCCCCCCCCTTTACGGCCTGGGTGGGGGGGGCGATCACACGCTCTGTCAGATAAGGATCCACAGCTGGATATGAGGTACTGAGCTGGGGGGGTGGAGAGGCAGCAGCCCTGCCTGCCCCCGGTGCCTGCGTGATGAACAGCAGCGTGTTATTGTTCACAGGAACAAAACGGCAGCACCTGCGCTCCTGCAGTCATTTCCCGTCCTATTCCTGCTCGCTTCCTGAGACAGTCCTGCTCAAAGCCCCACTGGGAAATGTTCTGTATTGTAGTAAAGCTCCAGAACAAACATCCAAAATAAAACAGTAAGGACTCTGAAGCCAGAAAATACATATTTTTTATCTTTAAGCCCATCCATTCATTTTCCATACTGATTATGCAGTACAGGGCCCAGTGAGCCTACTGTATATCCGGATGCACGCAATATGTAAAATATTTTTAACTTCACTTGAAAACTCCATATATAAAGATCGCATTCGCTACAGTTGGTTATGTATACATTACATTGTTGGGACCAAATATCCCCACAATGTGAAAAAGACCTGCTTTTTTGACCTTGTAGGGACCATTTTTTCATTCCCCACAAGGGGAAACTCAATTTTATAAAAATCTGTGACTGCAATCAAAAAAACTGTGTGTGTGTGTGTGTGTGTGTGTCTGTGTGTGTGTGATGTTGGTCCCAGCCCCTCTGACCGTTGCTCAGGATGAGACTCAGGGCTGGCCCTCTGTCCAGGCTGCACTAGGCTCTCTGTTTAGCCACTGCTGTTGCGTAACCTGTCTCTCACCCGCACAGCGCGAGTACACAACATTTGGGCACTGCCAAGAGCAGCGTCTCCAGTTACGTGGAGACAGTGCAGGCGCCCCCAGATGGCCTCAGATGGGACACCACGCAATAGGGCCAGAATCCAGAATAGGCAACGACACATAGTCAAATCACCACAATAAATCTACATTATTTTTCATCCAATTGTTACCATTTAAAACAGTCTTAACTGCTATTTCTGAAGATCTGGAAAGATTTCATTTCTGATACGGCTTGACGAAATTGAGAGGCACTGTCCCAGCAGCTGAACACCTCCTCACAGCCATGCTGAGTAATACTCAGAGCAGCTCAATGCTGTTCTCTTACCGGAGTTTCATGGGGCCTTATGAACGCGGATGCTCAGATCCTTGTGTTCACCGCACCTATCAGAGATCTCTACCCAACAGTCCCACAAAGGTATCCCACCTCTCACTCATCTCACTGTTTGCTCACCTCTTCCCCATAAAACTTTCCTGACACACAGTGTTTACATTCACCAGGGCCGCCCCCTCACCCCTTTGCTTTCACATGTTTTCTGTCTGGGGCAAATACTTCATTGCTACATCAGTCAGGTAACACCCTTAGGCTGAACCCCCTAAAAACTGGCTATTCCTGTACCCAGCCATGGAGGAGACTGGTCTGACGAGTCCCAGACTAGGCAATAGCACCCCATGGTACAAAGCAGGCAGTAAAAGAGAGCAGCATTGAAGGAATTTGCCACAGTCTGATTTCTGTAAACAGGTACTGGCACACACAGCACTGTCATGCAGGCTGGTACCTTCTGACCCCAGAGACAAGAATGAGTATCACAGCAAGTTTCTGCAGGGGGCACAAGCACACCCTACCATAACAAGAGCGCCGCCCTACAGTCTACACATGGCAGAGGCACATCTAGTCCACCTCCTTGTCATGATAACTCAGCACTAGGATTGCACTGAGCGGCTTACACACTTGGTATAAACACAGCTACCTTTCCTCAGCTGGACATGGAGTATAAAAGGGGAACAGGAGTGGACAACCCACAGCGAAAGAGTTCTGCTCAGGGCCGTATATGAGCAGCACGAGGAGTGTGACAGGGGCAGAGCTGCAGAATTACACACAGAAGGGGAAAAGATCGGCATCCTGCAGCTGGCAGCTGCTAATACCGTCACACACATTGAGGGCTGGGGGTGAAATCTGCCCTGCAGCCTTGCAGTGGAACAACAGGACACGAGCAGCTCAGAAATACTGACAGGCTGCACTGACACATCGATATCGTTACCCAAGCTCCCCCTAGTATCTGCAGCTCTCATTTCAGCAAGAGAATCTGCAACATCTCCGTTCATCACCGGGAGAAACTTAATGGCCATCAGATTTTTCAACTTTATTATCAGTGGTTGTGAAATTTCATTAAAATACATATTTCACAACTGCTTCCATTTACTAATAACTACAAAATGCTGATTCCTCAGGATCAAGTTGTATATGAAAGGAGGATGTTAATGTATCAATATTATATATATTAATATTATATTAAGGCAAAGGTGAAATCCAGTCTGAGTGTCCTAGCAGTGCGGTTCTATCCGGTCACAAAGAAAAGTTTTTGCTAATTCCACCGTGTCCCATGCTGAGATCTCGAAGAATTTTAATACCACGGCGAAGCAGCGTTATTAGATAGGGCTCTAACGCACTAAGTAGCGCTTTATGAGATTTTGTGCTTTGTGGGTCTATTACGTTTAGCCACTCTTCACATTTCTATTAAAATGCAAACTCACTGAACTTTCCAGCTGCCATGGCAACACTGAAAGAAAACGGCTTAGAGATTAGCATTATGTCCTGAAGTTGAAAGGATGCAATAAACGATTTACTTACCACTGCTTTGCAAAAGTTTCTTGCATGCAAATAGTATTCAAGTAATTTAATAACATTGTTTGAATATGGTTTTCTTTATGTTAAAGTTTATCATATGCTGAACACAAATGCTGAATACGCTGAATATTTCTATGGCAAGCTAAAATATGGCAGAATATTGGTTCTTATGAGAGTGCTGTTTTTCTGTTTGAGTATAAGCAGAGGTTAACAGGTCATTTAGGAAGCTTTAAATTATTATTAAAAGCTGGGCCATGTCATTTTTCTTTATATTATATGGTCCTATAAGGCTCCTGAAAGTTTAGTGATGAACAAAGAGACACAAGCACAAACTCTACACACTCACATACAGTATTCCTGGTTGGCCATCGTTGCCGGATGGAGTTGCCCTGACACAACAAACAGGACGGAATGCAAGCTGAACCGGCAAGACGTGCACGCACACAGACGCGCACGGAAGCACATGGACGCACGCAACAATGCATCCAACAGCAACCTGCTGTGCAGGAGTACATCATCAAACACCAGACAGTAAGGCACTCCCTGATATTTAAACTTTCATTCTCTCTTCCTGCTACACTACAAATAACCCACTACTGTGCATGCCGTCTAATCAAGCAAATCAAAGCAAGAAAACGTATGACAACGGTCAGTCAATATGTAATGAAATATGCAATGAGCCTGCCCAAAGCACAGATCAACGGGGATTAAATCCTGGGAGGGTTGCGCAGCAAAGTTACACAATGTGCACAAGGACCGCGATACACGTAATCCAAGTGCAATGAGCGAGAACAGGGAGTTTCATTACAGGCATTTTCTGCGACTTGACAGTACCCAAAACCCTGCCAAAGACAAGGTACTGGAGTGAAAATTCTGCAAGAGAGAAATATATCCTGGGGCAAAATAATAGCAGATCAGTTCCTGTCAAGTTTTCACAAGTTGCTAGTTCAAACAGTTAACTCGAGCTCATCTGGATGAAGAATAACTGGAATAACAGCTTTCAGTTCCCTTGCTTAAAGCAGAGTCCAAAAAATACCATAAACAAGGATCTGATTCTCAGGTCATCTACAGTAGGAGCCTTTATGCATTGTAATTACTGAAAGAGAGATGGATCATACTGCTATTAATAAGCCATGGAAATCCACACATGAATACACATACAGACACAAACACATTATCTTAGCCCACTCAGGACTGCATGCAAACATATTACTACTGGAACATTCACATGTAGCTGCACATTCCTCAGTAATAATCACAGACAAACTAGCAATACAAAGATGACGAATAGCAACAAAATAATTACGTTTGGAGTCCTTCACAGTCTTCAGTGCGGACTGCAGTCGCTCCAACATCGTTCTTTGCTCGTGAGCGTTTGTAAGTGTATCAAAATGGAAATCAAAAAAACAAAAAAAAACAAACACAAGCCTGCGTGCGGCACCTCGAACAGAAGTATGTGAGAACAACCTGATAAGGTAAAACAGAAAGAGGAGGATGGGAAAAGCCAGTTGTTCTGCTTCTGCTGAGCGCAAGGGTCCCTGCTGTGATCTGTAATGTGAACGGAGCAGCAGAGAGCGAGCGAGCCAGACTGACGATTAACCACTGAACGGGATCTCTTTGCTGCAGAGAGACGGCGGGGCAGGGTGGGGGGTTGGGGGGGGGTGC
>JAODKC010000107.1:12618690-12637596 GCA_026777985.1 Mormyrops attenuatus | reverse complement strand
TGTCTGTTTCCGCACGGCAGGCAAATGGAATGCCGGGGGGGGGGTCCTGGCTTAACACCTTGTGCTGTTGGGCCCGGGTACCGAAAAAACATGGCCCCCCCCCCCCTGGGCCCCCCCCCCCCCCCCCCGGAACCAGCACCAGAATTACCGTTACCAAGTGCTGGGCAATGGATCTTATAGAAGATGGATGGTATAAATATGGATTGAATCCTTCCAATTTTCAGATTACACTGAAATGTGGTCGGGGTTAGAGTTGTATGTGAAATCATTTCCAGCCCATGGGCTACTTAGACTGACATCAAAAGCAGGCCTTTCTGACGGTGCAGTCATTGACATGCCTTTAGAAGGTAATTTGGTAACAGGTCCCATGAACTTGTGGGGAAAGATGTACCCAGCATGCAGACACTGCAAAGACTGCAAAGCAGACTCCCTCGGTAAGACCCTGACTCGCCATTGCCATGGAAACCATGCATGTACAGTTCATTGACACCAGACATTGGCACGATCTAAAGAGATCCTGAACTCTGAAGACATGCACTTGTGGCACCAGCCCAAATAGCTCTGCAGTCCCAGTAAAAGCTTCTGATCTCGCCATAATGATGCAGCGGCTTGCTCCAGCCATGGTGGATGTCCACTCAGTCCATTAGCAGGCAAGCTCCATCCAGAGAGCGGACTCAGACTCATGACCTACTGCTGCTCATTCTCCTGGTCTGCTGCCTACCAGAAGGTGTGAATTTTGAGAGATCCTTAAGCAGGACAGATGTAGTTTGGAGGAAAGAGGCTGTACTCTCAGCGGAAATCGGCAGCTAATGACCTAATACATCATTCCAGGAAAATAATGATGAATAGACCACTACTGGACATCTGTGTTTAAAAATGGGAAAGTAAGAAAGCTTAGTCCGAAAAAGCAAACTGAAGTGTCATAAACCTTAGGAAGAGGGTTTGGTTTCAGTTACCATCTCCAGAGAACAGAATACATGAAATAATATGGTATGTTAAGTTTCCTTTTGTGCACCATGTGTCCCGTAGAATGTAAAAATACATTCAATACTCAAAAAACTACCCAACATTTAACTTGTTCCATGATGTTCTTCAATTACAGAATCAAATCAATGAAACTTCCAGACCTAGCAGCTATTCCTGCCATATGCTTTGACCTCTGGAGGAGAGTCTTCTCTGAAGTCTACCTTCACACACGCGGGCTTCATCACTGTGATTAAGGCCTTGCAGCCCCTGCTCGCGGCTCCCTGGCCACCGCTGGGTTTCATCTATCCCCTGTCCTTCTCCTTCAGAAGTTGAAAGCTTGTAAAAGTAGGCCAGGCTCCCGTCCCCTATTTGCCCGGTGTTTGGTGGGACCCGCTTGGTGCTGCTTCCAAATTGGCTCATGTCCGCCCTGTCCTCTACCTGCTACAGAGAGAGCTAACAGAGTGTAATAAAGTTTTCATGAACTGTGTAGCTTTCCTTATGACACTCTAAAAACTTTGATGCTAAACCCAGCCAACATACTTCACTGAAATCTCTCTCGCTGGGTACAAGGCCTTTTTCCAGACAAATTATACATTCATATAAAACACAAATGAATAATTCCTTATTCATATAAAACACAAATATATATCCATTTTTGCTAAATCGCTTAAGCAGCCCAGGGTTGCCTCATTTCCAGAAGTGCAGGGCGCAGGGCAGAGGACACACTGGCTGACATTCCAGTCCATTACAGGGGACAAACTCACACACATTAAGGACAAATTACAGATTCCAATTTGCGTAAATGCAGACCTTTGCACTGCAAAAGAAAACCTGACCAATAGAGGGGGAACATGCAAACTGCACACACACAGTGCAGAGATGAAATTTGAGCTTCCTTCCCTGCGGAGTCAGGCGAACATGCACCATGTTGTACACATCCCCACTTATCAACACAATCAACAAAGGCATGTTAATCTGTCAATGATGCAAGCAACCTAAGTGCCATTTAAGAAACCTACACCCCCAGCAGCCACATTATACAATATTTACCAAGCAGGTGGGACCTCGTCATTGTGGGCTAGACTAATGGAGCACTTTAATGAACACTTCCGCAGTCTGCGTCATATTATTTTAATGTGAACTTTTCTATCAGGTGGGTGTTTCTGATGCTGCGCTGAAATACCAGCACTCTGCAACAACAAACAAGTCTGAATGGGAAGAGAGCCTCGGTGTGGCAGCGAGGAACCGGGGCACAGCAAATGCACACAAACATCTCAAAAAATATTTAATTCATGAATCAGACCTGAGCGGGACACATCAGAGTCTGAGCGGAGCCTCAGGCTCTCCGTCTGCGTGCCGGAGACCAAACCATCACTGCTACCAAACACACCTCCCGAAATTAATTCAATTAAACGAGACAAAATTTCAGCCGTATTCCACAAACTGGCATTTGTACCTCACTGTACACTGTGTAGGGAAGGGAGGGAGATGGACATCTCTGAATGGGGTGAAGTCAGGTCAGAAGCACATTTTTTCGCTTATCTTAGCACCATTGCCTATGATAGGGGTCTGCATTCTCACAGGGTCGGCCCGGCCCCTCACCCAATGTCCTTTTTGCTCGCTTGTCTGTTTCCCCTGAGGCCTAAACAGCAGATTTTTGTTTGCATCCCCCACATCCAACCCACTCCATTGACGTTACCACCCCTGCCCCACAGCGTCCCCGTTCCACCCCCCACCGCATGCCTCCTGGGGTGAGCCTTACAGTGTGTGTCTGCGTCACTCTGCTCTCTCGAGCAGCATCAGGACAGCACACTCACCGTTGCCATTGAGATGCCTGTCATGGGAGGCGATGATAAACCCAAAGCCTTCTCCGGAGCTCCTCCGCAGCTCCACCTCCACAGCGTTCCTCCCCTCCTCGGGGCCCCTGGCCCCTAAGGCCCCCTTCGTGGCCTGAGTGCTGCCCTCCTCCACACGCAGCCAATCCTTCGGCTCCAAGGTCAGTGTCACAGGCACAGAGTCCAAAAAACTAGTGCTCTGCACCAGAGAGGGGACGTCTGGGGAGGGGGAGGGTGGCGTGAGGGTGGTCTGGGGCACCGGCACGGTGTCAGGAGGAGGAGACGGGCTGTGCGGGGTGACCACCAGAGGGGTAGGAGGAATCTTCCTGGAGGAATTAGGCGATAGAGGAGAACGCACTGACCCTGAAAGACAGAGATGGATACATTACACGTGGATGTTAAAACATCGCACAGAATTGGGTTCACCTGCAACACGAGAACATATCACATGCCACATGGCTTCCGCTTGCGGCTGCCAATCTTAGGCTTCTCGTCTCTGTGGTATAAATCGTTCACAGAACCATTCCCATCCGGAGGAGGTACAGGGGAGGTTGAGGTAGATAAGGATATGAGGGCAAGGATAAGAATGCTGAGTATGTGCTGGTATGCAGGGCCAGACTGGTATGGCAGGGAGCTTTAGATAAAGTCAGTGTACAGAGCTGGAGAAAAGCGCAGACTGAAAACTCAAAACAGCGGCACTGCAGTGTGCAGTACTGACCTCCTCTATAAACCAGCAAAATCACTTCCCCCTGTTTTGTGTGCTCCTGTAAGACTCTCTGTACCTGCAAAACATGAATACTTAAAGTGAATTCAGAAGTATAAGTAAAAAAGACAATATCAGCCATCAAAGAGGCTGTTGTAGATAACAAAATCACAGAGTAACCACATTAACCTGGATTCTTGGATCCAACACGATTTGTTCTCCAGGGGTAGAGCAGAGCGACAGGAGGTGTGAAAACCCATAATTTACTACCCATTACACCCTATGCCCGAAGCGAGAAGATCGGTCACATCATTAATGCACAGAATTGCGTGGAATTAGCATCCTGATTGGCTGAGGACACAAGCAGAGAAGCCCCCCCCCACGAGCCAGGCACCTGAGCGAAGCTGAGGCTCTGCACGTCAGCACCGTTGATCTTGATGATGGCGTCCCCTGCCTGCAGCGAGGGGCACTGCCGCCGGTCCCAGACCCTCTTCACCACGGCCAGCCGACCCCCCTGGCCCCCCGCCGTCACGCTGAAGCCCATGCCACCGACCTCGCTCTTCCCCACGGCCACCGGCACCAGCTCGCCGCCGCCCCCAATCGCCCCCGGCGATGGCAGGGTACTGGGGCTGCTCCCACTCCCTGGGCTGGGGTCTGGGCAGCCGTTGAAGGCGCAGGGCTGGACGCTGGCCGGGGAAGGTAGCGGGAGGGAGCTGAGGGAAAGCAGGGGTCTATGCAGGAGCCCCCCGGGGCCGGGGCCCATCTCAGGCTGCGGAAGCGGAAGTCTGGAAATGGGCAGCGTGACCGTGGACAGGTCGCTCTCCGAGGACTTGGGGGTGTGAGTGTTCAGGGAAGGCAGCCCCGGCAGAGAGTTGTGCTCATGACTGCGGATCAGGGATGATCTATGGGGTGAGAGAGAGGCATCATAGGAAAAAAATCAGCCACATAAACACACTAGTTACACCCCAATAAATGGCATATTGTACCTTGAACCAGTACAATAATTATCAAGTCCCTCACTCTAAAATCCACCTAAGCTGATATACATTGAGCATTTCTAAATAAAACGCAGCCCTAAGCGCTCACTCTGCCAAAGCCATACCCAGCTTTGAATTCAACATTTCGCTCCAAAGTAGAATTCCAGAAAACCACTAGCTGCAAATACCAATGACAAACATGAAGTACTGTACTTAGGCAAAGTAATGTTTTAAAATCTTTCTTACACACCCACTACAAACACATCAACCCCAAAGTCACACTACACTACATGATTACATGTTTTACTTTTCCTCTCTCTGATTCTCACTGTTGCGTATTTTGCAATAGAATCACTGCTGTACATCCCATCTTGGGACAAGTTTCAGTGCTAAAAACATGACTTAAAGATGGGGTCCCAGGAAGTAAAATGTTTACCCATCATATTTTTATTTATTCGTGGAGATTCGTGTAAGTTTTCATATGCGTCCAGAGGCAGACTGTACCATTAGGCAAGGTAGGCAACCACCTGCCCCCCCCAAAAACTAGGGTCACCATGAAGACAGAAATTCCAGAACTTACATTTAGCAATGTCTGCTATTTTAATTTTTAAGCGATAGTTTTTAGGATAGACAAAGTTGCCCCTATCCTGCCTATAATGGACTATTCCTATTTTGAGACCCAGCCTTCTTTTAACACTGGAGTCTCATGGTTGATTCACTGGCACAAAGTAGCCTAACAGAAGAAAACGGCACAAAGATAAAACACTACATATTACATATATCCCGTGTGTCTGATACTGTCCCATTACAGTGGTGAACAAATTGTGAACAGACATGGCAAGTAACCTTAGCAAAGAGGAAATTAAGTTATATTTCTTAAAATTGCCGTACTAATCTGCTGGTGTGATCCCCCTCCCCACTGACTAGCGAATTTTACCAACAGTGTTCCCACCCCACCCTAATAAGTTTTACTGCGGGCACCTCCCAATTTCATTAGTATATTATTGATATCTCATCCTTTAAAATTCCTTCTCATTTGTCTTTTGTCTCTAAAAAAAAATACCTCAAATGGCCCCCCTTGGGGAGCCCCCACCCATGTCAGTCTAAGGCCCCCAGAGAAGTTCACCCTTGAATGTGTCTCATGTGGGTCTCATGGAGAGCAAGATGGGGTAGACAAAAAGAAGCAATCCAATGTACCTGTAAACATGATTCTGGGCTGATTTAATCCAACTCTCCCTCTCCTCTCTATCTTTACAGGCTTATTTTGATAGACTGTTTCTTCTTCCCTCAAATGTGGCTCCTGGTTCTGCCTGTTAGACCAGCAGGGTGGTTCTCCTGAAGATCACTGACCTTTCTGAGGGTTACAGCATCAGCCCCTGTCCTGTTTTTAGCTGGGACAGTGAGGGGATGGCTGCTCCTGATAATTGTATCAGGTACAACAGTGCAAGCAAGAGGCCATTTTAAAAATGGAGTCACATTCCCATGCTGCATCACTCAAAGTCACTCCCGTTTTCATCACCTTCAGAAAATAACAGCTGCCCTGTAGCTTTAAGCCGCTGCGCTGAATCAGCAGTGTCCCCGCGTCGGGACATTTCAGCCCAGTTAGCCGGGGACCCCGTGCGCTTGGTGTTTCAGCGCCGTTAACCTTGATCGGGTGACGACTCCGATTACTAAATAGCAGCTGGGAGTAAAAGCGGTGCTCCTGCACTTCCTGCTGGAATCAGTAATGTTCAGCAGCTTGCTGGACAAAAAGTCGAATCACTGGAACATTTATAAAACCACGTGCATCGTTTTTACCTCCGTCTCTTTCCAGAGAACGAGAGACGAGAACATCAGTTTTGAAGGGATTATAAGAGAATTAAGGATTCTCTCTCCTCTGTATTAAGCATTTCAGCAGCAGGCTTCTATATTTATCTCACGCCTCCCCAACAGTGTTCAGAGATAACCCCCCTTCTCTCAGCTGCGATTTAGAGGCAGGGCCTATGATCGATCAGTGTGGGCCGAATGCAGAGTGTGCACCGCGTTACCTGTGCATGCTGACGGCCGACGCCCCCTCTCCATCGCTCTGACTGCTGGACATGCGCTCCGGTGGCGGGGGTGGGGGGGCCCCCATGAGCGAGCCGGGCAGCCTGCCGGAGACCGGGGGGCCTGAGAGGTGGCCGTTAGCGTGAGGATACGAGGGAGGGGCCGGTTGAAAGAAGTTAGCTGCGTTCCCATTGGCATCCAGCCCTGTCACTGACGAGCCCTGATGCATGCTGGGAAAACTCCCATCCAGGTGTGTCCTGTTCCTGTTGAGGTTAAAATGCGGCGGCTGCTGTGGTGTCTGCTGCTGCTGCAGAGCGTCGTGGCACGCCTGTGGCTTCGGGGGGGCAGAGCCGGTGGAGTCGCACGCATCTGGGGCTGTTTGGGGCTGCTTGGGGCAGCCATCCGGGTTGTACAGCATGGGGTATCCCCGCCGCAGCACCACGTCCACGCTACCGCCCACCGGCACTGACTTCAGCATCTCCACCACCTCTTTGTGGGAGATGCCCAAAACACAGGTGTCGTTGATATACACCAGGATGTCCGCTGGTAGCCCAGGAGGAGAAACAGTGAAACAGGAGGGATGCTAGTTACTCCACTCTGCGCTAGTCACACCACACCACTCAGGCTTACGGGCAACTTATGGCTGATTTCAAGAGTGAATCAAGTCCCTTCAAAGGAAGTAATTGAGGGAAAATAATGGAAAATAATCTCCATAAATGTACAAATTAGAGACCACAGGCATAAATAATATACGACAGCCCCTGGGTGCTCCAGTTACCAAAGCCTTCATTCTGCATCCTAAAGGGTAACAAACAATGATGGTGTTGTTGTGACATAATCAGCAGTATTATTTTCTGTTTTATAGTTACATGAAAATTTCTGCTTATTAGTCAATAATTGGGGGAGGGGGGGGACCAAATGTCCCCCACAATGTGATAAAAAAGTGTTATGTCAATATTGTGGGGACCATTTTTTCGGCCCCTACAAGGAGAAATTCAATTTAATAAAAATCTGTGACTGCAATCAAAACTACAAATGCCAAAAGTCTCATACAGTGGTGCCTGCGGTTCACAAATGCTGTGGTCTACGAACAATTTGGTTCCCAACCAAAAATTTCATGAAAAAAATGCATTGGTTCGCGTACAAAATTTGGTCAATGAACAGATTCCCCGACCAGATAATTTTTTTTATACTAGTGTAGCACTGGTGGGGCGCATGTCCCAGCATGTCCTGCGTGCAATTGTAAATAGAAGGATCACAACAGGCAACCAACGTGCACCGAACCCAAATACATAGACGGGAAACACAAGGCTGTCAGACGCCAAACTGCAAGATGCACACACGGTGGAAGATTTACACACGCTAAATACACGCGAGGATCGGACTGGGTACACACAAGACATGGGCAAACACACGCGCGACAATAGGGAAACGCAACCATTAACATTAACAACAACAACAATACAAGGGTTAAGGACTGTTAATAAAGAGCATGATTTCCCTGGCAAGCAAGTCTCCATGTCTGTCTCTGCTCCCGCGATGCCTTGGTCACCACACTAAATTGTGTTTTTCTTTAAAGTTTTTACTATAAAAACCAGAAAATTAATTAACAAAATTTATAATTTGGTAGGCTTGTGAACGAATTAATTGAATTTCAATGCTTTATTATGGGAAAAATTGCCTTGGTTCGCGTACAAATTGGTTCACGGCCACTTTCCTGGAACAGATTTTGTTTGTGAACCGCAGGCATCACTATATTTTGTTTGGTTAAGGTTAGGGCTGGGTAGGGGTTAAGGTTGTCATTGTTGGGATTAGGGTTTTGCCCATAGAAATGAATGGATGGTCCCCACAATGAGTGTGTGTGTGTGTGGTCATGTATTTACAGCTCTGGAAAAAATTAAGAGACCACAGCAAAATTTTCAGTTTCACTCGTTTCTTAATTTATAGATATGTGCCTGTGTAGAAAAAAAAACTCCAGCCTGGCTCTTCCCTGCTTCTCACGGATGAAGGGCTTCACCCCTGCTTTATGGGTCTTCAGTCCTGCTTCTAGGAGCCTGTTATAAATTGTCCTAATAGTGCACTTCACTTAATGTTTCCCATTCTTTTTGAAGGGCACTTGAGGTCATCCTCCGATTTATGAGGCACTGCCAGGTAAGTTAACAGTCATGTCTGGCATTAGAAAGTTGCTTCTGCCCTTTACCTGGCCAGTTTCTAGTCATTCCCAGTGTCTCCTGCTTCACCTTATGCTTGTGTACTGCTTTCTTAGAAACTTTGAACCGGGAAACAGTCTTTCTCACAGTGTAGCCTTCTGCCAACAGAACCAAGATTAAACCATGATTTAAAAATGCAGATTAAAAAAATATAGAGTGGGCTCAAAGATTTCTAAGGTTATTTTGACCTTGTGGGGACATTTTTTCGACTGCAACAAGAGGAAACTCAATTATATAAAAATCCTTGAATGCAATCAAAAAACAAAAAATGCCAAAAATTGGGTTAAAGCTGTCATTGTGGGATTAGGGTTTTTCCCATAGAAATCAATGGACAGCTCCCACAAAGATACGAATACAAAAATATGTCTATGTGTGTGTGTGCGTGCGTGCGTGCGTGCATGCATATAATAATCATCCCTTTATTAATCCCCGTGGGGAAACTGTCTTTTACGCCTCCCTCAACTTTGCTCTTTGAAAGCAAGCTGTCCGCGAAGGGCAGCCACCCATGGCGGCACCCAGGGAGCTGGGGGTTGAAGGCCTTGCTCAAGGACCCACAGACATGCTGAGGCTGGGTTTGAACCAGTGACCTTGTGATTACAGGCACACAGGCTTAGCCCACTGAGCCACACGCTGCCCCCTGCACCCTGTGTATGCGCGTATGTGAGTGTATGCGTGTGTGTGCTCAGCTGTTGGCGCGGTGACAGCGTGTCTCACTGACAGCCAGATTACAGACAACACTGCCATCCGGATTAAGGGGAGGTCGAGACACTGCCCATGCAGCCTGGGGACACACACCGACAGCAGGTGGCTCCGTGTTTATTAGACAGTAGCGAGGAAAAAATTGAAAATGCTTCTTCTTGTTCTGTCTCATGCAATGTCTGTCACTCCGTATTACAGCTCTGAACCTCGTTAACAGTTTTTCATTCTAGGAATGTTTACCGAACGTTACGATTAAAGAACGTAAACGTTCCAAGTGTCCAGTTCTCCTGATACTCCCAGAAGAAATCAATAATTTTCAACAATAATTGTTAAAAATATGTTTAGCTTATAACATTATCATGCAGAAACTGAAAGAACCTTTGTTAAAACGTGGAAATAATGTTCCATTAACGTTACGGTACGAACATTCTCTTGCATTCTCCTAACTTTGAGAGGACCTTCAGATAACGTTGGCTCTGGTTCTTAGGAACGTTCCCTGTTAGCTGGGAAGACCAAAGACTTTTCAATTGCATTTCTAATGCGCCACTATGTCAATGGTGATTTGTTTTCATGTTAATAATAGGAGCGAATGAAGAGCGTAGCGGACAGGAAAGGATGAATTTGCCTTCACTGAGTTAATCACTGTGAAAAGCCCCGGTACCTGTGTTGAGTGCAGGGGGGCCACCCGGTGTGACGCTGTACACCTGCAGGAACTCCCGGGAACGGCTCCCGCCAACGATGTTGAAGCCAAATCCCCGAGGACCCTTGGACAGGCGCGTGTGGACAGAGTAGCCCTTCAACTGACTGGGCTGGTCAGTGAATGGAGGCACTGCAATACAAAACAGTGCATCGTCACACTGGGAGATCACTCACTGCAGGATAACTCAGACACTTCGCCGGACTGGGCCTGCACACTGATCGAGAGAAAATGTGAATATCCTAACCGAGAGAGGGTGGTGGTGCCAAGCCACAGAATGGACGATGTAAATAAACAGATCTCTAGTGCCCTCTGGTGTCGTGCATAATGCACTGCACATATCAGCACCACCAGCAAGCAGACCGCAATGCTTTTACAAGTTTTTCATTAATTCAAAAAATTGGTGAACCAAGTAACAGCGAAACTTATCACTTAGGTGACAGTAGGGCCTGTCTCCATCTGGCTAACATACCCATCTCATCATCTCTAATTACTATGAAACAGCTTACAAAGATACAGCTCAATGTGCTTTCAAGGTTTAAAAGGGGGTCTTTGGAGTTCTCCTCGTTTTATTATTACCATTATTGCTAGAATGGTGTGGAGCATGAGATTTAGTATTTACATTTATTTTACATTTGCTAAGATAAATCAGTTCAGTGAATAAGAGAGACTGGGAGGGAGAAAGAGAGATGGATCAGAACAAAGTTAATGAGCCGTGGGGGCAGTTTTATATCTGAACGAGCGCATGGGGGTGGGGGGGGGACATAAATATATACACAAGCAGAGAGCGGGTTCAGGGCTCATGCGGGAGCGTGGCAGGAGATGACGACTCACACTCTGTCTTGCTGAGAACCTCTCGACTCTGGGCTCGAGGATCCAGCCAGCTGGTTGTTCTGGACTTGTGACTGAAAGCATCAGCAACAAACTTCGTGACAATCGCTATGGGATCAGGGAAGCATGACGTAACACTATGCAGGCCAAAGCCTAGATACTAGTTATCTCCAATTCATTGTCTCCCTATATACTGCTACATGTACAGTCACGGTCCTTCTCGCCACAGACCCGAAATGTGACCCACATCCCACTCACTCAATGTAATATGGCTCCCCTGAATCACTGTAAGCCATCTCCCAGTTCTCCGGGAGCCCTCCGGGCCTGCCCGTGGCGCCCCCGCCATTCTCCAGGGCACTGCCGTCACCTCCATTGGAGTCTCGGGATTGGCTGGGTGAGGAGGCCTGGGGAGGGGCACTGCTGGCACATGCCGAGCCCCCTAAGGGCAACAAAAAAAAGGCAGAAGATGCAAAACGTCCTTTGGTACAGGTCAACCTACTTCCCCATCTCCAATTTCCCTGTTTCCCTCTAAAGCACACATCAAATCCAAAACCCCCATCTCTGCACGCTAGTCCAGTTCTTCACCCCTTCATTCTATCCTCATTTTATAGTTTTTTTCCCCTCTAAATGGGCCATAACTTGGAGCCTTTTTCAGGACCTGTTTGCTTATTAATGAGTCCTGGGTGATCTGTACCGATTGGTTCAAAATCTGACCAATCCATGTATTCCATTCAGAAGCCTCCATCTCCCTGTGCACCTGAGAGGCCAGAGTCCTCCTCGCTATTCTCTCCTTCCTCGGCCGCCTTCTCCAGGTTGCTTAAGGACTTGCTCCGGGTGCGGAAGTTCCTGAGCAGGTTGCGGTGCTCCTGATAGGTAATGGGGGGGCTTTCCGGGCCGATGTGGACCGGCCGGGGGGTCCCATAGTAATTTCCTGTGAAGACAACAGAATGTAGTCATTGAATGAATACCAGAAGAGTCAACCAGAAAACTTAAAAGTAAATGGAAATGCATCCATCTTTCATGAGCAGTAATACAATGCTGGGTGACAGTAAACCTGGAGCCTATCCTAGGAAACACAGAGGCTAATGTAGGGGACACCAGGGACAGGATGCCAGTCCATCACAAAGCAATATTTTTGGTAAAAAAGGGGATAACACTCAAAAATGGGATTTCAAACATCACACATGAAAAACGCTCAACAACAATTATGACAAGAGATAAAAATGACCTTCAATGATACTCTTCACAATTATAAATCACAATGGTAACACTACTTGATGGGGCACAAAAAATGTAGTATTATGTGATTACTTATGTATTAATTAGCCACAAACGAAGTCTTGGTTTCATACTGATCAAATGTTAATATGTCATTGATTCGTGACACATGTTTTATCCCAAGCAGTTACTATATTTGTCACTATATCTGTTAATTCTGTAAACCCTTTGAACTGGTGAAGGAATAACGTGAAATACTGATCTCATGTTTGTTCATCATTAATGAATCATGACGCATGTAGCGACTATATTTGTTCATGATTTGTACTTCAGTAGTAACCTAGTTATTACTGAGTTTTTGTGCACCGTCAAGTAGTGTTACCATCATAACTATACATCTAATCAGTATCAAGCTGGTCTTAACGCCTTACAACTGGGCTTCCCCTAAAGTTTTTTTACCTGGGGACCCAAAAGGGAGATCTTTTGTCTGCCTGGGATCCAAACCCGAAGTACATAATGAAAAACCATTAAAAGCTAACAATATAAAAAGATATAAAAAAAAGACCGAAAAGTTGAAGCAAACAAACAATATTCTTCAATTAAATATTTTCTTTTAAAAAACTTTTTTTTTTAATTTTAGAATTTGTATTGCTAATCATGACAATTAATGCACCCCTCTACAAACCATTCCTTCACCTTTCGAAAAACAAAACTGGCACAATGGAACACCTGACATATTGAAAATGCAGATTCATTTTTGATTCAAGAAAAGTCATTGACAACATTGAACAATTATAACATTCTGTATGTTTCCTCCTCTCCCACCCCACCCTTTCAAAAGGTTGAATTATAACTGTATTTATAACTGCTACTGACATTAGCACCAAAGGCCTTTTTTCTCAAGAAAAAAAACAAACGTTATTCGGAAACGAGCAAATGCCATTCTTTCATACCAAGTCCAACAAATTTACATTGCTATGACTTGTCATTTTTTTATTCAGAGAGCGCTTGATTTCTGCAGTGTTCAGATGTGTTAAAAAAAATCATCGACCGATGGGATGTCAGTTTTTACATATGTGATACGTTTTCTTTGAATAGGAACAAAACCATTCATTTTTTTTTTACAAAAGGCCTGAAATGATACTGTACTGTAGGTGATACCACTGATTTTTCTTTTCAACCCGACTTTGATTTGACATAAGGTTGGTATTACAGATACGGATATTCAGTGCAGGTCCAACCCTGACGAGAAATAATAATCAATAAATAATAATAATACATATGCTTAACTTCCATCCATGCATTTCCATTAACCGCTTGTCCTATTCAGGGTCGAGGGGTCCAGGAGCCTATGGGTGCACAGGGAACAACCCAGGATGGGGCACCAACCCATCGCGGGGGACACTCACACACCAGTCACTCACACACCAGTCACACCTACAGGCAATTTGGTAACTCCAATTAACCTCAGAATGTTCTGGGACTGTGGGGGGGACACTAGAATACCGAGAGGAGACCCCAGGACAACACGGAATGGGAAGAACATGCAAATTCCACAAATGGAAACTCAGGCAGAGACTAACCCTGCTCCCATAGGTGTGACTTAAAATATAATTTTATTTTACATTTAAACATTGGAAATGATTCTCAAAATGAAAACATTCAGATCAATAGAACCGGCGGCTTACCGTATTTGATGACAAGGGGAATGTTAAGCGGTTTGTAGCTGTTCTGGTTTCAGGCTTGTATTTATGTTAGTCATTAATTTTTTTAAGGTTATGTAATATGCCTGCTGGACTACATTAGATTGTGGCTACTTACTAATATTTTTGTTTTGATTGATTAATAATCTGTATATAATTAATATCCAATAAAAATATTGTAAAAATACTATTTACTGAATTCCTGTGGTTAATAAACTGATAATTGATGGTGTTGCTGCCATGTTCTTAATATTAATTTTGCTCATTCTGAAACACCGCTAACCTGCTATCTGGAATACCTCCGTACTTATTTAACTGATAATAGATGGATACATCCAGAGTTCTTTTTGACAGAACAATGCTTGTTGTAGTTATAAGCTTTTATAGAATTGGATGGATCCAGTATATTTGCCTTTTAATTTTCACTTGTTTTTTCAAAAAACACAAGGAACACTCGTCGTTACTGCTGCTAGCGCTTGTCGCTACTTGACAATTGCTTTCAGTATGCGAATTTTCCTCCATCAGCCACAAAAATTTCATGTCATATTTGGTCTGGAAAGGTTTTGATCCGTCATATTTGCATCCGAATGGTTCGCAAATTCATGTCGTTTTTTCATGCCGCATTCAGTGTGAAAAGTCCTTAAGACACAGACACATACAATTAATGTAACCTGGACACTAACTTAACCCTGAACTTATGAAGTTTCAACGTGCCAACGGCACAGTTACCAATCATTAATATGTGGCATTCGCTCGTCTTCCGCGGAGGCTCATTGTTTGGCAGGTGCGTGGAAAGACGTGCCATATTATAAATGAGACTTTTCGCGGTCAATCGGCCACCCACCTCAACCGCGACTGTGACCCATTTTGGGTCGCGACCCATAGCTTGGGAACGCCTGCTTTACAATATTACTAATTGTCTTTCGTGTGAGACTTTAGGTATTATTTTAACAGACAAGCAGGGAGGAAAATTTGTGTTGGCAGGAAAAAGTAGGGATAGACAGATGAAAAAAAAATGGGGAAAACAGAAACACAGATTAGAGAGAAAAGCCTATTCTTTCTTCAGAACTCAAGCCCAGAAGCAGAATTAAATTACAAAGTCTTTCTAATTATCGCTTCTTTGCAAATCTCACCAAAACTGAGGACAACCCACTCCGAACCCTGTATTTCCAAATCTGAAAGACGGACCTGACCCGTTCACAAGGCACAACAGACCACCCTAAGCTTTACTCATATCCACTTATATTCTGTGGAAATTCCCCCCATTTGAAAACGGTGCAGTTTCCCTACATAACACATCAAGTATTATAGACACAGAAACAGAACCATCACAGAAGTGGATTTTTATGTCAGACAACACTTCTGAAACCATCAGTCACTGACAAAATGCAAGGAGCATCGATGCGCTAATGTACCATTTTCTGTTGTTTTTCAATCGTTCTACCACTTGTCTCACCATCATCAGTCCCTTTTGCTGCTGCCAAAACGAAGCAGACAAAGTAAATTAACTTTAATTGCTATCGGATGTGATTAACGGCTCAAAGTGAAAATCGTTCTCTGCAAATGATTGGAGCTTGGAGATTAAATCACTCTTCGCCACGGTCTTTGACAGAAAAGGCGATGTTGCTGAAAGCTACTGGCTGCGAGCTACCTAAGAAGGACAGCTAAATCCGAAAACCACATGGTCCTGGGCACCTGCTGGGACATCTCCTCTCCCTGGGTACCTGCTCCCCCCAAATGCAAGTACTTAAACCCTCCCAAACCCTCCCATGGCAGGTATAAAAAATTGCCTCTCTTAATAGCTCACAAAAGCTCCCTCCACCTGAATTTACGACTCCAGCCAGAAACTCAACACCCTTACTGCATATTCTGATTGCTCTGTCAAAACAGGATTATATAATTCTAACTTGCCTTAGTTTTATGATAGCAGTTGACTGCTACAACCTGCTCCGTCCTAGAAAGTTAGCATTTAAAAAAAATCATAACTTAGCTATTCATTAATATATGAGTGACTTTAAGCACATAATAATCTTCAAAACTCTTGACTAGTGTCAACTTCTTATATGTGCCATAAATCAGAAGCCAGTGTGTTTCATTTCCATGGCCTGTTCACAAAAACTGATCCAACGCAGTGCGGAGAAAATTCTGAATGTCTAGGTACGTGTCATTGGCCTGTCGTACCTGCATCATGTAAGAAGTTACTTCTGGATTGTCCCTTATACATCTCAGTGAGCCACCGCTGTCATATCTGTGTCGGGGGGTATTATATTTGGAATATGCAAAGCTGTTGTGTATAAAATCCTTACAGAGAAGAAAAAAAGGCTTTACAAAGGTGCAGAGATACAGACAGAGATTTAAACGCAGCAGAGAGTCACCCTTAATCCTCAACTGCTATTTCTCTACCAGTGCTCTGAACCACAAACACATTGACACCACGGACAAAGCAACAGTATGACCATCTAAAACCATCTAAAACCTCTGAGATGCATCAACTGTGAAAAGAATCTTAACGTCTCCCAGCTCGTAAATTGATTCTCCTCAATGTGTGGAGAATCATCCCCAGCTTCATCACACTGCCTCCCAACCACTGAGATGCGTCAACCTCACGCCTGAGCGGGACGACCGGCATTTGTCACCAGACCAGTTCAGCTGACCCAGATCATATGCCTTCCCTTTGATCTGCCTAAACATCTCCATGTCTCATCCCTTCTGTTTTCCCTTCACTGGCTCTGATTGAGGCAATGCTCTGTCCCAACTATAGGAATTCATAAGATCATGCACTCCGCCGATCTGTATCTTCAGAGGGGTCAGAAAACACAACTGGTCCTCTGTTCAACCATGTCAACCTAGAGGTGAAATAAGCACCTATAATGTTAACTTGCCACAAATGCATACATAATTCTCTGGCTCGTATGTTTAGTCTTACTCTGTTTATCAGCAGAGATTACTGTGCTGTTATTTTGCAAGATATTACAATATTAGGAAGTTCAATAGATGTGGGTGTTAGGATTTAGAAGTTGTCTTTGCTACATAAAAATATAAGCATATGCGTTACTCATGTCGGAACTGTCATGAATATTCACTAAGCACCGCTTATTTCCAGAATAAAGCCATAAAAAATGCAAAGCCTGCTCTGACCTTGTGGATTTTATTGCACAACCGACTTAGTGATGACAGAATAGACTTAAAATGAAGCACAGACAGAAATGATATCATGCGGAATGAAAAAAGGGTGTTTTTCATGTATGTGCAGAAGTTGTATACTGTACTGCGAAAAAATACCGGATTCTTCTGATTTTTCACACTGAATTTCATCAGACCTCTAGTGAGGTCCTTTTGTGCAGTGTGGTATAGAGGACATCTGAGAAATAACAGATAACAAAGGTACCATGGTGTCAGACTGTTTAGGACAGTACTGAATATTCCCAGCAGTGGCTGTCCTGTTAAAATCCCCCCAAGAGCAAGGTTAAATCATGCAAAAAGTCACAAAGAGCCCTAGAATAACAGGCAGGGATCTGCAAGCCTGTCTTGCCTCAGGTGAAGTCCGAAAGGGCTTGGGTAAAAGTGATATTCATGCAGGCACTCAGTAAGAAGAACACAAATGCTCATCTCAAACATCTGGAACAATGTTCCATGGTCAGATGAGTCATGAGGGTGGACATTTTGGGTAACTTGTACTCTGTTGCTGAATACAAAACACTGCATATCACGGCAGAACCTCAAGTGATCAAGCGTGGTGGTGCCGCTGTGGTTTGGGTCGTGGTGCTATCTTGGATTTCTAGATACAGACAGATGTTTTAATGCCCTGAACACAAGAGTCCACACGAGCACTGAATGGCAACCAAATAACAAGTGGGTCATGCAGTAAGAAAATGATCTGAAACACACTGGTAAGTCCAGGCCAAGGTTCCTGTAAAGTCATTTCCCACCCAGACCTAAAATCCACCACAATCATCCAAGCAGGCCACACAAAAAAAAAACCCTCAAATCCAGATGAGCTCCTGAGCAATGGAAAGAAGGGAGAAAACATTTCTCCATGGTACTCAGAGATTGATTAGTAACTGCAAGAAGAATTTGGTTGCAGTCATTGCTGTTCAAAATACGATGTCATTGTTGCATAACTTTGTTTACTGAGTAAATGACACAAGGATTCAAATTTATGGCTGTTTATTCAAGATTCATTCTAAGAATACTAAAACATTAGTATAAAATCTTGCGAAAATTGAAAAATATTCTACCATGCTGAAATAAAGATAGGGGATAAAGGCTCTTTCACAGTTCTGTATCATATCCTCATGTCATCTAAATATAAAAGAATATTAAAAAGCATTAGTGTCTCTACTGGGACATAATTACTCTGGATAAGGTTCTGCTTCTATAAGCAAGTTCATATATTATCTTTTTGTCATTCTTTCAAGGAGCCTAAGAGTGGTGCTCTACAGAGCCTACGACTCCAATAATTTTACTGTCTACAATACCTTACTGACCAAGATAAGGTATGAATTGTGTTATTCATAATTGTGACACTGGGGCCAAATAAACGAATGCCCCTATAATACATGTACTTTGGTACCTGCTGCCTGTTTCAGCTGGCACACTTACAGAGCATGGGGTGAGCTCTGTATTGCAGATCACCTTTAAAATCTCAGCAGTGCAGTGTGCTAATTGTGACCAAAAGCTTCTAATAGTTAAGCACTGAGGGAGGATGGGTTTAAACTGGTATGGGATTCCCAGCTGGCTACAAACCAAGCTTTGTTGGAAGGAAGTCTGCGGCTATTAGCAGTGAAACTGTTTGTCACACCTCTATTTGGCGCGTTGCTCTCCCGCAAAAAAAAAAGAAAGAGACGACTCGCCACTTGAAAAAGGCAGTGGAATTTGCTGGATGGGGCTGTTAATGGGTTGTTAATCAGATAGATCCCATCGCTGGTTCCCCGGTAGGTGGGACGGTGCGTGGGGGGGGGGGGGGGGGGGGGGGGGGGGATGCGGGGGGGGGGTTTTGCGGGAGGTGGGGGACTGGACCCAGCTGGGGCAGGGGGCGCGGG
>JAODKC010000107.1:12578680-12613756 GCA_026777985.1 Mormyrops attenuatus | reverse complement strand
CTCCCGTGGAGTGCTCCGGCACTCTCATAGATGAGAGGCCATGCGATCTTTTCACTGAATCTGAAGCGCTTTACGACTCTCAGGACAGGTCACTTCCTGTTATTGATGGGCATCGCCCGCATTTTCCAGACAGGCGACCTCGGCCCGGCATCCTGTAGATGACAAATCGGGCTCCTCGTCTCCTGGATCCCACTTACCCAAAGGCAGGTCCTACATGACAGCGCAGCCACCCCCCATTTCCAAAACCAATTAATTCTCCAGTGCTCTTTATTATAAATACAAATTGGTTCCCCTTGAATTCAAACTGTACAGTCGACAGCTCATGAGTATTCTCGCATCAAGTGCCAAATTTGTTTACAGAGAGAAACCCCCCCGGAGCGTTTGGCACTTTTTATTTCATCGATACGGCTGTGATCATCTCAGTCATCCTCCTACATGAAAGTATAAGCACATTATCATCACATAATACAGCCTTTTATTACAGGATTTCGTGGTATCAAGTTCAGTGCTCCACATTTGTAAGAGTAGCAGAAGAAGCCAAAGTGCATTAAAGTTACTGAGCTTGATATTAAGGGTTAGAAATTCACCATTCATAAAAAACACCAACTATCCGGCCATCTTCTGTAGTTGCTTCAGGGTCGCAGGGGTCTGGAGCCTGTCCCAGTAGCTATGGATGCAAGGCAGGGAATAACCCAGGGTGGGGCGCCAACCCATCGCAGGGTATACCAACTAATTACTTTCAAAGAACAATTTCTTCTTTGTAATAATATAATACTTGTTATGATATTTGTTACAGCCATTCACATTGCTTTACACATCCATCAATCCATTCACTAATCCTGTAGTCACACTGGTCCATGCAGGGTGGGGGTCTATGCAGGGTGCACCCTGGGAACAAGGTACGAGCACATTACAGGCACCTCACTTAGATTCACATTCACCCAGAGAGTCACGCACTACAGGCGATTCAGACCTGCATGCCTTTGGACTGCGGGAGGAAAATGACCAAATCCCCACAAGCGCACGAAGAACATGCCGCACACAGGTACTGCTGGGGCTGAATGTGAGCCTGCGGCTCCTGGCTTAAATCACCGTTCGGCTTCAGAGCCTCCGGCGCGGAGCTGCGAGTGGACCGTGCTCCTCACTCCCACCAGGCCTCCCTACCCTATTTATAGCTCCAGTCATATTTCACAGTTTTAACAGGGCTATATAATAAGCTGCTACATCAAATGTCCTGGTATTTCTTGCACAACCTGAATGCTGAATCTCAAAAATGCTTCCTGGACGTTAAAAATGCAGCATTTTAAGGCAACAGGATGCAAATCGGAGGGACGATAGAGAACGTGGACTCCAGTAAGAGGCACAGTGCTGCAGCGGATTACAGCTCTCAGAATCCTGACAGCACAGCGGTATTCAGTGATGCAGACACAGAGACAGAAGCAGCACCAGGACTAAGTGTCCTGCTTATGGTGCAACGGATAGCGGAGTCATCAATCTGTATATGGAGGCCAGAGGGAACCACATTCAGATTAAATACAGCTGAGTTCAGGAACTCTCTGCCAACACATTTGTTTCATACTCTTTATGTACCTGAGGAGGTGACAAGCGTAATGTCCTGCCTGACGTCTGCCAGCTGGAACTGTCACCATGGTTTGTTGCTGGCTACATGGCGACGCAAGCCGCGCGGGGATGCACCTCGGTGGCCCTTTTCGCATGTGACCCACATGAGCAGATGGGGGAATTTCGAAAGAAGGCCTCAGCTACCAACTGGGCCCTGCAAGTCATGTCGAAAGCTCCACATGCAAATTTTAATGAGCAAAGGGTTTTGGAAGCGATCGCATTGAAATGTGCCCAGAATCACATGCAATGATGGCGGCCCCTGCGCTGTGTGCTTATTTTGCTGTAGCAATGCTGTAGCAAGTGCAGAGAGATTTTTCTACTGAAACACTGGACTATGCAAATGCACTTTCAGGATTTATTAATGCTAAATAGTGGAATACGATACCTGGGGCGACAGTCTTGATGCGAATGGGATGGGGGCAGGAATTGAGGACCCCCCTGACATCCCCCAGGGTCATTCCCAACACTGGGGTTCCCCCAATCTCAAGGATTACGTCACCCACTGTGGGCCCGCCCCCAGGAGCTGCAGTGACGAATGGGAACTCTCCGTAGTCGGCTCCGCCCCCGACTGCCAGGCCCAGCTCTCCAGTGGCCTCGCCCAGGGGGACAAAACTCTCCTGCACCTTGGAGCGCCAGTGCAGCTTCTTCACCGTAGCCTTAGACATGGTCACTGAGCTGAGGGAACATCAAAAGATTCAATTCAGTCAATTCAGTGGAGAGATCAGGAGTCTCACATGTATTAACCTTGTCACACAATTAACCCAACAACCTATCAAATCTAAGATGACAGATTTAAAAACTAAAACATTGTTTACCTGACACAATGAAATAAAAAATGCATATGTTGTTATATATATATTTAAACTGTACGCTTCTAAGAACTGTGATAGCAATCATCTCTGATGGTTCTGTACTGACTCAGTAAGTTCTTTGACAGGTGTAATGTATGCAGCATTTGTTACCACGGTGCACTATGGGACCACACTTCTAATAGAGAGTAGAAGGAAGAAACAGACAATAAACAGGAAAAAAAAATCTGAACAAGAGATTGTTCAAAACAAACATCAGAGGCACAACATCACAAAAGCAAAGTCATCAGTTTCTTAAAGGGTTCAGAAGGATTCCTCAAATCCTCCCAGTGGCCCAGGTTCATGCCTGGCTCTCTAATGATGAAACATACTATATCTTACCAGCATTCCAATGCGGGGCATGAATGTCATCCTTTAAAGTATATATAAAAATATATTTTTTATTTGGTGAAGAGACACCTCAGCAGCTGGGCATCAAATAATCACACACAGAATATAACCATTGCACCATCACCTTTTGTGCCTTTTCCAGCCAACTTGCAGTCAGCTGGTCTGAAAGAAGATACAGGTGTGAGATGTTAAGGAGGGAGAAAAAAATCCTGAGATGAAACGGAGCTTCAGTTGAGCTGCCCAAAAAAATACTTCTCACTACTCATAGCGTGTTAAATACATCTTGAGCAGAAAAGTGATCTTTGTGTTCTCTTCAAACTTTAGCAAAGTTTGCTGAGCGGTCATTTTATTTAATTTATTCAGGAGATGCTTTTGTTCAAAGCGACATACAAGTGAAGATCAGGGTGCAGGGGTAAACCCTGGAGAAATGGGGGCTAAGGGCCTTATACAAGGGTCCAGCACTGATACGATTATACTGCTGGCCATGGGATTTGAACCAGCGACCTTCCATTCACAGGCACAGAACTCTCACCCGCAGAGCAGCGCCAGCCGTTAGCCTGCCTTCCTACGTGCTGCTGCAGTGGTGCAGTATATGTTACAGAGTCAGAATGTCGCGGACGTCTTCACAGTGTTTGTAAACAGACACCGCAGGAAGAATGCTTTGCTTCCTCCCTCCAAGGAGATAGCGATGTCCTGCCGTGACATTTTTCTCTGTCAGGGCAGACGGCATGAAATTGGGAAGGCGAGAATGGGGCCAAATTACAGGGGGGAGGAGCAGATAAGAAAACAAACTAATGACGCACAGGCAGGGAGCGTCCCAACGTGAGCGAACTTAGGGCGATGAAGGGCAACCAGACACGCAGGAAGCGGTTCCAGTTGAAAGCAGCAAAGTCCCATTATGGATCTGCTGCCTGAAATGGATGTCACGAGACACGTCAGACACCACAGCAGAAAGGGATCAGAGTGCCTCCTCACTAACGGCACCAGCGTACTCACTTTCAAATATCACTGCCTGATGTTCTCTAATCATATTTGGGAAATGAAACTTAATCACTTGTATTCTGTTTCCAATGCTTGCTTAATTAAATGTTGCCCTAGTGGCATTTAAGAGTTATTATGATTCTATCATCCCTGCATCAGGATTACACACACACACACACACACACACACACACACACACAGGTTTGTAATTATATCTTTGTGGGAACTCTCCATTCATTTCTATGGAGAAAACATGACGACCTTAACCTCTACCTAGCCCTAACCTTAACCATAAATAACCAAACAAAATACGAGACTTTTGGCATTTTTAGAACTAATCAACTTAATTAATTTTTGTATATTTACACTCATTCTAATTCTTATGGCTGCAGCATGTTCCAAAATAGTTGGGGCAGGGGTGTTTTTAGAAATGGGGTTGAATAGTGTAAACTCTAGTAAAATATTATAAAAGAACAAAGGTAGCTTTAAAATGTTTAATATTATGTATTAATATTTTATCACTGCAGTTATAAGACATGTATGACCGCTCTGGAAAAAGTAGATTTTTAAGCAGATAAACAGATTTAAATCCTGGTTTAATCGTGGTTCTGTGAAGTAGGGGACACTGGGAACAACCAGAAACCAGCCAGGTAAAGGGCAAAAGCAACCTTCTAATGCCAGAGATGACCGTCAACTTATACGACAGTTTGTCATGAATTGGACGATGACATCAAGTGACCTTCAAAAGGAAAGGGAATCAAGTGCAGGTGTGAAGTGCACTGCTAGGACAGTTCGTGTCAGGCTCCTCGAAGCAGGAATGAAATCCTATAAAGCAGGGAAGAAGCCCTTTATCAGTGAGAAACAGAGAAGAAACAGTCTGCAGTTTTAAATATTATATATATATATATATATATATATAGAGAGAGAGAGAGAGAGAGAGAGAGAGACACCCATAAATTGAGAAATGAGTGAAATAAAAAAGCATGCTGTGCTCTCAAAAGAGAAAGAAAGAAAGAAATAACGATAATAATAATAAAATCTTAACCTAATTTTGTAAATAGTGTGTTTTACTGGTAATCGCACCATTTTCGCACATTTTTTCCTTCATGAAGAACCTTAAGCAGGAGGTGAGTAACTCAAGCCATGTAAGGCATCAGCGGCCTTACTGAACTTCAGCTGAAATGTTCCACAGCTCAGGCAGTAGCTTGGGTCCCAGGCCAGAATGAGGACAGTTCCTGTCATTTTGCCATTTGTCTTCTTTTCATGTTTACATTGCACGATGGGAACACAAAACATGACATTATGACACCTTCCTCACAATAAGGAATATTATACTGTTTGCAGTGTAAATATCAGGTGAGGGGAAAGACATAAGGACGAACTTTAAACAAATGTGTCTCTTATTCCCCAGATAATGCAGCAATTATGTGTAATCAGGCTGTGGTTGATGTGATTTGTAATGATATGGGAAGGAAGGACTGAGTCATGGTAGCAAGCAAAACGAAATAAGCTGAACATCTCGGCAAAGTAAGAGTCGAAAGGGTGAACATGCTGGTTCTTTTTATAACATCTAACTGTTGGTAGCGAGAAGGGCGCTGAAGGAGTTCAATGAGGCGGGTAGCTGGAGCACTTGAGTGTTTAGGTGGAACCTGGCAGAACCTGAACTGCAGAACCATGACGTAAGCAGCGGGTCTGTACAGCAGTTATGTGTCTGGTCAACAACTGAGAGCCCATCTCAGCCTTGACGATTGACAGGGAGAATATTTACGCTAAACACTTTACTTGAAGGGGCACAAATGCTTAGTAATAATAACTCAGCTACTAATGAAGTACAAGCACCCAGGCGATATTTTCTGCGCAGTGATACGATTGGGGTTTGGAGTTCAGTAATTCCTAAATTAAACTGCTCACTACAAAGTCTGTGGATTATCTTAAGTGACCGGGTTATGATTTCTGATAAGAGCTGTTGGATTTTTCAAATGTATTTTTCTGACGCTTTAATCACCACAGGAAGAATGTCATTCAGTCTCATTATGTTCAAGAGAAGCCCGACATTTCAACAGGCAATATCTCCAAAACTAGGCAACTCCCAGCAGAACAACCTAGTCAGAGCACTAAAGCTCCTCTAAAAGATATCCTTTTTCAGTTTTGGGGTGAACTGCCCCTTTAACAAGAAATCAGTATGTTACTAAGACTTAGTGTGTGGTAATAGTAATAGCATAATACTACATTGTTTGTGCCCTGTCAAGTGTTACCATATTTACATATCAGGCTATGTCAACCCTGCACAGATGTTCCTGACCCCAAAAAATCATGTGCCTCATGAGTACTACTGTACGCAGCAGCAGAATAATCAGACAGCATTTTAGTATTTCTCTTTTTCTTACCAGACCATAAATCTGTAAATCTAGAAATATGTCTGTGAAGCAGCATGATTTTTTTTTATTGTCCCATATTACATTCTGGATGTACTTCATAACCTCAAACATGTAAATCTGCCATTTCATTTGACAACAATATTCTTTCAAATTTCAGAGGCCTGCATTTTTTTTCTAAGGCAATCAAAGAAAAGAAGGTAAAATTCGTGTCAGAGAGTATTCTCAAAGTCTCCCGGGCGAACTTTGCCGTCTTCGGTGATAGGAGATGTAATTTGGCATCTGAAGAACTTTGCTTGGCTGCAGATCTTTGAAACTTTTATCGCGGCTGCACTCAAATAGCTTTAGGGACAGGAGCCGGGTTTTATCATGACATAACGGGGCGCTAATTGAGAGGCACAGAGGAACTCGCGGCGAGTGACGGCGCCTGCATGGCAGTAGCGCTGCGTCGATCTGTTAGCTGCGTGATGACAGCGACCTCCCTCACAGCCGCCTAGGAAGAACCTTCTTCTGCATAAAAAAAAGCGCAACAATTTCTCTGCATCAGTACCGGCAACTTATTTCCCTGGTGACAATGCGGTTCTGTTCGTGCTATTTTAAGGACAGGGTAGCAGGGTGCCAAACGGCTAAGTCAGGGATGTGTTTGCAAACACACACACGCATATGTTAAGTGCCTCATTTAGCTTTCTTGCCAATAACACAGCGCTTTAAGGGAAAATGCTCCAGTAAGTAACTTACACTCTGTAAGTTACGCTGTACTCCTAAAGGAACGTGATGCGCTAACGTCAGTCAGGGCTAAGCCTCACTCATAACAGCAAAGCACAATCAAAAGAACAAGGAGGGAGGAGGTACACCAACAAAATGGCTTCAACATCAAGAGGCACTCAGCCGTAGCGCCTAAATTGATTTAGTGGAATAAATAGCAAGGTTTATGCATGGCGTTAATTGCATTAAAAAAAGTCAGGCTGTCGTGAAAGAATAAGGAAAGAATATGCATTGTACACTAAGGACAAATGCAAGGCCACATTGTCATTTTAGCACCTCGTTCTCCAACGAATCATCTCCTGGCACCCCCCCCCCCAGGCTTCAATGGGGGCTATGTTTTAAGAGATAACACTACACACCTGAAGAAAGTCTAACAAGCATCCATTTCCTGCATCTTCTAACGGTGCCTGAACCCAATGCACAAATTCTGATAAGCGTGAATAATGTGCTAAGGAACCTTCAAAACTCTTTTCATTCAGTAATGGGCAGCAGGCCAGCAGCCTCCCTCCCCATAGGTACTGATTCTGCAGAAAGGGACCCCCCTCCCCACCTGCAGACTTAAATGAAAGGATTAAATGACCAAACCTGTTTCCTCTGCCCAGTTCCCACAACCCTCCCAGTCTATTCCAATCAGTCAGCATTGTTGTCATTGGTTACAGTTATAACCCACACTGCTATCCTTGAGCCTTAAAATAGTCCTGCTTTCAAAAAAAGCCTCTAAAAACCTGACGTTCACACGGACTATTTCTCCCTATTATTTCATATTGGTCATTAAAACGTCTTAAACATATGACCAAACATTTTGCTGCAGAATAGAACTTCTCAATGGCCGCTGCCATGGTCCTTTGGCATAGGACCCACTATGCTTCGGTAACTGTCTGTGCATAAGGAAGGGTGATACTGTAAACCCTGTGTGATCTACAGTACCTGTCACCTCCAGCTGGACCCGAAGTAAGCACCTTTGAACTCTGTCAGAAAAAAATTATGACAGCTGTGTTGCTCCCCCCCCCAGTCTACTGCCACATCGCAGTACAGTGAATCCATGGGTATTTCGAGCATTGCATATACTAGGGTTCATTTGTTGAATCTTCTATTAAATTTTGGAACATCAAGAAAAAAAAGGTTAACATTGAAGGAGGCGGAGCTGTCCTGCATCAAGGTGTGATTTGGACATAAGGAGGCGGAGCTGTGCTGCGGCAAGGTGCGATTTGGACGTAAGGAGGCGGAGCTGTGCTGCGGCAAGGTCCGATTTGGACATAAGGAGGCGGAGCTGTGCTCCAGCAAGGTGTGATTTGGGCATGAGGAGGCGGAGCTGTGCTGTGGCAGGGTGCGATTTGGACGTAAGGAGGTGGAGCTGTGCTGCGGCAAGCTGCGATTTGGACTTAAGGAGGCGGAGCTGTGCTGTGGCAGGGTGCAATTTGGACATAAGGAGGCGGAGCTGTGCTGCGCCAGGGTGCAATTTGGACATAAGGAGGCGGAGCTGTGCTCCAGCAAGGTGTGATTTGGGCATAAGGAGGCGGAGCTGTGCTGTGGCAGGGTGCGATTTGGACATAAGGAGGCGGAGCTGTGCTGCGGCAAGGTGCAATTTGGACATAAGGAGGCGGAGCTGTGCTCCATCTATATTTAAACCCTGGTTATAGGCAGGAAGTTATGCAAGACCATCCTGTACCCTGAGCCATAAACTTGTTTAGTTCCAGTACGGAAACGTGGACCTGCAGACCGATTCACCACAGCATTAAAGTAGCTCTTGAATGAAGACAGATAGCGGTCGGTGTGGAGCGAAGGAACAGTGGACGGATGACAGCCGGACAGGATTCCAGGAACGGAGGAGTGATGATGCCCTTACAGTGCAGACTCCACGCAGCACCTCTGCTGCTTCAGCATTTCCTTATTTTTGTAGGTCTGCAATACTTCGGCCAAAGATTTATGTTTATATTCAACTTACATCAAAGAAAATCCTTCATAATTGCGAGCTCTAACGTGATCTTCAGTTTGCAAGTGCTGACTGCCTTTTTTTCCGTCATGTGGTCCTCTCCTTCACATTTGTCATGAATGTCATGATCTCTCACCCCTCATGGATATGCAGTCCTGTACTGGGAAAATCCAAACAGAGGTCGCCATAATGCTGTTTTCACTACTATAAGACTGGAATAACACTGGGTTAAGGCTTTGATTAAAATTTCATAGATTTATTTACTTCATCTATCAATGAATTTCACTAGTAAATTTTCCCTAAATTACACAGCAGCTATATACTGTTCTGACAACCTTGAACAAATCCCTATACCAGAGTTAACCACTGAAGCAAATTGGATAATACTGCGATATTATGCTTATTCTAGATATAGATACATACACTTTATTAATGGCCACTTGATTGGTCCTGCAAACAGAAATATGTGGCTGCAACTGAATATATACAATGTGCAGTTAGATTCAGATGGTTAGTGACTGCACATCCAAGTGCTACAACATTAAGAATCCTGCTTTGAGCAGTTTTAATGTAGTGTACTGGTGCCGAACATGGTGGTTTTGGCATCTCAGAAACAGCCACCCTCCAGGGCTTTTCATGCAATACCGTGTCTAGAGTTTACAAAGAAGGGTACGGTAAACAAGAAAAAAAAAAAAAACATCCAGTCAGGGGCAGCTCTGTGGCTCAGAACACCTTGTTAATGAGAGAGGTCAGGGGAGAATGACCAGGCTCATTGAAGCTAATAGGATGATCACAAGTGCAAAAATAACAGCTCAGTACAATAGTGGTGTGCAGAAAGGCTTCTCTGAGTGCAGCACTCAACACCTGAAGTACTTAAGAAACCAAAGGGGGGATGTACCTCATGATATGAAGGCGTACCTCATATCATGAGTATGTATATTATATATATAATGTTTATACATAATTTTGCAAACTGCAGCCTGGTTCTTCTCTGTTTCTCACTTATGAAGGGCTTCTTCATTGCTTTATATGATTTCAGTTCTGTTTCGAGGAGCCTGACACGAACTGTCCTAGCAGTGCACTTCACACCTGCACTGGATTCCCTTTCCTTTTGAAGGTCACTTGATGTCATCCTTCGATTCATGAGAAATTGGTAGATAAGTTAACGGTCATCTCTGGCATTAGGTTGCTTCTGCCCTTTACCTAGCTGGTTTCTGGTCATTCTCAGTGTCTCCTGCTTCACCTAGTTCTTGTGTACTGCTGCTTTAGAAATTTTGAATCTGGAAGCAACCCGGAAGTAGCCTTCTGGCAGCAGAATCATGATTAAACCAAGATTTAAAAATGTAAATTTGTTTAACCCTTTAAGTGTCTGCTCCACCAAATGGTAGACTACCGTTTGTATACCTTTGTAATACATAAACTGCATTGTTCAGTGTTTGAAAAAACTATTGATTTTTGTTTGTATTGGCCTATAGACCTCAGAAATGATTAAAAAAAATATTTCCAATGCCTTTTTCTGGGTGTGGCACTTAAAGGATTAAAAGTATAGAGCGGTTTCTTAATTTTCTCCACGGCTGTGTATATACACGCACGCACACGCACACGCACGCACACGCACACGCACGCACACACACACACACACACACACATTATGTAAGGCAGGGGTGGCCAATCTTATCCAGAAAGGGCTACTGTGTGTGCGGGTTTTCACTGCAACTGCCTAATTAGATTACTAATTAGAAGATTGATTGGCTGAAGAGTCCTCACACCTGGGTTTGAACAGCTGACCTAGAGGTTACCTCAAAAACCAGTATATACACCGGCCCTTTGCTGATTAGATTGGCCACCCCTAATGTAAGGGATAACCCACAACGAGATGGGCTCTTAAAAATATAGCCCCAATAAGGATAGAACATGTGGTCAGGCTACTCAGTGGAAGTAGCAAGTCCATTAAGTTACCACAGAAACCGTCAACAGACAGGCACTAGAGAAAAATTATGCTGATAAAAATGACTGCTTATTCATGAGTAAAAAGTCACACAGGTTTTTATATTATCACGTTTAAGAAAACATTAAAATGCATTAATACAGAACTGTTATTAGGCTGCCGGAACTACCAGTGCAGATACACGAAAATAATCAACACCCATGTGACATCTCTGGACCAATTGGAAAAGAGTGTTGACTAAAGCCGTGGTATAAATTGTGCTAATTACATATGTCTGTGAAAAGCTGCTTTGAACACAAAACAACGTTTGGCACAAGGCTGGCACACTGCAAAAACGGTTTACTGGCACTAGGTTTTCCTGTTTCAGGAATTACAAGGACTCAACAGAAAGCAGGTCACCAAAACAGCAGGTGAAACACGAAAACTAAAAGAGCAAGGGCAAAAAAAATAATAATAATATTGGCATGTGAGTCGTGGAACATTATAAGCTGATGTAGGAGACAGAAGGGGAATCAGCATCTGGACAGGTTTACTGCAGGCAGAGAAAGAACAGAATGCATCTCTTTATATGTTCAGTCATGAATGAATGAATCAACACAAACAGCCGCGGTCACCTGACTCACCTTCCCTGCACCCCCTCCCTCCCTTGTCCTTAGAGGATTCTAATAATTGCTATTGTGTCACCAACTACTGAAAGCACTGTTGTCTTCTGGCAAAATACAAAGGTGTATATGAGGCAAATTTTAACAAAGACAAAGTAATGATGTCGGACTTGTTCTTATTTGCTTATTGAAAAAAAATCAGAATTTAACACTTTTGCAGTTAAAAAAATCTAATTCATTAGATTTACACCTTCATAAATCAAGTTTCCAACCAATAATTGGACATTCCAAGCCCCATTCCAATATTTTTCGACAGTTACTATTATTTTATGTCCTGCCTGCCTCATCATAATACTAGAGACACTGGCAGCCAATTTCATAATTAGTTTAAGGGAAATATAAGAGGCCTCAGTGAACCAGAAACTTGTTGAGGTATGGAGCTCCCGCCATGCTGAACTGTGTCTATTCCTGGCATTCCTGTTTGATGACCTCTGGTTTTCAAAATCTTGTCTGTCTTCAGACCTGGCTTAAGGACTGCATTTTGGTTCTAGGTGCACATTACTTTATGGATAATGGTTGACCTGCACTTGCCCTTCGACTGCATTTCTTGGGTCTTGTTGTTCTAGTCCTTGAGGACCCATCAAAGTCCGCTAGGTTCTGGGATCTCCCATCTCAGTCACCACACTGTAACATCAGTGATACCGCTTAATGTAAATAACATTTTATGGGTTTTTTAAAGCAGTGGCACAGGTGACTGTATGCTTTGCACCTACCTACTCACCCTACACAAATACACAGTGAAGGGTGCGTCTACCTGATCAGCCTTCACTCCTGTGTGTCTTTAGCAGTGAGAGGTTACCCAGTAAGATGGGCATCTACAGAGAGACCCAAGGCTACACCACAATGCAAAAGGTTATGCACACACCCATGAAAGACAGCACCTATCACACCTCTCTGAGGTTTTAGTCTGACACATACCAAAGTCACACTTCCTTTTATGGCCCAAGCTACAAGGGTGTGTTCTACTCCACTATGCTCGTTTATTTCAAAATCTAGGGCAGAGGAGTGTCCCCGCACATGCAAATGACAGCAGTGGCCGATTTAAAAATGGGAGATTAAGTTCTAGATGGATGAAAAGCACACTGGCAACAGGGGTGATTATAGGCAAAGGAAGTAGTACGAAAGTGCGCAGGGTAACTGTGCTACGGAGTTTCATTCACATCCGTCTTTGTGTGACAAAATCACACCCAACTGGCAGCAGTGAGACGTAGCACTTAGGCAATTTGTCGTGCATCCAGTGGGTTGCTAACTGAAAGCTGAAAAAGGGCACTATGTCATTTATCTGAATCATTTTTGATAAATAACTGTGCGAGTACATTATGCATTAATCAGTAACCTCTGCAAGTCATCTAGCTATAAATAATATTTAAAAATAAAGCGTGGACGGAAGGAGACTTTGCACTTGAAAGCATAATCATCTCACATCTTCATTTCTTTAAAATAGTTAGATTATACTTGAACAGGAATTCATACCAAGAACAAAGATCACCTGCACTTCTATGGAACCAAGAACAAAAGACGCTTGTTGTTAAAATACCTTTTTGAAACCACGAGAGCCTGAACATCACTGGAAAATGCCCTCACTTAGCATAGCTTAGACTTCAAGTATTCTTGTGTGATTAGATTCTAATGAGAACCTATGAAGAAGTCGTCGAGAAAATAAAAACAGACATTTTTACATATTAGCAAAACGAAGGTTTGGTATAGCTTTAAACTTTTGCAACAGAGATGGAATCCCCAGTAATACAGGGAAAAGCAAAACTAGAAATGGCAAGGAGGATAGGAAAGGGGTCCACTTGTAAGGGTCAATGCATGATATGCTACTCTACTGTAGATAACTCCTTCATGGGAAAACTTTTTTAAAAACTGAAGTTTAAATAGTATAATATAAAAAGTTGCAAAGCATCACGGTGGTATTACTTCCAGAACATACAGTATACGCAACACGTTTTAAAATGATTCTGGGTTCATGAGAAGTTGTATAGCACTCAGCATCAAATTATCTATGTATAAACTAGAGTCAATCGATTAAAGCATTGAAGAAAATTTGCCTTCCCAATTACTCAATATGGCGTCGCAACATAGGTACTGTACATGTCATGTTGCTATAACCAAGACATAACTTGGATTGAGCATTAAGGGGTTGAGTTCTCCACCCATGTGAGGGGGTCCAGGGGAGCGTATTGGCTGGTTTTGATTATTGGGAGGCTACAACCCCACATCCCCCCCATAATTTATGCCAATGGTTATAACCATATGACGATTAGCTAATTTTTGTGAACATATTTTGACTATTGAGTAGGGCTGACCAGTTCACATTGCTATATTTGAAATGTTTGCGATAAGTAACAATTTCAATATTACAAAAAGAAGAGTTTAAAAGTGACCTAAAATTAACAGTAGCCAAATGTATCTTGTTATTATCTACTGGCACGGTCTGTCTAGTAAGTTAGTAATGTTGCTGAAAGTTATGCCAACAGACACAAAGTATGACATCACATGCATCTCAAAACTTGAGGCCGATAAAACAGAGTGAAAAACACAGACCTGCAAGTTTAAACATTTTGTGTATGTAAATATCCCACTTTCGAGCGCAAATATGAAACTAGCGAGCAGAGATAGAAATACTGCGTGTGCGTGCACCTAAGTATCGCGCACAAACTTGCACTCGCACACGTCTTTTTTCCTTCTTGAATGTTTATTTCCTTCTCAATTTGATAGATATCCTTACGTGCCAAACGGATTGCCTTTGGCTGATCTGTGTGCTCAACTGAAATTTTTGTACTCAAGTTTTGACAGTTTGGGGGTGGGGTCATGGCCGTTTCTGTCGGTAAATCCTATTGGCTGATGGCTCCTGGTTTTGTGACTGACTGTCAGCTCATTAAAAAAAAAGAAATTATTAAATTATTATAATTAGTGATGTGTCGGTCCAGTTGGCTTCTTTCCGTGAACAATGGGAGCCGGTTCCCATCTGAGAGCTTATTTATATTTTTGTTTTGTTAATTAGTACAAGACAATAATAGCGTGATCTTTGCCACACTAGTTGGCCATGGGCACTGATGCGGCAGTTTTGTACATTGTAATTTGTTATATGGAATACCATGTTCCATTTTGAGTGTGAATTATTTGCAATGGTTTGTATTTTGGAAAGTTTATTAATAATTTAAATTTTATCTGATATGGACATGACAGTCACGTTAGAATTTAGTGATGGACAAAATAACACTTCATGATCCATTTGCTGTCTTTTTGACAGTACTAGATGGTGCTCTCTGTTCAAAAAAAGGGTAAAAAGGACCCCCCCCAAAGCAAACCAAGAGCACCTCCTAGTGGGGCCATAAATACAGCAAATGGTTCATGAGGCATCATATTATCCATTACTAATTTAGAATTGTGTCATACATTTAAGCACCAGGACCAAACCTAATGTTTAATGTTTGCAGCTAAACAGAAATTTACAACGTTCAATACACATATATAATAGTGTTTGATGTTTTTATGTTAATGTTTTTATACCAAACATAATGTAAAATAATGATATTCTGGAAATAATAAGGTTTAGTATAATTGCATTGCTAAATTTGGCTGAAGTGATACTAAATGAAGAGCCATTTGGGAGCCGAAAGAGCTGGCTCTTTTTGCTGAGCTGAGCCAAATCAATAATCTGGCTCACAGCCGGAATTCCCATCACTACTGTCCATGATCTTTGTCTTCTGAAGAAGCTTTTCATAGTGTGCAGTCAATCAAAAAAACCAGGAGCCATCGGCCAATAGGATTTACCGACAGAAATGGCCATGACCCCACCCCCAAACTGTCAAACCCACCCCCGTGTCAAAACTCGTGCACAAAAAATTCAGTCGAGCGCAGACAGCATCTGAAGGTAATCTATTTGGGCGCATGAGTGTATCTGTCAAGTCAAAAAGCAAATGAACATTCAAGAAGGAAAAAGGAGAGGTTTAAATATTTCAATACAGAGTAAGGTAAATGTCTATTTATGGCCAGTTGTTTGATTTACTCCTTCTCAGTCATTTTTGTTAAATTTCTGACAAACAAGCTATACTGCCTATGAGTGAGCCAAACAGCATGGACGGAAATGATAACTATTGGCTGAATGCAGAGAGTGAATGCAGTGCTCATGCAAATACAGTAGACTGATATTTTTAACCATATACTAAAGTAGTAACCTTTTTGCACCGCGACCCAGTGTTTACCATGTCAGCTCAATCGTGACGCTACTGTATATCAAGTATAGGTTTACATTAACGCCATAATCAATTTATAGCGATCAATGCCTATCACACAAATCTGAATGGATGTGCCAGTGAATTTTAAATTAATCATCTGTGGTTTGGCTTCACTAGTGTTGAACTAGTGTTCACTAGTTTTGCGCTAAGCATTTGCAGATCCAAGACCCGTTTATATAGGTTAATTCTACGATCGGGGCTGAGTAATCTGACCTGAGCTTGCTGGATTTTAAATGCCTACTTTTCCAACTCTGCTTTAATTGCGACCCTTTCAGAAATTGCGGGGTCACGACCCATGGGTCGAGATTCAATGTACTAGATAATGCTGAAAAGGAACTATGAGTAAAACTGCAGAACTTGCTATGTTTGACAGAATAAAAAAGTTTTCACGTAACTTTGTCTTAACCCAGTTGACCATGCTGTCCTTGCGATGTGATAATTATATGCGTGTGTTGTCGATATTAAAATTGCGCACATTGCTATTTTGTGTGTGTGGAGTTTCCGTGTTCTCCCCATGTGCGTGGGTTTAAGTAAGATCGTCCTGATTCCTCCCACTGTCCATCCAAATGCATGCAACTTAAGTTAATGCCTAAATTGACGTGAAATTGGGTTGCTGTGCGGCCTGCCAAGCAGAAACCAACCCTGTGCACCCAGCAATGGTTTCTGCCTTGTGCCAATAGCAATATATAATGTATAAATATAATATTTTAAATGCATTAAATATAAATGATTATTCAATTAATCATCAAATTAATTGATACATTACCGAATTATAAATCAAATCGATAGTGACAGCCTTACTTTAAACTCGGAATCTGTATATAAACATGTGAAAATGTATTATTAGTCTATAGATGTATTAGAATTACCAGTTACACCAATTGCCAAAAGTTATTTTCTCTTTATACAACCCTTATTGACCATACAGAGATTAACATACAACATTAATTTTAATTATTGTAATTACTATTTTAACTGATTTTGTATACCATTATAAAACACTGAAATACCTTGCATATAAATTTGTGGATAAAATACAGCCAAAAATAATATGTCACTGTGCCTATTTCCACTGGAACTATACATATTGGTGTGTAGCACAGCGAATCGGGGAGCTGTACCCAGGCTGCAGGTCCAAATCCCATGGCCAGCACAGTAGTCATGTCAGTGCAGATCAGCTGAGCTTGGCCCTCGACCCCGACTGCTCCAGGGGCGCAGGATGCTAGCTGGCCCTGTTCTCTGGGCCCAAGCTTTCCTACTTGCATGTTACTCACGCCCAACACGTTTTCTTAATACATGTAGAAATCGGTTTTATTCTTTTTTTTTTTTACTATTATTACGATGTCTTAATGTACAACATATACAACTCATTAACCGTTCATTTTCTATACCTTGTATCCAGTTATAGAGTCACATTAACCTGGAACCTGTGCCAGGAAGCACCGGACACAAGGGAGGGGATACCCAGGACAGGATGCCAGTTGATTGCAGAGCACGAGCACGCACACACACACGTACATCCAACATGCAATATGGAAGTATCCTGCATGAATACAAGGTGAACACGAAAATGTTACACAGATAGCTGGCCAGCATAGTAACTCAGAGCAGCCAAGGTGTCGGGCTGCAGTGCTAACACCCAAGCCACTGCACAGGCCATATATTTCAATTAAATTTAATGATAAGTGCGAGAGGTCTGAGCTACTTTGACTTCTCCTCGGCTGTCAAAACTACAGCTGTAGAACAGCAAAACACACCAGCCACAGGGCAGCCAAGAGCAATATGCAGGCGGCGAGGGTCGGGGACTGGACAACAGGCACACTGTGACAACCAGCAGACAATAGAGCCAAATGGCTTGGCTGGTGCCAAAGTGGGCACAGAGCAATCTGTGGTAGCCGGAGCAAACAAGCAGAGGATTCGCAGAGCAAAGGGAGGTGAAAGATACAAGACAGCAGACAACAGAAAGGCATATTATAATATATATATATATATATTTTAAATGAGATCTGACACATCAAGCCAAGCCAGGAGACACAGATTAAAATCAGCTATTAAACCAACATGCAAGCAGTCAAACGTACTTTCTGCCAGTATCCAAGAACTTCTTAGAACCCAAAAGCAGAGTGTTGAGTGGCTTCATAGTACATCCTTCTGCCAAGACAATCTTATCAATTAGCAGAACACCCGAGAGAGACCTGAAAAAATTCTACATCACACAGGACCTAACGCTTAATCTAACATATCCCGCTTCACAGGTAAAACATTAAAACCAAAGCCAAAATGTAGGTTCCCGCTGGAACACCCACCATATTTGTAGCACAGTAACATCTCTCTAACATGAGCAGCAATCGTTATCTCAAAAGAAGTTGAGGCCTGCAAAAACAAAACGAACTGAAAGCCCTTGTATAGCTTACACCACTAGTGAGATACTAATAAATAAATGTCAAAATACCAGAACCAGGTCTTAAATTTCACTCTAGTTTCGTAAATAGCTTCTTCCAAGTCTAAGTGAAACATAGCTACGGCCCTCAAGGATGCAAACATAACGGCTATTGCTGCCACCTTCCACAATCAGATTGTGGCCCCAAAACAACATTTGGTTGGCTATATAATATAGGCGGTCCCCGGGTTAAACACAGCCAACTTACAGACAACTTGTACTCATGAACGGACTGCCATAGAGCCTGTCATATTAAATATTTGGTTAAATACAATGGTTTGTGATAACAAACGCACGTAGTACTTTGAGAAGTTCGTGAAAACATTGTGTCGGCTTCATGGGTTTGTGAGCTCCAGGTACAGTACAGTACGGTATGTAGTTTCTTTCATAATGACTATATTATCGCACTATATTATTGCACTATATTAATGCACTACATTAATGTATTATATTATATTATATTATATGTAGTATATTATTATTTTTAACTTGGAGACAGACTTAGGGAACGGATCTCATTTGTAACCTGACGACTGCCCGTATACAAAAATCACTGGCCTGTGACCCTGTACCGGACAAACAGATTGATGGATAAGTGGATGCATGTGTATCGTCAGTCCTCTGGCTTTCTGTGCTCTTGTATTCAGTTATAATCCACTATGGCAGGGTATTGTTCACAGAGAGTTTTATACGTTCAGAAATTAATTTCATTTGTTGCATATTCTGGATGTTCCATTGATTAATTGCAAGATTACCATATATTTTTTTTCATGTATAGTGGCTCAATGAGTAGCATTGTGTCCCTATACAACCAGTGATTTGGGTTTAATCGCCACCCTGGTTCTCAGTACGTGCAGTTTGCATGTTCTATCCCTGTATCTGTGTGGCTTAGCTCCGCAGCCCTAAGATAGATGCTTTGGGTTAATGGGTGTCTGTAAGCTGCCCTTAGAGTATGATGGTACGTGCCTTGTGATGGCTTGGCAGACTGCCCAGCACGCACCCTGCCGCATGCCCTGCGCTTCCTGAGGTAGGCTCCAGGCTGACTGCTACCCTGCATTGCTAAGTGGATGAATACTTGGCATGAGGATTCTTCTTTAAGCATGGGGGTACAGGGACTGAATCACTGAATCAAAACCTCTACACATTCACTGCTTATCATTTGATATTAAAGTGTATGCTATACAAAAGAAGGTGATACACGCATTCTGTAATACTTGGCAGCATTTCATTTCGATTTCATTCCACCCAGCAGTTGACAAATTTCTAGCAACCCGGTGACGCACCTCCTACTGTACACGTCCAAAATGCAGCTGGTGTCTTTCAGTAGCCCCTAATGTGTGACTGCATGAGTGAATATGCACGAATATGTAAATTCCTTGTTATATACTGGCATTATGCCCAAGATATACCTTGCCTTATGGTGTGTGACTTCAGACCACCAGGAGTCCGTTTGGATAAGCGGTTATTGAGAATGGATCAGTGGAAAGCAGCCAGGAATTAATTCCCTATACGTCAATGTGAATTTCAGATGAATAGTTCAGAACTGCCGCATGCTGGGTGAAAACGTTGCATTGTGCCTGTTTGGTATGTGTATATGCATCAGCTGGTATAAGGTCAGATGTATGTGCAAGTCAAATAAGAAAATTAAAGTTTTGTAGCATTTAAATTATGCAAATATTAAGAATAATGTGTGTGGGGGGGGGGGGGCTTCTGAGAAATCACTGTCTGTGCGTATGTGCTGCGCAGAATTTGAGGAGATTATTCAGATAGGCCTGGGCACTAGATACATAAAATAATGGCAGAATTTCTTCTTTAGCAGAAACTGAATTCTTTATCAGTGGTGGTCATCAAGTGAGAAAAGCCATGAATATTTTTCCCTTCACAGGTTAGAAATTTGAACAACGGATAACATTTTTAAAAAGGTATTTCTAATTTTTTCTCCACATTTTAGTTTCTAGATTTACCGATGTTTGAAAAAACAGACAGTTAAATGAATTGGGAACAGGCTGAAATTTTGCAGGTCCAAATGGCATTTATATATTCATGCTTTCTTTAATCTATTCATAAATGACAGAAATTATGTTTTTTTCAACATCCACACAAAAAAGGTGGAAATCATCCACAAAGGACTGAAAGCATAAAACCTCTACACTAATACCATTAAAAATTATGCCAGTATATTTCTTATAAAAATGGAGGACCGAGAGAAAAATAGCTAAACCACCAACAATCTCCAGGACAAGATGGGGGGGAAATGACGTTTAAATGGAGAGAGGGAGACAAAGGGGGAATATAACAAATGGAGCGCTTGAATCCACCAAAGTGCCAGCTGCAGGTGAGCCTGCTTCCTCAGGCAGATGCTGAGCCAAGGTCTCCTTATCATAAATGCCAATGGGGGGCGGGGGGGGGGGCATCACTGAACACAAGTTCAGAGGTGTGAAATGAACATCTGCAAGACACCGGCTTATGTCACATCAACATTATTTTGTGAATGTCGCCCCCCCAGCAGGGGAGCAGGTGAGGTAGCTCTTCATAAGCAGATAATGGATTCAAAAATATAAGGCATCCGTTCCCAATGCTATTGCAAGACAAAGAAATATTGAGCTTTCTGAGCTTAAAGAATATTCCCTTTTTCTTCTTTTGTCTGTATGCAACAGAAATGACTAGAATGAACACAGTTCTTAAAAAAAGCAAAACATTTTTTGTCACTGACCAATAAAGAGACTGAAAACAAGCCATAGGTTAGTGGTATGAAACGCTGTTCTTCATTGGTCCTCTGGCTTTCACGGTACAGTAATCTAAATGTGAGGCAGGCTAAGAACTGGGATCTACTCATAGAAGGGAAGCCCTCAAGATGACCTCCTATCTCACGGCTTCGCGGTTCAGCCCCAATGTCAAACTCCAAAACAAGTTTGGGTTCAGACACTCAACATTTCACTGAGTGCTTTACTGCATTTACTGCAGATGTAAGGTTATTGTTAAGAATTTCTTACCTTTTATAGGGATGTGAGTGTGGTCCACTGAGTTGTAAAACAATATAATCACACTATTAATTCAGAAAATAGAATAAACACTTGGATAGCAAGCATTAATGCAAGTTCACTCAAAATTTAACTGACCGACTATTTGAACATCACACCTCACTAGAAAAAAACAGACAAACCTTTTAAACAATCCAAGAATCAGGTGTAACAAAAACAAATGAGAATCTTTGAACCTGGCATCCATCTTGATTAACTGAAGGATCAAAACCTTGTTGATTTCCCTAACCCTAGCAGCACTCAGTTCTCTGACCGCTGGGGACAAAACCTTTTGAGGCGACATATACTGAGGGCAATATAAAGTCCTCACTGTTATTACGTACAAGACTCGGTTTGGGAATCATTAACATCTGAAAGTGATCAGACTCCATCTGCTCTACAACAGAGAGCAAAACTCTGAAGCAATCTGACTTTCCAGGAGTCACACTGACAGAGTTCTGGGAATAGATAAAGGCATTGAATGAGTGAGGCTTTCCCCAATGTCACATCTATTCTGTTTCTGGCTAGACTTAATTAATGCTTTATAACGACATTGCCACAGCAACCATGACTGCACTCAAACCTTACAGAAAGGCAATGTAAAATCAGGGTCAGCTCATCCATTACTACACATAAAGAGGGGGATTTCCATATTAGCACACAAAGTCTACACATTGTACATTTAAAAGTCTCGAAATATTAATACAAGTAAGAACTGCAAATATGATCTGGAACGTGTTTTCAATTACATTTCCCAGCCAAGAGAAACAGATAATATGTTTAATTAAAAAAAAAAAACTATAATAAAATCCCTTTTAGTCATTTAGTGCTTTCTTGTTCAAACTCTAGGAGTTTCCCGAGATATTTTTTTTCACTGCGTCTTTTGACAGTGCATGGTAAAACACTTATCTTCACTTCCACACAAAATGAAACACGGAAAGGGTCGACTTTGTCATGTTTAGACGCAATCGTTATGCTAACCATTAGGCGACAGCGCAGGGCGAATCTACGCGTTAGAAATGTACCGCTACACAAAGTATCAGGCATCTTTACTGATCAAAGGAAAAAGCATAAGCGCTTCATATAGAAAGCAGTAGATTCAGTGCTGAAACTATCCACTTTCACTGTGATATTTTACTTAAATTTCAATATCAACATTTTACTGAAATATCTTTCACTGGACAGGAAGCTATTCTGACCCCGATTTGACACTCTCATACAGTTAATAATTAAAGCACGCATGCACGATCTTATATACGATCACACAGTTAACATTTGCGGAAAATACTGATCTGCAATGGCGTTGACATGCACATATTTAATCGCTCGAAAAAATAAGTTTTTTTACGTCAATACGCACTGACACCGCTGAAACTTCCTTTAATAACATTATGACTTTGGGTAAATTGTCAGAGTGCTGTTGCAACAAATTGGCCAAGAATTGTTGTATTATTACCCGGACACTTTAGTGCACGTAATTTACATGTTTAATTGTATATGATTATTGCTATAATTATTGTTATTTGTTAGCAATCCGGAGCCAGTGGCAGAGACTCGCACCTCAGACGGCTTATTTGGATATTGTGTAGCTTGCGGTGGACGCTTCATAGCTGAAGCACAATGAATTTGGAGTAAAAAAAAAAAAAAAATCGGAGCTAAAAACGACAAGTCTGACAGTGTTTTCACTCAATGTTTAAACCGTCGATTTGCCGTGAGTCCACGAGGTAGGCTGCAGAAATCGTGATTTCAAAAGGACGGTACAGCCTTATGGAAATCAAACCTTTGTATTTAACCTACTCTATTTACGGAACATGACGACTATTTTAATATAATACACACAACATGTAGTTATAAATGTAGTGGTGGGTATTATTATGACATACCTTCATAATTTCAGCCTTTCTCTCGACGTTGTTCCTCGTTGCATGTCCTTTATGATGAATTGATACCGCTTGATTATTGCCGTTTTGCAGGTTATTGCAGCTTTTGCCGTTGGCAGATAGCCTATCTTAGGGAAACTATAGCGTAACGCAGAAAACTGATTTCACTTGGCCAAAGATGCCATCGTGCTAGTTACCGAGGTTTCTGTCCAGAGAAGAAGGCATGCTTTTCTAGCTGTTTTTAACAGAACATGGGTCAGATCACATTGCATTACAGCACAATGCCATACTCCCGGGCAGTGGCAATAAGGAATCGGTGATAAAGGCAGCAACACGGACGGAGGTGGAAGGGGGGGGGCTACGGAGAGGAGGGGATATTGTAAAAAGGGGGAGGGGGAGACCGCCTATTGTACGTATGAGGTTGTGCGGTAGTATTCAGCGTGTGTGGCTTATGACTTGCGCCGTACTTTGACTGATTTGTACTAATTCGTTTGCGGCTGCAGATTACGTATTCAACCCCTTCATTTCGGTCTTGTGACTGAATAAGAAACAATGGACGATGGGGGAACAATGACCTACAAGTGGACACCGTGTCATTTGCTTATACGGCATATCTGCACTAATTTGTCTTATACTCCGCATGGTGAAATATGTATAAAATTGAGTTACCAGCTGGCATGTCCATGTTAGTAGATTAGTCCTTCGGGAATGTTAAACTGGCCGTCTCATTTTACGATTTAGGTGAGCTGAAATGCTACTAAAATGACTGCAAATTTTTCGGCGTCCGCTAAATATAACTACTGCGATAATTATTGTTTGAAGATTTACGAAGCGGTTCAAAGTTAACAGTTTGCCAGTTAGCGTAGGGTTGTGAGCTTGCTGGCAGCGGCGGAAATGATGGCTTAGTTTTGCTTTTGTTTTGGCTTTGTATGACATCATCCCCCGGTTTGGTCTTCAATGTCACCTCTTTGACTTTTCATTAAGTATGTCTAGTAGCTTCTAACCAGATTTAGCACTAATGCAGGAGATCTTCGATAGCTGCCCATGTGCAACGGAAAATATCTTTCAGATTGGGATTTTAAAAGGTTTCATGGTTTAATTGGTAAATGGGTTTTCATCGTGCGGGCTTTCTAAAAGAAGGGTCAATATAAGGAATATGGAAATTAAGTTTATTTCACTTTCCCCCTCTCGTTTTATCATCACTTTTTTTATAAGTGAAGATGTGTTTACTTTTCACTAGCTTTAATTATACCGCTGCCGAGTGACATAACTTTGACATAGAAGGATGATGTGACTGATTTATGAATTGTAAACTGAGTACCATATAACGGTGACAATAAAATGCGAATCTTTTTGAGGTGATACGTCTATATTTGTCTTGATGTTGCCGTATAGTTGAAGAGAAATGCGTTTGTACCGAGTGCTTAGCCATCAAATGCAGCAATATCTTTTGTAGTCTTATTAACTTACTGTTTTTCCCCTTTGCTAATGATTCATTACACTCCCTAAGATACTGCTCACAACAGCACAGCGCCATGCCAGTGTCAGCGCAGTGTTCTGCACAACCAAAACTCTCTCCCTCTCTCTCAACATAAACCACATTCGAATTATGGAACTCAAAATTCAAAATGGAAAAGCAGTATCTTATGTGGTTTTGACCTCTGTGTTGCCATTATACTGAAACTGGTCAGTGCTTTCCTATCTTATGCCTACACGTGGATCATGCTATAAGATATATATGATATAGAATATATATGATATCTAATGTTCTATATTCTAAATATGCCTACTGTAGTAGAGCAAAGGGAGTCACACTCATTCCTGTACAGAAGGTGTCTAAATTTCTACTATCTTGCACTTAAAATGTGGAAGCATACTCGAGTTCATGTATGATGGTTGAGCATTCACTAAGGGTTCATGTCATGGGTTTATTAAGGCAATTTATTAAGTAATTAACTGAATTACTGTTAATGTACCGAAGATTTATTACATGCTATCTATCTAAACATAAAGGGTAAGGTGGGGTGCACTCTGGAGAGGAAACCAATCGATCACCAAGTGATTTGCATACACAGGGCATTTTATAGTCACCGATTAACAATGAAAGCAAAATTACAGGAGGAAATTTGAAAACACACCAAGTCCACACACAAACCTGGTCCGGCATACAAGCCTGCCATCCCATAGGTGTGAGTTTTGTTTCACATAAAATACAATGCAGTCTTTCCACCATGGACCAAAGCCTGCTTGCTTCAGATCTGCTGCCATTATACTGTGCTGTGGAGTTGGCTGATTGTGGTGCTTTCATGTAAGCCCTGAAGTACTCCTGGAGACTTTGTTTACTGTAAACAGAACCTGTTCTGTAGCACACACTCTGCAGACAAAGTGAGAAACAAATACTTTCACAGGAGCAAACCCCCGGTCAGATGCTGACTCACTAAGAACGCGCAAGCTGCATTTTACTCCTACACAGGCCCCTTTATTTAAAATTTGGCACTTCTCCCTTTTTAAGGTCCAGTCAACTCCAGTGTTATCAGCAGCTCTGGTTCTAGAGGGGAAAAAAAGAGTACGGCTTGCATATTTGGATCAGAAAAGCATGCAACATGTCGGGGAAAAACCAGCCACACTTCAATGATTTGATACCAGCGTGATAAACAATAATCCCCATTTACTCTTGGATGACGGCCTAAACAAAAACTGATTGAGATTTAAAAAAAGGGGGAGTAAGAAAAGCTAAAGGGGAATAGGAACAGAGTGGAGAGGCGGTGGTCAGAGAGCGGGAAGAAAAGTCGGTTAAACATAAACAGGGAAAGCATGTGAGAAACATTACAAGCGTTACTCACAAGAGAGCTAAACCTGTTACCCAGACACCATATGCTAACTATATAAATAATGAGACGGAATCAGCCAGCATGAAGAGATGTGGCCCACACGATTCTTTTCTGAACATAAAAAACGTTGTGACTGGTTAGATGTAGCTAAACCTTTTGTTTCACATTGTTTTGTTTTTTTTTGGTCAAAGCTGCCTTTTCTTTACAGAAACTATCCGTATCACCCTCCCCTATCCTGCAAACTTCTCTAATGCAGGCACCTCTCCCCACCTCCTCCACCCCCTGATTCACACCGATGACAAACACGGTGCCGCATGTTGAAATTTGACTAAGTGGCCAACACCTGCACTATTTGTATGTTCAGCTTCCTTGCAGATAATCAGATGCAGAACAATCAGTAACGGTGGTTACTGTGAGACACAAGTTCGTTTCCATGGCAACAGCTCAGGATACCCAAACTGCATATATAAAGGAACTTTCCAATGCTAGTGGCTCTAGTGTAAAAAACCTGGTACCAGCTATTGTAATTGTATTGTAAATTATTTCAAATGGTATTCACTGATTTGGTCATAAAATAACTTGTTTGATCACCTTAAACAAGGCAGAATATAAACACCTTCCATGAGTACGATAAAGCATGAGTGAAATGCTCTTCTTACAGTAAAGACTGCAGTGTTGGGAGTTCAACTACTAGAAACATTGGTTTTATTCACCTTTATAAAACTTCAGTCTGTTACTTTTGTGGTGAATGAATTGCTTGTTAACAGCTTAAAGAGTTAGTCTCTTTTTGTGATTTTGTATGAATAAATCAAAGTTAATAATGCATATAGGAATTAGAGGATGTTATACAAGTATGAAACCAAAATGATATACATATAAATGGAATTGATGTGACACAGAATATGAGTAGAAATTACACCACTTGAAGTTACCTATCATTTATAACATAGAATTATCAAGTGTAGGAGAGTGGCCTCGCACTTCTAGGGTGGCGAGTCCTGCCGATGCCTCTGAGTTACACGATCTCCCTCTGTCTGGCCGGGTATCCTCTCACACACCAGAACCAGGCAGTCATTTGAACTGGTGCCTATGGAGTGTTTACAGTATGGCATGATGTGTGAGTGTGCACCTTAAATGGACTGAAGAGTCCTGCAGGGTATCTCCTGCCTGTGCCCTGTGCTTTCTGCCTAGGCCTGAGATACACTGTGGCCCTCTAGAGAAGGAGCGGTTATCGAAGATGGATGGATTATTAATACCAGGCAATCTGTGGTAATAGGATAAATATAGATAAAATGTAAGATAATGACAGGCTTGTAGATGTTTTTGTGTGTTCCTGCAACAGCTCAATTTGTTGTAAAAATGAGTTTTATAAAATTATTATTGCATGGCTCCCAGGAAGAGGATTTAAGGATAAATTTCCCTGAACATATTCTAGATCGATTTTGGATTAAACAGACTATGATGAGTCTGTTAGACTGTGGCTAAGTTTAAGGGCCAAAGATTATTTCTTGTTCTAACTCTGAAGTTCTGCATTTCAAATTATTTCTGTCTTTACTCTGGTCATTGCTCTCAAACAGGTAGGAGAACTGGTACTAAATAAAATGTACTGACCTTCACCATTTCCAGAATCTAAGCTAGCTCAATTTGTTCATTTCTTTATATGATAGATAGCACAAATCAGTAAAAAAAAAAAAACAAAGAAACAGGTCACAATATTTCTGAATATTGTTTTGTTTGAGGTATGTGCATTACAATGACCAAAACGTATCTGTTTTGATTGTAATACTTATTTATATGTATGTTATTTGCAATGCAATTTTTCATCATGGTAAACTATGTGGACTGAATTTGTATCCAAGTCAAAAGTTGCTGTTTTTGTGGGGAGAAAATGTCACATTTAGTGTCATTAGAGGAAACCGAGAAGTTTTAATTACAAATAAAATACAGACGTTCTATAAATGGCTGTTATTGTCAATGCCCTGTGAACTGTCATTAGTAATTTCACTAATAACTTTTTTGCTCTCATTTTCTTAACAAAATACTGCTACTGTAATTATGGCAACAGTGAAAACAGTCAGTAGTTCTCACGCTGTTTTAAGGTCAGTCTTTTAGATTCGTTTATATGTAGCTTTGCTCATAACTGTATTCTTAAAGCAACTGTTGTGAATTGGTCCAAGCGTAATTTTTGCTTGTCCATGCACACAAAAAGTGTTAAGAATCCGTCGAAACCTATGCAAGACAGCCAAGACGCGATAACGATAGATTGCTGCACTTAGTCAAAATCCGGAGGGTAGTATTGTCTCCACCAGGGGGCATTATAATCAAGAGACCGGTAAACAAACGACACGCAAAATTCTATGGGGGTTAAGCATTTACTTCTTGTTAGACGCAGTTAAGCCTTATTTTTTATGTAAACAATCTATTGCAGGGACGGCACGGTGGTGCAGTGGTTAGCACTATCACCTCACACCTCTGGGACCTGGGTTCAAGAGGAAACCCAGAAACCCGCCATGGCTCCATGTGTGTGGAGTCTGCATTTTCTCCCCGTGTCGTCGTGGGGTTTCCTCAGGATATCCCGTTTTCCCCCCACAGTCCAAAAAACATGCCGAGGCTAACTGGAGTTACCAAATTGCCCGTGGTTTGAGTGACTGGTATGTGAGTGTGCCCTGCGATGGGTTGGCGCACCATCACGGGTTGTTCCCTGCCTTGCGCCCGCAGCCTCCGGGATAGGCTCAACCCCACCCCCGACGCTGAATAAGACAAGCGGTTTCATAAAATTGATGGATGGATGGAAGATCTATAGCCATACAGAAGAATTAGCCGAAACAAACTGCATGCTTACTTGCAGAACTAACACGCAGAATACGCCCTTCTCTTATTAAACGTGTTTTTAAAATGGAAATTGTATTATCTCATCTCGCCGCGCCATTGATTGCCTACACAGCCGCGCAATCGTCCCTTACTATCTCCCTTACGTCATGCGCAACCCAACTCATCGCCACCCTGATTGGACGAGCGCTTCCTGAAAGAGGAAAGATAAATTGACAGAAGCGCAAAAAAGACCTCATGAAATGTTAATCTGGCCAATGCTTGCAAAGAATACATTTAAGAGATATAACATAAGATACACAGGTAACATTTGATATGCCGGTTATGTGAATTTCCTTGAGGGATTACCCCGCCTCCAAAGCAGGCGTCGATTCCCCGACCTGTGCATCCGCGGTTGACAGTGCACCATTAGCGGACGACATCCAGCGTAGCTTATGCGCTCTTATGCGATTGGTGTGGAGGAAGAGTGGGCAGTGAACTGCCTCATTGCTTAGACATGACGTCTGCTCTCAGGCGCTGCTCCAATATGGAGGAATACGCTCGTGAGCCCTAGGAAACTCAATTATGGCAATGATGTAGCAGTGGGTTGTGTCTTGTCTGTCGTCATAGGAGTTTATTATAGTATTATTTCAGCTTAGATCTGCTCGTCTTGCTGCATTTTTTATAATAGCTGCCAATTGATTGCCATTTAATTGAGGTAGCCAGGTACCATCTGTGGCATTAACGTCATGGAAATAGTGAGAGGTCGTCTCCGCTTGTGTTTCGTGACTGTTAATGTGTTTACCTGGTGCATATTTTTGGAAGTTATATTTAAGATATGTGTATGTGTCAGCATTAACCAATGAATGCGAATAAAATGCAGAAAGTATAAAGCTTTTGGAAGTTTTATGAAAAAGTTATTTATACATCACACGCATAATTGCCTTTTCCCTTGAATTAATATTCAATATTCAAAAATATTTTTTGTATAAAGCAGTTAGTACCCAGTGTCATATTTCTAATTTAGGACTTAATATTTCTCATATAACCGAAGAAAGTTCCATGCTCTTCTATAACAAATTCCTTTTTTCAGCCCTAATCCATTCTCCTCCATGCCGCCAATCCCTGGAGAACAGCAGAGGACTGTGACGGTGCCTTTACCATGGGTGTATTCCAGGCTGTCAGAGGTTTCCGGAATGTTCCTAAGGTATGTCAGGAACGTGACTAACCCGGTGTGTCGACACTGCGTCTCCAGAATTCAGTCCACCAGTATTAGAATTTGTTTTTGTGTTTTTTTTTTTAACCTCTTATTCAGGAATGTGTGTGTACCATTGATTTTAATGCCCAGCTCTCTGTCTTTGTGCAAGGACTGTGGAGCAGGTTAAAGGGCAGTGCCATGCTGGTGAAGGCACGATCACCACAGATCGAGGGCACATCACCCCAAGGGCATAACTGTGGATTGGGCATTGGGGGGGGCTACATCCCCCCCCCCCCCGCAATTTACACCCATGCGCCACCGATCTGTCTTGCCTTTTTGACCCTTGTGCTCCTGCCATGTGCAGTGTTTATTCAGGCTGCCGCCATGTGCTGGGGCTCTAAATTCTGACCAGGTGGTCGGTACCGTGCAGTTTGACTCTGTGCTTTGCTGTGTCACAGCAGCACTACAGCGCAGTGGCGCTGCATCGGCATCTGTACTCCCCCTGGCAGCATTGCTGTGTGGGGAGGGCTGTTCTCCGCCATCGACTGCGGGTTGGTTCACCTCTGGGAGAAGGAGGCCCCTGGAACTCTATCGCCAGTGGCGCTGTGACTGGAGCTGTGCTGGCTGTGTGCCGTGAGTAGGCGTAATGAGTAAACCTCGCAGTGCTCTTCCTCATCCCCTGGCCTGCAGTCATTCTGCATTTCCGGTACACTCTCACTCAGTGCCATCCTTTTACGGCACACTTTCCATGGTAAACTTTCCAAGATGCATGTGGAATGTTTCTGCTTTCACTGTGATGTGGTGATGTACGTGATGGGGATGGAAACAATGTCTAACTTTTTGGAAGTTCTATAAATAGCCCAATAGATTAATCTCTAGTACTGAATAAAGCAGCTGCTGTGTCATAAAATGAATGTAAGTAATGGAGCCTCAGATGGATCAAGCGTCATAGCTAAGGCTCAGGTCAGCCGTTGCCATACACATACGCTAAATGGCTACCCTCTAATGGAACTGCTCCTTCAGACACAGGTGCACCCCTGGCCATGAGCTTGGCTATGAAGTGGGGGGGCATTCTTCCAGATATATCACACAGCATTTTCAGAGTCGTGAGTAAGGCCGGGGGTGGGGGCTATAGAACAGGATGGCTCCGTACCTGCACTCTTTTTCAGTAAAGGTGATATTGGACAAGAGAGACAAACTTGTCAGTGAATGACAGAAGGACACAGTGACACCAGCAAAAATCTCTCACTACTTGCTGCTGTATTTTTGAGATTCATTCTGCTACTCTGGTACAGCAAGTCTCTTCCCTGTGGATCATAGCCAGCTCCCCCTAAAAGACCAGCCACAGAGAAGCTGTTGGTTTGGACAGAACTAGTAGAGGCAGCTCTGTGCTCCTGTCCTTCCTGGAGGAAGACAAATGGACGCAGACACAGTGGTCTGGGTTACAGCAGACGTGGCCCACCGCAGAAGCACAGACAGTGTGGTTCTATAGTGTTAAGTTTGTTGTTGGAAAACAGTGTAAACCTTTTAATTAAATGAAGTTTGTGCATATAATTTTTGCATGTGTGTCATAATCAGATTATTTTCACATTGTGGTACCTTATTTAGGATATATGTATTAGAAAATTGTGTCTAATATCTAGAATGGGATCATTTATCCATGCAAATGTTTTATTCCTGAAGTTTTATGCTGCGGGCTGTGATATTGACAGCACAGGCTTTACACAATCGTAACTACACAGCCCCTGGAGGGTATGTCCTACCCACGCCCTGTGTTTCCTGCGTAGGCCATGCCTCAGGTTCTTTAATGGCAGCCCCTAGGACACAATCACAAGCAGCCCTGGAATGGCCTGTGGTCCAAGAATCACTAATCACTAGTTACTAACTGGATGAAACTGGTCAGTATTTAGTGGGTTTACAGGACTTCTGCAAACCTAGGAACTCACCTGATTTCCTTTACTCCTTTATGTATTACAGAGCTTACATCCAGGGTATCTACTCTTTTGGGACATTAATTGTGTGCAGGTTGCTGCAGTACTTAAATATTTAAACAATTGATTCGATACAATGATTTAATTTACCAAACTAAGCTATCCTTTGGTTTCAGAATTGTGCTTGCTAATAGGTAGTTGTGTCCTCACAGGAAGAGAGTGGAGCATCTAAGTCTGCTGAAATGATGATGCTGAATGACCAATTTTAACTGGTTATTAGTCTTTTTGCAATAGTCACCTAATCCTGAATAAGTCATTTTGTCAGACTGGTAACTCTGCCATCGTGATTCTGTTTTCCACAGTGCAGTCTTACTCCTCTGTTGTTTCTGCTGAGCCTCTTACTATTGTTTCCCAGCTGCACGTGTGAGGCTCCTTTGCCAGTGCCCTCTCCGTTGTCACATTTCAGCACTTTAGCTGTCTGTAACCCTCCCCCCACCCAGTAACACATTCCTGTGATTCTTCTGCTTCTTCAATAATTTCTGTAGAGCAGGAGTTGAAACCTTGGACTGGTTCGTATTGTCTCCTGTTGTAATCGAACATGCTTCATGTGCCATGATTTATTTATGACTAATTATTTGATTGATTAATTAGGTGGCTAATTAAACCTTTTCAGGAGTGTGACAGGTACACTAATGGTATTACATGACAATTAACTAATCAACCAATTAATTATTTTGTAAAATTTATTTAAAAGTGAAAAATAAGTGCTGTCTGTGAGGTCTGTGGCTGATACGAGTGCGCTGGAGCATTGAAACTGGGATTTTTGTCTTGTAACTGTCACGGCGAGTTCGGGACAAGCAGGCAAGCAAGCAGCAGGAGCCGTAGATGCGAACAAACGGGGTTTAACAGACCTGGGGAAACAGACTTGAACACGGACTGAAATACACAAGACTGAAGACAGGAAACTTAGAACAGCTGGCAAACGGGAGGATTCCACACAAGGTTAACGAGGTAGGCGTGGTCCACGAGAGGGCTGGATGGAGGGACATGACAATAACCAGAGAATAAGCTGTGAGGTTATGGAATTGGCAGCAAAAGGTCTGTTATTGGAAAAGGTCACCAGTAGTGGAGAGATGTTCATGTAGAAGTATTTTTATGCCAGGTTGATGCTGAGAATTAAAAACTAAAACAAATTATTTTGCAATTAAATGCATGACTGCTGTTATTTAATACCTTCTATGAGATGGTTTGTGACTAAAACCACATCCATATCCAATACTCTGCTCTTAGCTTCACAAATCAGGCCCTCTTACAACACAGAGAGGCAGCTGCTGCATGCCTCCGACAAGTTGGCTTATAGCACCTTACCCTACCAGCTCTTTCTGTCTTACGCCAGGCTCTTTTTCAGGTATTCGGTACTTAGTATCCATACTCCTCCTGGACCCTGCTTATTGAGGTAGAGTATCCATATTCCACTTGGACCCTGCTTCTTTAGGTAGAGTATCCATATTCCATTTGGACCCTGCTTCTTTAGGTAGAGTATCCATATTCCACCTGGACCCTGCTTCTTGAGATAGAGTATCCATACTCCACCTGGACCCTGCTTATTGAGGTAGAGTATCCATACTCCACCTGGACCCTGCTTCTTGAGGTAGAGTATCCATACTCCACCTGGACCCTGCTTCTTGAAACTTCTTGAATGTTACACATGCTATACTCCACCAGCAGGTTAATAGAGATTGATGCGAGGGGCCGTCGGTCCTGATCTGTGCTGTCAAAATTTAATTTAAATGTAATGTAAATGTGTAACTTAATATGGCATCCTAATTCCCACTAGCTGTGAGAGCCCATCTAGTATCACTACATGATGATAGTCTGCTGAGCTGCTGGTCATGTGACTGGGAGTGAGAAAAATCAGTAGCTGACCTTTTCAGTTTCTCTCAGGAGTCACACATGTATATGGTTTACATTCCTCTCCTAAAGTACTGCCAGATTTTTTACCTGTAGTTTGGTCCAATAATTCTAATGTGTAAAATTAAAATGATATAGCTTTTTGTATGAAACATGGAGAATGATGTATTGCTGGTGCTTATAATGACATTAAATTTGACAGGGATTAAATAAGAAAATCCTTGGTGAGTTATGCAGAGACTGTAAAAAATTACTGTGCAGGGTTTTTGCATGTTCCTGTGTGTGAGGAACAGTTTATGTTAAAAAGAATGACCTGTGTGGATTTTAAAATGACATAAAGTATGTTGTATCTGCATGTTCTGTATCAAGGTCTGGTTTACAAAAGCATATTACTTCTGGAGATAATATCCACGTACATAAAAAAACCCTACAGAACTGAATACCACCAGTGTAATATCCACACTGTCATCCATCCATGTTCTGTTGTTAAGTGTAAGATGTACTTTTCAGAATTCCTGATTTGCTTGAATAATTTAGTTCAGAGTAGAGTTTTGCTTTTTTCTGAAAGGGGGGAATCAAACCAAGGTGAGTCTGGCAGCAGGGACCCATTGTGGGTGAGACATCTGGGTTCCTTTTCCTTCCGTCAGTCTTTACCGGTGTCAGCTACCGGTCAGGCACCTCTGAGACCATGAGTCGAACTGAATGAACAGCACGCTTCTCCAAGCATAATAAGTACCCTGATGAAGTCTGCATTCCACAGACTGTCAAATAGCAGGTGGCTGATGGTACCCATGGGAGGAAGGACATTCTGGTGTTCACTCATCTCATCACTTGTTCATTCAGTCTCGTGGAAAGTAAATTTTCATATGATTGTTTGCCATTCATAGCACTGGTGGACTCGGGGGAGCAGGGAGGCAGCTATCCCCCCCACCCCCACCCCCGGTGCCCACATGGCTGAAAAACTACTGCTAAAGTGCCCTTTAGAGTGGCAAAAATGTTGTTATTAGCTGCCCATCACATGATTTAGCACCATCTAGGGTGCCCCCTTCATGTGAGTTGATGTCCCCTATAGAGCAAGAAAATCTGAAGTCTTAATGAGTGCCCTTCTAGTGGAGAGAATGTGATGCAGTCCGCTATGCAGTGCCCTTACAATGGAATAAACAAGAAGTGTAAAGTAGCGAAGTGTCACGATCGGGATGCGGCGAGCGGGGAAGGAGACGAGCGAACTCAGGATACGGGGCAATACGGGGTTCATTACGGGGGACGGACAGCAACCAAACATCAACACGACAATACAACCATGACACTACAATGACGGATCTGGGAAGAC